>CM040395.1:61734879-62934879 GCA_022702515.1 Ilyophis sp. 1 JC-2022 | reverse complement strand
AAGAAATCAAAGAGCATGGTGATCAAGAAAGGGAAGATAACCAATAAGCTGCAGGTCCAGGGGAAGGCCTTTCCATCAATAGAGGAGAATCCAATCAAATGCCTCGGGAAGTGGTTCGACAATTCCCTGTCTGACAGAAACAACACCAACAGCACTAAAAAGCAGATAGACAAGTGGCTGAGGAGGATTGAAAAATCAGGACTACCAGGAAAATGGCTCTATCAGCACGATCTGCTGCCCAGACTCATTTGACTGTTGACAGTTTATGAAGTTCCTATGTCATGTGTGGAAGGCGTGAAAAGGAAAATCAACAAGCACCTTCGTGGGTGGCTGGGAATATATCCAAGCTTCACATCAGTAGGACTGTACATAAGGTCCGACCCGTTACAACCTCCGCTATCCTCTCTGGTGGAGGAGTTCAAGGTGGCAAAGTGCAGGGCCATGTTGCCCTTCAGAGACTCCCAGGACGACTAAGTCAGAGACGCAGGTGTCACAACAAGATCAGGGCGCAAACAGGCAGCTAATGCATCAGTGGCCCAAGCAGAAAGCATGTTAAAGCTTCGGGACATAATCGGAAATCCATGCACAGGAAGACAAGGCCTCGGAACCAACCATTTCCAGCAGTGCGGAAAAGCAGACACAAAGGAGAAAAGAGCCATGATCCAGGCTGAAGTGCGGAATTTGGAGAAGGAGCAACGGAAATCAAGGGCTGTGGAGCTTGCAATTAAATTTGTGAGGGAGGGAGAGAAGCTAACAGTCACAAAAAAAACTAAAAACAACTTACTGCAAACAGGGGATCATGGGAGATGAGGGTGGACCTGGGAAGAAGGCTGCAGTTCCCCCAGGTCGTCCAAACAACCTTGAGGCCAGATGTGGTCTTGTGGTCTGAAGAGGCTAAAAAGATCATCCTAATCGAACTGACAGTCCCATGGGAAGAGGCGTGCGACTAAGCCTTCGAAAGGAAGAAATCTAAATATGAAGACCTGTAGCAAGATTGTACGGAGAAAGAATGGCAATTCCCAGTCGAGGTCGGCTGCAGAGGATTCCCTGCACAGTCAGTGTGGAAAATGCTTACTGCCATTGGAATGACAAGAAAGGGGAGGAAAACAGCTGCCTGCAGGTTGGGGGAGGCAGCAGAAAGAGCCTCTTGCTAGTTATGGAACAGAAGGGAAGAGTTGAGCTGGAAGCCAGGAGGAGATGGGCAGTGATTTAGCCACCACTGCCGACCCACTAACGAGAAGGTGTTACGGTTTAGGGTCGAAACACCTAAAGAACATTGGACACCATCTGACGACATCACCTCCTGGCCAAGGTTGCAGTCACCAGACAGTTAATCTGCTGGTGAGAGAAGTGGAAGCATCTTCAGATGTATATTTACGCATCATTTACTATAACATATCAATGCATTACTCAGTGACTACTTTACTGCAGAATGCCTCATGTACACTACTGCAAGGGGACCACAAGTTATGTTTATGTTGTCAATACTGTATTCATTTATTTTGCAGAACTGAAAAACTTCATGCTGGTGGTGGTAGACAACGGCTGTTCACCCTGGAGCAAGAAATAATTTTCATCGATATGGTTCTGGCAAATAATGCTATTCCACTGCGAGAGATCCAGAGCCAGATTATTGATAATAATGTCATGTTTCCAGGCATTAACCGTGTAAGCCTGGCAACAATTGACTGTATCCTAAAAGAAAATGTGATTAGGATGAAACAAGTGTACCGCGTTCCTTTTGAGAGGAACTGTCAGTATTTGAACCCATGTTGTGTTTTCTGTTCCTTCATTTTCGGTTATGTTCCGTGTTGTTTGTGTGTTTTTGTTTTCATTCTCTGTCTCCCATCCATGTGCTGTTGTTTCACTTCCCCATTGTGTCGGCCCCGCCTCTCGCCTCAGCCCTTGATTACTAATGTGTTTCACCTGCTCACCCACTACTCACCTGTTTCTCGTTTGCGTGTTAGTCTTGTGTATTTAAGTTCCACTCTGTCTTGTGTTTGTTACGAGTTCGTCACAGTTTCCCTCTTTTGCTATAAGCCTTTTCTGCTAGTTTCCTCATGTGCCTGATTTCTGTGTTCCGGAGTTTTTTGTTCTGTTTTCTGACTTTGCTTTTTGGATTGTGTTTTTGTACTTTTGCCGTGACTTCCTGGTTTTGATCTCTGCCTATCACTGACTACATTCTCGCCTCATCCCTGGGTTTTGACCCAAAATAAACATTGGTTTATTGTTACGTGCTGTCTGCGCTTGAGTCCCTTGCAAATCCTTAACAGTACGAACTCGCCAGGATGGACTCAGCAGACAGCAGCTAGATCCAATCCGTTTTGGACCGGCATGGAGTCATTCTGGGGTGTCAACAATAACTGGACTCTGTAAGCAAAACACTTGAAACATTTGCCACCAGCATGAATAATCTGTCTGCCCAGTTTCAACAGCTCCAGCTCGGGCGTGATGTCTATCCACCCACCACAGCGTTGTCTCCGCAAGGCTCCGCATCCACTCCGGAAAGGGAACCCCGCCTACCACCTCCTGAACCCTACTCTGGAGAGCCGGGTACCTGTCGCTCATTCCTGTCTCAGTGCTTTTTCGTATTCGAGCTCCAACCCTCCACCTTCCCCACTGACCACGCCAAGATAGCCTATATAATCACCCTTTTCACCGGAAGAGCCCGGGAGTGGGGAGTGGCGGTGTGGGACGCCCATTCCCCTGTCTGCTCCTCCCACACCACCCTTGTGGAGGAAATGAAGCGGGTGTTCGACCGATCCCGGCAGGGTCATAAAGCAGCACGGGAGATGCTTCAGATCCATCAGGGGAGGAACACAGTCTCTGATTATCGACTTCCGTACCCTGGCCACCACCACCGGCTGGAACCAGGAGGCCCAGTATGACGCCTTCCTCCATGGTCTGGCGGACGAGGTCAAGAATGAGCTTGTTATCCGGGAGTTGCCAACCAGCTTCGATGCACTGGTGGAGATGGCCATTCGGGTTGACCGACATCTGACCACACGCCACAGAGGGGCCACTTCCTCCGAGGAGAAGCGGAGACCTCCTCCGGGGGTTTCCTTACACCCATCCTGGAACCAGCAGCCCTGCTCGACACACCCAAACCCATGCAGATCGACTGCACGCGACTGATAATCTGTGCAGCCATTAGCAACCAGGGGGTCCTCCATCACCATGCCACACTAGGTCCCTACAATACTGCACATCTGCTCACTTTCCTTGAGGCACTCTACAATACACTCATACTACCTGATCCTAGGGAGCAAGATGGGCTAGCTCAGGTATGTTGTCGTTTGGGACAATGTAAGTTTCCATCGGGCTGCTCTGGTCCGGAACTGGTTTGATGAACACCAATATCTTTAATTTTTGCATCTCCCTCCCTTATTCACCATTTCTCAACCCAATAGAAGAGTTTTTTTCAGCATGGCAGTGAAAGGTTTATGACTGCAACCCCCAGGACTGTGTTCCCCTACTCCAAGCAATGGAGGAGGCATGTGCGGATATACCGGCTCCGTCATGCCAGGAGATATTTCCCCCACTGCTTGGCCAGGGAAAACAACTTTTGTGATGTTAATAAAATTCTCTGGCCTGATGAAGGGACCCTGAATGAACCCAGAGACGGGACCCTGAATGATTTCTATTTTGTTTTTGTATTTTTTTCTACTTTTTCTTTTACATTTTCTTTACATATTTTGTTTTGCATGTATATTTCTTTATTTTTGTTTGAAAGCAGTAATTTGAAAAATAAAAAAACTGCAAAAACAATCTCACTGTTTGTTGTTTTTATAATTCAGGTCTGTATACTCAAATAAAACTGGCAACTGTAAACAAGTTGTACAACACTGAAAAAGCAAAAGGCATACTGATGATTTTCATTTCATTTAGCACACCAGTGTGTAACTGCCATTTAGAATGTCTAGTCATTTGTTGACTAGCGTTTATTATTTGAAGGAAAAATTTTATTTTTGGGTGAGACTGTATGGTTTTGAAAATAGTGCTTGATTTTGACAGGAAAATCAATAGTGCTTGATTTTTGCAGAAAGTGTTGACCGTGTGGGTTTTGTCTTTACAATTTTGAGTTTTCATTTTAAAAAATGTGTCTAAACAATTATCAGAAACTGTAAGAAATGCAGTAGATCTTCTTTTCCTAGCTCATTCACAGCCATTGTGATACAATGTTGCCATCATTTGGCCAATACTTGTACTTGCATGCAGATGGACAGATGACAGGAAACTGACCATTTTATTGAGAGCCTACATATTTTGCCCTTGTTTCTTGATCAAATATATTTATTTATTTGAACCCCCCCCCCCCCCCCCCCTTGGGACCTTGGGCTTGCTTACTATAATACCTTATACAAGGTGTCAAATATGCTCTATGACACAATTTAAAATTAATAAACTGGTGATTGGGATTTTTGGAACGAATAAAAAATATTGCCCCATACCACTTCCCAATTGATCATCTCATTCTCCAAATCAGATTCCCATAACTTTGTGATCCGGAGATCATCAGATGTTAAACAAAGCATCCATGCATACAGGACTGATACCAATCCTCTGGTTGGACAATTAAGAATCAAATCAATCAAGGGGTGTGTATTCAGACAAACTCCCCATGGAGCTCCATAAGCCCAAAGGGCTGAGCGCAGGTAAGTACAAACAAAAATAAGATTCCAGAATTTTATACACCTGATCCATCTGTGAATTATACATATCCTTAAGTGTGTGAATGCCCCTTCCTGATCATGATTCTGAAAAAAAGGGTTTATTCCCTGAAGTGATAGTTCTATTATTCCATATTGGTGTTAGAAGATGCCATTTGAAGTTACAACCCACCCGTTTTTTATAACATGAACAAACTTTAACATACATTTTTGATTGGATAGACCAGAAAAGAATACATCCTGGAGCCTAATTGGATAAATCGTGGCTTCCTCAATTGCTTTCCACGACACAGATGATGTCTCATTCATCCACATTTTAAGAGGGCGCAGTTGAAAGGATTGATGATAAAACTGAAAATGAGGTAATGAAAGCCCACCATCTTTTTGGAGCGTTGCAAATTCCTATATTGTATTCTGGGGTGTTTACCGTCCCATATAAATTTACGTATAATCTGATCAACATTTGTACAAAACCCTACTGGAGGGGGCAACGGAATCATCACACGGTAAAAATGTATAGGAGGTAAAACATTCATTTTTACTATTGATATTCTTGTCTGCAAAGAGGACGGCATCGCTGTCCACCTGTTCAGATCATGCTCAATAGTCTTCAGTGTTCTCTCCTAGTTAACTTTCACTATACCATGGAAGGAGGCTTGGATATTAATGCTCAAATATGTAAATTGGGTTTTAACTGGGATTAAAGAGGGGACAGAAATATTTTTACCTTTATCATTAAGAACCATCAGGGCTGATTTTGTCCAGTTTATGTTATACCCAGAGAGAATCTTGAATTCCTCAAAGGTTTTTTAAATATTGGGAATCGATTTTGCAACATCTGACATATATAAAAGAATATCATCAGCATATAAGGACACAGCGTGTGATGTTGATTTAACTTGTATAGGGGTAAGTATTGAGTTCTGTCTCAGGTTTTGAGCTAATGGTTCAAGCGATAATACAATGAGCAACGGTGACAGAGGGCAACCTTGACGTGTTCCTCTACTAATAGTAAGGGGACTAGAGTGTAAACCATTAGTGACAACCATGGCAGATGGGTTGGAATACATAACTCGAATCATATTGATAAAACTTTTACCAAGTCCAAATTTTTCCAATGCAACCACAGATATTCCAGTTATAATCGGTCAAAAGCTTTTTCTGCATCCAAGGAGAGGATTGCGCATGGATTATCCAGCTCCTGTACCTCATGTATAATGTGCATCAATCTCCGAATATTGTCAGCTGCCAGCCGTCCTTTCATAAAACTAGGTTGATCTGGATGGACCGGTTTATCCATACATTTTCCGAGACATAGGGCCAAAACTCCTGTATATAATTTAATTTCGGAATTTATTAATGATATTGGGCGAAAACTGGAACATTCAGTATGATCTTTCCCTTTTTTATGTAGTAAAGAAATTAAAGCAACATTTAAATGTGGATGGAAACCGCCTTTTGTGATCCCTGTTTGTATAACCTCCAGCAAGATTGGACCGAGGATGTCCCAAAAGTGTAGCAATAACTCTGGCGGTATGCCATCTGGTCCTGGCGCTTTGCCCTTTTTGGATCCCTTCAATACAGAATGTAGCTAATTTAGAAAGATGGGCTTTCCTAACTCGATTGATTAATTATCATCCAACTTCGGAAGGTCTAGATTGTGCAAAAATGCCTCACACCTTTGCCTATCTGCATAAAAATTAGACGTATACAAGTCTTGAAAAAAGGACTGAAATGTTGCATTCATCTCGTCCGGCTCAGACACTAGACCTTTTGTTGATGAACGAATAACGTTAATGGAGGCACGGGATTCAGATCGTTTCAACTGCACAGCCAAAACCGGCAAAGCCTACTCCGTTTACTGCTATGGGAATAATAGCTTCGTCTTACCCTGCAAATGATAAATTTAGCCCTCCTTCTCAGAAGATCATTCAGTTTCAGAGCTACTCGTAAATCAAGTTGCACTCCAATTGTATGTTTAAATTTCATGTTCTGTTCGAGTGATTGACACACTCGCTTCAAATATCCTATTATTTTATTTCTGCTTTTGTTTATATGGGAAGCAAAAGAGGAAGTACAATTCCTTATAAAGCCTTTGGTGGCCATCCAGACATACATTGGGTCGTCAACAGAATCTCTATTGTTATTTAAAAATTCCACCAAATTATTTTTTAATTCGTTTACAAAAGTAGGGTTTTGTAAAAGAAAGACATTGAATTGCCAACGTTGTGATTTCTTCTGTGACGACACAACCGAGTTCCATCTGTGACAATAACGCGTTATGATCAGAGAAAACCGCAGGAAGCATCCTTTTTGAATTAACTCGTATACTTGAACTACGAGAACAAAAAATACAATCTAATCTAGAATGCGTCTTGTGAGATGACGAGAAAATGGTATAACCATTGTCTTGTGGATGTTGATCTCGCCAGACAGACATCAAGAAGATGTAGGTCCTTAACCAGAGAATTTAGAGCATTTGAAGTTGTGAGTTAGTAGACGAGGGCATTGACCTATCCAGTTTCAAATCCAAAATCGCATTCATAACACCACAAATTATTAACTCATATTCCGATAATTACAGAATTTCAACGAAGGAAAAAACGTGTTTTCAAAAACTGTAGGGGCATATAGGCTACTGACATGCAGGCATAGTTCTTATTATGAATGGACGCACAAATATATGCTAGGCGACCCGTTATGTCTTGGCTTGTTCTTTCTATAACCAAACTCAAACTCCTTTTTATCAGAATTAAAAACCTTTCGTTTTAGAACTGACACTAGATGACGCAACAACTTGTTACGTTGTAAGCGGTGTACATCCTCTGAACGCAAATGCGTTTCGTGACTGAAAGCTAAATCAACCTTCTTCCGACGCAGGTGTTCTAAAAGTTTTACTCGCTTGATTTTCCCCTTCAAACCTTTAATATTCCATCTTAAAATAGATCATTTAGCCATTATCAAAAACGTACGTTTCAGTTTCCATAATCATAAATGCAGACTTGCAAGTCCTTCTGAATGGGTGCAAAGGCCTTCCTTCTCTGCAGTGACCGCGCAGTAATCGTCATAAAGCCTCAGGTTTCTCCCCCGGTCTTGAATAGGTCAATCCTTCCTTGCTTCTCTAGCTCTTTGTAAAATGGCCTGCCGATCACGATAATTGAAAACCTTGAAAATTAGGGTTTGTCTTGTTGGTGTCTTTTTTTTTTTTGGATTGACGTAAAAATCCGTGCGCGTTGTTTTTCAATTTCAATGACCCCATTTCCAAGCGAGGGAAGCCATTGAGGAAGCATTTTTTGTTTAAAAAAAAAAAAAAAAAAAAAAGTCGACTGGGTCGTTCCCTTCCCGGTTGCATGCCAGTCCAACTAGCCTTACAACTCGCCTTAAACAGAAAATGTCCTGCCATTTTCTGTTTAACTTTATCCAGATCGGCTGAGGAGTTAGTATACCTCACGTTTGAGCCCTCTAGTTTCAGCCTGAAGTGAATCAACCTTGCCGATTAAATTTTGCACAGTTGCCATATGTGATATCAAGTTATTTTGCAAGTCTTTTAACAAGTAATTTACTCCCTGAATCGCTGCGTTTACCACAAGGGTGACGGCTAGCTTTAGCTTGTCTTGCTGGTTATGGCCCTGTCACACTATTGCGTATGAGAGAAACGTATGAGTTGCAGATGTAAATTCATGAAATAATTTTCATATGCGCAAAAAGCCGTTGAAAATAAAGAATTTTTCGGATACTTACCGTATTGAACCTATGAGTAGCGTATGAGTAGCGTATCGCCAGCGTATGGCTAGCGTAATGTACGTATGGCTAGCGTATGAGTAGAGTATGAACTGCGCGTGTCCAGCGTACCGCTATCACGTGACAAAGTGCCAATATAACCATCGGCCTTTCCACATTCTCGGTTCTCAGGATGGGGAACGCAACACACCACCACAACCAGGAAAGAAGTATTGACTCGTTAATGACTGTAGGCTATTACTCAGAGGGTATGCAACATGGTTGAAAAGGACATGATGACGGTGAGGGATTTCGAGAGCTAATAAAACAGGCTGGGCACACGACTCACTCCAGACCACGTAGATATGCTTAAATGTTCTTGAATAAAAATAAGTAGGTCTATCTAGTATGCATATGAGGAGCCTATTCAAAACATAATAGCCTATGTTTTAAGTTGACTGTTCTATGCTAGGTCTACTAGTTTAACTGTCGCCTTTCAATTTCAAGAGCGATTATGTTCATGCTGCAAGTGCCTAGCGGAGCAACGGTTTCGCTTGCTACAGATGAGACCGAGCGCAATTTCTTTTCTGTTAAAGTAGCCTATACACGCCTTCCTATTCTATTTTTGTTATGCTACAATAATGCCTGTTTCTCAAATGTTACAATAAATATTTGATTGATGAATATAACATGCATTTTGTATTCTGTCTATCATAAGCTATATTTAGCTTTTATGTTATCAATTAATCGACGATTTTTTGTTAAGGTTAACAACTATCGATTAAGGAAATTCCTTAATATTTGCATCCCTACTATGTACCATTATTACCATTATTATCATGTGGCATTATTAATGATCAGTTGATCATATGAATAAACGTTTTTTAAACTTACTTCTGGTGTTTTTCATACTTTTATAATACATCAAATGATGTGTAATTTATAAGTACCCCTGACCCATAGAATAATAAACTGCATTTTACACTTGACTTTAAACTATACAATTGTTCTAAATCATCCTGTCTTGCCATGGAACTGCACCTGCATCTGAGTTGACCCAGTGCTTCAGGAGGTTCCTCTGCTTCTTTCAATCGTCAGGCATACGCCAAGATGTCTATATACGTTGCAGATACGTCAGACATACGTTAGAAGTACGTTACTCATGCGCTATCAATGCGCTATCAATACGCTAGCTGTACGGTACACCTTCATGTCAGCGTATGTCATCGTATGACCAGCGTACTCGACCTATGAGTAACGTACCTCTAGCGTAATTCTAGCGTATTCAGCGTATGCCTAGCGTATGTTTAGCGTATAAACCATACGTCCGAACACGCACAAAATTTTTGAGCATGCTTAAAAAACTTTTGGTGCCTCGCCGTATGCCAGCGTATGCCACCGAATGCGACCGTGCTTGAAACGTATACAACCTATGCCTAACGTACCCCTAGCGTATATCAGCGTATATCAGCGTATGAGTGATATTTTTAATACGCTGGCATACGCTAGTACGAAACGCTATAGTGTGACAGGGCCTTTAGAAAGGGCTAATGAAATGGCGTCCGTGATTTCGGCCTCGCAGGAGCAGTGGGACGACGGCTTCATACGCTTACCAGACGGTGTCGAGAGGGGCGAAGCAGCGTTTTTCTTATGCTCGGACATTGTAACTTAAAGTTTAAACCAAAACAGGGTGGAGTAAAATTAATGAACCTTAAATAAAGTGGAAAATGTTGGAGTGGGACCAGGAGCTCTCGCTATCCCCGACCATAGCTCATGTAGGTCACGTGACCTCTCATATTTTGCCTTTGTATAAAAAGAAATATATTATTGCCATCAACTTATTTGAAATACGGGAAATGACTTGGTGATTGCTAATTGCTTAATAAATGTTATAATGTAAACACTGTTTAATGAAAAATTGGAGAAATTGAAAATACAGCCACAGCAATACATGACATTAGTGGTTGATCATCTGTGCCTGAGATGAACTAAAGGCATTTCAACTGAAAATTGACCTGGGCGGACAGGATGTTGGCCAACTCCAGATATGATAATAGATCACTGCATCCCCAGGTTATGCATCATCACTATTTTCATGCTAGAAATCAAATAGACCAGTACCTCCCCGGCACTGTGGTGTCAGGGCCATTGAGAATCAGCATGATTCACCAGTTTATCTGCATGACCTCAGCAAAACAGGCACAACAAATAATACTTATGGTGATTGGTGACAACAGACTTGTTTTTGCCCCCGTTGAACCAATGATATTAGCTTGATTTATTTATTCCCAGTCCCAGAATGCCCGGTCATATTTGACAACCCAACAACCTATCACCGCAATATCCTCTGTCCGTTTGGGAGAGCGGAGCGGAGACCAATGAGATCGTCATCTGAACTGCTATGCTGCCAGCTGCCTGTCGTGTTTGCACTGCAGCCCATCGAGTGAGTCGTTCAGTCATTGTGTCTGGGGACCTGGGGGCCATTTCACAAAGCAGGATTACTGAATTAGGGTTAGGGTTAGGGTTAGGGTTCGGGTTAACCACACTGAGCCAAACCCTTCCAAATCTGGAACATGGACTGAAGTAAAACCAGCTGTTCCGGGTTTTACTCAGTGCCGTTGTCCAGCTAAGTCAGAAATCCTGCTTTGTGGGGAAAAAAAACCCAGAAAGGCTGCAGGCAGTGGTTTGACCAGACGAGTCGCCCTTTTGTGATGATGCAGGGTAGGAGTTTTGTAGGTGTTAACCTTTTATGATCCAGGGACTCATCCCGGGGGCCCCCATCATAAGTTAAAAAGAGTTTTTTAAATTTTTTTAAAGGATTTATGTTTTGTTTTTTCCCAAAATGTACATATAATCATTGCAAATCAGGTCTGGCCAGGGACCCCCTACAGTATCTTCAAGCCCCCAGTGCTAAAAAAAACAACATAAAATTGTTTAAAATCTATCAAAACAACATTCTACAATTGTAGTTCTGATGGCTGCTTTTCGCTTGAACTATAGCCTAGTTTTAAAATTGTTGAAAAAAGTATTTGACTGTCTTTAAATTAGTATTAAATGGATGCCGTTATACCATGACATTGTGATTGTTTACTCACTTACTGAACAAAGTGGTACACTATGGATACAATGGAAAGCTTATTACCGGTTTATGACATGATATTAGCTTATGCAATACATATAATCTCTCAAATATTAGCACTATTTAAGTGTAGTTTATTTATAAGTATTGAGCTTTATATTTATTAACCGTTTTGTAACCGGTTACACACACAGTTGAAGTAGTGTGGCCAGTTGAAATGGATGCATACTGCATACTGTACTGAATGGGTCATTATGCATCCATTTCAACTGGCCACACTACAAGTAGCCTATACCTTGTAGCATAAGATCGAATATGACATAGACAGAGATTGTGTTGGTTATGTTTGAAGCACAATTAAAAGTCTCATCTGTTGCACAAGGGTCATAGGTCAATGGCTGTAAATGTATTCTGAGTAGTGTACTGAATGTCCTGAGAAATTGGGGGGGGGGGGGGGGGGGAATTTAAAAACATGTCAAGGGGGCATAATGTGCTGCCAGATTAATGTGTTCTCCATTTTTGATGTCAAGGAGAAATGTAGCTGTGTGTGAGACAGCTGAAGGAGAAATCTTACGATGTATTTGTGTTTAATGTCATACAACCTGGTGTATATACTGGAAGCAGAGCAGTGCATATGATACTGGGTATCAATATGAGATAATCTGCCTACAACTTTACATTTTACTGATAACTATCACCATATTTAAATGGATACGTGTGATTCAGGTCATTTTAAGCAATCTTTAGGGGTTGTCTAACAACGGTGTGCAGGTCACTGTGATTAACTGTTAAAAAAATATCAAACTGACAATATGAGAACAATTATTCATATTATTCAAATGAAGCACGGCAGTGACTGCACCCCTTTTCAAGCTGATCTAAAGAAATGAAAAACGCAAAGAGTGAGAAATTACTCCAATTGGCCATTTTGTGTTTTCCCTGGCAATTTGAAAGTATTATAAAACAGGGACAGGTCATCGGAATTACATTGTCATCATTCATGACTACGCCACACGTTATTTTTTATTATTTACTTTATAAAGCAAGGAAATTACATGCATCACATTGGTATATTTTGTACATTCTAAGCACCAGCAGTCCACTGTCTTTACAGCGTGCGGCACTTGCTACGCAGTCCTAAACTGTTTTGACAAGAGTTTATCCAATCAGAGAAGAGTTTCGACAGAACACGATCCAATCAGATCTATGCTCCAATTGTACGGTAAAAGCGTCGACGAATCCTGCAACCTTTTATGTCCTGACGTCAAGTGACTGGAGTCGGGAGAAAAAAGGGGGTGTCTTGTGATGGTGGGGCGGGTCAACAGTATTGGGTCTACACAGCCAGCCGTCGCCTAATGTATTACTGAAAAGTAAGAGGTATAAAAGTGGAGGGGGTGAAACAAAAATATGGCGAATGTAGAAGGAGATGAAATTTGTCCGGCGTCCCCCTCGCCGGTTGCACCGTCGTCTCGAAACGGATCCGGTATCGGTTCGGCTGCGGTCAGTCCCGAAGGCCAAACGGCGACCACGATTAACGTTACGTCGGGTCCACGGATTGTACGAATTGTCAAGTCGGACTCGGGCTATGGGTTCAACGTTCGGGGACAAGTTAGTGAAGGAGGGCAACTACGGAGCATTAACGGGGAATTGTACGCCCCTCTTCAGCACGTCAGCGCTGTCTTACCGGGAGGGGCGGCAGACCGAGCTGGTATCGCGAAGGGAGACCGGATTCTGGAAGTGTGAGTGCGCAAACTTAGTTGTGTTTAAGATTACGTTTTGTGAAGCATCGTGTAACTGGCTTGCTAAGTCGCTAACTAACCTGTTCGTTTTGTCATGTCGTGGTCGTGCGATTACTTATAATGTTGCATTAAGTGAATCGCTGAATAGAGGTTTGTGCAGCAGGATAAAATATGTTGTCTAAATGAAGACGTTTGCGATCTGTGATGTTTAGACGTGCTCTAAGTACTAAAGCTGCTTCTAACATCCCATGGCGTGTCAAAGAAAGCTAGCTAACGTTAACCTAGTTCTGGTCGCTAGCCAAGCTAAGGCTAACAACTGGCCATGACAACAGCGCTAGATTGCTAATTGGCTTGCCTTTAGCAATGTGTTGCTATTACGAGCGCATAGATGGCTAGCTAAGTTAATGCAAATTGGCTAGCTAGCTAGTTGTAAGAAGCTTACTGTCTGCTAATAACAAAAGCGTTTGCTAATAGCGCCACTTACCTGTAAACGATAGTCACCATTGCTAACTTTAATGAACGGTAGGGGACTTGTAGCATAGGTGTTATTTACGGTGGCCCATAGGTGTCACACGAACGCAAAATCCACAACAACACGGCAAAAGCCACAACAAAACGGCAAAAGCCACAACACAAATGCAAAAGCCACAACACGAATGCAAAAGCCGCAACACAAATGCAAAAGCCACAACAAAACGGCAAAAGCCACAACACAAATGCAAAAGCCACAACACGAATGCAAAAGCCACAACACAAACGCAAAAGCCACAACAAAACGGCAAAAGCCACAACACAAATGCAAAAGCCACAACACGAATGCAAAAGCCACAACACAAATGCAAAAGCCACAACAAAACGGCAAAAGCCACAACACAAATGCAAAAGCCACAACACGAATGCAAAAGCCACAACACAAATGCAAAAGCCACAACAAAACGGCAAAAGCCACAACACAAATGCAAAAGCCACAACAAAACGGCAAAAGCCACAACAAAACGGCAAAAGCCACAACAACACGGCAAAAGCCACAACACAACGGAAGTGACCCACAACACAACGGAAGTGACCCACAACAAAACGGAAGTGACCCACAACAAAACGGAAGTGGCCCAAAACGGATGTTGACAATGAAAGGGGCGGGGCCGACTAAGCGGACAATTGCCACAACAAAACGACAATTGCCTCAGTAAACTGGCTGTACTATGCTAGCTAGCTCTCGACTCGTAGCATCGTCCTACTGACTGGCGCACATTCTTTCACAAAGACCCACGAGCTGGCCCACTAGTGCCTGTCAGATTATTACTCAACTCTATTATCGGAAGTAGCTACATCTGCATTACAGAGTATGTGTGAGTGGACATCATATTACAAGATATATGTAAAAGAGCAAACTGTAAAATAACAAAACAACATAATCAAAAATAAAGGGGGTCCAATCTTATGCTTATCGTTAACATGAGTCCCACACCACACACATCCTACCTGGTAGACTAATGTTACACAAATTCGAGCTCCCTATCAGAATCAGAATTCCTTTATTGTCATTGCACTGGGTACAACGAAATTGAGCAGCAATCCTAAACGGTGCATCCACACATACAAACAGCAATTAAAAATACAGTTAAAACTAAAATAATTAGAAAAATGCTAAATTAAAAAGAAATATATATGTGGCCTATAAACAATAAGATATAAAGACAGTTAACTGAAATGAAATATTGCACTTTGGGATATTGCACATCTCTGAATTGCGGTGGCCCTATATACAAATAGTTAGGAATATATACACATATACATAAAAAGTGCAGGTGGATGTAACATGTAACATGTAACATCTATCTGCCAACGCTACTCCTTTGCACTTGGTTCAATGATGGATTGATAGGTCGGTGACTACTTTCAGGTGTCCCGTCTTATTCTCAAGAATGACCTAACTGTTAACGTTACATGTCCTGTATTTTTTAGTGCCTGGTTATTCTGAATGCCGTGTGATGGGCACAATAGAGTGAATTCCGCGTTTTAGAATAGCCTACGTATACAGCCTGCTACAGGAATTTCCTCTGCTCGTACGCAATTGCATTCCCAGTAACGTTAGCGGGATAAAAACAAAAATCATTAGGCTACATTCTCTTCGCCCGGCAAAACTTCTAATTTTCAGTGTGAAATATGATCACATTAGCCAAGCCCTTGCTCGAACGTGTTTATAAATACACATAATTTGCATGTAACGATACCTACTTACGTTACAGCTTAGGTTAACGAACGTAAATTAATCTTATTTACTAACTTAAAGTTATCTAAATGATCTAGCTAGCTAGCTAATGCTAACGTTACTGCATAGCAGCTGGCATCATAACGGCCTAGCTAACGTTAGCCAACATAAAAATATAAAGAACAATATTGCTCATTTGTGACAATCATATAGCGATAGTAATCATAGTTACCTAGCGAACAACGTTTCACGTACCTACCCTGGGTAAACAAAGGGTTAGCGCTAAATAAAATAATAAATAAACTTACTTCTCAAACTGGCAGGCTCTGTCCTCGTCCACGTGTGTATGCAATTGTCCGCTTAGTCGGCCCCGCCCCTTTCATTGTCAACATCCATTTTGGGCCACTTCCGTTTTGTTGTGGGTCACTTCCGTTTTGTTGTGGGTCACTTCCGTTGTGTTGTGGCTTTTGCCGTGTTGTTGTGGCTTTTGCCGTTTTGTTGTGGCTTTTGCATTTGTGTTGTGGCTTTTGCCGTTTTGTTGTGGCTTTTGCATTTGTGTTGTGGCTTTTGCATTCGTGTTGTGGCTTTTGCATTTGTGTTGTGGCTTTTGCCGTTTTGTTGTGGCTTTTGCCGTTTTGTTGTGGCTTTTGCATTTGTGTTGTGGCTTTTGCATTCGTGTTGTGGCTTTTGCATTCGTGTTGTGGCTTTTGCCGTTTTGTTGTGGCTTTTGCATTTGTGTTGTGGCTTTTGCATTCGTGTTGTGGCTTTTGCATTTGTGTTGTGGCTTTTGCCGTGTTGTTGTGGATTTTGCGTTCGTGTGACACCTATGGGCCACCGTAGTTATTGCTGTGCCATTCGTGTGTGCTAGCTAACGTTGGTACACAGTGCAGCCGTGTTAATGTTAGCTAACGTGTGATCTAATTAGCATTTCCCCCCATGTAGCTATCAAGTTGTATGGTAAATTGCGGTGCTTTTAAGTTGCGTGGCTAAGGTTGATGTTAGCTGGTGAGCTAACTTAAAGTACAAATAAGCCTTTGCTGCAGCGGTGTCATTATAGTTCAGTAGGCTAACGTTACTGTGACGCTGATAACGGCTTGACTTACTAGAAAATTATGGATGACTAGCATGCTAAATAGCATGGCAAACCACGTCGCCTATACAGCTATTGATAGAAACTCTGATAGACATGCACACAGAAGCCCAGGCATATGCTTAAGTAAATTATTAGTAGTACCGTTTGCTAGATAGATTGTTGGCTAACTGGTCAGATCTGCAAATAGTGTTAAAAAGTGAAATCACTCGTATCCCTGGTTACCGTTTATGCTTACCTTCCCCTGTATCGGGTTATGATCAATGGCATGTTGCTGTTGTGCTTAATTATTTGATAAAGTAAGGGAAAGCAATGGAATTTCAGTATTCATTGGGTTTGTGAAATTAGGTATTCTCCTATATAACGTTAGGTATGGTGACCATATTTGGACCGGGTTAGACGGGCGTTATGAACATAGATAATACTAGGCTATTTTTTGTTTATATATGGTCTATGGAACAAGGAAATCCTAAACAGACATTTTAGGAATTTAGAAATCCCACCTGAACGGATATGTTCGGTCCCAAAAAGAAGAAATGTCCGGGAAAAATAGGACGTCTGGTCACCCTACGTTAGGTAACTTATCTATTTTTGGGGAGGGAAGAAAGCGTAGCCTACATAAATAGCCAGGTAATTATCTTTGGGCCTGTATCGTTCGGTGAGACTACGCATACCAGTCTTGAGAGGGAGGTTATCATCCCAGCTATTTGGTAAGCTCTGAATGTTTATGCATGTGCGTGTTCTCGTTATAACGGGGGAGACATGATTAAAAAACTGACAGGCGGTCTTGAAATGGCAGTAGCCTACTTTGACTGGAATGGTATACTCTTTGGTATGGGGGATTGGGGACGTGGTGTGAATCTGTTGCCATGGAACAGGCTCGCTCCAGCGCGGGTGATGTCTCGCGCTTGGGCCCGCATCAGCTGAGCAGTGGGATATCTATAATGTGCAGCAGTGGCCCCGTACCTCACTGATGTCGGGGTATATTGCCATGAAATTTACCTGTGTTTTTTATTTATTTATCTGTGTTAATTACTCAGTTAATGTCCTGTCAAATTTTTTGTGACCCTAATGTACGCTCATCCTAGGTCAACTCATTGATCGTAGTACAACAGGAAAAAAAAAAAAACGTGCTGTCACAGTGCAAATTAGCCACTAATATAATCTAGCAGTCTTTCTACACAAAAATTAATGCATCACAGGTTGTACATGAGCAAATAAAGCAAAGTAGGGGTGCATTTATAACGCTGGAAGTCTGGAAACAAGCATTTTTGAGCGTTGACATTTCCATAATGCAAAATACAACTACATCACTCGTGTGTATAAAATGGCTCTGTCCTTTGTCCTGTGGGTGCTCCCGAACGCACTCTCGCTGCAACAGGTGGGTGTCTTCTCTCCACACAGAGTCTGTGGATGAAGAAGAGGGTGGGAGAAAGCACAGAGAAAGATAGCATTACAATACATAATTTATTTGCTTTATCCGGGGCCGACTTGCAGGTCCTGCAACTTTACGTCTGGTGCGCATTTGTAATCCATTTAGGGCTGGTGCTATCGAGGGGAAGCACTTTCCTTCAGCTTGCAACAGCAGTGGTCTGCCTGGGGTTCAACCCTCGCAATCTTCTGACCCTGAATTCAGTGCCTTAACTACACAACCTGCTATCTATCTTAAACATATGACGGCTGTAATTGTCAGTATGAACCGACATTTAAGATGTATTTTGTGCTCCATTAAATGTTCCAGTGCTCTTAACATCCCAAGAAAATAAATAACGGCAACATTTCATAGCCTTTTTTTATGATTATTACCAATTTTACTCACTGTATGTTCAGTATGATTATTACTAATTTTACTCACCACCAACTCTGGGGGATTACTTTTTTTTGTCTACGTGATGTTTTGGAGTGACAGATTATATGGTCTAAGGAGCTAAGAGAGAATGAGGAAGATCAGGGCATCTGTCGCTCAGTACTAAGGAGAAAAGGGAACCAGTGAAATGCATAGAAATAGGCTAACTTATCTGAGGTAGAGAGCAGCACCTGTCATCTCAACGGTTAAACTGTGTGAGTGGTCCTTTTGGCCTTCAGGGCTATGTCTGTCTGTCTGTCTCTGTTTGCATCTGATAATCTGGGCAGGGTCTTGAGGAGACGCCGAGATATAGGCTAACAGATGCTCTTTGTGTTTTGGGGAGACTGCTTTTCCATTGGAAGGGCTGCCCAAAGCGAGAAGGAGGAACAGAGAGAGCACAATGTTCCTCCTCCCTGCTTACGCTTCAGTTTTCTCTGCAGCAGCAAAGCGAGACTGTGCATATTTGCCTCTCATGTGACCAGCAGCGTTACACAGTAGCCAGCCTGCTCTGCTCGCAAAACCAGAGGAAGTGAAGAAATTTACACTTTTGCATGTGCCGTTTTGAAAGTGTTTACGATTGGGATTTGCTACACTCTCAGGAAGAAAATGTACAAAACATATCTAAAAAGGTACAGACGCTTGTCACTGGGGTGGTACCCTACAGGTACTTAAAATTGTACCCCTAGCGAGCAATACATAATTCATTTGTATGTTTTTTTTTGTTTTGTTTGAAAAGGTATTTATCAGTACCCAAATGGAACATTTATCCACACTACGTTGGATAACATTCTGTTCACCAGCAGGGCTGTGTCACTCTTTATTACTGTTTAGGTTGAGCTGTGTTTCATTATCAGGTTAAGCTGTGTTTCATTATCAGGTTAAGCTGTGTTTCATTACCAGGTTAAGCTGAGTTTCATTATCAGGTTAAGCTGTGTTTCATTATCAGGTTAAGCTGTGTTTCATTACCAGGTTAAGCTGAGTTTCATTATCAGGTTAAGCTGTGTTTCATTATCAGGTTAAGCTGAGTTTCATTATCAGGTTAAGCTGTGTTTCATTATCAGGTTAAGCTGAGTTTCATTATCAGGTTGAGCTGAGTTTCATTATCAGGTTGAGCTGTGTTTCATTATCAGATTGAGCTGAGTTTAATTATAGTTAGGCTGAGCTGTGTTTTATTACTGGGTTGCTTGTGCTCTGTGTTCAGCACTGGGGGATTTGTTGCGCTATGCATGTGCCTGGATATGTTACCATAGGTCACAGCAGGTTGCGATTTCTGGATTCCAATGGTAAGAAGTGCTCTCCTGCTCTCCACCCTTCTCTGGGCTGACCTGGCTCTGCCCCCCCATTACTAATTATGCTCTCAGAGCCCCAGGGATGGAAACTCTTAAACCTGCATCGCTGACATTATCTCCTTCATTCTTGCATTCTCTCTCTTTCTTTTTTCTCTGTCTCCCTCTCTCTCTGACTGTCAGGTTCACTGCTGTTTTTTGTTAGGGAAATTAATGAAAATACAAAGTGTGTCACATGTCTGCTGTCTGTCTATTCGTCTGTATGAGTACAGCAGTACGCCAAGTCTGGGGCCGTCCTGTCAGTCACATTGAAGGGTGGGGCCAGGGTTTGTGGCCCTAGTGCATTGTGGGGAGGTATAGAACCATTAACTGTGGTAAAATCGCCCCGGCCCAAACCCAGAGTGAAAACCACGGATTGTCCTGAAAGCCTGGCTATTAGGCATATTCAGTACCTACTACCTCCCCTCCCCCCGAAATCAGACCTAAATGGGTCACCTCTCTGCTCTGTCCCACAGGAACGGCATCAGCGTGGAGGGCGCCACACACAAGCAGGTTGTGGACCTGATCCGGGCCGGGGAGAGAGAGCTGGTGCTGGCCGTGCTGTCGGTTCCGGCCCTGGAGGCGGACGGACTGGACCAGGGGGACGACGGCAGTGGCCAGTCCTGCTATGACTACAGCGACAAGCAGGCTGTGCCCATCTCAGTGCCCACCTACAAGCACGTGGAGCAGAACGGCGAGAAGTTTGTGGTGAGTGTGGCCTCACGCCCTTTCCTTCATCCTTTCTCTCCCTCCCTCCCTCACTCTCTTTCACCCTCTCCCTCGCTCCCTCTCCCTCCCTCTCTCTTTTTCTCCCTCTCTCTCCCTCTCTCTTCTTCGCTCTCTCTCTCTCTCCCTCACTCTCTTTCACCCTCTCCCTCGCTCCCTCTCCCTCCCTCGTTCTCTCACCCTCTCTTTCACTCTCTCTCTCACCCTCTCTTTCACTCTATCTCCCTCTTCCTCCCTTTTTCTTTCTCTCACCCTCTCCCTCCCTCGCTGTCTCACCCTCTTGTTTTTCTACATCTCCCTTTTTCATGCTCTTTCACTTCTTTTCACCCCCCCCTTTTCTTACTCACTCTCACCATCTCTCTCGCGCTCTTTAATCCTCCGTCTCTCTATTTGTTTCCCTGCTTAGCTCCACCCTCTTCTGAGTCTGTGGAAGGCGTGGCTGGGTGGGGACAGATGGGGTTTCCTGTTCTGTTCCATTGAAAATAGGCCTAGAAAAGGTTTCTTGGGCCGTCCTGTTTGGACTGTTCCTCATCTTATTAATCGTTCACTGTTCCCTGTTTTGCCACTCTCCCATGTTCTTTGCCTTCAGCAGTACGGGGCAGTCAGAAGTGAAATTAAAACCCTGGAAACAAACAGGGAGGTACAGTCTATTGGCCCTTATGGACGGTTTCTTTCAGCCTGCCTGGGAATCAGCAATTTGGGTTTTTGGAAAGAAGGAATAAAATAATAAAAGAAGACCTACTACCTACTCATTTTGAACCCTGTCTCGACCCTTATTTTAAATCTGTCGGCCCATCCCATCGCTGCTGCATCCTCCTTGGGGTCAGGAGCATACGCAAAAGCGTGCACATCCTCTGGACCTGGCGCCGGCAGCCACTTAGGATGCCCCTTCCTGTGCAGCTGACGCAGTCAGGACTTGGGCAACCAATCAGGAGAGTTTTTGTTGAGGCTGAGAGGTAGGTTATGGCCAATCGCACCTCACGACCCTGGACTCCCGGCCACAGTTGGCACTGGCACAGTCGGGCTGTGATTCCGGCCCACAGGGGCGCCGCGCTGCGTAGAAAGTGGGAGTTAGCTGGACATGCCGCATAAGGGTTAGTTCTCTGTCTGTTTACGATCACACCCCTCTTTAATGTAACTTCATATCAGAATGGCAGTTGAGTAACTACTAGGTTTAGTTGCAGTTGGGCAAATCTGTCATGGACCCTGCTTCCTGTTGAAACTGCTCTCTTCCTTGTCAGCAGCTGTGATCTGATGCATTGTGGGTAATATATTTGATGTGGGTGTTGGCTGTGAGTGTGTACCCATGCTCCTCTTCTCCAATTTGTGTGCAGGTGTACAACGTGTACATGGCGGGAAGACAGCTGTGCTCTAAGCGCTACCGCGAGTTTGCCATCCTCAACCAAAATCTGAAGAGAGAGTTTGCCACCTTCAGCTTCCCCAAAATCCCCGGGAAGTGGCCTTTCTCTCTGTCCGAGCAGCAGTTGGACGCCCGGAGGAGGGGCCTGGAGGAGTACCTAGAGAAAGGTGAGGAGCAGGGCTACACCTGGGGAAAGGTGAGGAGGGGGAGCAGGGCTACACCTGGGGAAAGATGAGGAGAAGAGAAACGGCTTGGAATTAAGGACCGATCTTTTAGATCCTGATAAACACTAAGGCATTTGTTTGTGCAGTAATGGGAGGAGGGGCTTTTGTAATATCACAGAAGAGCTGGTCATGTTTGCACCCTACACATCATATTTGACCAGTGTGTTAGCCAAAAAGAGGAAAATATTTACTTTTATAGATTTCTGGCTGCGGAGTCTAGTAAAGTTCACAGTTAATATCGCTGAGTTGGATAGAGCACTGTAATGCAAATGTCTGCAAACGTTGGTTTTAGTCAGTCGACAAGACAAGGATGTTTAATTCCTCTCTGTGCAGACTTAGGAGTGTTTGGAGTCACCTACTTAACACAGGCTGCACTGACGCTTGGTTATGCTGGAGAAATGCTGTCACACTTGGGCCCTGGCACTAAGCGTCAATAAAACAGCCTTTGACAACAAATGCAGAAATATTAATTTAGTTGAGTACGTAATGAATAATAAAATAATGAAAAAGGAGTATTTTGATATAACTGTCTGTGGTAGGTCACTCACAGTCCCTCTCATTTTCACAGCCTTATGTATATATCATTTTTTTTCTGCCAGTACAATGGGCCCTTTTTTCATCTCTTCAAGGCGGACAGCTAATTTTTCAGTGTCCTGCAGCGCGAGGAGCTTTGGATGAATTTCTCTTGCTCCTGGGAATGTATTTAGTATTCACTAAGCATCTGGGTTTAATTTATTTCCACTGAGATATTTAAGAACATTCTGTATTTTTGCAAGAATCAAGTTTGAATGCTCGCAACATGACACTTCAAAATTAAATGGATTGTAGAACTTTCGAATAAATCCTTTATTGCTGCAGTTACCCTCAAACTTGCTTCTGCAGGAATCATTTGGTTGATCTGTTTTGTCAGTGCAGTTATTTCATGTACAGTGCTATCCACTATTATTGGCACCCCTGGTAAAGATGAGTAAAAAGGGTTATAAAAAATTCACCGTTTGGTGAATTAGCTTAATCTCACACTGAAAAAACGAGAAAGTTCCAACCTTTAATTGAACTAATTTTTATGAGAGAAATTAAGAAATAATAATTTTTAACAAAACCACGTGTGCCACAATTATTGGCACCCCTGCATTTATATATAGAATAAAGTAATCATTTTTAATATTTGGTCGCATATCCTTTGCATGCCATGACTTCCTCGTGTCTGTGACCCAACAACATCAAAAGACTCTTGATATCTTATTTTCTGGTACTCTTACAAGCGATACTTTAACATCTCTGCATTTGAATGGATCTCTATGGGAATTGGGGGGGTGGATCTAGACTAGATTTAACAGTAAATTACATTGGAACAGTATGGAACACATGGTTGGTTAAATGGCTCTAAGTCATCAAGGGTCTGACGTATCAAACAAGCCTTAAAACATCACTCTGCTGCCAGAAATACAGTAGATATGGATGGATAACTTGAAGGGTTTCTTCTCCTGACTTATTTTTCCATAGAGTTCAATAGGAAAGTTTGTCAGGAGAAACAACCCTTAAAGTGATCCATCCATATCTACTGCATATCTGGCAGCAAAGTGATGGTTTGACGCTCGTTTGATACCTCAGACCCTTAATTTTTTTTATTCTATATATAAATGCAGGGGTGCCAATAATTGTGGCACACATGGTTTTGTTAAAAATAATTTTCTTGATGAGGGATTTTTTTCTCTCATAATAAATTTACTTCCATTAAAGGTTGGATTTTTCTAATTTTTTCAGTGTGAGATTAAGCTAATTCAACAAACGGTGAAGTTTTTATAACCCGTTTTACTCATCTTTACCAGGGGTGCCAATAATAGTGGAGGGCACATATACCCTTGTTTAAATGTAGCCTGTTTAAATGGGTACTCCTCGAACAGATAATGTTTTGCTTCATGCACTCTTTGTAGGTTTAGTCTTTTTTCAGATAACACAAACAGGCAAGCCCCTGTGTACTGACATTGCAGCCTCCATTTGTATGTTTCCGACAGAGGCGGCGCGTTTTCAATTCAGCTGGAGGTAACGGCTTTTTTTAACGAATGCCTCAAACTCGTAGCCTGAGTAAAAGCGCAAGATTTTCGCGGTAGTTCTGAGAATCGTTCGCTACCACAGCAGAGGCTGCTTTTGCAACAGGCCATGCTTACCGCCATGCCCGAGCGCTTTGGGGCGTGCGCGGCGTGGCGTATGCGGCGTGTGTCGTCTTTAGGGCTTAATTACATTACATTACAGGCATTTAGCAGACGCTCTTATCACAACTTACGACTTACACAACTTCTTATTACATATTATTACATTTATCCATTCACACAGCTGGATATATACTGAAGCAATTCAGGTTAAGTACCTTGCTGAAGGCCAGTGTCCTACCTGGGAATCGAACCTGCAACCTTTCAGTTACAAGGCCTGTTCCTTAACCATTATACTACACCGCCGCCTTCAATGGGAGCGCTTCTCTCTTTCCACGCTCTCAGAATGTGCTGCTGGGAAGTAGAGCTCATCGCCTGAGCGTTCGCTGTGATGGGAAAGGGAAACCAGACCTTAATGGAAACCTTGCTGTCATGTGCTCTGTTACAGTGAGCTCTTTTTCTCTCTCCCTCACTCACCCTCCCTCTCTTTTTCTCTCTCTCTCTTTCTCGCTCTCTCTCTCTCTCCACAGTGTGTTCAGTAAGGGTGATTGGGGAGAGTGACATCATGCAGGAGTTCTTGTCTGAGTCGGATGAGGTAAGCACTTCCTTGTTTGTGCTGTGTGCCTGTTTGTCATCTCGGAGTCTGACTCCTTCTCCTTTCTCTCTGTCTCCCACTCGAGTCTGACTGTCCTTTCACTCTTGTCAGGGAATGACACCTCCCTTTCCCGCGTGTGTGTGTGTCTGTGTGTGTACACGTGCACGCGCGAATGTGACTCCCTCTCCGTTCCCTTCGTCAGAACTTTAACGGCGTGTCAGACGTGGAGCTGCGGGTGGCCTTGCCAGACAAGACCACCGTGTCCGTGAGGCTGCGCAAGAACAGCACCACGGACCAGGTGTACCAGGTACGGCTGTCGGTATCACTGCCAGTGCCAAGTGTAGCAGGTACGGCTGTCAGTATAACCACAAACTAAGCAAGGTTCCCCAACAGAACCACAAACTAAGCAAGGTTCCCCAACAGAACCACAAACTAAGCAAGGTTCCCCAACAGAACCACAAACTAAGCAAGGTTCCCCAACAGAACCACAAACTAAGCAAGGTTCCCCAACAGAACCACAAACTAAGCACGGTTCCCCAACAGAACCACAAACTAACCAAGGTTCTCCAACAGAACCACAAACTAGGCAAGGTTCCCCAACAGAACCACAAACTAGGCAAGGTTCTCCAACAGAACCACAAACTAGGCAAGGAGCCCCGACAGAACTACAACTGGGAGAACTAAGCAAGGTCACTCAAATGTGTGCGTGTGTGTGGAAATTGAAATATTTTCCTCTAGTCAAAGTAGATTGCAACTTTTCATGGCCGTCTGGGACGATCTAATATGAAGTGGTAGGTTGTTTAGGGTCATTCGTAATATAATGGGGATACTTTTTTGCGCATTCTTTATGCAACATCAAGTAATACCCAAGTGGAACAGCCTTCTTATTGCTGCATATTTTCAGAGAGTTGCCTTTAGAAATGCTAATTTGTTGCAAAATTGATACACCAAAACAAACTCCATTCCTGCTAACATAGCAATTAAACACAAATGTGCTCAACGTACAGTTCCTTCTCTCCAGTTCAACAGTATGGAAGTGTTGTGTTCTTCTTGTTATGAACCCCCCCCCCCCCCCCGTTTGACCAGTTAGCATTGCTACATCAATTAGCATTAGCATTGCATTGTTCTCGTTCCGTCAGCTGCTCTTGGCGGCTAGATTCTTTGCAGTACTGTTGGCAGCTTTGGCATGTTTATAATTCCCGTTCCATGTGCCCGGGAACACTAGATCACCATCATCATTAGGGGGGATGTACAGGTTGCACACTGCCCAGTTTATATAGAATTATTTTTTTTGGTCTTTTACCTACTGTGGATAAATGATAACCCCCATCCCCCTTCACTCACTCTATCTCTCTTGCTCTCTGTGTCTGTGTCTCCCCCGCCCTCTTTCTCTCTTTCTCTCTCTCTCTCTTTCTTTCCCATTTGCAGGCAGTAGTAACGAAAGTGGGAATGGACAGCATCACGGCCAGTTACTTTGCCCTCTTCGAGGTTATCAACCACTCCTTCAGTAAGAGCACCCACTCGCACAGCCCCTCCACCCTGGGCCTCTTTTCAGAATGCTGAACCCAGGGATGATCTTCGCTTGGCCAGCCGAGCATTAACCAGCCAGGGTTGGCTGTTTTATTGGGCTGCTTTTGTTAATATTCAACCGAACACTTTGTTTTACAGTAATTACAGAGCTGCCAGTTTATTCATTAATGTTCAGCTTGATTTACATAAACTTGTTCATGAATCGTTGTAATGTGACCTTGTGAGAGCTACGGAGCGGCCGCGCTCGAGCGGGTGAGCTTGTTAGTGACAGGCCCCCCCCCCCCCTCTGCCTCCGCATCTCAGTGCGTAAGCTGGCCCCGAACGAGTTCCCCCACAAGCTGTACGTGCAGAACTACACCTCGGCCGTCCCAGGTACCTGCCTGACTCTGCGCAAGTGGCTCTTTACCACAGAAGAAGAAGTTCTGCTCAGCGACAACGAGCTGGCCATACACTGCTGCTTCCACCAGGTCTGCCTCTCTCTCTTTCTCTATTTCTCTTTCTCCCGCCCATTCTTCATCTCTTCATTTGTCCCCTCATATCGCAACTAGTTTTCCATCCGTCTGTAGTTATGTTTCCACTTAAAATGTTGTGGGAATTTTTAAGCAAATTTTTGGGAAATCGACAAAGGAAAATTTTTAAATTTGCTGCGCGTTTCCGTCAACTGGCGTTCATGCGAATAGACCTCGTCATCCAGAGAGCGCCGATAGTGTTTGCTTAGCAACAACAACCGGTAACAAGCTGACACAGGGGAGAGATTGGAGCGTTTTCCAGGTGTATTCCATTGGAGGAGTTGTCACTGCAAGTTTATGCCATTGCTGTTTGGCAAAGAAAGGAAATGGTCGATGTAATGACTGGTTATTGCGTCGCAACATCCGCCGTACTATGTGCTTACTTCATCATTTATTTGAAAATATAATAAATCCGTTTCCTTCACACTTTATCGCATCTTCTCTTTATCAACACTTTTCCCACCTCAAGCGATGGGTAAAACCTTTTTTTTTGTCATATTTAGGTTTTCTTTTTATTTGGCTTTCCATTCTGCTTTTCCAATTCACATAACATGTTCCTGGAAACATACTTATTGTCAACAAGTTCAATCTTGCTCTTGCTCTTTCTTTCTCTCTCTCTCTGTCTCACTGTCTCACGCTGTCTCACTCTCTGTGACTCCCACCCTCATTCCCTCTTCCTGTTCTCCTCCCTTTCTCTTTCAGTCTCTCTCTGCGTTTGTTAATAATATCCCAGCCCATGTAATGTGCTGAATCAGGCTGGTAGCAGTGTGCTTGTGCGCTATCAGCAAGCTACTGCAGAGCATGTGATGAAATATGACGTCCTCTCCCCCTCTCTCTCTTTGATTCAATCACTCTTCTCCTCCTCTCATCTCTCTCTCTCTCTCTATCACTCTTCTCTTCCTCTCATCTCTCTCTCTCTCTCTCTCTCTCTCTCACTCTTCTCTTGCCCAGGCACTGGATGACGTGAAGAGGGGATTAATCAAAGCCGATGACCAGTCTTATCAGCTGCAGAAACTGGCAGAGCAGGGCAAGATGGTTATGGTCTGTCACTCACTCTCTCTCTCTCTCTCTCTCTCTCTCTCTCTCTCAAATTCTAATTAAAATGTGCTTTATTTGCATGACAAGTAAACTTTGTGTTGCAAAAGCATTGATACATACACCCCCCCCCCCCCTCCCCACCCAAGAAGGAGAAAAAAAGTGCTCTCTCTCTCTCCCCCTCCCCTCTCTCTCAATTCAATTCACTTTATTGGCATGACATATTTTAACAGACATATTGCCAAATCGTATCGTTTCTGTAACACTTTACAGAAATAATAATAATCATGGAACGTAATAATGAAACGACAACAACAACAAAAAAAGTATTTAAAAAATTATGTATTATTATTTATTAAATAATAATCCTATATGTATAAACTGACAAATAGCAAAGGCTACGGGTCACTGCTGTCTGTGCTAAGAAGCTACGTAATCTGCAGCCAAATTCACAGAATACTTCTCCTCTCCAAGGAGTACTTGCCTTTGCTTTGTTTCGGGCATGGCTCGTAAATATGGATATAGTATTGGGAATTTTGGGAAGAAATTATCTTGAATTTGTTTATATTTTTCACATTTAGTGAGGAAATGCAGCTCTGTCTCAGCCTGCTGTTGGCTGCAGTGGGAGCGGGAGCAAAGCCTCTCTTTTTCGGGTAGCCAGATCTGCCGGTGTCGGCCAGTCTCTATAGCTCTATAGCTCACTGAGTCTGTGTACTTCTTCCTCAATATTTTTCTGGATTTGCAATTTTTCAGTGTGATAAGATTATCTGCCACAGCGTATTCTCATTTTAGGGCCAAATAGCGTGTGAATTTGCTTAGATTTTTGTTGTCTGATTTTCTCTCACTCTGTCTAGTCTCCATATATTTTTTTCTATGTTTCTGTTTGTTGCTTTTTAATTTTTTCCTCATCTGGACCTGTTACTCTGTCTATCCTCTGTTGAACACTGGAACCCGTGACCCTGACCAGAAGTAAATGGATTAGAAAAAGGATGGATGGATGGAGTTTGTGTTCATTTTATAGAGTCTTGTGTGTGTTTTCCAACCCTGTTTCAGTAGTCTGTGTCTGTGTTGCAGTATGCCAGTGTGCCAGTAGAGGGAGCAGTTTCTCATTTGTTCTCTCTCTCTGGCAGTATCTGAGCATGCTGCGGTCGTGCGAGGGCTACAATGAGATCATCTTCCCCCACTGCTCCTGTGACTCGCGGCGCAAGGGTCACGTGATCACAGCCATCAGTATCCGCCACTTCAAACTGCACGCCTGCACTGAGGAAGGGACAATGGAGGTGAGGGGTGGATGGGGATGGGGCATAGTAAGAGGGTGGGAGGAGCAAAAGGGGAAGGGATGGGAGGGGCTAAGTGAAGGGGAGGGGAATAATGAGACTGAGGAGAGGAGTAGAGGGAGGCGCTTAAGTATGATTGTTTGAATAGTGGCTAGAGGAATGAGAGTGTGTGTGCACCTCTTTCTCCCTGCAGAACCAGGTGATTATGTTTGAGTGGGGGGAGATGCAGCGCTGGGACACAGATGAAGAGGGCATGGCCTTCTGCTTCGAGTACGCCAGGGGGGAGAAAAAACCGCGTTGGGTCAAGATCTTCACCCCCTACGTGAGTGGAGTCCCCAGTCTGCCTCCACAACTGAGTCTGAAACAAATGCTCATTTACCTCTTGATTCGCATTTTCTTGCTATTAATAACACACATTTATCTTTGTGTGTGTGTGTGTGCGTGTGTGCGTGTATGTTTGCGGCCTCTCCCTAGTTCAATTACATGCAAGAATGTTTCGAGAGGGTCTTCTGCGAGCTCAAGTGGAGGAAAGAGGTAAAATGCTCCCACTCTTCTCTGCAGTAGTTTATAATATACACAAGCTTTTTTTATCTGATACAGTTATAGTAGTTTATAACCTACACGAGCCTTCTCACCTGATACAGTTAGTTTATAACCTACACGAGCCTTCTCACCTGATACAGTTAGTTTATAACCTACACGAGCCTTCTCACCTGATACAGTTAGTTTATAACCTACACGAGCCTTCTCACCTGATACAGTTAGTTTATAACCTACACGAGCCTTCTCACCTGATACAGTTAGTTTATAACCTACACAAGCCTTCTCACCTGATACAGTTAGTTTATAACCTACACAAGCCTTCTCACCTGATACAGTTAGTTTATAACCTACACGAGCCTTCTCACCTGATACAGTTAGTTTATAACCTACACGAGCCTTCTCACCTGATACAGTTAGTTTATAACCTACACGAGCCTTCTCACCTGATACAGTTAGTTTATAACCTACACGAGCCTTCTCACCTGATACAGTTAGTTTATAACCTACACGAGCCTTCTCACCTGATACAGTTAGTTTATAACCTACACAAGCCTTCTCACCTGATACAGTTAGTTTCTAACCTACACAAGCCTTCTCACCTGATACAGTTAGTTTATAACCTACACGAGCCTTCTCACCTGATACAGTTAGTTTATAACCTACACGAGCCTTCTCACCTGATACAGTTAGTTTATAACCTACACGAGCCTTCTCACCTGATACAGTTAGTTTATAACCTACACGAGCCTTCTCACCTGATACAGTTAGTTTATAACCTACACGAGCCTTCTCACCTGATACAGTTAGTTTATAACCTACACGAGCCTTCTCACCTGATACAGTTAGTTTATAACCTACACGAGCCTTCTCACCTGATACAGTTAGTTTATAACCTACACGAGCCTTCTCACCTGATACAGTTAGTTTATAACCTACACGAGCCTTCTCACCTGATACAGTTAGTTTATAACCTACACGAGCCTTCTCACCTGATACAGTTAGTTTATAACCTACACGAGCCTTCTCACCTGATACAGTTAGTTTATAACCTACACGAGCCTTCTCACCTGATACAGTTAGTTTATAACCTACACGAGCCTTCTCACCTGATACAGTTAGTTTATAACCTACACGAGCCTTCTCACCTGATACAGTTAGTTTATAACCTACACGAGCCTTCTCACCTGATACAGTTAGTTTATAACCTACACGAGCCTTCTCACCTGATACAGTTAGTTTATAACCTACACGAGCCTTCTCACCTGATAGTTAGTTTATAACCTACACGAGCCTTCTCACCTGATACAGTTAGTTTATAACCTACACGAGCCTTCTCACCTGATACAGTTAGTTTATAACCTACACGAGCCTTCTCACCTGATACAGTTAGTTTATAACCTACACGAGCCTTCTCACCTGATACAGTTAGTTTATAACCTACACGAGCCTTCTCACCTGATACAGTTAGTTTATAACCTACACGAGCCTTCTCACCTGATACAGTTAGTTTATAACCTACACGAGCCTTCTCACCTGATACAGTTAGTTTATAACCTACACGAGCCTTCTCACCTGATACAGTTAGTTTATAACCTACACGAGCCTTCTCACCTGATACAGTTAGTTTATAACCTACACGAGCCTTCTCACCTGATACAGTTAGTTTATAACCTACACGAGCCTTCTCACCTGATACAGTTAGTTTATAACCTACACGAGCCTTCTCACCTGATACAGTTAGTTTATAACCTACACGAGCCTTCTCACCTGATACAGTTAGTTTATAACCTACACGAGCCTTCTCACCTGATACAGTTAGTTTATAACCTACACGAGCCTTCTCACCTGATACAGTTAGTTTATAACCTACACGAGCCTTCTCACCTGATACAGTTAGTTTATAACCTACACGAGCCTTCTCACCTGATACAGTTAGTTTATAACCTACACGAGCCTTCTCACCTGATACAGTTAGTTTATAACCTACACGAGCCTTCTCACCTGATAGTTAGTTTATAACCTACACGAGCCTTCTCACCTGATACAGTTAGTTTATAACCTACACGAGCCTTCTCACCTGATACAGTTAGTTTATAACCTACACGAGCCTTCTCACCTGATACAGTTAGTTTATAACCTACACGAGCCTTCTCACCTGATACAGTTAGTTTATAACCTACACGAGCCTTCTCACCTGATACAGTTAGTTTATAACCTACACAAGCCTTCTCACCTGATACAGTTAGTTTATAACCTACACGAGCCTTCTCACCTGATACAGTTAGTTTATAACCTACACAAGCCTTCTCACCTGATACAGTTAGTTTATAACCTACACGAGCCTTCTCACCTGATACAGTTAGTTTATAACCTACACGAGCCTTCTCACCTGATACAGTTAGTTTATAACCTACACGAGCCTTCTCACCTGATACAGTTAGTTTATAACCTACACGAGCCTTCTCACCTGATACAGTTAGTTTATAACCTACACAAGCCTTCTCACCTGATACAGTTAGTTTATAACCTACGCGAGCCTTCTCACCTGATACAGTTATAGTAGTTTATAACCTACACAAGCCTTCTCACCTGATAGTTATAGTACTTTATAACCTACACAAGCCTACTTATCTGATAGTAACATTAGTTTATAACCTGGACAAGCTTTCTTATCTGATAGTTATAGCAATTTATAACCTACACGAGCCTTCTCACCTGATACAGTTATAGTAGTTTATAACCTACACAAGCCTTCTCACCTGATAGTTATAGTACTTTATAACCTACACAAGCCTTCTCACCTGATAGTTATAGTAGTTTATAGCCTACACAAGCCTACTTATCTGATAGTAACATTAGTTTATAACCTGGACAAGCTTTCTTATCTGATAGTTATAGTAGTTTATAACCTACACAAGCCTTCTCACCTGATAGTTATAGTAGTTTATAACCTACACAAGCCTTCTCACCTGATAGTTATATTAGTTTATAACCTACACAAGCCTTCTCACCTAATAGTTATAGTAGTTTATAACCTACAAAAGCCCTCTCACATGATGCAGTTACAGTAGTTCATAAACTACACAAGCCTGTTTATAACCTGCAGGTGCAGCTACAGTAGCGTATGCCATGCACAAGCCTTCTTATCCAGAATAGAGACACTGTGTCATGGTTTCTCCGCCTGCTTGTTGTATATTGTCCACTTCTCTGGAGAGCGCTCACGTTGCGTTCCTTCGCTTTGGTTTCCTAGTCCGTTTCAGGTTTTAGTTTTCAGTTCAGTGTGTCACCTGTTCAGGGTTACCTGGCAGTATTTAAAGCACACGTCAGCGTTATTATACGCTTCCATATTGCCATTCGTTTCTCGAGAAAAGCCGGTATCGTAGGATAGCATCCTTTCCAGTCCCGCTCTCGTCGCGTTTTGGAGTTCGTAAGCATTATTTTGTTTTCATTTCTTTCACCAGTTATCGGGCGTTATAGTCTACGTACCGAGGGTGCAATTGTGTTTTCGTTGTCATTTATATCATCATTATTGTTACCGCCCGTGTGTGCAGGGCTATCTCTTTTTGCAAGAGAGTTTTTGGTTTCGGTTCCCTCGTTGTGAGCTATAGGGTTTTTGTTTGTTGTGATTGCATTGTATTAAGTGTTAAGAGTTATATTTTGTTTGATTATTGTTGTTCCCTGTTAGCGGGGTTTTCGCTCCCGCTTTGTGGTGTTCAGGTAGCATCCTCTGTACACCTACTGTCGCGCCTGGTCCTTCGTTCCCACGCTACCCCTGACAGAATATGGAAGCCAGTAGGGAGGTACCAGCGACAGTCGAGAACCTAGGGCAAATTCTCTCAGCTCAGGAGGCTGCTATCTCCGGCCATGAGACCGGCATTAGGGCTCTTCAAGCCTCCGTCCAGGCCCTACATTCTCAGCAAGCACAGTTCGGCAATCAGCTGCGTTATCAGGGAGACGGGTTGCGTGATTTAGCGGAAAGCATTCGCACTCTAACTATGACGATTACGTCTTCCCAGGTTACTTCACCTTCAATCCCGGTAATACAAGCACCAACTGCGGCGGCACTAATCCCTCCTGATCCCGTAGGGATTCCCGTTCCACGCGAGCCCAAATTACAACTCCCGCTTCGCTATGGAGGAGAGACCGGGAAGTGTAAGGGGTTTTTGACGCAGTGTCTGATATTTTTTAAATCACAACCCTCTCGGTTTTCCACTCAGGAGGCCCGCGTATCGTTTATTCTCTCACTTTTAACAGGCACGGCTCTCGCTTGGGCGGATCCCTTAATCAGAGCTAGCTCCCCCGTGATGTCCACTATGGAGAGGTTGGCAGAAGAGATGGCGTCGGTTTTCGACCATGACGTTTCCGGTCAGGAGGCGGCGATGCGACTCACTTATCTTCGTCAAGGCTCCGACACGGTGGCGTCTTTTTCTATTGCTTTTCGTGCACTCGCAGGGGAGACTGGGTGGCCGGACGGACCGCTTACCGCGCTATTTATTAAAGCACTTTCGGATTCAGTTCGAGATGCCCTTTCTGCACTCGAACCCCCCGCTTCGTTCGGTGCGTTGGTGTCTACGGCTATCAGAATAGACAATCGGATTAGAGAGAGAGAGAGAGAGAGATTCGCTGGTCCACGCAGTGGTCGGTCCTCTATTTATGTGCCCCGTCCGGTGGTTGCTCCGGTTGCCTCATTCTCGGAGGAGCCCATGCAGGTAGATGGGACGGCTGTACGGGATCCCAAGTTTACCAGGACAAGAGAGGCATGGTGTCGTTATTGTAAACGCGCTGGGCATTACAGAGATCAATGTCCTAAACTAGCGGGAAAAGAGGAGTCTCGCTAAGGGAATCGAGGTCCTTAGTGAGACAAGATCAAACTTCTCCTCGAACTCTAGTATCTGTGCAGCTGAGTTGGAATAAGCATTCCAACAGCTGTATCGCCTTTATTGACTCCGGATCAGTAGAGTCCCTTATGGACATTAAGTGGGCCAGGGAGCAGGGGATTCCATCAGTTTCTCTTTCCGTTCCACGGTTAGTAACGGCTCTCGACGGTCGCCCTTTGGGTACGGGCGCTATTCGACGGGTTACCAGCTCCTTAAAACTGTCAGTTCCGTTCCAGGATCACACGGAGCGTATTAATTTTTTTTTAGTAGATTCGCCCACATACCCCCTTGTTCTGGGTCACTCATGGTTGGTTCAGCACAAGCCCAATATTAACTGGGGAGCAGAGGATTCGGTTATTCTCCGTTGGGGAGTTCAGTGCAGACACCACTGTGTTAGAGATAGAGCTGTTAGATCTGGCAGCTCACGCCGCTCCCTTCCCGATTTCAGTTCGGACAGCGAACAGGAGGAGGAGAGTGTTCTCCGTGGGGCTCACGGGTCTGTAGCGTCATCTCGCGACACCAGGAGGAGTCTTTCTTGGGATTCGCTTGCTGATGGGTTTAAATTATGGGAGGAGGAGAGCTCTCCTTCTGAGATCGATTGGGACATCCCTCGCGACTCGGAATCAGATTTGGAGAATGTTCAGGTGGGCGGAGCTATTCCATTTCCAGTGCCAGCTAATGTTCCTCAGCAGTACACTGATCTTGCGGAGGTTTTTAGCAAGCAACGCGCCATTTCTCTGCCTCCTCATAGGCCTTATGATTGCGCCATCGAGCTATACCCTGGCTCGATTCCCCCCAGGGGAGCGCTGTATTCCTTATCGGCCCCTGAGAGTGCCGCTATGAGGAATTACATAGAGGAATCCCTCGCCAACGGGTTCATTAGACCCTCCACTTCGCCGGCGGGCTCCGGGTTTTTCTTTGTCAAGAAGAAGGACGGTAGTCTTAGGCCATGCATCGACTACAGGGGACTTAACGCGATAACTATTAAAAATCGTTATCCGCTCCCGCTTATGAATTCGGCCTTCGAACGCCTCCAGGGGGCGTCTATTTTTACCAAACTGGACTTACGCAGCGCTTACAACCTCGTCCGCATTCGTGAGGGAGACCAGTGGAAAACTGCGTTTAATACCCACTCGGGACACTACGAGTATCAGGTGATGCCGTTCGGGCTCAATAGCGCCCCCGCAGTTTTTCAGGCGTTAGTTAACGACGTGCTAAGGGAGATGCTTGAAAGATCGGTTTTTGTTTACATTGACGATATTTTAATTTTTTCTCCCGATCTTTCCACGCACGTTCGCCATGTCAGGCAGGTCCTTAACGCGCTGCTCAAGGCTCAGCTATTTGTTAAGGCAGAAAAATGTGTCTTTCACACTAAATCGGTGTCTTTCCTGGGGTTCATTGTGGCAGAAGGCAAGGTCCAGATGGATCCAGCTAAAGTCTCGGCCGTTAAGAATTGGCCCACGCCATCCTCTCTTAAACAGGTTCAACGTTTTTTAGGCTTCGCCAATTTCTACAGGAGGTTTATTCGTAATTTTAGCGCGGTAGTCGCCCCTATTACCTCACTTACAAGAAAGACTTCTTCCTCCCGGTTCCAATGGAACTCGAGGGCCGAAACGGCGTTTTCTGAACTCAAAAGACGCTTTACGTCGGAACCTATCCTTGTCACGCCCAACCCCTCCCTTCCTTTTGTTGTAGAAGTAGATGCATCGGAGTTAGGAGTGGGGGCCATTCTCTCCCAGCTATCCCCCATTGACCACAAAATGCATCCTTGTGCCTATTTTTCTCGTGCGTTAACACCTGCCGAGAGAAATTATGATGTGGGGGACCGGGAGCTCTTAGCAGTCAAAATGGCTCTGGAGGAATGGCGTCACTGGCTGGAAGGGGCGGAGCATCCGTTCACGGTGTGGACGGACCATAAGAACCTGGAGTACGTGCAGCTAGCCAAGAGGCTTAATTCTCGCCAAGCTCGGTGGGCGTTATTCTTCTTGCGCTTTAATTTCCTGCTCACGTACTGCCCCGGCTCCAAGAACGTTAAGCCTGATGCTCTTTCTCGTGTCTTTGATAATTCGGACAGGGCTCCTGCCCCCGAATTTATCATTCCCGCCGACCAAATTGTGGCTCCAGTTATTTGGGCCATTGAAGCTGCAGTTCAGAGGGCAGTGCGATCAGATCCTGGGCCTGGGGGGGGCCCTTCTCACTGTTTATTCGTTCCGCTGAAGCTTAGGTCCCGGGTATTACGTTGGGGTCACACTTCTCAATTAGCGGCCCATCCGGGCGTTCACCGCACTAAAGACTTTCTTTCTCGGCGATTTTGGTGGCCCAGTTTGGAGAGGGATGTTCGGAGTTTTGTTGCGGCTTGTCCGGTGTGTGCCCGCAATAAGGGTTCTAGTCTCCCACCCTCTGGGCTTTTGCGCCCTCTTCCCATTCCCAGCCGTCCTTGGAGCCATATCGCCCTCGACTTCATCACCGGTTTGCCGATGTCACTGGGTAAATCGGTGATCTTAGTCGTAGTCGATCGTTTCTCCAGGGCGGCCCATTTTATCGCATTGTCGAAACTACCTTCAGCTTCTGAAACGGCGCAACTCATGATAGACCATGTTTTTCGGCTACACGGGTTGCCGTTGGATGTGGTTTCTGATCGCGGCCCTCAGTTCACGGCCAAATTCTGGCGCACATTCTGTTCTCTGCTTGGTGCCTCGGTCAGTTTGTCGTCTGGTTTCCATCCTGAGACGAATGGACAGACCGAGCGCACTAACCAGACGCTGGAGAACACTCTGCGTTGCCTGGCAGCCTCTAAATCCACTTCCTGGAGTACACACCTGGCCTGGGCTGAGTATGCCCATAATACGTTGCGCAACGCGTCCACAGGTCTCTCGCCCTTCGAGGCTCAACTGGGGTATCAGCCCCCACTATTCCCTGAGCTGGAGAGCAATATAGTGGTTCCCTCCGTGACATCCTTTATTCGGAGGTGTCGCTCTGTTTGGAAGCGGGTGCGGATCGCGCTTCAGCGCGCTGCTGCTAGACACAAGGTGGCAGCTGATAGACGACGTCGCCCTGCTCCCTCATTCAGGGTAGGGCAACGCGTGTGGCTCGCTACGCGTGATTTGCCATTAAAGGTGGAGTCTCGGAAACTTGCACCCCGGTTTATTGGGCCTTTTAAAATTTTACGGCGCATTAATCCGGTTACGGTAAAATTACAGCTCCCCCGTGCTATGCGTATCCATCCCACGGTTCATGTCTCCCGGCTTAAGCCAGTCCTCATTAGCCCGCTGGCCTCGGCTGAGAAGCCACCGCCGCCTCCTCGGATGATGGAGGGAGGTCCAGTGTACACTGTCCACCGTATCTTGGCCGAGAGACGGGTTGGGAGAGGTTTCCAATTCTTAGTCGATTGGGAGGGGTATGGCCCGGAAGAGCGTAGTTGGGTTCCCTCCAAAAATATTCTGGACCCTCAACTTATCAGGGATTTCCGGGGTCGCAGGCTTGAGGGATCGTCTGGGGTCGTCCCTTAGTGGGGGGGTCCTGTCATGGTTTCTCCGCCTGCTTGTTGTATATTGTCCACTTCTCTGGAGAGCGCTCACGTTGCGTTCCTTCGCTTTGGTTTCCTAGTCCGTTTCAGGTTTTAGTTTTCAGTTCAGTGTGTCACCTGTTCAGGGTTACCTGGCAGTATTTAAAGCACACGTCAGCGTTATTATACGCTTCCATATTGCCATTCGTTTCTCGAGAAAAGCCGGTATCGTAGGATAGCATCCTTTCCAGTCCCGCTCTCGTCGCGTTTTGGAGTTCGTAAGCATTATTTTGTTTTCATTTCTTTCACCAGTTATCGGGCGTTATAGTCTACGTACCGAGGGTGCAATTGTGTTTTCGTTGTCATTTATATCATCATTATTGTTACCGCCCGTGTGTGCAGGGCTATCTCTTTTTGCAAGAGAGTTTTTGGTTTCGGTTCCCTCGTTGTGAGCTATAGGGTTTTTGTTTGTTGTGATTGCATTGTATTAAGTGTTAAGAGTTATATTTTGTTTGATTATTGTTGTTCCCTGTTAGCGGGGTTTTCGCTCCCGCTTTGTGGTGTTCAGGTAGCATCCTCTGTACACCTACTGTCGCGCCTGGTCCTTCGTTCCCACGCTACCCCTGACACACTGTGCGTACATTGTCCCTCTCTCTCGGGCTCTCGCTCGTCCCGACTGCGGAGCTTCTCCACCCCAGTGGTGGTACGAACTCGTAATTCCCCTGCTAACCGCTGCCTATTCTTCGTCTTGGTGTGAGGACACGTCTTGACATTCGCAATACACCTCTACGCTGGGCTACCCACCTGTTAGGTGGCACTTTAATGTAGGGCTGCAACGATTCGTCGACGTAGTCGACGATAATCGACTACTAAAATAGTCACCGACGAATTTAATAGTCGTAGTCGCCTGAATAGTCGCGCATGCGCACATTGCGCCGTAGCGTCAAGTAGGGCTGCCGCGGGTCACGCCCACCGCAGAGTCAAGCTGATCACCGCTTCACCACAAATTATTTTTTTTAAATAATAATAATATGTTTGAAAGTTTCCACTCACAGTTGCACAGTTAATGATCGGAGAACGTGCCACCTAGAGCGTGTTTTGAAAGTGCCACCGTGCCACAGAGCATATAGGCTACCTGACTGAAAGTTCACTTCACATTAGGCTGAAATGGAAGCCGAAGCGGCAGTCACGCTTAAGGACCATAACAATCACGGAGCATTTCTGGACTCTCTCTCTCTCTGTTAATGTCAATTTAAAAAATTATAAATTAGGCTAGCCTATGTGTTTAAAATTAAAACACTCCTGAAGATTAGCCTACATTTTCACGTCATATTGATAGGCTAATTATTTAAGCGAAGATAGCCTATGCGTGATTCGTTTTTTGTTTTTAATGCTGTAGCTAATTTGCCAGTGAGTCAGTGACTTAATTCACTTGAAATATGTTTTTTGGTCAGATAAAAAAAATGTTTGTCTCCCGTTACCGACTTTACAACCAAAGCCTAGGCTACATGGGCTCGCTATAGGCTACTCAAAAAAACTGTAGCCTATTTAGGCTACGGTGAAATTAATATCTCCCCCCGCCCTACCTATAGCCTCAGTTGGTTATCCTCCGCCTGTCGAATAGGCTACCTAATTTTGTATTGTCGGCATGAACGTAATTGCGGCTGGTTGACTTGGTTAGCGAGCGTAGGCTAGCTGGCAAGATGGTATTCTATTGTTTCAAGTTAATTGCTAGCTACCTGTTATGACCTAACCATCTTTTTAGACAATCATTCCGCATTTGAACGAGGTACGGTAGGCTATGTAGCCTAAGGGCGTGTTCACACTGTCCGCATTTTAAAAAATAGGTTGCCTATTTCGGCAGCGCATTTTACATTAAAACCTATGGGGAATTATCAAAATGCGGCCGCATAATAAAATCAGCTGCGTAGCCTATATTTAAAATGCGCTGGTCAACATTTTGAGAAATCTGCAAATGACGTGGAACTGATTTTTAGTAGCCTGAACGTCTCGTAGACTCAGAAAATGTAGCCTAATGGAAACGAAATATGCTTCACGAGATCCGCATTTTTATTTCATTCTTTTCAGCACAAAATGCGCTCTTGACAACTTATCTGCAACATGAAAATGCGGACAGTGTGAACACGCCCTAAGACATGAACAAGAACACGGAGTAAACAGCTGTCATGGAACCCAGTGTTGTTATTTTTCAATAATGAATGACGTGCCTGCCGAATGCATTGCCGACCGACCAACACGCTATTCAGCAAATATGACAAGACTGGAATAAAGAAAATAATTTAGGCCTACACTGTAGGCTATAGTCGAGGCGATAAAAAAATAGACTAGCCTACTAACGTTACAGGAATAAATGCGTTATAAAAATGTAGCCTATTTTTTTAGATTTATTTATTTATTTTTTATGACATTACCGCGACGGTATGATTGGCTTCACTAATTTGAGCAAGTTTATTATTAAAAGACACATTTTTGAATGAAGTTTGTTCTTTCTTGTCTTGCTAAATTTAAAAGCTGATGGCTAAATACCATAAGAGCCATTTTATATTCATGCAATTAACCCGGTTATTATTATTAAAAAAAACACCCACAAATAAACGACTAGTCGACTAATCGTTTCAATAGTCGGTGACTAGTCGACTATTAAAATAGTCGTTTGTTGCAGCCCTACTTTAATGTACCTCTTATCTTGTATCCTGATGTTCCTGCGCTTTTCATGTAGAGTTTGTAGCTTGAGCCTGATGTTCTAGTTCTTTGATTGTGTCTCATGTGATCATGCCTCACTTCTGTAGTGACTTAGCCATAGCTTTACTGACTTAGCATTAAGACCTAGCCATCGCTAGACTGGATGTTCATGGCTTTGGATAGCGGTTGCTCTCTGAGAATTGTGCTTTATCTGACCTGTGCCTGTATTTTTAATGCAATCACAAGAGGCTTCCTCTATTTTTTTTATTATTTTTTTTTATTTTTAAAACAAACACAATTGAGGACTCATCTGCTCGTCTCGCTTAGTAGCGCACGCTCTATTGGGAAAATACTGAAGATGCACGTGTGTGCGTGTGCGTGTGGCAATGCAGGAAAGTGAGCCTTTGTCTGTCCCCTGTAGGATGTATAACACCCACTCCATCTCCAGAGGTTTTAGTTTAGAGCATAAGAACGTAAGAATATGCAGTGATGAGAACAGGCCATTCAGCCAGTCTGGGCGGGCCTCTTACCTACAGACTACACGCTAATCGGCGCAGTGAAGCGAAGTGAAGTTGAACACCCGAGGGCCTACGGCTCTACTGGCAAAGCCGCTCCACGCAGGGACGGCGTACTTCCTGATATCCTTGCCCAATTTGGCTTTGGCTAATTTCCATATGTGCCCCCCTTGTCATGCTGGCAGGTTTTAACCTGCAAAATGGTTTGTAGTTGACTTGCTTTATCCCTTCAGTGGATTAGCAAACCTAAATCCCACAGAGTCTGCTCTATGTCCTTTTCACTATGATCTGTGCGTTGAAATGCAGTCTGAAGGGACACGTTTGCTCTTTGAAAGCAACGACACCTGTTTACCTGCTTTAGTCACGGCCTCTGTTTCCCTCTTCATCAGGTCGAAGAGGAGGCTACAGACAAGGACAACAAGAACTGCAGTAAAGATGGTGTGTAGCTTCACTAACCTCAGTGCGTGCGTGTGACTGTGTGTGTGTGTGTGTGTGTGCGTATGTCTTTCTGTCTGCATATGTGTGTGTACCTGTGTGTGTGTGTGTGTGTGTGTGTGTGTGTGTGTGTGTGTGTGTGTGTGTGTGTGTAAATGTGTTGAACCGTTGGGTTCACAGTCTGATGATAAAGCTTTATAGATCTGTGCCCTGTGGGTAGGCATCAGTCAGGTTAATCATTGCACTGGATGAGGCTCTGGGCTTTTCTCAGTGTTTTAAAATGGAGGCCGACGTGTGAGTGTGAATATTAAAGACAAGGGGCAGGCCTTCTTCATCGATTAACTTTGCCAGGGATTTAACTTCCTGAATCACACAGAGGGGGCAGGGCCAAGTGAGACAGGCTCAGCGTCACACAGCTTCAACTGAGCGCGCCCGAACAAAAGCATTTAAAGTCCAGCTGCATGTTTTAGGACAGCGCGGCATTTGGAACTTAAAGCATAGTCCTTATAATATAAGGCGAGTCCTGCCCCCCTGTGACATCACCGAAGTTTGTATGTGGGCAGGTGAGTCCACAAGCTCCGCCCCCTGTAGCTACTAGACAGGGCTGAGGGCAGAGCTTGGCGTTCCAGTTAGAACATGTTTGAACACATCTTTCTCCGGGTGTGTGCAGACAGACCGCATCACTTAACTCTGAGTGTCTGCTGCTGCAGTGTGTGTGTGTGTGTGTGTAAGTTTGTGTTTTGAGTGTGTGACCACAACAGTGTGGATTAGGTTGTTAAGAAATTCTATTTTTCCCAGAATACCTTCCCTCAGTTGAGGCTCAGAAGGGATGGCGGCACGTGGGGAGCGAGATCGCCACTTAAGTGGACGCAACCGCAACACAAACGCAACGCAACCGCAACGCAACAGTCACCACAAACCGCCAACCCAAGGACATCACAAAGGTGGGGGAACAAAAAGAAACGCTCCAGGACCACAAAACCGAAACTCACGAGTGGAGAGAAACCAGAACCATGAGGGACGTACGCGGCAAATGCCATTTTACCACTTTTTAAAAATGTATTAATCATCATTAGAATTCTCCACACGTCACTTCGCTTTCCGGGGCTGGACTCAACGGTGTGATTTATTTTTATTTTTTTTGTGCATTGTGATTGGTCGAGGACAGAAGACATCCCACTATACGATTGGTCAGTAAATAGAATTGGCCATTTGGTTTAGAGGAGATCTACAGTGTCTGCAGTGTGATTGGTCAAGGGGAACAGGCCTCTGATGCGATTGGTCCAGATCATTGTGAATATGTACCTCTTAAACTTTGGGACTTGCTTGGGTACGGGGAAATGGTGAAGGAGAGATGAGAAAGATTTTATAGCTGAAAAAGATGAAGAAAGGAAGAAAGGAAGGATAACAGCCCAGAAGAAATCCTGTAATCCCCATGCAAGTGACTTAAGGGCAGAAATGAATATTGATGGAGCGATAACTGAATTCAGACATGAAAGGAGAGAGGGAGGGAAGGAGGTAAGATGGAAATTACTTCTGAAATTATAAAGAAAAGAAAAAAAAAGTAGAACTAATATTTCTTGAATCAAAACTAACAGCATAAAAAAAACTAATGTTGGCTGATGCTGCCAAGCCATTTCCACAATGGATGCGCTTTTGCTGAATTAACATGCAGTGAAATATAATTCCTCACCGACTGACATTTTTACTTTTAGTAAAACACATTCCCTCAAAATATTTACTGAGGCAATTTAGCTAAATTATGTTGCTGTAAAAAAATAAAATAAGTGACCGTGTAAATGACATGAGATCGCATGGCCTATGGGAAGATGTGAATGTGGCTAAGAGATCGGGTGATCAAGCCGTTGAGAGGGAGAAGGAGCAGTGTTTTTCACCATTTAACATAACAATAGCAGAGAGGTTGTGAGAGGGGTGCCGGAGCTGTAGTTCCTGCGGCAGGCACCAGAGGGCGCAGTCGAGCTATGCTCTGGCGATGTATTGAGCTTTGAAAGGGAAGTCTTCCAGCCTAAATCTCTCCTGGGGTGTGTATCTCACTGACTGTATTCTGTGTTGCATTGTGTCTACCGAGCTGAGCTGGGCAGGAGGTGTGTGCGTATGCGCGCGAGAGTGTGTGTTTTCTGATTCTTTGTGCACAGTCAGAGCTGTTGTGTGTCTGTTTGTATTTCTCATGGTTAATTATAGAATGAGGCCACAGCTTGTTGGGGTGCCCTTTTGGGCAGACGTGCCTGTCCGGGCAGTGAACGAGAATCGATACGTTTCGAGGTCCCTATTCCTGGTAGTAAACCCACTGGCAGACGGCCCAGGAGAAGGGAGGAAGGATGGGAGGAAGACGTATGGCTGTGGATGAAGAATGACTCTGCCAGTACCGAGAGAGAGAGAGAGAGATTTCTTAGTTCAGGGTTGAGTAGAGTCAGAGTTGATTAGCGGCATGGTTGAGCAGCGTAAGGGTTGAGTCGCGGCATGGTTGAGTAGTGTAAGGGTTGAGTAGCAGCATAGTTGAGTAGCGTAAGGGTTGAGTAACATCATGGTTGAGTAGCGGCAGGGTTCAGTAGCGTAAGGGTTCAGTAGCGTACAGGTTGAGTAGCAGCAGGGTTCAGTAGCGGCAGTTGAGTCATCCTTGTGTGGCCCTCCAGGACCAGGGTTCCTGTTGAGCGGCTTTAGACAGGCGCTTATTTAACACTGAACATTTTACTGCGTATCCAGAAAATGATCTCCTGATTAGTATTCCTTTTGTAAGAGTCATTTACATAAGCGGGTGGCCCCTCACCCTGTGTGTGGGTGTTGTGTTTGTGTATCTTCTCTGTCTCGGGCATTGTTTCCAGTAAATACGTAGCGCACGGAGGTCCCTGGGTCCGGTTGTCTCTACCCACATACGCCCCCACACACATGCATACACACACGCACACACACACACACACACACACACACACTCCTTGCACCGGGCTCCCTCGTAGGATATCGTGACTCGTCGGATATCGTGACCCGTCGGATCATCGTCATAGCAACAGGAGGAAATGGAGCCGCACCGGGCCGGCTCTCAGACGTCAGCCTCGGCACGCGGGCAGTGACGGCGAGGTGCGTCCGCCTCAACACGTGTCTCACACTGCCGCCTTCACAGAGTGTAGCGGTGTAGCAGTGCGCCCCCCCCCCCCCCCGAAAAACTGTGATAGAGCGACTCTGGCTATTAGCCGTGAGTTTGGCAAGCGGTCCTCACGACTCTGCAGTGTGTCTGATTGAGCTCCAGGCAGAGGAGTGATGGCCCTTTATTTTAGATCACTTTTGCTGAGGGAGGAATGTCATTCAGGAGTAAGTGCAGTTTCATGAATGTCGTAATTCGGGGGTAAATTAATTCTGAATCTGCGTCTTGCTAATGAGGGTTTTCGTCCGTCTGTAGTCATAATGCGTAATATCTGTGTGTGTGTGTGTGTGTGTATACAGTATCTGTGTTCACTACTCGAGGTTGTAAAGCTGAGAATTATTATGTTATATGGAGTGAACTAATTATTTTCCTCTCAACTGAAATAGTCCATTTTAATTTATGCCAATAAAATGTAAAGGCAATAGAAAATTGTATTGTGTAGAATTTCCCTTTTTTTGGGAGGGTGGGGGTGCCTAACAGAAATATGAGGTGTGTTTCCTTTTCTCGTTTGAGTCATGCCCAACTAACAAACCTGCCTTTGAACGAAAGAGGAAAGAAGTCTCTCAAAATATAGCGAAGGCTAACTCACCGCTAGAAAAAAATGTTTGATAATGTCACTTAGTGTAATAAATTGTAAGATATTATTTTAAATAAAATTGATTTATTGATGAAAATAACTGGTTTGTGTTTGTGTGATATGTCACAGTCTTCCCATATGTCTTATCTCTTTCTCTTTTTTCATCCAACTGTCTGTCTGTCCCTCTCATCTCACATTCCTGCCTGTCTATATGTTTCTTTCCCTCCCTCTCCCTCTATGGTTTCCTCCTACACCTAGCTCTGCTTGTGTGCCACTCCTCAGGGATATTCTCTCTCGCTCGCTCGCTCTCTGCACATTCCTTTCTTCATAAAAGTGGCTTTTATGTTCTTATCTTTTATATTTATGTCTTTATGTCCCTCCAGTTTTACTTTTCAATTATTTGAGAAACTACTTTATGTTTCTATATTATTCTTTTTTTCCTGGTATTGCTGGGTTTTCAATTTTGTGTAAATCACTTTTTAACTGTGTTTGATAAATAAATAATGTTTATTATTACAAACCCCAATTCCAAAAAAGTTGGGACTGTATGTAAAATGCAAATAAAAGCAGAAAGCAGTGATTTGTAAATTCTCTTTTACATATATTTAATTGAAAACGGTACAAAGAAAAAATATTCAATGTTTTACCTTTTGTAAATATACGCTAATTCCAAATTTGATGCCTGCAACAAAAAAGTTGGGACAGGGGCAACATAAGACTGGGAAGGTTGTGGAATTTTCAAAAAAACACCTTCCACAGGTAAATAGGTAACAGGTGATGCTATCATGACTGGGTATAAAAGGACCATCAGGCTCAAGCGTTTACGAGCAAGGATTGGTCAAGGTTCGCCACTTTGCAAAAAACTGCGTGAGCGAATAGTCCCAACAGTTTAAGAACAACGTTTCTCAACACACAATTGCAAGGAATTTACGGATTTCACCATCTACAGTCCATAATATTATTAAAAGACCCGGAGAAATCTGTGCATAAAGGGCAAGGCCGAAAACCAATATTGAATGCCCGTGACCTTCGATTCCTCGGACGGCACTGCATTAAAAACCGACATGCTTCTGTAATGAATATAACCACATGGGCTCGGGAATACTTCAGAAAACCGTTTTCAGTAAACACAGTTTGTCGCTGCATCTACAAATGCAAGTTAAGACTCTACTACGCAAAGCGTTAGCGATATATCAACAACATCCAGAAATGCCGCCGACTTCTCTGGGCTGGAGCTCATCTGAGATGGACTGACGCAAAGTGGAAACGTGTGCTGTGGCCTGACGAGTCCACCTTTCAAATTGTTTTTGAAAATAATGGACGTCGTGTTCTCCGGGCCAAAGAGGAAAAGGACCATCCCGATTGTTACCAACGTAAGGTTAAAAAGCCAGCGTCTGTCATGGTATGGGGGGGTGTTAGTGCCCATGGCATGGGTAACTTGCACATCTGTGAAGGCACCATTAACACTGAAGGGTACATATGCATTTTGGAGCAACATATGCTGCCATCTAGACATTGTCTTTTTCAGGGACATCCCTGCTTATTTCAGCAAGACAATGCCAAGCCACATTCTGCACATGATACAACAGCGTGGCTTCGTAGTCAGAGAGTGCGGGTGCACTAGACTGGCCTGCCTGCAGTCCAGACCTGTCTCCCGTTGAAAACGTGCGGCGCATTATGAAGCGCAAAATACGACAACGGAGACCCCGGACTGTTGAGCAGCTGAAGTCCTATATGAAGCAAGAATGGGGGGAAAATTCAGCTTTCAAAACTACAACAATTAGTGTCCTGTAGTGTTGTTAAAAAGAAAGGTGATGTAACACAGTGGTAAACATGCCCCTGTCCTAACTTTGGGATGTGTTGCAGGCATCAAATTTAGAATGAGCGTATATTTACAAAAAACAATTAAGTTGATTAGCTAAAACATTAAATAGCTTGTCTTTGTACCGTTTTCAATTGAATACAGGTCGAAAAGGATTTGCCAATCATTGTTTTCTGTTTTTATTTACATCTTACACACTGGATGCACTAGCATTACATTGCAATTATTTGGCAGACGCTTTTATCCGAAGCGACGTACAATAAGTGCATATAGCAGCCCTGTGAGGGAGCTTGGCGGTGGTGGTGGGCCCCTGTGCATGGTACTTAACCTGACTTCAGTCATATCCAGCTGTATAAATGGATTGTATGTAAAGTGTTATCTGTTTAAGTCTCCCTGGCTCAGAGCGTCTGTTAAGTGTGAAATGCAAACGTAATTAATCATAGCCAAACAGCTCCTCCGTTGGCTGTATAATTTCAACAGATGGGAAGTAGTAATACAAGATGGAACTCTTAATATCACTCCAAAACATTTGCCAGGGTTAACTTTATTCATTTATTATTCCTCTGAAATCTAAATGAGAAACTTTTGACACGTTTTCATCAGGTTTCAAAAGTGCACATTGTTAGAAGAAGTGTCATTTGGTCTCTTATAATGGCATTGTCTGTGGTAAGATCCCAGAAAGAGGTGGTGTAACTGCAGTGGCCCCTAGGGGGCAGCGGCAGTGCTACAGACTGAGATTGTGTGAGTGCGGATCGAGACTCTGAGGTATTATCGTGTCATGGAGCTGCATAATAACTGGGATCGAGGCGTGAGGATCTGTAAGTAGCGGTGTGCGGCAGTTTGCTCTGTGTGTTGGATTATTGGCTGTCCCTGGCTAATGCTCCTGTTCTCTTTCCTTTGACTGGCAAACGGAAGCACCGTTGAGCGCTCAAACGGCCCTCAGGACGCGTTGCACACACACACACACACACACACACACACACACACACACGCACGTGCACTCCTCGCAAGTCTGAGGGCTTTATTCTAGCATCAAAGTGCGACATCCCTGCAGCCCACCAACTTCATGATACGTAAACACAGTTACACACACACACACACACACAGTTACACACACACACACACACGTACTTATGCATCCATATTCTCACTATTTTCTCTCACACACATAATACATTTTCTCACACACACAAGGACACACACATACACACACACAGCTGTAAGAGGTAATGACACACACAATCACAAGTGCACAAATGCACACACACCCACATGTTGAGCTTGGACCACAGAAATTGAATTTAATGGAAACTAATGAATCTCTTGCTCGTCAGCAGAGGAGCAGATGTTGTGGTTCCAGAGCAGTTTGGCGTTCTGTTGAAGGCCTCCGTTGGGTCCGTAGCTGTGAATTATTTATTCTGAAACCTCCAAACGTGGACCAAACCGGCCCACATTTCCACAGGACTGCGTTTAGTGTTTGGCTCTCAAGCCCTTCAAGCTTTGATTCAGTTCCATCCCCGCTCTGTATTCAGCCTGGCTCTGCTTTTATAGATGTCATTAATCGCCACTTATTTGATTAAGCGCTTAATCACGTAATATGAGATCAGAGATGTAGCCAAAGCCAGAACCCTTCCAGCGTTCAGCGGCTCCACATTTTGTCTTCTCAAAATGGTTTGGCTTTGGGTTAAGGCCATATCAGCTGTTGAGAGAGGCTGCGCATACGTGCATGATGGGTATGTATTTATACGTGATGTCTGGTCTGCCTGATCTAGGGGTATACTACGAAGCAGGATTTCTGAGTTAGCTGGATAACTGCACTGAGTAAAACCCGGAACATGGACTGAAGTAAAAAGAGCTGTTCTACGTTTTACTCAGTGTAGTTATCCAGCGAACTCAGTAATCCTGCTTCGTAGTATACCCCCAGGTACATGAACTCCAGGTGCATTATTTTGGCCACCGCAACTGTATTTACTTATGGCTCCAGTGATTTTGGGGTTTAAATGAGAAGTCTTATTCATCCACATGAGGTGATCTCAGCTCCACCAACCACAGGGACGAGGCCCAGCCGGCAGGCCAATGAGAAGAGACCCAATGAACAAAGCGTTTGCAGACTTGAGGAAGCCACTAAACGGCCTTGTTTGTCGGGGTGAGTATGGGTGTTACCACAGTGAACACTGAGAACTATTTAACAGGACAAACCCCGCCCCCTCCTCCTTGTATGGGTGAAGTACAGGAAGGTAGTCGGCCTTTGTGTTACGTTTCTGTCATGTTTATGCCATGTTTCATGTTTAGTGTTTGTCACAGTTTATTTTCTGTTTATGTCTTGCTTGTGTTCTGTTTATGTTACGATGCAGTTCATTGTTTGCATACACATTTCCATGTTTTTCCGCAGCCTTGCGTTCATGCTGTTTCTTTCTCTTGCTGTCACTCACGCTTCCCTAATTATTTATCTATCTATCATTGTCCCGTGTCTATTTACTAATATACTAACATTAGATCAGGATTGGGTAATACTAACTATCTAACCATGTGTTCATGTTTACCTTACTAATTTACTAACGCTAGGTCAGGATAGGTTAACTACTAACGATTTACTAATTGCCTCGTTACGTGTCTCATTTTCTCAAGCTGTTGTTCATTTCCTGCTGCTCTCAAGCTAAGTGTCTGCACCTGTCTACACCTGCATATAAGATCAGTGTTCTTGTCATGTCTTTGCGAAATTGTTGCCTTTAGTTTTCTACTGTCACTTTCCATTGTGCGGTTTCCATTGTTTTGACTACCGTTATTAATCTAGCCTGTTTACTGACCATCGTTACTGCCTGCCTATTGTTTCCACTGCCTGTTTTTGACCACGAGTTTTGCCTGCTGTCTGTTTTGTACCTCTGCCCCGTGGATAGGACTTCGGTCTGACTCCTGCTACGCCCCACGACTACGAACTTTGCTTTACCCCTGTTTTGTACTTCTGCTCCGCTGACAGCTACTCTGGTTAATTAACTTGTGCACGGATACCGATTTCGAGACAGCCTTCTCCCTCGGTACTGTATCTTTGGTCTGGCTGGATTTATTGGTTTTTGGACTTTGCTTGTGTGACTACGATTTTGGATTTTCCCATAATAAAGCCCTTGCGGGTATTAATTATCACGTCAGTGTTCTGAGTCGTGCATTACGGGTCCAACCCGCACACATCCGTCTCACTTTGTTAGCTTAATTGGGGCGAGCGGCGTAGCCCAAGGTGGCCAGAGGGGGAGTTATCAATCTCAGCATGTAAGCAGGTCTCACTCAGTCAGCGGTATCGATCAGGGCAATCTTCCTCCGTAATTAAAAGCCATCGATCGCAGCGCGTCTGGAATATTGTTGTACAGCACGTGTGCTGTTTGGGAGGTGCGGGGTTGCAGTTACAGAAAAGGAGGTAACACAATTTTGTGTGTGTACGTGTGCGTATCTTTTTACCATAGAAGGCTGTATTGCGCCAGATCTCTGTCGTGCGGCTGATTAAGTGCATGGGATTCTGTGTGCACTTAAAAGGTGGAAGTCAGATATGCTTGTGTGTTTGAAAGTGTATGTGTGTGCACGCGAGCATGTGGTGTGTGTGTATGTGTGTGCATGCATGTGAGTTTGTGGTATGTGTATGTGCGTAAGTGTGTGGTGTGTGTATGGTGTGTGCGCGCGTATGCGTGAAAGTGTGTGTATGTGTGTGCGCGTATGCGTGAGAGTGTGTGTATGTGCGTGCGTGAGTGTGTGTGTGCACGCTCATATGCGTGAGTGTGTGTGTGTGTGTGTGCGTGAAAGTGTGTGCATGTGTGTGCGTGTGTGTGTGTGCGCGTATGCGTGAGTGTGTGTATGTGCGTGCGCGTGTGTGTGTGTGTGTGTGTGTGTGCACGTATGCGTGAGAGTGTGCGTGTGTGCGCGCGTATGCGTGAGAGTGTGTATGTGCGTGCGTGTGTGTGCGCGCGTATGCGTGAGTGTGTATGTGCGTGCGTGTGTGTGTGTGTGCGTATGCGTGAAAGTATGTGTGTGTGCGTGTGTGTGTGCGCGTATGCGTGAGTGTGTGTGCGTGCGTGTGTGAGTGTGTGTGTGTGTGCACGCACGTATGCGTGAGTGTGTATGTGCGTGCGTGTGTGTGCGCACGTATGCGTGAGAGTGTGTGTATGTGCGTGCGTGTGTGTGCGCGCGTATGCGTGAGAGTGTGTGTATGTGCGTGCGTGTGTGTATGCGTGTGTGTGTGTGTGCGTGCGTGTGTGTGCGTATGCGTGAAAGTGTGTGTGTGTGTGTGTGTGTGTGTGTGTGTGTGTGTGTGTTCAGGGTTTTCTTTGCTGCAGTTTCATGTTTGTGTTGTTTGTGCCTGTGGGAGTCTTTATATTTGAATTTGCTGAGCTATTCACCCAGGCCTCAGCAGTTTGGAGTGTAGTGCATTTCCGGGTGGATACCTCCTAATTTCCCTTCCCGAGGGCTATCTGTGGGGCCTGGAAGTGTACTGCCTCAATGCTCTGTAATTTACTCTCTTTCTCTCTCTCTCTCACCCTCTGTCCCATCTTTCTTTCCACCCAACTGGACACAGTAAATTTGAGTCGAGAGAGTGCAGGCACTGCACAATTCATAACTAGAGAAAGAGGGAGACACAGAGAGAGGGAGAGAGACTGAAGTGTTACTGAATCTGGTACCACCACAACCAGACTGAATTCTGTTCATGTTACTGATCCAGCTGCTGAAGCCTCGTGACATCACTGACTGCATGGCTGCCGCTCCGTTACGGGCCAATTCACACCGACAGACTCTCAGCTGACTGACAGTCGCTGAACACCGGACTCACGTAACAACCGACAGACACACAATGCCGGACTGAATACAGTGACTGTCCCCCGGCTGTTCACGCAGCAAAACTTGTATACCTTTTTTTACATTTATTATTTTTTTAACTGCGTGTATTTACGGTTTGTGCCGGAGCCCTGGAAACGATGGAAATGTGTAAACTGACAGAGACAAAGTGATCCATCTACAGCGGCCCGGAGTCGTTCTGACGTCGCTACACCTGTGGCGTATTCTGCCTAAACCAAGCTGCCAGAAGTCAGATTACATGTGTAATTACATTATATGTAATGACAGTTTCTCGCTCCGACAGACCCGTTGATTGACGCACGCTGACATCCGGCGGCCTGCTGCCTCTCACTCTATCGCACTGCCGTTAGCTCGACGGGAAAATGGGAGCGACACGCGTTGGCGCGCCCACACGCACAAACTGCCTCTCTCATTAAATCCAGATGCGGTAAGCGAGTGACTGACACTTAGACAGACCCCTGGTTGGGTAAAACACAAGCTGTGTGGTGGAAGACAAATTTCCATCACATGTTCTCGCTGGGGAGGGGAGGAGGGTTGTGGCGGCGTGCCTGTCTGGTGGGGTGCATTTTCTGGCTGGTTGACAGACCCAGATAAACAGCCATTGATCGGTGGGAAGACCGCCTGAATGGACGACCATCTTTCTGATTATTCTCCTCCATCTCTGAGTCAGTAAAAGCACCTCCTCCACCCTCCTCCTCCATATGCACTCCTTTGTGATGGGGTAATCCATTAAAACCCTGTCTCGCGCGCGGTGTGTGTCAGCGTTTTCTCATCCTAACCACCTCCCCCCACCCCCCACCCGTTCACTCACCCCATGTCATTTCTCACAAATCCAGCCGTCTCACTACAAAACGCACCAAGCGCACACAAACCCAGCCCAGTCTCACTACAAACCCCACCAAGCGCACACAAACCCAGCCCAGTCTCACTACAAAACCCCACCAAGCGCACACAAACCCAGCCCAGTCTCACTACAAAACACACCAAGCGCACACAAACCCAGCCCAGTCTCACTACAAAACACACCAAGCGCACACAAACCCAGCCCAGTCTCACTACAAAACACACCAAGCGCACACAAACCCAGCCCAGTCTCACTACAAAACACACCAAGCGCACACAAACCCAGCCCAGTCTCACTACAAAACACACCAAGCGCACACAAACCCAGCCCAGCCTCACTACAAAACACACCAAGCGCACACAAACCCAGCCCAGTCTCACTACAAAACACACCAAGCGCACACAAACCCAGCCGTCTCACTACAAAACACACCAAGTGCACACAAACCCAGCCCAGTCTCACTACAAAACACACCAAGCGCACACAAACCCAGCCGTCTCACTACAAACCACACCAAGCGCACACAAACCCAGCCCAGCCTCACTACAAAACACACCAAGCGCACACAAACCCAGCCCAGCCTCACTACAAAACACACCAAGCGCACACAAACCCAGCCGTCTCACTACAAAACACACCAAGCGCACACAAACCCAGCCGTCTCACTACAAAACACACCAAGCGCACACAAACCCAGCCGTCTCACTACAAACCACACCAAGCGCACACAAACCCAGCCCAGCCTCACTACAAAACACACCAAGCGCACACAAACCCAGCCCAGCCTCACTACAAAACACACCAAGCGCACACAAACCCAGCCCAGCCTCACTACAAACCACACCAAGCGCACACAAACCCAGTCTCACTACAAAACGCACCAAGCGCACACAAACCCAGCCGTCTCACTACAAAACACACCAAGAGCACACAAACCCAGCCATCTCACTACAAAACACACCAAGCGCACACAAACCCAGCCGTCTCACTACAAACCACACCAAGCGCACACAAACCCAGCCGTCTCACTACAAAACACACCAAGTGCACACAAACCCAGCCCAGTCTCACTACAAAACACACCAAGCGCACACAAACCCAGCCGTCTCACTACAAAACACACCAAGCGCACACAAACCCAGCCCAGCCTCACTACAAAACACACCAAGCGCACACAAACCCAGCCGTCTCACTACAAAACACACCAAGCGCACACAAACCCAGCCGTCTCACTACAAACCACACCAAGTGCACACAAACCCAGCCATCTCACTACAAAACACACCAAGCGCACACAAACCCAGCCGTCTCACTACAAAACACACCAAGTGCACACAAACCCAGCCCAGTCTCACTACAAAACACACCAAGCGCACACAAACCCAGCCGTCTCACTACAAACCACACCAAGCGCACACAAACCCAGCCCAGCCTCACTACAAAACACACCAAGCGCACACAAACCCAGCCCAGTCTCACTACAAAACACACCAAGCGCACACAAACCCAGCCGTCTCACTACAAAACACACCAAGCGCACACAAACCCAGCCCAGCCTCACTACAAAACACACCAAGCGCACACAAACCCAGCCCAGCCTCACTACAAAACACACCAAGCGCACACAAACCCAGCCGTCTCACTACAAAACACACCAAGCGCACACAAACCCAGCCCAGCCTCACTACAAAACACACCAAGCGCACACAAACCCAGCCGTCTCACTACAAAACACACCAAGCGCACACAAACCCAGCCGCCTCACTACAAAACACACCAAGCGCACACAAACCCAGCCCAGCCTCACTACAAAACACACCAAGCGCACACAAACCCAGCCCAGCCTCACTACAAACCACACCAAGCGCACACAAACCCAGCCGTCTCACTACAAAACACACCAAGCGCACACAAACCCAGCCGCCTCACTACAAAACACACCAAGCGCACACAAACCCAGCCTAGCCTCACTACAAAACACACCAAGCGCACACAAACCCAGCCCAGCCTTCTCACTACAAAACACACCAAGCGCACACAAACCCAGCCCAGCCTCACTACAAAACACACCAAGCGCACACAAACCCAGTCTCACTACAAACCACACCAAGCGCACACAAACCCAGCCCAGCCTCACTACAAAACACACCAAGCGCACACAAACCCAGCACAGCCTCACTACAAAACGCACCAAGCGCACACAAACCCAGTCTCACTACAAAACACACCAAGCGCACACAAACCCAGCCCAGTCTCACTACAAAACACACCAAGCGCACACAAACCCAACCGTCTCACTACAAACCACACCAAGCGCACACAAACCCAGCCGTCTCACTACAAAACACACCAAGCGCACACAAACCCAGCCGTCTCACTACAAAACACACCAAGCGCACACAAACCCAACCGTCTCACTACAAACCACACCAAGCGCACACAAACCCAGCCGTCTCACTACAAAACACACCAAGCGCACACAAACCCAGCCGTCTCACTACAAAACACACCAAGCGCACGCAAACCCAGTCTCACTACAAAACACACCAAGCGCACACAAACCCAGCCCAGTCTCACTACAAAACGCACCAAGCGCACACAAACCCAGCCCAGCCTCACTACAAAACACACCAAGCGCACACAAACCCAGCCCAGCCTCACTACAAACCCCACCAAGCGCACACAAACCCAGCCCAGCCTCACTACAAAACGCACCAAGCGCACACAAACCCAGCCCAGTCTCACTACAAAACACACCAAGCGCACACAAACCCAGTCTCACTACAAAACACACCAAGCGCACACAAACCCAGCCCAGTCTCACTACAAAACACACCAAGCGCACACAAACCCAGCACAGTCTCACTACAAAACACACCAAGCGCACACAAACCCAGCCGTCTCACTACAAAACACACCAAGCGCACACAAACCCAGCCGTCTCACTACAAAACACACCAAGCGCACACAAACCCAACCCAGCCTCACTACAAAACACACCAAGCGCACACAAACCCAGCCGTCTCACTACAAACCACACCAAGCGCACACAAACCCAGCCGTCTCACTACAAAACACACCAAGCGCACACAAACCCAGCCGTCTCACTACAAAACACACCAAGCGCACACAAACCCAGCCCAGCCTCACTACAAAACACACCAAGCGCACACAAACCCAGCCCAATCTCACTACAAAACACACCAAGCGCACACAAACCCAGTCTCACTACAAAACACACCAAGCGCACACAAACCCAACCGTCTCACTACAAACCACACCAAGCGCACACAAACCCAGCCCAGCCTCACTACAAAACACACCAAGCGCACACAAACCCAGTCTCACTACAAAACACACCAAGCGCACACAAACCCAGCCCAGTCTCACTACAAAACACACCAAGCGCACACAAACCCAGCCGTCTCACTACAAACCACACCAAGCGCACACAAACCCAGCCGTCTCACTACAAAACACACCAAGCGCACACAAACCCAGCCGTCTCACTACAAACCACACCAAGCGCACACAAACCCAGCCGTCTCACTACAAAACACACCAAGCGCACACAAACCCAGCCCAGCCTCACTACAAAACACACCAAGCGCACACAAACCCAGCCCAGCCTCACTACAAAACACACCAAGCGCACACAAACCCAGCCGTCTCACTACAAACCACACCAAGCGCACACAAACCCAACCCAGTCTCACTACAAAACACACCAAGCGCACACAAACCCAGCCCACCCACACAACAAAACACACCAAGCGCACACAAACCCAACCCAGCCTCACTACAAAACACACCAAGCGCACACAAACCCAGCCCAGCCTCACTACAAAACACACCAAGCGCACACAAACCCAGCCCAGTCTCACTACAAAACACACCAAGCACACACAAACCCAGCCCAGCCTCACTACAAAACGCACCAAGCGCACACAAACCCAGCCCAGTCTCACTACAAAACACACCAAGCACACACAAACCCAGCCGTCTCACTACAAAACACACCAAGTGCACACAAACCCAGCCCAGCCTCACTACAAAACACACCAAGCACACACAAACCCAGCCGTCTCACTACAAAACACACCAAGCGCACACAAACCCAGCCGTCTCACTACAAAACACACCAAGCGCACACAAACCCAACCCAGCCTCACTACAAAACACACCAAGCGCACACAAACCCAGCCTCACTACAAAACACACCAAGCGCACACAAACCCAGTCTCACTACAAAACACACCAAGCGCACACAAACCCAGCCCAGCCTCACTACAAACCACACCAAGCGCACACAAACCCAGCCCAGTCTCACTACAAAACACACCAAGCACACACAAACCCAGCCTCACTACAAAACACACCAAGCGCACACAAACCCAGTCTCACTACAAAACACACCAAGCACACACAAACCCAGCCCAGTCTCACAACAAAACCCCACCAAGCGCACACAAACCCAGCCCAGTCTCACTACAAAACACACCAAGCGCACACAAACCCAGCCCAGTCTCACTACAAAACACACCAAGCGCACACAAACCCAGCCCAGTCTCACTACAAAACACACCAAGCGCACACAAACCCAGCACCCCTCACGACAAAACCCCACCAAGCGCACACAAACCCAGCCCAGCCTCACTACAAAACACACCAAGCACACACAAACCCAGCCCAGTCTCACTAAAAAACACACCAACCACACACAAACCCAGCCCAGCCTCACTACAAAACGCACCAAGCGCACACAAACCCAGCCCAGTCTCACTACAAAACACACCAAGCACACACAAACCCAGCCGTCTCACTACAAAACACACCAAGAGCACACAAACCCAGCCCAGCCTCACTACAAAACACACCAAGCGCACACAAACCCAGCCGTCTCACTACAAAACACACCAAGCGCACACAAACCCAGCCGTCTCACTACAAAACACACCAAGCGCACACAAACCCAACCCAGCCTCACTACAAAACACACCAAGCGCACACAAACCCAGCCTCACTACAAAACACACCAAGCGCACACAAACCCAGTCTCACTACAAAACACACCAAGCACACACAAACCCAGCCCAGTCTCACTACAAAACACACCAAGCGCACACAAACCCAGCCCAGCCTCACTACAAAACACACCAAGCGCACACAAACCCAGCCCAGCCTCACTACAAAACACACCAAGCGCACACAAACCCAGCCGTCTCACTACAAAACACACCAAGCGCACACAAACCCAGCCGTCTCACTACAAAACACACCAAGCGCACACAAACCCAGCCGTCTCACTACAAAACACACCAAGCGCACACAAACCCAGCCGTCTCACTACAAACCACACCAAGCGCACACAAACCCAGCCGTCTCACTACAAAACACACCAAGCGCACACAAACCCAGCCCAATCTCACTACAAAACACACCAAGCGCACACAAACCCAGCCGTCTCACTACAAACCACACCAAGCGCACACAAACCCAGCCCAGCCTCACTACAAAATGACAGTTCCAGCTTCTGGAAAAAAGGAGAACCATGTTTTATTTTGGGATGCAAATTGCTGACAGAGAACCCCCACCCCCTTCCCCATAATGTCAACTGTCAATTTTTCAGAAATGTAACAAAAAAATAAATAAAAGGATGGTCAAAAAGACAGGAATCAATCTGAATGAGAAAGGAGGGGGGGGGGGGGCAGAGCTGTGGAAACCGTCGCTAACACACCGTGCCCACCCCCACCCACAGATTTTTTCCTGTACGTTGGGTACACTGCTGGAACATTCATACACACAGAGAGGTACAAATTCATACCAGGGCCGTATGGCAGTCAGCAGAACTGTGTTGAGTTTGGGGCCCCTGGGAGGCCCCTGTGGTCCCGCACGGCCCTTTGGCCTCAGAAAAACTCTCCAGTTAACGAATCCATTCAACACCCTCACCTCATTAAGGAGGATAAATTACACAATTTACGGCATCCATGTTGTTCGGCCACGGCACCCTATAAACATGTAGAGTCAGAGGGAGGGAGGGAGGGAGTGAGGGATGCTTTTTCTAACCCTGCTCTCTCTCTCTCTCTTTCTCTCTCTCTCTCGCTCCTCTCTTCCGCATCGGCCATAAATGGGACCACTCCATTAATCTGTCAGGAAGAAAGAAAATGAACAAATGCTTTTCACCCTCTGTTCCGCCTGCCGTACGTCGCTGTCACCAAAAAAGAAAAAAGACATTGGGTCGCTTTTCCGTCTTTTCTTTCTCATCCTCAGAGTGAGACTAAGCATGTCTGTCTGTTTCCCGACTGTCTACCTCTCTACCTTCCCCCCGTCTCTCCATCTCTCTCTTCTTTCCCCTCTAAAGCGCTTCCTCACTCCTTTTCTTCCTCTCTCGTCTTCTTTCTTTCTCTTTCCTTCCTTTTGATTTTCCTTCCGCTCACTCCCTCCTTGAATCTCTGTCCAGCTCAATCTGTCCGCCTAACAGTAAGTAACGCCCTGCCCTCAGCTTTACTCTTACAGGTTCTGACTGTTATTCCTGTGTTCAAGTGTGTCCAACCCCACCCAGTAACATCTAAGCCCCACCCACTCCACGTAAGTTCGCCCACCCAGTCCCAACCCCACCCACTTTGACCAAACCCCGTCCACTACAATCCCAGCCCCACCCACTACCATCTCAGCACCACCCACGCACCACCCACTCCACCCAAACCCCACCCACTACCATCTCAGCCCCAGCCACTCCATCTACTACTATCTCAGCTCCACCCACTCCCCACCCACTACAATCCCAGCCCCACCCACTACCATCTCAGCCCCACCCACTCCACTCACTCCCCACCCACTACAATCTCTGCCCCACCCACTCCATATAAACCCCACCCACCCATTTTCTAGCCACTCTACCCGCTGCCTCTTCCTCAGACAAAGTCCTTGGACACAGCCTCCACAAAGTTGGGTGCTGACATAAGGATGGAGATGGTGCAGATGATGTTGAAGACGCTGAAGGCCACCAGGCAGAGGCGGTCGATGACGGCCGCTGCGAACTTCCACTGCTCGGCCACGCCCTCGTTTTCGTCCTGCTCGCGGAAGCGGTCGGCCACAAAGCGCACCTCCTCCAGGATGGCCTGCAGCTGGGGGTCCCCCATCCCGTTCTGGGATGCTGCCAGGCAGCCCGCCGCTACGCCCCCCAGCGCCCCCGCCCCCAGCCCCAGCCCAAACCCGCTGGAGATGGTGCTGGAGCAGCCCATGGTTTCAAGGTTGGGGGTGGGCGGAGGGGGACTGCAGAACTGGGAGGGGAGGTGAGGAGGGGGGCTTCCAGCCACGCCCCCGGGCACCGCTCTCTGGCCGAGGGTGCTGCCCCTTTGGGTGGGGTCGGACACCAGGGGCGGGTCGTCCAAGTTCTGGAAGCCAATGTAGAGCAGGTTTCCGTTGTTAGCGCTGGACTGGGCGTGCAGGTGGGAGTGGCCAGGGTGGGACAGCCCGGGCTGGAGGTGGGCGTGGTTCTGGGAGTGCAGGGAGGGCCCGGCGGGATTCGGGAGGCTCCCGCTCTGGGACCCAGAGGAGCAACGGCGCAGGTGGGGGGCGCAAGGGGGCCGCTCAGGGTCATCACTCTCCCCAGGACGCTTCATCCTCAGGAACCAGGCCACCCACTGCAGCAAGATCAACTGCACCTGAGAGGGGGAAGGAGAGAGAGAGAGAGAGAGAGAGAGAGAGGGGGAGAGTGATGGTGAGAGAGAGGGGGAAGGAGGAAGAGAGAGAGAGAGAGAGAGGGGGAGAGGGGGATAGTGATGGTGAGAGAGAGGGGGAAGGAGGGAGAAAGAGAGAGAGCGAGGAGAGAGTGAGAGAGAGAGAGAGAGGGGGGAGAGTGTACAGAGAGAGAGTGAGGAGAGAGTGTGAGAGAGAGGGGGGGGAAAGGGAGAGTGTAGAGAGAGAAAGAGCATGGGGAGAGTGATTGTGAGAGAGAGGGAGGAAGAGAGAGAGAGGGAGAGAGTGATGGTGAGAGAGGGGGAAGGAGGGAGAGAGGGAGAGAGGAGAGAGAGAGGGGGAGAGTGATGGTGAGAGAGGGGGAGTGTGGAGTCGAAGAGCGAATGCGTGGAGGAGAAAGTGACAGTGAGAGATGAGTAGTACAACAAAATAATTTTTGTTTTGTTTTTAATAGATCTATTTATACATGCAAAAAAGGGAAACCATCCACATAATTATTTGCGAATAATAAACATGAAGTGAAACTTCAACCTATCTTTCCCCAAAGGAAAAGAAAATGCATAATTCATATTCCAACAATTTTCACATCTTTCATCAATGATTGTACTCCTTTGTGGTCCTTGATTTGACAATCAGTTGAGTGCATCTCCTGCCTTATATCACCTGTCCAGGTAAATGTCTCTCTTTACCTCACTTAACAAAACACTGACATTCTATTCGTTTGTTCTCACGTTAATTAAAACCTAAAATAAATGTAGCGTGTCTTCCCACACACTACACGCTACTTCCTAAAAATAGCCACCGTTAAATCAAAAGAAGAAGACAAACAGCGAGAAATATAGAGAGAAAGAGAAAGAAAAAGCCTTTTGTCAGCTGGTACTGAAACTGACTGATCACCTGAGGCTTTATATAGACAGGAGTCAGTGCTGTGCTGTGGAAAAACCCATAAACCCATAACTCTGAGCATCTAATCAAACCCTCGGGAAGCCAACCACCCAGAGAATGACTTTAAAGCAAAAACTCATTCAATTGTGATTTAACTCCAACAAGAGATCACACACACACACACTCTCTCCCTCATACACATACACACACACACACAGTCCTGTATTCATATCTAGTCCTGATGGACAGATGGTAAACACAGCCTGACAGAAAGGAGAAGGCAAAGAGTAAGATGGCCGGAGAAACTAATAAACTTTTATTCTTATGCGCACCCCTGAGATAAACACGGGCCAAGACCTCCAGCCACCCCCACTCTAGCCACGTCAGTCACACAGACGGACAGAACCGACCCGGCCAGTGGCACCAGAACTGAGAGGAGAAGGTACAGTTTTGATTAAACCATCCAGCCAGCGGCGGCGTGGAGAAGGGAAACCGCTCGCTCAGTCAGTGAGACTGCGCTACAGGGAGAAGAGGGAGGGAGGGACGGACGGACGGACGGACAGCCCTACCCATTTGGGCATGCTTCCTCCGTTGGGGTCGTGATGGTGGTACTGGAGCACGACCACGGTGGCGATGACGGACATGCCCACGATGATCATGATGCTGGCGAAGTACTGTCCTGAGACAGGAAGCAGTAATCAAAGGGTTAATCTCATAACACGTTACGTTACATTACATTACATTACATTACATTAACTTTTATCCAAAGCGACGTACAATAAGACGTAATGAAGGTCGTTGAAACGACTACAAACAGGTTCGATAAAGAAACGTTTTATCATAACGTAGCAGCTATCCATAGATATGAATGAACGCATTCGTTCACCACCTTTTAAAAAGCACATTTTTATATGCTGCTGCAGTTCTTTGGGACAAACTTCCAGTATCTCTCAAACCATTACAAACCCCCAAAAATGAAAGAGAAATGTATGAGTTATTGAAGTAAGATGAGTTGTTAAAGTATGAGATGGATTTAAGGTTAATAGATGTTTGGAGCAGGACTAGGATTTGAATGTGGATAGCGGATTGGATTTGGTTTCACCTGGAAAAACCCATCAAAATGGAAAGAGAAATTGAGGAGTTATAGAAGTAAGAGTTGGGATGGATTTAAAGGTTATGTGACGATTAGGATTGAAATAAGGTTATGAGAGTATGAAAGGTTGTAGGTTATGGAAGGATTAGGTTTAAAGTAAGGTTAAGTGATAGGTTATGTAATGTTTAGGATTGTATTAAGGTTTGTGTGACTATGTGAGTGAATGTGTATGTTATTAAAAAATAAATAAAACTCTCAAACCAATGCAGACAGAGGGAGTTTTAAATATGGTTTTAAAAATGTTCATTAGCTTATTGTAAAAGTCTGGTACAAATGTTCTTGGTTTCATTACTTTAATTTCAATTTATGTATTTTTCCCTGTTAGTTCTGTGATATTTTTTTTGTGTTTCCTGACTGAGCTTTATTGTGTACTTCATCCTTGACCATGTTAAATGTGTTTAAGGGCTGTGTGAATGCAGTGTTGCATGTGTCTTTTATTATTGCCAAATAAATCTCATCTAATCTACCATTGGGAGTGCAGGCGACACAGTATGTGAATTTATAACAACATGTAAGTTTATGTAAACGTGTTGTTTTGCGCGTGTTGCCTTACATGTACTGTACAAATGAGTCTATTTATACAACAAGCCTAAATCTAGTCCATGAAAGTGGTGACAATAAATATGTTTCAGAAAATTATTTTCAACCTTGTTAGAAAGGGTCATTCCCCCCGCATTATGGATTTAATTTTTTAATGAACGTGTGTGACTTCGTCCTGAGGGTCCAATTATGTGCAAGTGATTTGCAGAAAGGGAAAACACATCTGTCCTACAGTACGAGCGATGTGTGGTTCCCCTGTGTAGCAGAGTGTTGAGGACACATCCGATAGGGCAGAGACTGGGGTCTAATTAGCCAATCAGTGCAGGGGATGATTAGATGGGCAGATTAACAGGGCTCAATAGAGACTGTGGATTTGATGCACAGAGGAACCTTAATTTGCTCTAACAGAGACGCGCACACACTCACGCATACTCACCCGTACACACAGACTCACACGTGCACAGCACACACACATACAATCACTCACACACGCACACACAGACACACAAACACACAATAATGACAGCAACCCCTCCATTCCCTAGTTGTCTGATTATTTCTTGCTTTCTGACTCAGATAGAATCCCAGGTGATTTGACTTCCCCACTTTAATCACAAAGAATCGCAGGTGATCTACACACACACACACACACACACACACACTGACTCACCAATCAGTGGTATTGAGTCTGATGTGGCTGGCATAATCTCAGCAACCAACAGCATGAATACGGTGAGAGAAAGAAGCACAGTGATTCCTATAAAGAGAGAGAGAGAGAGAGAGGGGGGGGGGATCTTTTGTTGATTTTAATACAACTTTTTTAATAAAATAAAAAAATTACATTAGTTTGGCCACAATAACAATAAGGAGAATTAGCATATTTCAGTACATTCTCACAAAAAGCTCGCAATTATTCACATATAAACACATTTTAATACAAAACAGGACATCAACCTAATTTTCCCCAAGGGAAAGAATTGCATCATTGCACCAAATTTCTACAAACTTGATGTGCAACTTTTCAGATGTATAATACAGTATGCCCAATACAGTATGCCCAATAGAGTATGCCCAATACAGTATGCCCAATAGAGTATGCCCAATACAGTTCAGCTGTATGACTTTGTTCAAAATTGATTCAAATTTGATTTGTGAGAGAGAGAGAGAGAGAGAGAGAGAGAGAGAGAGAGAGAGAGAGAGAGAGAGAGAGAGAGGGGCAGCTCTGAGTGACCATTTGTACAATCAGTTGGCACTGGAACTGCATTGAAACATTTCACAGATTTAAAATGATTCTGTTGAATTACATTAAGTTGCCATGGTTGCAAATTGCTCTGCAAACATTCAAAATATGGATTCCAAAGTAGAAATTCTTCATTTAAATGAATGGCAATTCAATGGAATCTTGGCTTCGGCTTGACAACAGAACTAAATATCGAAAATCCAAAAAACTTCATAACCTTGGCTGACACCAATTAAATAGTTTAGACTTTGAAGAATTTGACAGATTGAATATCTTTATAAACGCAGTTCTCTGAAAGGGAAAAAAGGAGGAGAATGAAAGGTGGGCAGGAATGACAGACAGGGAGGTGATGGAGGGTAGATTAATCACAGCTCTCCCTTCCTCCCTCCATCTTTATCTCTATCACTTCTCTCAGAATTCCCTGCCTCCCTCTCTCCCTCCCTCCTTCCCTCCCTCTCTCCTCCCTCCCTGTTTCCCTATGTCCTCTCTCTCTCTCTCTCTCTCTCTCTCTCTCTCTCTCTCTCTCTCTCTCCATCACACTAATAAAGCATGTGTGGAGAGAACAAGGCACCGGGGAGCAGTAAATATAATACATGTTCATTAAAAAAGCGGAGGGATATTTACAGACACACAGCCTTTCATCTCTAGTCCTAAATCCTCTGCACTCGCTCTGCGCTCGCTCTGGGGTCCCCTGGAGACGTGCCCCCCGTTTATCAGTGCGTAAATCTTTCCTCTGCTCCCTACGTCGTCTTCCCTCTCTCTCTCTCCTCCCATTGATCCCTCCATCTCCCACTCTCTTCCTCCCTACTCCTCGCTTACCTTCCTTATTCTTTTCCCATGTGCTTCCACCTCGTCCCTTTGTCTCCTTCCTCCCTCCCCCACCCTACAACCCCTCCTCCTCCTCCTCCTCCTCTTCCTCACCCAGAGAGATCTTCTCCCCCGAGTCTGCGGGCAGGAGGAAGATGAGCAGGGTCATTGAGGAGAGCAGCACACAGGGGAGGAGCAGGTTGAGGGCGTAGTACAGCGTGCGGCGCCTGATGGTCACAATGAACGTCACATCCAGGTACGGCTCCTTACAGCAGTCATAGTACACCTCATTCCGCATGCCTGGAACTCCTGAAACAGAGAGAGAGAGGGACACACTTAGAGAGAGAGAGAGACTAGGAGCACTTGTGATTTAACTAAAATATTCGCATATCAAAGTCACAGAAATCACAGAACCATGAAGGAGTGTGTTTAAAAAAAAATAGTAAGTATCGTTTTTTTCCATTTATTTAACGTTTCATTAAACTGGGTTGCATTTTTTAAAAGCATGCAATAAAAATTCTATGTACTTATTATACTCTCAGCCAAAATAATAAAAGGAGCAGAAACCAAACCCACCAAGCTCCACCAACAAAAAAAAGAAAATGAATAAATCTTTGGTCTGTTAGTACAACAGTAGAAAAGAGAGAGAGAAAGAGATTGAGGGGAAGGAGCTGGGAAAAGAGGAACGACTGCTACTCCAAAAGTCAAATAAAGAGCTCAGCAGAGAGCAGGGTTGTTTTGCTGCGGTTCAATATTCACATAATACAATAACTGGGCTCCTGAGACGGGCTGCGAGTTTAAATCCAAAGTATGGCACAGCCAATGAGCCTTTGAGAAAGGTGCTCTAGTGTACATCCAGTCTGAGAGTAAGAGCGTAATCTGTACACTGTGCAGGTCAGCTAAGGTAAAGAATGATAAACAAAACAACAAAAAACACTGACTTAAAAGTGCACTGTGAAAAACAGCGAGACTCTAAGAGACATGGGGAGATGGAGGGATGGAGCGATGCATTGACTCACAAGCAGCCTGCTCAGAGAGAGAGAGAGCGAGAGAGCGAGAGAGCGAGCGCAATCGAAAAACAGAGAAGGGGAGCAGGGGCAATATTGACAGAAGGCCTATCGTTTGCGACGGAGGAGAAGAGTTGACACGCGCAGCGCGCTCGGGGGCCAATCAGCCTGCCTGTCACAGGCAGAGACCCCTGTAGTCACTCATGCGTTTATTTCTCCTCATCTGTCTATCAGGCAAGCCATCTCCCGCCGTCAATTTCTGAGCAACCGCCACAGATATGCGCTGAAGCGGTTTGGGAAAATAGCCTGGACCCAGGGGGTTGCCAGTTAAAATCCATACGTGGCCCTGGGGGTGGAAGGTGGGGGATTCTGCTTATGTAATGGAGTACAGTACATAAATTAACTTTCAATCTCAAATTGACTATCAATAGCATTACATACCCTTAGGCAACAGATAAGGGTATATAATACATACCTGGCATACCTGTAGTCTGTTTTCAATTTTAAACTGAATCAAACTGGACTGAGAGGAACATTATTGTATTAGTATTATTATTATTATTATTAACAATAATATGTGTTGTAGGCATTGCAACTTATTTAAATTATTATTATGATTATTATTACACATATTTAAATTGAAATAAGTGTTTAAATGACTTATTAGAAGTATATATTCGAGAGATAATTTGGCAGTACTTTACCTATGTTACCCCTGTGTGGTCATGCCAGTGAGGCATATTTGAATTTTAATTTGAATTTGAGAGGAAGAGGGGGAAGGGTCCGGTGAGTGAAAGAGAGAGAGAAAGAGAAAGAGAGGAAGTGAGGCGTTGGAAGGGTTCTACTCACCCACCAGGTCCCATTCCCCATTGGGCATGTACCCCGAGATGTCTGCATCAGTCATCTGCAGGTCCAGCAGCCAACCGTCAAAGGTCCAGGATCCGAACTTCATCTCACATTTTTGGATATCGAATGGGAACCAGCGCACGTCCACATTGCACGTGCTCGTAAAGATGCCTGAGGGAGCGAGAGAGAGAGAGAGAGAGAGAGAGAAAGAGAGAATTAAAAAATGTAAAACCACCTTTACTGTCACAGTTCAAGAACATATACAAGCGATAATCAAAATATAATCACAAGAACATAGATGAAGAGAGCGAGAGAAAAGAGATAGAGACAGAGACAGAGAGACAGGGGAGAAATAAATTTAGAGAGATGGTGAGAGAAAGGGAGTGAGAGCCAAAGAGAGAATAGGTGGATGAGAAAGAGAGAGAGTGAGTGAGAGAGTACAGTATACTAAATATCATTTTGGGATTTTGAAATGACCTTTAACTGAAACTTTCACACATGAAACAATTGAGTCAGATAATAAATGTAACAGAGCCATGTAGGCCACAGAGCCACGCAGGCCTCAGAGCCATGTAGGCCACAGAGCCACGCAGGCCTCAGAGCCATGTAGGCCACAGAGCCACGCAGGCCTCAGAGCCATGTAGGCCACAGAGCCACGCAGGCCTCAGAGCCATGTAGGCCACAGAGCCACGCAGGCCTCAGAGCCATGTAGGCCCCAGAGCCACGCAGGCCTCAGAGCCATGTAGGCCACAGAGCCACGCAGGCCTCAGAGCCATGTAGGCCACAGAGCCACGCAGGCCTCAGAGCCATGTAGGCCACAGAGCCACACAGGCCTCAGAGCCATGTAGGCCACAGAGCCACGCAGGCCTCAGAGCCATGTAGGCCCCAGAGCCACACAGGCCTCAGGAGATCAGCCCCAGATGTGAACCATAAGAGGAGAATAAGAAAGTGCTGTGTTAATGCTGGCAGCTCAAATTTATGAAGCAAAGGCCAGTCTTCGCGCACAGCACTCGTCTTCAGTTCAATGAGATGAGATAAAGAGAGAGAGAAAGAGATAAAGAGAGAGAGAGATAAAGAGAGAGAGAAAGAGTGATCACACAAATGAGCAGAGGGTCGAGAAGAAGCTGCTCCTCCATAGACATCTGACAGATACAAGAATGGAAAAGCACTTCAATTAAAGAATGAAATTCAATAAGTTTTGCGCACTCTGCGGGAATCGGGGGAAAGAAAAATGGCCGCTCTCCGCGGGGAAGGGGAACATGAAGAGGAACTAATGAAGTCCGGACAGCAAAGTGTAGATACCTGTCACAGCTGGATACCTGTCACAGCTGGATCCACCCTAGGTGCTTATTTGCAGAAAGTAGAAATGTTATTTCCATTTATCTTACATTTACATGTAGGCATTTAGCAGACACTCTTATCCAGAGTGACTTAGAAGTAAGTGTTCATAAACCGGATATAAAAAAACTGTCAGACAAAAAATAAAAGGTTGTTTTACAAAAACAAATTATAATTTTGTTTTAACTAAACTGGGCCCTGTTTCCCAGAAGGATCGTCTGTTTCTCCCTCTCTCTTTATTATCTTTTTAATGCAATGTCAGTAAATTTTAATTATTATTAAAAATTAATAAAACACAAACACAAAACACTCTTTTAAGATGATGTTAACTCTAAGATGCTTTCAGAAAACAGGGTCCAGGATTCTTGAATATTGACATTTCAAATTGACCATACAAAGCCCGCAGCAAATATTTAAATTTTTATTTTTTCTCATTTTGTTAAAAGCCAATGAGAGACGAAGAGAGAGAGAGAGAGAGAGAGGGAAAGAGAGATAGAGAGAGGACAAAAGGGAAGGAGAAAGAGAAGAAGACAGATACTGAGAAATAAAAGCGGACTGATGTAGAGGGACAGATGCAGTGGGTGAGTTTAGTGAAGCAGTCACACTGAGGATAGAGAGAGACTCAGAGACCCTGCTATGCCGTTACTGATAAAAACCCCTTCCACAGCACTCTGCCTGGCAACAGCCTGCTTGTTCAGACCATTATAAAATCAATACGCTTCCAAAAAGTCCCAGAAAACCCTGTGTGTCTCTAGAACTCATCCAATAATGCAGATGGGTCCAAACACCAACTACAATTGTATTGATCCGATTCTTTGACTCCACTAACTCTATTAGTATCAATAGGACAGGCACCAAGAAGACAAAGTAGGCTTCAATCTTCAAAGTGTGGCTGAACTGTACAAAAAATATATAATTCACTAATCTAAACCTTAATGGAAATGGCTCATAATTGAATTAGAAATAGCAGCAGCTCCTCCGTTCTCTAGCTTTATGCTTCAAGCTTCGTGAAATGCTTCTGGTCATATATTCTTCTGATCAACCAATTCTCCAACCATAACCCTCAATTATTTTGTGTTATAGATGTATACGTATCCAGGATCAGTCTGAGATCTAGTACATACTCTGAAATTACATAAACATGCCAGAAAAAAAAAACTAAAATGGCTTTGGAAATGCATAAGACTTTAATTATAATAGCCGGGAGAATATTTCACAGAGCACTAAGGTTCGGAGAAGGTGCGCTGTAGCATTGTCTAAGCCATCCAACCGGTAGCTAGGCTGGTTATCTACGTAAATTAATTCCAGGAAAAGTGTTTACTTGGACATAAAATATAGGTAAAATTAGCCATGAAAGGGGTTGTTGTTGTATGTGTGTGGAATATACATTTACAGGCCTCTACTGGGGATTCATTTAGAGTATCCCCTATTGAACCTCTTTCTTGAAAAATCTATAGTGTAATGTCAAACTCCAAGCTGGTAGACATGCTAAATGATTATTGTAACATCCACAGACTGAAGTCTCACCCCTTCTGATCGCACCATGGCTCCCTTGACCCTCTTTAGCTAGTATTGTTCTTTCTTTATGGATTTCCTCTTGGGATAATGTTACAAGTACAGCTGTAAATAGATATGTTCGATGCATCGTGGGTTTTTACTTTTGCTTGCAATACTACTAAGTAATTGCATGGTGGCGCTGTGGTTAGAAGTGTTGCGTCACAAGAAGGAGGTTCCGGGTTCAAGTCCCCGGTCCAGATCCTCTCTGCGTGAAGTTTGCATGGGTTTCCTCTGGCTAAAAATCAGCCTTCCTGGCTAACTCTGGCACATTTAAACACGTATTGTTTATATATGGGCCTTCTGCGCCTTGGTGATATAGTATTCAGTGTTCCTGAGACTAACACTAATGTTCTCCACTTCTCTAAGTCTCTCTGGGTAAGAGCATATGCTAAGTGATTGTATGTAAAATGAGTTATATGTTTCGGAGAGCAAGCAGCTGTTGGTTGTCCTCTAAAAAAGGACATCATTGGGTTCGCGTTCTTCCAATCTCAGCATTAACCCCATGTGACCCACTTCAATAAACTATTCTGTCCACCCAGCACCCTGTGATTTTTTTACAACCTTCATTTACATCATAAAAAACGATTTGATTCCATTTCACATGAAGCATTGCCCTGTACAACGCGTGTGGCATAGAGCAGTACATATAACCTGTATGTATGATATACTGGTATAAATTAATGTGGTGTAAATCTTGATAACAACGGATTGGATTCTTCTCACACGCATACTGAATCATAAGGTAAGGCTATGGCTCAGTACAACATTGTTCAATATTTACAACTATGATTTAAAAGTGCTCTTAGAATAGACTGGAGCCCAACGCCTGGTTCATTGAGAAAGGCACAAGCCCTGCTCTTGACATTTGACCTTCTTCTGTTTTTGACTGCAGGACAAAGGTATGGAACAGCTGAACCGATATTTCCTGGAGTAATACTGTCAAGACTGGGCCCTGGCAGTAAACTTTAAAAAGGCAGCATCGGCAGAACCACTCTAAATTGAATGCCCAATTAGATCCAAGACTTTTTTTTTTTAAACATAATATATCAAAAGAAATACAAAATAATGCACATAAGACAGACTGAAGATGGTATCCAAGGGCAATAAATAATCTGAAAGGTCGGCTAAATTTTTGTCCAAGCATTTTGAAGAAAAAAAAAAACAGCCCCAGTCAGCTGATACGTGGGATGACCCTTCCATAACCCACACCAGCGGTGCTGAACAACAGGCTCTCCTTTAGTTGTTCTCACTACCTCTCGAAGCCCATGAGGCCTGCAGGTCCTCAGGCATAAGCAGACATGCACACCTGACGGTGATTATCATTCCGCTCAGGTGATGCTCATCTTCAGGTGTTTTACAAAAGGTATTTTGCTGTGTTTTGGGCTAGTATGATACAGCCCTCACTTTTTTTTGTTTGTTTTTAATGGATAGTTTGACCTGGGGCGTATTACTACAAAGAAAGTTTAACATAGCCAGGGTTTCTTTGCATTAGCTGGCTTCAGAAAGCCTAAACACCGCAATCAGGCTTAACCGGTACTACGAACGTGGTTATCAACCTCATCATTGCTAAGTGAACACAAGCTTTATTAATCAAGGTATGTGCGTGTTTCCATAAAAGGGGCGGTGTCTGCAACAACGAGCCTATAACAGTGCAACATGGGCTGTACTAGAGCAGCGTGAAAAAAAGACTGATACAGATATAATAGACGGATAAGAACATGAATCAATCATAAGAGCAAAAGGCAACACCGTTGCCTCCAACAAAACCAGGAAAGAGCTTTTGCAAAAAACATTAAATAAAAACTAACGTTTATTCATAAAAAACGTCTCTCAAGCATTTTCCGGAACTCAGAAAATATTTTGCGGAACTCGATAATCTCGCCCTACGAAAAGATTCCCTTAGTATCCGCACATATCTCTGCGGGATCCTTTGAGACGCCTTTTTCCAAAGCCAAGAAGTTGATTGGTCAAAGGGCAGTGCTTTTATATGTTTCAATTTGTTATCCTGAACATAAACTGCCCCAGAGCAGGTTAGCCGTGCAGAGTAAGTTGCCGTGGCAATATACCCCAATTAAAAGCTTTGTGATACAGAAAACCCAGGGTTGAAGCTTAATTTAGCTCGCTATGCTCTTAATCTCGCTTCGTAATACACCCCTCAGGGGAGATATACTATGAAGCAGGATTACTTAGTTAGCTGGATAACTGCACTGAGTAAAACCCGGAACCTCCCAAATCTGGAACATAGACTGAAAAAAAAAAAGAGCCGTTCCAGGTTTTACTCAGTTATCCAGCTAACCCAGTAATCCTGCTTTGTAATGCACCCCCCTGGTAATTAATCTTTTCTAAGCAGACTGCAGCACCCATTGGCCGTGTGGACCCATCCTGCATATACATTCACCACCTGGCACAGTTACCATGCCTGGCACTGTGCCACACACCCATAAACTAGAAATGAACAAATGAAGAGGCCTGCCAAAACAGCAACAACAATAAATAGAACTGAGCCATAAAAAGAGACTGTGCTTGCTGAGTGGCTCTGCACTCACAAACAGAAACTAAACGGAGAAGAAGACCCAGAATTATAGAGGGGCCACATCAAGGTCTACACAAAAAATTCATACTATAGGAGAGAAAGCTCTGTATTCATTTGGTGAAATTACTTGAACGCATGCAAAATCTTTTTTTTATTTTTATTTGACTTATTGGCCCCAGTTTTTCCACATTGAGGGAAACAAAAAAAAATTAATTCTATAAGAAACCATCACTTCAATTTAAAAGGACATCACATCCTGTTCTAGCCTGGGGACCACTGCATAATTACACCACACGGACAAGTACACCCCTAAACATTGGACACCCTGTGCCTTTGCCTTTTATTAAATTATAATAGTGATGAAAGATTAAGCTTCCTTAAAGCACATCGTGAGTAGAACTACAAAGAGCGGCAAATCACTGACTTGTTTGCACAGATCAAGGGGTTTTGCACTCCACGGAAGATTGAAACGATTGGTTCAAGTCAGTGCAATCCTGAAAGCTTATTATGGTAGCTTGTTTTTCATGAAACCACAATTTTGCAGGCCGTTTATTTTTGCACTTTGCAGTTGAGAATATATGCGTAAAGGAATGTGATCACTGCAAATTTTACGTTCAATTTCCCAAACCGATCCTAGATTGTGTGGGTCGTAACAAAAAATCTAAAACAGTGCCAAATTGACCCTGAATTTTACTCTGAAATTGATTTGTTATTTAACCTGAAATTCATTGGGATGGTATCAGCCAGTACAGCATTATTCTCACAATAAGATAACATTCATGATAACAGTGCCATACCTCAATTAGCAGGTCATTTATATTCTCATTTCTGAATTACGGCGTAAGGTTTCCAGGCTGTGGTCGTACAGTATCAATTGTCATTTGTGCCAGTAAATTAATTAAAGTGGATTAACAGCGTGGCGCTAAACTGCAATAAATTGGCACAAGGTGACCGTCTGTCTACGTAAGGTGTGATAAAGAGGCAGAGCTAGGACACTTACCTGGGGGCAGGTACTGGCAAAAGCCATTAGAGTTCACCTTCACATTGGTCTTAAATGTGGAGTCAAACTTGTCATCTGCACTGAGGCGTGGAAGGATGAAAAAATATAGTGAGCTAAATTAGGCATCTTACAGCAGATATATATATAACTTTTTCTATACGTAGAAACTGGTAATTCGTAGTGCGTGCGCGTGTTTGTGCGCGCGTGTGTGTGCGTGCACATCGGGGTCTATTACCTGTTGTACAGCAGGATGTCGGGGGTCCAGATCTGGTCAGTGGTGAACCTTAGGTTCTTTACCCCAGGATAGGCAGACTGGTTCCACTGGAGGTAGTGATCATACCAGTGCTGAAACAAACAGGGTCAGAGTGAGAGCCGCGCTTTCATTCGACAGCTGCAATGAGCCATGCAGTACCTGGGGCGGCCAGGTGAGTCATCAGTGAGCGCACATGCAGGTACATCGCTCCAGGTACCGTGCTGTGTTTGTGACACTCCACCTTTCCCAAGAGCAACACTGTAACGTTACTGAACGTTTCCCGAATGTTGGAAATTGGCTCTCGTGGTAGCATACCCCCCTGATATTCTCTCGTTTGACGCTCACATATTTTCTACCACACCCGCTCACATGTGCGCAGAGGTTCACACACACGTAACACATCTGCTCACATGTGCGTAGAGGTTCACACATGTAACACACCCGCTCACATGTGCGTAGAGGTTCACACACACGTAACACACCCGTTCACATGCGCGTAGAGGTTTACACACTCTACCACACTCGTTCACATGCGCGTAGAGGTTCACACACTCATAACACACCCGTTCCCATGCGCGTAGAGGTTCACACACACGCAACAGTGATTACCATCTGCAGCCAGACATTGGTGGTGAGGACCTGGTTCTTCTCATCCTGGAAGAGGAGAAAGAGAAAAATTCTACTTAGAAGAGAGATTCCAGTAAGAAGAGAGAAATAGATTCCAGTTAAAAGAGAGCGCTAGATTTTAGTGAGAAGCGAGATTCCGGTTAAATTCTCATTTGGTTGCGAGACTTTTACCATTTCTAAATTAGATACGTACATAGCAGAATGGCACAGAAGAATCATCTGTGTGCTGTTAATGTTTAATGTTTCTGTGACTAATAAAGTTTATTCAAAATACCATAGAGATATAAGTATTTTTTACAATGGTAACCATATAGGGATGCAGAGGGTCTATCAGAGACAGAATGGTGAAAAGAGTGTTAATTGCGACCGAGTAAACAGGTAGATGGACAAATGGAATACCGGACAGACAGACGCTCTTACCACGTCCATAATCTGAACGAGGATCATGGATAAATTGACAGTCAAAGTGTGCGAGTCGTTAGCCACCGGTCTCTCCATGCGGTTGTAATCCTTGAGTAACTCTTTCAGCAGGGTGCGCTGGTGTGGACCCTGCAATGACACTGTGGCGGGGGGGGGGGTATGAGAGAAAGAGAAAGGGACAATAGGCAGAAAACAGAAGGAGGAGAAAGAGAGAGAGAAAAGGAATGAGAAGAGGAAATAAGGTGAGGCGTAGAACAAAAAGAGAAAAGAAGAAGAGAGACGGAAGGAAGGGGCCAGAGGGGGAAATATGGGAGGAACGGAGAGAGGACGAGTAGGAATGGATAGAAAGAGAAGAATTAAAGAGAACAGAAAGAGTTAGAGAACAGGGGGATGGGAAAAGAGAAGAGGAGACAGCAATCAAGTGGAGGGGACTGGGGAGAAGAACCCATAAATTGTTAACTGGCCTTAACGGCTTAAAGGCAAGCCTTCTTCAGCAACATCAATGTTTTTCCCAAACCGGCCTTACAGGGAACGAACCATTAAATAGGACTCGGAGCGTGGAGCGGCGCGCCGCGAGGGCCCTCCATTGGTTTTCATAATTGCCTGTACTCACGGAAAGCTCTCATGCACCACCAAGTCATGTCCATAACGTCGTTAACAAGGGCACAGAATCGAAGCGGATCCATAACCGTGTACGACTGACGCGGGCTGTTTGCCGCCAGTGCTGACTGCGAGCAGGGGGGCCACCGTGCCTCTTCGCGCAGATTTTCGGAGGGAAAGGCAGGGGGGTTCGCTGCGTTCACGCGCATTTCACGGCTTCAAAATGTGCCGTGAAGCATCCTGTCTCTCCCTTCCCTCATTTATGTAAGGGAGACACCCGGCTCCCAAGCTCGCACAAAATAACCCCATTATGTTCACATCGTTTTCAGTGATAACCCCAGTCAATACATAATGCATGCGTCCCTCCCTGTGCCACACACGTGCAAATAGAGAGAGGCACATACTTATACACACTTTCAAGCTGGCACACACAACATGCACGCATGCTCACATACACTCACTCTCTCTCACACACTTAAAAACACACACAATCTGTCTGTCTCTCTATCTCCCTCTCTGTCACTCACACACACACACACACAAATACACAAACTCATTCAAACACACACATACACACACCCACTTCCAATTACACAAACTCATTCACACATGCACACACTCACTCACACACACGTATACACACACACACACACACACGCGCGCCCACACTCTCACACACACTTTCAAACACAGATATGTTCGTCCTCCTCCTGTCTAGCTCCGTAGCACAGTTGACAGACAGAGGCAAGACTCAGCCGGACCTACCCTGGATCAACGCTGAAACTCCGAGCAGCAGGAGAGCCACGGACTGCCACATGTTCCTCACTGTGGCAGGAAAGAGAGAGAAAGAAAAAGAGAAAGAGAGAGAGAGAAAGAGAGAAAGAGAGAGAGAGAAAGAAAGAGAAAGAGAGAAAGAAAAGGAGGGAGCCCTCGATTCTGTGGAGAAGCGGGACCTGCCTTGATTCAAATCCACAAAGAGACCAACAGAGTGTGTGAGAGAAAGAAAGAGCGAGTGTGTGTGCGCGCGTGTGTGTGTGAGAGAGAAAGAGAGAGAGAGAGAGACAGAGAGAGAACGGGGAGGGTGCAGAGCCAAGCGAACACTTCGACGCGGTGTTTGCGAATCACTGCAAGTCAAAGGGAAAAAAGCCAACAGAAGGCAATTCTAGACAAACATTTCGCAATACTCTCTCTCTCTCTCCCTCTTTCTCTCCCTCTCTCTTTTTCTCTCACCCCTTACCCCCTCCCCACACTTCCCCACCATCCCTCTCTCCACTGCTCAGCGAGACAGAGGGGAGGTGGAGCACAGGATGAGAGAATGGAAGGGGGGATGAGGGATGAAGAGGGGCATGGAAAGGGGGAGGAGGGATGAAGAGGAGCGGAAGAAGAGGAGGGAGGAATAGCAGGAATAGGGAGAAGAGGCCAGGCGTGTGATGGTCACGCTCGCCTGCGGTGGCTGAAGCAGCATGTAGTTTCTCCATCATCACAGCTCAGCATCAGTGCGCTGATGTGTGAGACTGAGCCATCATAACCAAAGAGCCCCCGACCCCCGCCCCCCCCCCCCTCCAAAATATCTGACTGAGAGAGAGTGCTCTGGGTGACCTTAAAAGAACTTAACCTAACCAAAAAAACATAGTAACCATAGTAACCCAGTGCACAAACTCACAACTAATGCTCAAAACCAGAACGATTCAGTATGGATCAGTATCGGAATATATAACCACTATATATATGTGTGTGTGTGTGTGTGTGTGTGTGTGTGTGTGTGTGTGTGTGTGTGTATACATTCAATTAAATTTTATAAATATAGCACTTTTTACAGAGAACTGTTACAAAGATGCTTTACAGAGAAAACAGCGGGAACGATTGGACAAAAACCAGGCCTGAACACCGAAAAAGCAAGCAAAGTAAAAACTATCCAGTGGGAAATAAACCACTCAAAACATAATGGTACATACAGTATACACACACACACTCGCTCACTGCATAGAGACAATGCGCACATTTAACACACGTCTACTGATCAAAGGGACTGAACTCTTCAATGTAAACATTACGAGCGACGCACATTCTGAATGAATTTCCGGCACTCGTTAAGGGGGGGAGTGGAATCTGCAGGACGGGTAGGTTCCCATCTCGCATAGAAAGTGCTGGAGTCCGCACGGCGGCCCGGGATATGTGCTTCGTTAAAATCCTCCTCACGAAGTGCTGATGCAGAAGCAGCCTGTATAACGCATTAGTCCATTACTGTTTCTGCCCTTCACCTCACGGACCACAGTCCGCACTCTCAAAAAAGCAAATACGCTACACGGACAGTACTCACACAAATCAACTGCTAATATCCCGTACTGCACACGCACATCGCGCATGTATACTAGCTCTGCACGCGCGCAGATGCTAATAGGCTGTGCCAGTTGCCGACGCAGGTAGGCTTTACAGCTTATGACATTGGACTCACTGGAGTTGGGGGGACACCTGCTGGATGGATGTAGAACTGCGGTCGTGCTTTTAGGAATTCCACAGAGGTCCTTTTTCTATTGTACTGCGATTCTTCTTCTGTTGGAGAAGAAGGGGGAGTGCGTGATGCCAGGGGGCAATGTGTGACCAGCCCCATCAAAAGGCAGCAATTTACCCTTCTTCCGAAATGTCAAGCCCAGCAGACAGCATACCTGGCTGCAGTGGAAAATGGTTGCATTCACTGTCTCTGTGAATATGATCGTTATCATTCGGTGTGTTTTAAAAAAAAATCAGACTGACCACTGTGTTATAAGCTGTCAGAGTGTACGGCTGAGAATGCCTAAATTTTCTGGTCAAAATTCGTCATGATCAGTGCGCCGTTTTTATGCTCGTCCGTGATGAACCCAAGGGGCGATGTATTGGTTTCTGTATGGAAAGTACATGTACTTAATTATTGAATTAGTCGTGATCTGAACTTTGAGCTCACGAGTAGCAGCTGACAGCCTGGGACTATGTGTCGGTATAAAATGTTTTACTGTGGCCTAGTGAACCGGCGTTGGTGTTAACAGTTAATTAGCTAATTGAGCCAGGGTAATTGATGGAAAAAAACGCCTGCATACACACTGGCCTGGAACAGGATTACTCATGCCTGGGTTGTGTGGGTGAATAAGAGTTTGAGCCTGTGGGCTGGAGGGTGTGATCCTTATGGAGTCCAACTCTAATGTTTGTATGGGAGCAGGATGGTTACCGCACATCTTTAGTGACCACCAGGGGGCACTGCTGAGCGATTCCCTGTATACCACCACCTCTGCTCCACCACTCTGGGTAATGGATGGTAGTTTACATTTTAACTGGGGATAATAGCATAATATTGACGGTATGTCTGCAGGTGTCCGTCTTTGATATGCTATATAGGTGTGGAAAAACTCACTGACTGGGATTCAAACAGCATTTGTCGTTAACTTGACTAGCTGTTAAAAATTAGAATCATTTTTGTTTTTCTCACAGACAGTGTGGGAGAACCACTCAGACGCAAACACGCACATTTCACCTGCCCATAAAAATCCTTTAAAAATCACATACGCCATATACAAAACTTATAAAATAAATATGTGGTATAGAACAAGCATATACAGTGCCCTCCACTATTATTGGCACCCCTGGTAAAGATGAGTAAAAAGGGTTATAAAAAATTCACCGTTTGGTGAATTAGCTTAATCTCACACTGAAAAAATTTAAAAAATCCAACATGTACATTTCAGACTAAAATTATATAGTTCCCTAACATACACATTGTACTCCCTATTACAATCATTGAGAGATTATATAAAAATGATATGTGTCAAATACAAATATATAATATAATACTAATAAACATATATGATTTTTACAGACCTTTTGCATATGGGAGCAGTGTGTTGGAGTGTTGGAGTGATTAACGCGTGTTAACCCAAAAGGCTGTGGGTTTCATTCCTGAGTGGGGCTTTTTAATCAAGGTGCTTAACACAAACCGCTCACGCAAATGTCCAGCGGCGCAAATGGAAAATGTGAAATATGTATGCCTGCACAAGCAAATGGCGCCCGTTACACAAATTACTCTATAAATCATACAGCGGCCCTACAGCGAGGCCCGTGCTCGTTTACCGTAGAAACACTGAGATTATTCCGTCTATTCGAGCGCCCTGCAGCCGCTTCTCGTGCCCCCCCCGGGCTGTTCTCTGCCCCCTTCCCCCGACGGTGGAACAACTGTCTTCCCACTCAGTCCACGTTTTCCACATACGTCTAAAAACCCACCTTTTCACTGCACTACTCATTAGCTTTCCTTCAGTACTTTAGCAGTGGGGCTTAAACTATAATAACTCTACTCTCGCTCGCTCCAGTGGTGTTAGCCTAGCATGTGAAACGCACTTCTGTACGTCTCTAGAACCCTCTGCCAAATGACTAAATAGTAAATTGTAATTGAGAAACTGGGGGGCATTCCACAAAGCAGGATTACTGAGTTAGCTGGATAACTGCACTGAGTAAAATACTGCTTTGTGGAATTCCCCTTCCCCTACCAATATTGAGCAAAATGTTTTAAATGTAAAGATCAGGAAGCAAGAAAGCACCTGGATATGACAATACGATATTGAGAGATACGATTTAAGGAAGAATTTAACATCTTTAAAATACTTTTGAGAATATTGTGGAAATGTGCGGTTTACAGCAAATGTAGTTGATGTGTAGATTAAATATATATTTAAGGAAAATATCAGCTTGTTAGATATATATGTGTGTCTGTACTTGTAAGCAAGGCAGATGTCCTTGTGATCGAGACTGAATGGTTTGATAAAAAATAATGGTTTAATTATTATGTAAGATAAGATGGACTTCTGGTCATTGAATAGCAATAATGGATAACAGTTGTGTATTATAATGGATACACAAGTAATCTAGCTACATAAACAAACCCTATACTCTCCCCATTGATGGAATTACTCTGATCCTGTCGGGGAGCACTGTACAGTTGCATGGAGCTAGCACTAGATGGCGCTCCAACACAAAACACCCAGACTGGGACAGGGAGGCGTCAATAGCCATGTTCCCCTCATACTTCATACATTCAGACTCTCATCTCAGGGGGACAGAAGAGAAGAGGAGGAGAGAGTGAGAGTGAGAGTGAGAGTGAGAGAGAGAGAGAGAGAGAGAGAGTGAGAGAAGAGAGAGAGAGAGTGAGAGAGAGAGAGAGAGAGAGAGAGAGAGAGAGAGAGAGAGAGAGAGAGAGAGAGAGAGAGAGAGAGAGAGAGAGAGAGAGAGAGAGGAGGGGCAGCTCTTCTCTGGAGCACAAGAAGCAGCAGGGTGGTGGGTTATGGCAACAGGTAACTAATGTTGGAAAATTCCATTATATTACCATTGTATTGTTTATAACACAACTATATGTATCAACATATCAGAGGACATCATATTCAGTCACAATCCATATAATCAGCAGCAAACAAAAAAATTGTATTTGGAACATTGGGATAAAGAAACCAAAACACAGAGTCGACTAATTTGCTATCGGACCCTAAAAAAAGATTATACTCCAGCAGAGTATTTCTTCTCTGTCAGAGATACAAAGCAGAGACAGATCCTGACCAAATACAGGCTCAGTGACCACACCCTTACAATTGAAAAAGGTAGACACAAAAACTCATGGTTACCAAAAGAACAATGAATATGTGATCACTGTAAGACAGGAATCAGAATCAGAATCAGAATCAGAATCCCTTTATTCGCCAAGTATTTACATACGAGGAATTTACTGTGGTTTATTGGTGCGTACATAAACCAACATAAAACATAAAATAATATAAAACATAAAACATAACATAAAACATAAAACAAAAACAAAAACATAAAACAAAACATATAAAAACAAGTAGTGCAAGTTTCAAGATAATATAATATTATATAATATATGCAGATAAAAATAAAAATGAAAAATATAAGTAAAAATATAAATAAAACAAAAAGGATGGAGATATTTACATTGAAATTTTTACAGTGGGAAGTAGGTAAAGTGTAAAGTGTCTATGAGGCGGGATAGAGTCTGTGTCTGTGTCGGAGGGGTTCCCGGGCCTTGTTGATAAGGCTAACTGCAGAAGGAAAGAAACTGTTTTTATGGCGAGAGGTTTTGGTCCTGATGGACCGCAGCCTCCTGTCAGAGGGAAGTGTTATGAACAGACTATGACCGGGGTGAGAGGAGTCGGCCACAATCTTGCCTGCACGCCTCCGGGTCCTGGAGGCATACAGGTCCTGGAGAGATGGCAGGTTGCAGCCAATCACCCTCTCCGCAGAGCGGATGATACGCTGCAGTCTGCCCTTGTCCTTGGCGGTGGCAGCAGCGTACCAGATGGGCAGTGTACCAGATGGAGAGGTAGAGACAGAGATGCACTTCCTCCTTAACTGCACAAAATACACAAAAATAAGAAAGGAATATTTCCCCAAATTTTCTAGAATCATACAGAACTTCAATTCCCTATCAAACAATGAGAAATGTGTAATCCTATTAGGAGAAGGACCAACAGCCCCAATTGCAGCACAATATATTTTAGCCTGTCATAACCTGAGGGACACTGAGTGACCATCCACTCATACAGGAGAGACTCTTGATACTGTTGATTTCATGTTTATATATCTTTAACATTGTTATTGTTATTGTGTTGTTCTTATTTATATTATTGTTTTACTGTACATATGCATTGTAAGTATGCGTTGGCAATATTTACATTTGTATTTCCTGCCAATAAAGCAATTTGAATTTGAATTTGAATTTGAATTTGAGAGAGAGAGAGAGAGAGAGAGAGAGAGAGAAACAAACATCACAGTGTCCTTTTTCTTCCCATCTAATTTTGATTTAGATTTTTTGAGTCGGACCGCACAGTTAGGCTCCGGTTCACAGTATTTGACAGGGCCATCAATCATAACAGCCATTCTTGCAGGGGCCTGAGGTTGCACAACGGCTGTGGTTTCTCATTATGAGGAGAGCGTATTGCTACAGTGAAGTACTCACAAGTACTTTGTTTTATAGTGGGCCCAGACAGTCTGAATATCCTGTTCTCATCACCCTATGTTCGTAAGGAGCACAAACCCAGAGCACCTGTGGGTTCAAATATGACACCCAAAAAGACTCCAGGGTTTAAAGGAGAGAAAGCAGGTGGATTTGTGTTTGTGTTTAAAACAGTGCTTAGACTCCAGCAGCTAGTCCAGACCTCAGCACCCAGGTGAGGTGTGAGTTTACTGTGTAATCCACGGCTTTATTTCATCAATTAAATGCACCCCGAAGCTCTCCAAGGGCAAGATTAAATACCCCTGCTCCAGTACAGGTGGCTCGCTCTCCCCGGAAACAGGTCTGGCTGCAGCAGACCGTTCTGAGCGGTTTTGGTTTCGGCGGCTTGGTTGGTTTGGTGGGTGACCTCCGGGAGAGCGCCCGGGCCAGAGCTGCGCACTTGCCCACTGCTGGGCATCCGGCGATCTCTCTGCCCCCTGACCCCGTTGCCATGGTGCCATCGTTCTCTCCTTCAGGCCCTTAGAGCTGAACACACCGTACTGAGTTCAGCTGAGTCACTCACTGACCACCACAGCAACAGCTGAAGAGGCCACCTGTTTAGACGTCTGCTGGGTGCTCCCCAAATGTCCTCTGAGTGTGTGTGTGTGTGTGTGTGTGTGTGTGCGTGAGAGAGCGAGAGAGAGAGCCAGAAAAAAAGTGTGTGAGAATGTGTATGGGAGAGAGTGAGCAAGAGAAAGGGGGGGGGGGGGGGGGGCTTATTAGTTAGTATCCGACTAATTATGTGGAACACAACAAGACCATCCAACCGCCCGATCCCCTGCTGACTTGCCCAATCTCCAGTCAGTTTCTGGACACACACCCCATCGACCACCCCCCAGCGTGCAGCTGAAGTGGTCACAGCTGGGGGGTGGGGGGTTCGGAGAGACAAAGACATACCCTGACCCCCACAAACCCAGCCCCCCCCCCCGACCCCGACATCCAAACTAATTCTGCTGAATGAACATCCAACGCAGACGGCAACGTCTCGGCTGTTAAAAATCATACAGGAATCCGAGCCAAAGCCTTCCACCATGATTACATTACAATAATTCTGCAGATACTCTATTTCACAAGTCACTTACAATGCAAAATGATGTACGTGCATTTTACACTGAGTTATACGAGCACCGGTGATATCCGCCGGGCCCATTACACTCGTGGATGAGAAGTAGAGTGTGTCAGCTGGGATCGGACCACCACAGACGCCTCCGTGCGATTGAGTGAACACGTTCGGCTGCATATTAAGCCACATACACCACCGTGAAAGTGTTATCACATTATATGCTTTCAGAACAACACAAGTCATGATTAATTCATCATTGTTTTCATTAATTTCATAATTAATTCAGGGTTTGACTAAATGTTTTACACGGGGCTTTTGTTTAGTTTGCTTAAAAATAAAGCATCAGCAGCAACAAAAATGAATGAAATAAAGAAAAACCTGAGGTAAGCAGCCTGAAGCTAAACTACATGCAGTATAATCATAGCGCTTTAGTCAATAATATTTACCAATTGAATGGATTGCAGTAAATCATGGTTGGAAATGAGAATTAAGAACAGTCTACTTCCTCCGCAGAGAGAGAGTGCTGCTGAGGCGTTTTTATGGCATTGAGGGCCATTAGTCAATATGCTGCGCTTCGTGCTTTTAACTTTGCGTCATTAAAAGGTTAGTTATCTGGGAGGACAGGCTGTCTCTCTCCTTCACACATGCTCACAGAAACCTTGGGCTGTTGATCGGGCCTCTGTCTGCGTCCACATGTCCCTGGGGCCTGTTCCAGAAAGCGGGATTACAGAGTTAGCTGGATAACTGGGGACCCTCCAAATCTGGAACATGGAATGTTCCGGGTTCTATACAGTGCAGCCGCTCTGTAATCCTACTTTCTGGAACAGGCCGCTGGTGTTCTTTGTATATTATTGCGAAAACACTGTATGGATTAATTCACATTTGTTTCTGTGTGTTCTTAAACATAACCGGTGTTGTTAGGCGGTGTGGCTGTGTTCTTAAGGATGTTTCTTGCATTTAACAACGCTGGACAAGCCGGACCTTTCCAGAAACTAATTCTGCAGGTTGTATCGGCGCCTTTCAATTAGTGACGGGTTTGGACCTGGAACGACAAGACAATTGACTTCCTGTCCAAAGAAGGTGTTCAATCGAAGGGCTGGAATGATAGTAAGGCACATTCTGGCCTTTGTGGAGAGGAAATGCCCTCCAGCAAAGTGTAGAGAAGAGTGTTATTTACACAGGAAGTTCAAACTGATTCCAGTGTGCTAAATTTAATTAGTTTAAGGGTGTGCTGCAAGATGGCACCATGGTAACACTGGACAATTTATTTTTCACCCAGAACAAATAGCTTAGCTTTATTCTTTTAGCGTTAGCCTTTTTTAAAGGCTTTTATGCAGAAAGCCAGTCAAGAAGATGGCAGGAAAGGTAAAAACATTGGAAGATTGTTGCCACAAGCTAAACCTAATGTGTTCATACTTGGGTTTATATTTAGCCGGTATAATTATTTTGAAATTGTTGACCCAAAACAGTTAATAAATATAAATGTTTTTTTTTGTTGTCAAATATAAAATAGAGTCAAATATAAAAACAGGACCTGATGGAAAAATATGCACACCCTGGAATAAATTAAAATATATAAACTTGATACTTAATGAAGATAAAATATATTCACACCTTGTAGCTCAAAAAAAAAAGGTTGTAAATGTCATTCTGCATCTTGGTTCTGCTGTCAGTAAGTGAACGGGTCTCTGGTGCTTCATTAAAGCTTGTAAAAACCCATGTTGCCTTCAGTCATGAATAGAAGCGATGTGCAACAAAGCACAAAATCCTTCAGTGTAGGGCTGGCCAAATCCATTCCCGCTCAACCCCTGTGCATGCAAGCTTTTGTTTCCACCAATTACCCTGGCTCATTTAGCTCATGAGTTCATTCATAGACCTGACCACGGTAAACACATTTAATATAGGGACGCGAGAGCAGTCTTCAGCTGTCACTCGCAAGATAATCGAGAACTGTAGCTAAAATGACAGATCGAGCTTATGAAAGGGCTCATTTTACGTAGTTAAAAAGCCGAAATTGGCATGAAATCCAGAAACCGGTAAGGCCACCTTTGCCCGCCCCGGTTTTATTACCATTTGTTGCCATGGTTAAAATGAGAGCTTCCTGAAATTTTCAAGTAAAGGTTCACTGACCTCCACAAATTGGATGTGATGTCTGAAAAAATCTCAGGGAGCTGCGCCTTCCACTGTTCACTGCAGAGTCCAAATCTGGAGGGCTTTCTGGGGGTGTGGGGGTGTGGGGTGTGGGGGTGTGGGGGGGTGGGGTGGGGATGTGGGGGTGTGGGGGGGGTGTCCAATGATGTATTTAGAGTGTGCACCATACTATAAGAAGGATATATATGCTCCTGAAAAAGTACAAAGAAGGGAAACTAAATATTGAGCAAAAGAAGAGAGGGATTTTATTGGGGTTATTAATTTTGTAAGAGGGATTAACTAAGAAAACTGCAAGGCTGAGTTCTGTCAGTAGAACAGCAAAGCAGAGGTGGAGATTTGTTTAAATTAAATTCCACATAGATATCAGAAATTTGGCTTTATGCTCAGAGATTTGTCAGTGCATAGAACAGGCTCCATGTAGCTGGTTTTAGTTTTCTCCCTGAAATAAGCAAACCAATTAAGACCCGAGAAACCAGGGTAGCTGAGTTAACTGGGTAATGAGTAATGTAACACTGAGGGACAGTGAAACTCTGCACACCCTGTGGCTATAGGGTTGCCAGATTTAGAACATGTCAAACCTGGACACCATGGTGAAGTTTGGTCAGAGGCTAGCAGATCGGGAACCGGATTATCTGTGGGGAGTATCTGTACAAATAAGCCGCAAACTGGAAGTGTAAAAATAATTTGAAAACCAGACCTTCCAGTCTGGACCTGTACAAATAATTTGAAAACCGTACATTCCGGTCCAAAACCGGAAATCTGGCAACCCTACATGTGGCTCTCCAAGAGTAAGGCTGTAAGAGGAAATAATGCCCGATTACAGCATCTCAAACCACCCTTATACATGATCTGAGGGGTGGACAGACCTGCTCCTGGAGGGCATCTCAAAACCACCCTTATACATGATCTGAGGGGTGGACAGACCTGCTCCTGGAGGGCGTCTCAAAACCACCCTTATACATGATCTGAGGGGTGGACAGACCTGCTCCTGGAGGGCATCTCAAAACCACCCTTATACATGATCTGAGGGGTGGACAGACCTGCTCCTGGAGGGCATCTCAAAACCACCCTTATACATGATCTGAGGGGTGGACATACCTGCTCCTGGAGGGCCAGTGGTCTATAGGGCTTTTGCTCCATTCGTGGTTTGCTGCACAGTATATTAATATTGATTATTGAGAGTTATGTTTCTGAATATTCAGAGCATGATGGTGAGATACCATTCCAGAGCTACCTCCAGCATATGGTCACCTGCGTTCATATAATGTATAAAATCACACATAATGATGGATAATTAATGCAATCATGTAGTTATGGGTTTGGAAAAATCAAGATGATGATGAAAAGTGTGCAGGAAAATGATTGAGGGTACGGAAAATTTGTGTTCTGGATAGTACATTGCAATCTTGTGTATTTCAATCTCTGTACTGTGGTTTAAACGCAGGAAAACATTTCGCCTGTGGGAACTAAGAGACGTTCGCCTGAGAAGTGCACAGCACCACTTAAAAGAAAACATTGCCGAAAAAAAACAAACATTTTCTCAGCGTCGTGCGAGTCAAAGGAGGCCGCAAATACAGTGCTGATTGCAGCGGTGCGGATAAGCCTGATCATTATGCCGTCTGGAAAACATGCAATTAGCTGCAAAACACTCGGTGCAGTTTTGGTAGTTTTCAAGTTTTACTTTGTGTGTTTGCTCCCTCATTTGGGTTGACCAATCGTGTCCTCTGGAGTCACACCTGCGCCACCCGAACCTGAGCAGGAGGAGGGGCCACAAAACACATGGACACGCCCCTCTGACAGCGCTACAGGAGGAGGGGCCACAAAACACATGGACACGCCCCTCTGACAGCGCTACAGGAGGAGGGGCCACAGAACACATGGACACGCCCCTCTGACAGCGCTACAAGAGGAGGGGCCACAAAACACATGGACACGCCCCTCTGACAGCGCTACAGGAGGAGGGGCCACAGAACACATGGACACGCCCCTCTGACAGCGCTACAGGAGGAGGGGATGATTGATGAGTGATGTGCAGAGGTGTAAAATCCAGGGGTCAGAAAGTAAAAGTCATGCCATGTGTTTCTTTCACCCATGAACTCAGCCAGCTGATTTCACTAATTAGTTCTACTGACTGGCTGAAGAATTGTGCTAATTATCAAATCCAGGTGATTGGAGCTAAATACTGGGGAGGACTTTTACTTTCTGAACCCGGATTTTACACTTCTGGGGACATGCGTGTCACTCACTGGTGAGTTTGTAGGCAAGCTTACTGAATTCCAGCGTACCTATGGGGCCTATGGCAGGACGTAGCCAGTTATATCCGATCATGACCTTCCTCTCTATTCGGCTTTCAGAGCATACAGGGTCCTGCTTCTGCTTGAGGTGGGAGCTTTTACTGACTGAGCCATTTGGGAGTCAGGGTTTGAATGCCTTCAATTTTATATATATATATATATATATATATATATATATACAACTGAAAAACTGTTTGGAGGCTACTGTCAAATATTCTAATTAACAACTTATGTGAGGTCACATCTTTCAGTCCACTGGTGTTAGTGGAATGTACACATAATCTTGGGCTTGTGTGGGTGTGTGTGTGTGTGTGTGTGTGTGTGTGTGTGTACGGTAGAGTTTATTAACCAAACATGTGACAAAGGTCTGATTTTGATTTTGTGAAATTTTGAACACTTTGTCTATCAGGGGGGCCAGAGGCACCCACATTTTTGTGCTGCGAAATTTGTAATAAGCAACCAAAACAGGAAACGAACAAACACATCCAGAGAGTAGCAAAACATTCACTTCAAAGTTATCTTTGATACACTGGTGCTAGACCCCTCTCATGAGGGGGATTTAATCTTTCTTGTCAGATAACAGCAAGAACAGAGGAATGCTTTTTTTTTCTTCTAAAAATGGTTGTTCGGCTAGTTTTTCTGCAATGAAATGTTAACTCAGCTGTGATATAATGCATTTTACTCTGACCGAGTATTTGATCCCTACGACGTCTGTTAGAGAACCATGAACATTTTTATTGCGTGTAGTACTTGCACATGCATACTGATTGGAAGACATTATGTGATTGATTGAATTATTCATTAAATCTTTTCTTTTATGAAGGCCGTAATACGGCATGAGTCAAATAAGTCACAACCATCTCTGTAACTGTTACAAGCTCTTAATTAACCTTTACTAAAATGGCAAACGTGGCCGCAATCTCCCTCTTACGCTTCTTGTCTGACAAACCGATTCTTTCTCCCGCTATCTTTTCTTGTTCTCAAACAGTCTCTCTCTCTCCCTCTTTTTCCTTCTATACTTGCTCCCTCTGTGCCCCCCCCCCCCTCCCCCTCTCGCCTCTCACTCTCTCTCTTTTGTAATACTTCGACAGCTGCCTATGATGTCATTGTCCTCACTATGTCTCTGACCTTTAACCTTTTCCGTGGGGTTTAATTTTAGTCACACAGCCCATAAACAGCACACTTTCACCAGTTCCTCTCTTCCCTCTTCCCTTATTTTGCTATCCTCTCTCTTTTCAGCACACGTAAAGCCATCGTTCCTCGTCTTTGTCACGTCTTTCTACTCACTGTAGATTTCGGGCTAATTTTAATCCCTATTTCTCTCTGTACGTGTCCTCCTGTCTCTCCGACGCCTTCCTGTGCCCTGCTTGACAAAATAATAACCATTATATTTAAAATACAGCGCGACAAGTAGCAATGAGTGTTTTCTAATACTATGTCTACCTGCGCTTATCACATTTCCTTTTTTGGGCTATGTGGTTAGAGGGTGGCATAGAACCGCCTCCACTGGCAATATTACCTGCTTTATTAACATCTAATATATAATAATGTTCTTGCTATATATAATTATATATTATTGTATTAATACATGTGTCTGGCCTCTCACATGCAGCCTGGCCTCTCACATACAGCCAGCTTGGCTGATTAATCCTGATTAATTCATTCATCCTGATTAAAAGAAGGCAGCAGAATATGAAAAGCCGATAATAGCAGATCGTTTTCAAGATTAACATGGTGACTGCTCGTCCATCAATAACAATTATAATAATCAAAAGAATTTAGCATGTAAATATAACTAATATGATCTCATAAAGTTAATATAAAATGCTGATGGCAGCAGACAGACTTTTAAGAAGCTTGTAACCCTTCAAGGTGTAAGGTGTAAGAATATTCTAATGCTACTGGTAATTTAAAACAATGGATTTCTAGAATACTGACTCAGAATTTTTAAGAAAAAACTCTTCAAAGGGTTAAAAGGCTGGTTATTTAAAAAAAGGTAGCAGCGGCCCAAAATCTGCAAAGGCACTAACCTGTTGGTTATATTGATGCACGGTATATTAAGTGCGGTTTTTAATACTTTTCAAGCCCACACACACTTCTAGCACATTTACCACAGTGCACCATGGGACGGGTTTTAGTGGAGCGTGAGGTTTTCTAGTTTCGAGAGCTAATGAATGCAACTGGCTATCAAAGATCACAAATACGGCATAGACTTTACGGTCCATAACTGCACTGCGGTACTGTCAAAGATATCTCTTTTTGTTCTCTCTCTCTCTTTCTCTCACCCACTCTCTCTCTCAATTAATCTCTTTCTCTTATTTTAATGTAATTTTGGGACGTCTATTAATTAATCTAATTGAATACTTAATTTCTTTTGAATTAATTGCTCTCTTTTTCTCTTTCTCTCTAGCAATCCATCTCCTTTCTCTTATTTTAAATATTTTTTGTTCATTTTCAGGTGTATTTATTCATTCTAATTTAATCCTTCATATATTTTCTACTTTCATCCATGGATGGTCAGAATGAAGAGTCTGCCTCGTGAAATAGTCCATTAACTCATTAACCACAGAATACCGTAAATGTATAGTACAGTGTTTACAGAGAGAGAGAGAGAGACACTTTTATCCAAAGCGACATACAGTAAGTGCATACAGAAATGTCATCGAAGTAACTACAGAACAGATAAGAAAGCACATCCTTCCCATAAAGTAGCAGCTATCCCTAGTCATGAACATTGAATGCATTGAATGCAGTTCACAGTAAACTGTAAACCAAGAGTAGTGCGTTCTACGGAGGTATGCACAAGGTCTACATAAGATCTACGTATGGTATGAGAAAGGTCTACACAAGGTAAGCACAAAGTCTACATATGGTGTGCAAAAGGTCTACACAAGGTATGCACAAGGTCTACATAAGGTGTGCACAAGGTCTACACAAGGTCTACACAAGGTATGCACAAGGTCTACATAACTCTCGTACACAAGCACCACACGGCACGTTTGACATAAACATTCATTAACATTTCTTCAACTTGAGAAATATTAGAAGATTGGGTAGGTGTGCACCTTTGCACATCAAAATAATTTTTTTATTCATATGAAATTACAATATGCATCAACTAACATTAAAGTTGAACTTTTTAGGCCCTGTTTTAAACATTTGTGGCATTACGCTTCAGCGCTGATCTTGCTTGACTTGTGTAGTATAAATGTCCGTTTAGACGTGTTCACGTGACCCCCCGTGTGTGTTGGTGTAGTTGATTGTGCCTTCCTCAGAGCGAATCCCCAGAGAAGTGCATGATGTCATCAATGCGTGGGTCACACGGAGAGCTTGGCGGACCGGGAAACCACTGGCCCAGCTGGGAGTCTTAGACACAAAATGGACAAACAAACAGTTGAAAGAAGACACTAAATGTGATTACATGACAAATATTTGAAGATGTGGCTCAAATGCATATTTAAAAATACTTTTTTACATGTAGGACAATCTTTATATTCAGTCACATAAAAGAAGAAAATAATTTTGTTCTGAATATTGATGAAGATAGTTTATTTTAAGATTTTCAGTAATTTCACTGGTGTCTAAAGGGTTACAGTATTTCTAATAATTATGTGGGGTTGGTCTGGAAGACAGGGACCTACATTTTTTTTTTTTTCATGGTGGACATTAGGCTACAATTGCAGTCTGCAATTACATCTCAGAGTGTATGCAATACTTTTCTGGATGGCAGATCAAAATAGGGTTTGCATTTAAATTGGATGAACGGCTTTGGAATACATCACTGCCATATTCAGCAACAGGCACTAAAATGCTTTATACTGGTATAAGTACATTTTATTTTTAAAACATATTTATTTATTTACTTTAATAAACAAAATCTATGTTTTATAAGGCTCCCCTTGGCACATAAATGATCTATATGTAAAAATCTATATAATGACAAGAAATTAGCAACATCCTCAACCAAAATTAAAAACTGTGGCCTACATGATACAACCAATACCAGATTTCAGTGTGGGCCAGCAAGCAGCAAGCAGCAAGCAAACCTCCAACTGACTTCTTTGCCATTGACCTAGTACTAATCCGAGGCTGCGTTCAGATCCAATTTAACACGCTCCCTTCCCTTGCTGTCTTCCCTCGAGGGAGCTATATTGTGACGCAATTTGCCACGTGCAGCAAGCAAACTTAAAAGGGGTGCGTCCCAATACTCGAAAAATTGCACCCTCCTTTTCTCCACTACCACCTCCTCTCCTCCGTGCCCCGGAAACGGATCTTTGTGTTTTAATCTAATGTTGCTGATTACATCTTAAGTACGTATGAATAGTTGCATATTTATTCATGTCTCGACGGAAACCACAGTGTCAGGCACATTGTATACTGAACATGCAAATACTTGTACTCAAAACGTTCAGGCAGTTTTGCATACTTCCGGGTAGGAGAGGATTGGTAGTGGGAGAGTGGAGGAAATGAGGTGGAGAGTGAAGAATATTGGGACGCACCCAAGGTGCTCTGCAAGGGAGGATTGACAAGAAACAAACAAAAACGGAACCGAACCGCCCTCGCAACATTTCGGAAGTGCAACACCATAGAGTTGAAATGTGACCGCCATGTAGTTCTGTGGTGACTGCCAACTTTTTCCTTGTGTAGCATTGCATTGTGAGATTTCCTTCTTACTGGAAGCTTGCATTTTATATCCTTGGTGGAAGGGAGGATAAACGAGGGAGCGAGGGAATATAATTACTCCCTCCCCTTTCTTAAATTGGCTCCGAATCACACTTGGTGTGGCTGCCATATTTCATCCAGGCATTTTGGGGATTCCCCCCTTGAAGCAAGAGAAGGGAGCGACATGAAGAAAGGATACATTTCGGATCCAAACGCAGGCCGGGTCTTATATTTACAGCGCACGAGCCAACCATTAGCCATATTAAAATGTAACACATACGTAATCCAAATGCACAAATAAGCATACCTGTTTAATGTAGGCTAAATTCTACGCCACTAAATAAATAAGGCTCAGTTTGAGTACATGGTACGTGGTAGTGCTGCCAAGACTGTGATTCAAACAACTGCCACGACGGCATAGCCTAATTATTATAGCTGTTAAAGCTTTAAAAAGAAGGAACAATGGGTGGAGTTGGTGCGTGGCCGCAATAGTTGCTACTATTAGTAGTTTTTAATTTTTATTTCTCTTCCCGTGGCTCGGCCAATGGCAAATGCTCGAGGGAGGAGCCAGCGCGGAGATAGAGAGAAAGAGAGGGAGAGAGAGAGAAGTTGAGAGGACTACGGACGTTGCCTTCGAAGGAGGCAGGGAAAGACAGTGAGTGAACGAAAGCGTTACAGCTTCGAATAAAAAATAATTTGATTTGAAAAATATTTGTAGTATTTATATGGAAATGCCTTGCATTTTATTCTTTTCAATATAGCATAAGCTAGCCAGTGTGTGCTGTATTCCTGATTTTATAAAAACAATATTACAAACTATAATTGTATAGCATCGGAGCTTAATAGTGGCATTACTCTATCAAATTAATTATTTTGCAGCGGTAACAAGACATATTTCTGCAACGTTGGAATACAAATCTCAATTACTCGATAGATTTATAGAGAAAAGGGCAAAACGGTGATTGCCAAACAATAACCGCGAAATATTAAGAACAAAACACGACTTGGCGAAGATGAACGGTTAAAAAGAAAAATAGTACCAAAAGGAAAGGCCGTCTGTCAAAAGAGGAAAATAAACGAGGAACAATGATGGAATAATCGTGACAACATGACAAAGAAAAAGTGTGCAGGAATATTTTTGCTCAACGTTTGAATCAACAACTGGAAGAGAGAGAAACGGAGAGAGGGGAGGTAGGAGATGGGGGACAGAAACGAACAGAAACAGACATGTGCCCGGGAGTTAATAGGGGGGAAATGTTTGCCTTTAGCAGAAATAGTGTGTGTGTGTGTGGGGGGGGGATGATGCATACTAAGTAAATGGACATATATTATGACCATAAAGTATAAGGTGATAAAATGTCAATTAATGTATTAGTAGATTTTTCACTCCATGGTGTCAAACAGGAAGTGTCATGTTGGTATGATCTTTTTGTGCGACTCACAGAATCCCAGCCCTTGGAAAGATATGAATACCACACACTGTGTAGATTATTGAACAGATCTGGCTTCAGATATGTTTAATCATTTCAATAATATTAAAATCTTTCCAAGGAAAGGGAATTTTCTGCTCTGCTACAGAGCACAAAAGGGCATTATAATGTGTGTGTAGAGAGAGAGTAGATAAAATGAAGGGCAGTGCGATATTGGGGGCAGGGGGGTTGGGGTTGACTCCCAATTTTCAGGGGAAAAAACATGAACTTAGATAGTGCTGTATGTAACATGCAGACCATACCCTACAGATGAATCACATCTCATCTTCAGTCTGCTTCCCACCAACTCACCCTTACCCCCCCTCTCCTCCTCTCCTCCTCTCCTCCTCTCCTCTCTCTAATCCATGCTGAACTCTCTCCATCCACCCAATATCCTCCCTTTCTTCCTCTCCATTCCCTTCTTCTTATTCAGCAACTGTTTTGTCCGTCCCCCCTCATTACACCTCCACTCATTCTCTCTCTCTCTCTCTCTCGCTCTCTGTCTCTCGTTTTTTCAGCCTCTTCCATTCCAGACAGAGAAACCTGGAGCACCCCACTTTGCCATGGAGAATCCCACATATCTGAGCTTGGCTTTGCTGGGCGGCAGTGAGGAAGAGGACCAACGAGCCCCCCTTCCTCTGAGCGGTCTCCCCCTCTCACCCACCTCCGCCAACCACGCCGGGGTGAACCACTCCAACCACACGGGGGTGGAGCGGCTCAACGGCACCCCTTCGCCCACCGCCACGTGCCTCCCACCGGCCGCCCTCCCGAGGCTACCACTGGTTTTGGTCCAGCAGGCCCCTCCCGCCATCCCCAACACACTGTGTCCCAGCAGCACGCCTCTGTCCTCCTGCTTAGGGAGCCAGCACAGCCTGAGTGGAGAGAACTCACCCGCCTACAACGCCCTCTTCTACTCCTCCCACACGCCCTGCTCCGAGAGCGAGCGGGACAGGGAGCGGTGCGAGCGGGGGTGCAAGCACCGGCAGGCCAGCCCCCTGGTGCACCGTCGGGACAGCAACCCCTTCACCGAAATCGCCATGAGCTCGTACAAGTACACGGGCAGCGTGGTGAAGCCCCTGAGCCGCCTCAGCTCATCACGCAGGAACCTCATCGAGTCGGACAGCGGGAGTGACACCCGAGACGAGCGGGACAGAGAGACGCAGGGCGGGCCGCCTCAGGAGCCCCCCGAAATAGTCATCTCCTCCAAGGCCGACTCTCCTCACCAGCAGGACCCGGAACCAGCCGCCAACCAGGCGGCTGCGTGCCACCAGAACCACACCCTGTCCGGGAGCCGCGGGACGCTGGGGGGGTCCGGGGGGGGCAGCAGGAGCAGCAGAGTTGGGGGAGGGTCTGGGAGCGGGACAGGGATCGGTGGGGGAGGAAGCAGGGGCACCCGCAAGGTCATGAAACGGAAGAACCAGAACATCGGCTACAAGCTGGGCCACCGGAGGGCGCTGTTCGAGAAGAGGAAGAGGCTGAGCGACTATGCGCTCATCTTCGGGATGTTTGGCATTGTGGTTATGGTCATTGAGACGGAGCTGTCCTGGGGCGTCTACACCAAGGTGAGAATTAGGGGGGAAGGAGGAGGATGGGGAAGAGGAAGAGGGGCGAATGAGAGGGTGTGATCTTCATCTAGAACGGGCCGCTCTGGACAGAGCAGGAGGCTAGGAGACGGTAAATGGAAGGATGTGCGTTTAGTGGGTGCCTGGAGAGCACAGCACAGTGCAGTTAGAATGAGGGTCACTGTCAGACATAATGACGTATTGCGGGGCAAAGAGGTATTGATTGGGACTGTCGGAAGGCGAGAGTTAATGACCTGCTACAGCTTCATTTTGAACCTGGTGGGAAGGAGGGGGTTGCTTTATGTTGCATGTTTGCGTGATGGTGACACAACCTTACCGATGGAGAGGGGGAGCATGCTGTTGAGCAGCTTCTCCTGTGTGTGTGTGTGTGTGTGTGTGTGTCGAGCTTCAGGGTTCAGCTTACTTTCTCTCTCGCTTTTCTCGACCTCTGAACATCGTTTCATTATTTAGTGACACTTCCTTTGAAGGGGTGTCCATTAGAACACCCACATAATGCGCCTCCTGACATAAACATTCATTATTATTCATTCATATTTACATTTATTCCACTACACATGAGGCATTGACGTCCAGTATGTCATTTATTCATTATGCTAGTTGACAGTGGGTTTTTCTATGAAACTGAGTTTGGAGTGTTGCACTGAGATTACGTGCACTGCTCTACGTGATACATTTTCATGATTCAGTCTTGTTCGTGAGGGCTCTGAAAACACTGAAAGATTTTCATAACCTGTAAATTTTAAGTTGTGCTGATTTCATTATTTATATCGCACTAATACGCACTAGATGCTAAACGCTGCATGGATATGAATGCTAATACAACATCCAATCACAAGACGCCAAGAAGAGTATCGTTTGAAAAGTACTGCCCTAAACTAAAATGGCTGCATGTTTCCTGCGGTCCTACCTCTCAATCCCCTTTGTCACTTGGTATAGATATTGCTCGTCTACTGATATGCCAGCTTGACATGTCCATCTCTTTGACACTTAAAGCTACACTATGTTAAGCTACAACGAAATAAAAAAAATTTAGTCAAAAGAAGAGCTTTTTCCCCTACCCAAACCAACAAACTAGCTGCGATCCCCCTTTGCAATTTTCCAAGTCATGCCTAAGTATCACAGACATTACGTGATGTCCACTTCTTGTGGTCGGTGTTTGCGGCCTCTTGTCCTAGGTAGGGATTTCCTATTACAGTATAACTCAATGATCTGTCAACGGCCCGCAGAGTGATAAAATCATAGTGTTCTCTGGAAATTGCACAAGACAAGCTAGCCTTCAGAGGAAAACAAAGTCAACCGTCAACTTGGTTGTCATGAATACAAATGGCCCATGGCAAGGCTTGTACTGGTCTGAAACATCCACTTTACTGTTTGCACATACACATACAGTGGGGTGCAAAGATGGAATGGAAACCTTAAAATGAGCGACGGTCCTGTGATGGTCATTTAGCCATGAACAAAAACACATGGAGTGTATGTGTCAAATTTTAAGAATGAAGGCATTGAGACGGCAGACTTGTTCGAGATTGCTCGCGTTTCTGAAAAAATTAGTGTGAATGACCATCCCACCCACAATTGAAATACAAACGTTTGTACAAAAACATTGAATAACAAACCATTCCAAGAGAGTTCCAGCAATGTTCTTTGTGATCTAAACATAAAGTTCAAGGGACATCCAGGAAATCAGATCAAAGCATGCAAACATTTTTCCAAACTTTCCTAATGTTCCGGGAACATTCCCGGGACCAAAAACGATTGGCAGAGAGAAGGAACCCTTACCTACCCCCAGAGCAAAGACGCAAAGCTGATCCTAAAGCGCCAATCAACGCCCCCGCCATGAGTCATTGACACTCTTGAGTCTCAGACGTAACAGATCTGAACATACATTTGTTGTGAAAGCAAAAATGCCTGGCAATAAATAGTAAGGTAGGATTGTGGGTGTTGATTGGACCATGGCTCCAGCCAAGATTTCTCCAGGCAGAGTGATAGTTATAGTACTGGAGGTCCTTTGAATGGAAATAGTCAGTGGTAATTATATGAGCTGGTAATTACAAGAGCTGGCAAAAGTGTGTCTATGTGTGTATGTGTGCGTCCTTGGAGTCACTTGCAACCTTTTGATTGAGTTCTGTATAGAAAAGATAAGCACTGTGCTTATGACTCCCTTTGATGTTCTGTTCTGTTTGGGTTCCGGGGGAACACTGTACCCTGCGATATTTTCATGTTTAATCTCAGCTTTGAGGATTTCTGCTTTTGTCGATAGTGACACACACATTTGTGGTGGTGCATTGATCACTATACTGTGTAGTTCACTGCAATCCCCTATTCCTGATTTCCCACTGAAATTTCCCATGGAATTCCTCAGGGGCAAAGTAGGACAGTCAGCACACGGTTAAGGGAAGCGGGATGCTTGACAGGACTGAATTATGCTTCAGATTGTCTTGAATGGCATCAGATATCTGCAGCGTTGCCTTCATATAACCTCCTGAAACCTGGCAGGAAAAATATTGAAAGTATTTTAACTTTATTGCCATAATAACAGTGTCTTGGATGACAAAAACATGACGCAGTGAAAATAACTTTAAAAATGTTACTCATAAAAAATGCTGCCGTGTGCTTCTTCCACCCAGGAACTCCAGCTGATTTCTCAGATTTCACTAATTAGTTCCGCCTCCTGGCTGAAGAATTGCGCTAATTAGCAAATCCAGGTGATGGGAACAAAATACTGGGGAGGACTTTTACTTTCTGAACCTGGATTTTACACCTCCGGCCAGTTCATTTTCATGAACAACTGCGTGTATTGTGTGGGTGTGCAAGTGTAAGTCCATGCTTGTGTGTTGAGTCAGTGTAAGTCATGTTTATGTGTTGAGTCAGTGTAAGTCATGTTTATGTGTTGAGTCAGTGTAAGTCATGTTTATGTGTTGAGTCAGTGTAAGTCCATGTTTATGTGTTGAGTCAGTGTAAGTCCATGTTTATGTGTTGAGTCAGTGTAAGTCCATGTTTATGTATTGAGTCAGTGTAAGTCTGTGTTTATGTGTTGAGTCAGTGTAAGTCCATGTTTATGTGTTGAGTCAGTGTAAGTCATGTTTATGTGTTGAGTCAGTGTAAGTCATGTTTATGTGTTGAGTCAGTGTAAGTCCATGTTTATGTGTTGAGTCAGTGTAAGTCCATGTTTATGTGTTGAGTCAGTGTAAGTCATGTTTATGTATTGAGTCAGTGTAAGTCCATGCTTGTGTGTTGAGTCAGTGTAAGTCCATGTTTATGTATTGAGTCAGTGTAAGTCATGTTTATGTGTTGAGTCAGTGTAAGTCATGTTTATGTGTTGAGTCAGTGTAAGTCATGTTTATGTGTTGAGTCAGTGTAAGTCCATGTTTATGTATTGAGTCAGTGTAAGTCATGTTTATGTGTTGAGTCAGTGTAAGTCATGTTTATGTGTTGAGTCAGTGTAAGTCATGTTTATGTGTTGAGTCAGTGTAAGTCATGTTTATGTATTGAGTCAGTGTAAGTCCATGCTTGTGTGTTGAGTCAGTGTAAGTCCATGTTTATGTATTGAGTCAGTGTAAGTCATGTTTATGTGTTGAGTCAGTGTAAGTCATGTTTATGTGTTGAGTCAGTGTAAGTCCATGTTTATGTGTTGAGTCAGTGTAAGTCATGTTTATGTGTTGAGTCAGTGTAAGTCATGTTTATGTGTTGAGTCAGTGTAAGTCCATGTTTATGTGTTGAGTCAGTGTAAGTCCATGTTTATGTGTTGAGTCAGTGTAAGTCCATGTTTATGTATTGAGTCAGTGTAAGTCATGTTTATGTGTTGAGTCAGTGTAAGTCTGTGTTTATGTGTTTACTAAGCATTGGTGTAATGTAATGGCTGTGTGTGGTTGTCTATGTGTAACTGTATGTGTACAGGGTGTGTATGTGTGTGTCAGTGTGTGTTTTTCAGGGTCAGTGTGTACATGTATGTCTGTGTTGGTGTGTATGTTTGGTTGTGAGTGTTAGTGTATAGCTGTATGTTGGTGTTGGTGTGTGTGTGTTTGTGAGTGTTAGTGTATAGCTGTATGTTGGTGTTGGTGTGTGTGTGTTTGTGAGTGTTAGTGTATAGCTGTATGTTGGTGTTGGTGTGTGTGTGTTTGTGAGTGTTAGTGTATAGCTGTATGTCTGTGTTGGTGTGTATGTTTGGTTGTGAGTGTATGTCAGAGTTTGCATCCCACTCTCTCTGTGCATCTGTGCACTATATTTACAGCAGGTTCAGCTGCTGTATCTCGGGAGTTATCTGCTTCAATCACTGTGACGCCGCTAACACACACTCCCATCTCAAAATAGAGTCAATTGAGAGAGTGTGTGTTGTGTGTGTGTGTGTGTGTTTGAGTGTGTGTGTGTGTGGGTGTGTCAGTATATACTGTATGTATATCATGCTTCACTGTTAGCTGCCTGCAATCCAGTCGGACCTCCATAGGGAGAATGGAAAGTTTACTATAGCTTTGGAACCAATACAATGAAATGCAATGAAATGTCTTTGGCAGATACAGGGACCTCAGCAAGGTGGCTGAGCTACGGGTTTCGGTAAAAGGAGCTCCTCACCTGTAACATGGGTGGGGGGGGTAAGAATGGGAGACGGTCCAGGGGATTGGCTAGTGAAGACTGTGAATAGGCCAGAGCACAAGCCCCACGGGTCTCCCGAACGGACCGCTGCCAGATTGGTAGAGGATTCTCTCACCTTTCCCAGAATGCCATACCTCCCCAGCGGCCATGTTGGTGGGGTGGGGTCACAGTGTGTCTGAGGCTTGGGAATGTGCAGCTGTCCCATGCTTCACCTGTTGCCTGCCCCCCCCCCCCCCCAGCATTGGTGGGCATACAGGCATGTTTCTCTCTGCATGGCTGAGAGGCAACGGTGATGAACAGTGATTTTTGTTTTTTTGGGGTTTTTCATTCTTGCGGGTTTTTTAAAATGCGTCGCATTCAGTTAGTAGTGACTTTTCCAGGGCAGGTCTGTCAATCATTTCAGAACCCCCCCCCATTTAAACCACTACCTTTACTTTTGCTGCTGTTAAGTGCACACTCTGGTTAAGTGCATGGCACAACATGGCGGCATCCTTAAGCATGTGCAATTACCACATGCGGACGGAGCTTCTACCCTTTCTCTGTGCATCGGAAAGCAGGTTGGATTCCCTCTTGCCCTCTCGGATGGCACGGATTCAGCCCGGATGCATTAAACCCGCGAAACGTCCTTCGACCAAAAGCATCCGTCGCGCCCGACCCCCTCCCCTCCCCCCAGAAAGTCGTTTAATTTGCCTTTGAAATGGCTGTTAGTGTACATCAAGCACAGAAGAAGAAAAGGGCGCTAAGCTGCACGCTGTACGGTCTTGATTGCTCATTGAAGAGGAGATCAGAGGCTGCCGTTTAGCATTGGCGGTTACTCAGCCGCGTGGCCCACTCGAACCGTCATACGGGGACAAAGGCCGCCGTGTTTACCCGCCAATCTCATGCTCAATGCTTTTGGCAAAAATGGATAGAAACGTATGAATAGAAACGCAGGGCATGTGAAGGAGATGGATGTGACGTGCCGCCCTCCAGCTTCCCAAAGTGTGTTTCACAACCAGCTTTCACACATCTGCGCTAATGGCTAATACATCACGTATAGCCTACATCCTATACTGTGTAGCCAACTTATATAAAAATGCATGGGGTGTAGGCCCCCATCACATCTGTTTATGGGGAGTATCATTACAGGATTAAAAACCCCCCAAAAAATCCATGCCTTTTAGCAAGTTTATTTTCCTCAGTTTACGTACGCTGAGACGTGCGCTGCCGATAAGACGTATCATTTGTCAACAGAGAGTTTAGCCACCATGGAATATTTAAGATTTGAATCATTTCACGTGCAGCAGCGGGTTAGTTCCGTTCATTTATTCTGGGCGACAGCTCGACGGGCATCGACCACGTAATTTCTGTGGAAATATTAAAAAATGTAGGCCAACGGTAAAGACTTATTAAGGTGCTAATAGACGTGGGGCTTTTTTTGCGATGGTGTTGATAGATGGGTCGGGGCCTGGAATTTGTGGAGAGCTGTGAACCGCTCGTGACAGCCAGTGTCCGTAAAGGTGTCTGTACCGGGCCTGCGGGGACGTGCCTGTCAGTACGGGCTTTTCAGCGCGCTCGGCCTGCGCTCGGCCTGCGCTTTATCTCTCTCTTCCTCCCTAACGGAGGGGAAGGGGCAGGGATACTGGAGATATCCCAGACTCTTCCCTTGCTGCTTGGCCGAGGGGATGGATTGTGTGTATTTCTTTTGGCATGATTGGCTGCAACTGCTCATCTGTGTAAAACGTTTAAAGGACTGGGTTATGAGTGTAAGCAGCAATGTGTGAGTGTGTGAGTGCCATCTCAGGTTAGTGTATTTATTGCTTTATTTTGTGTGTGTGTGTGTGTGTGTGTGTGTGTGTGTGTGTTCAGTTGCTCCTTGCAGTACATGGCTGTTTAATTGCATGTCCAGGTGTAATGGCGTTTGTCTTTGTGCGGTTGAGTGTGAAGACACGGTCAGTCACGGTTGCTGCATCCCTGGGGACTATGCTCTCTGTTGACAGGGAGAAAGCCTATTGAGGCTAAAGAGCCATCTAAACAGATACAAAATTAAAACAAAATCACACCCAGCAAAATGAGTGTGTGTGTGTGTGTGTGTGTGTGTGTGTGTGTGTGTGTGTGTGTGTGTGTGTGTGTGTGTTTGTGTGTGTGTGCGTGTGATTTAAGGTCAGCGTGAGTATGTGAACGTTTTTTTATCCGTGTTTGTTCGGGCATTTATGAGTGCAGGGTATGTGGGTGTGTGTGTTAGTAAGTCTTCTGAAATCTTAAATGTTTGTCTGTGTGTATTTAAGAAATTCATTTGTGCACATGTGTGCACATGCAAGTCATATTTGTAGGTGCATGTTTTTGTGTGTGAGTGGTGGGAGGGTCTAAGTGTGCATGTGTGTGTCTGTGTGTCTGTCCGTCCGTGTGTATTTAAGATATTAGTGTGCATGCGCTTCACTGTCCCCTCTGCCTCTGTCTACGAGGAGCAGCTCATTCAAAAGATAAGAGAAACTGTATTCCCTCCCTGAGAAAACTGCGGACAGCAACAGTATGTGGCCTTGGCTCCGGTGAACCACAGAAACCATTAACTGCAGGCTTAGCGATAGAGGAAGAGCAGTCGACTGAAGCGGCGTTTATAGGTGCGCTACACAGCCGTCGTAATAAAGCACTTATAGCAGGAGCCAGTTCACGGATGAACTGCTATAATTTCGTTATTTTTAGGATTATCGGCTGAAAGCCCTCATATGGCAACACCGTGGAACGAAATCTCAAGCTTCCATAAAACATTTAGAAAGGGTACTTTGGGTAGATCCCTTTAGAACAGGGGGGTTTCAACCTTTTCTGATCCAGGGGACCCCCCACCCAGGCTCAAAGGAATCCAACAGACCCCCATCATAAGTTTTATATTTTAAAATATTTCCCCAAATCTATATATAGTTTTTGCATATGAAGTCTGGCCAGGGATCCCCTACAGTACCTTCAAGGACCCCCTGTTGAAAACCCCGGCTTTAGAAGAATTGAGCAGCTTCACTGACAAATACCATTTAATGTGCAGTCATCGCTTTAAATGTAACCACAGCCGGAAGCTCGCACGTTGTTGACTGGAAGAAATTAACAAAGATATTAAAAAACGAGCCCCATGGTAAAGTATTAATTTACACGTACAAAGTGTACCGAGCCAATGGGGCTTTGCTCTGTAACGTGCCACCAATACCCTTCCCTCAGGTCCATATCATCACATACCATGCTAAGCGTCATTTAAATAGGCACGCACGCGACAAGGAGACAAGCTCCGCGGACCGCCTCTCGTTATGAACGCGTCCGCTCCAGGAACCCGTGGAGCAGAGATGTAAAAAGTCTGGGATGTGGTGGCAGACTTTTGATTAGCGCCCCAGGGTCCGTGACCTCAGAGGCTCGCCCGTTAATTGATTCACGGCGCCACGCTGCTCCGCTCTGACGTCGCTCCGCGAGCCCACTGTCACTGCCTGCCATCGCCTGCGTGTACGGCACGTAATTAAAAACCTTTGCCGGGGTGGCGGTGGGCGGGTGGGGGTTGGGTACGGGTGGGGAGGAGAGGGGTTTCCCGCTGAGGCAGAAAAAGCAAGGTGTAGCAAAGTGGCAGTGCGGGTTCAAAGTAAATGGAGGTAGAAGATTTTTTAAAAAGAGAACCACAGGAACCAGGAAGTGAGTTATTAATTTTTTTTAAACACAGAGGGAATTGAGAGCACAGCAGCGGTGATACTGATGAGCTCTAGATGTCTTGCGGTTGAGTAATAAGCCATGTTGGGCTGATAATGTGGATCTGCACTTAACGTCGTAGGGGGAATCGGTTGTTGGTTTTTTACATGAATGGCGTGTTTGTTCATGCGTGTGGACTGGCAGGGAGGGGGCTTGGGGTAAGCCCTTTAATGAGCAGCAGGGCTGGAAATGACAATTGAGACAGAAATCTGAGTTTGGGGAGCACTGTGGGGGATGCTGTCTGCTTTTGCATATGACACGCCATTCACTGAAACACAAAATACCAACACACACACACACACGCACACCCATGTATGCACGTGCGCACACGCATAAATACACACTCACTCACTCACAAACAGACACACACACACTATGATTACACAGTAAAATATCACATTTGAAAGGAGCACTTTCACTACCATGCACCTGAACTTCTGCTGGATGTGCCCACAGCCTACTTTGTTCTGAACACTGTTTTACCCTGCAGTGCTGTGTAGCAGTAATTCTGATGTGTGTGTGTGTGTGTGTGTATGCGTGCGTGCGTGTGTGTGTGCTTCTTCTACAGACCTCCATGTACTCGTTGGCCCTGAAGTGTCTCATCAGCCTATCAACCATCATCCTGTTGGGGCTCATCATTGCCTACCACGCCCGAGAGGTGCAGGTAAGTGCGCCCCCTGCTGCTCGCCCGTGACACTGCAACTACGATATCACTCACATCAGGCCAATCGCAGCTGGTAAAAAACAACACTCACATATTATCCTGAGTTCTACCACAGGCCCGTCGGGTTTTTGGTTTGGCCCACCAGAATGGCAGCAGCAGTACCCTTCGCTGTGGTTTGAATCTACAGCCGTCTGCTGTCTAGTCCAGTTCCCTGACCACACACTGTCTCATCAAGCTCTGCTAACCGTAGTGAACTGTAACACACTTGAGTGTAACATGGTATAAGCTGAGCTGGACTACAGCGGAAATGGATTGCATTCATGCACTACCTTTCACTTCATGATCTCAAAGGCCTTTGCAATTAAAGAGGGGAAACTCACGCCAACCACCGGCAGTGTTCGACACCTACCTGGGTGATGCACGGCAGCCATTTTGTGCCTAAAGGCTTGCCGTGCATCAGCTGAGGTGGAGTTCACCTGGGGGATGATAAAGTGGCCACGTTGACAGACTCAGGTCGGGAATATTTGCCAGGGCCAACAGGGGGAATTCTTTGCTGTAGGTTTTACGTCTCATCTGAAATACAGCCTGGGAGTCGCCGTGTGGTCCCCCCGGCCCCCCTGGCAAACCACACCTCAACTCCCCCCCTCCCCCCTCCCCCCTCCACCCCTCCACTCCCCTCATCCACACCCCTGTAGACTCGCTATCTCATGTTAAATGTGGGGCAGCACAGTTAGCAACCACACACAGGTAGTGTGCACACTATAACACCTTCACCGTGAGTCTCCTCTGGGAGGAATAAACTGTAGCAATCTCTCTCTCTCTTTCTCTCTCTCTCTTTATCCTGCATCTGTCTATCATTTTTACTCTCTCTCTCGCTCTCTCTCTTTACCCTGCCGTTGTCTATCCTTCTCTCTTTATTTTCATGTATCTAAAGATGGTAGATTTGTTGGTTTCTTTTCCCTTTGACTGCTGAATAAAGGGGAGTTTAGGGTGAAAGTCTCTATCCTCCGCTATCCTTTCTTCACTCTCGCACTGTCTCTCCGTCTCGCTCTCTCTCTTTCTCTCTCCACGTCTCTGTTTTACCTCTGCCTACTTCTCCCTATCTCTCTTTGTCCATTTTTGTGTGTGTCAGAGTGAAAGTGAGAGAGAGAAAGAAAGAGCATGTTTGCATTTTCAGAGAAAAAGTGAATTTTTAGAAGGTTTTTATTGGCTTGGATTGGCTGAATTTTTGAGGTTGATTATTCAGTTCAGGTATCTCTCACTCTTGCACACACACACACACACACACACACACACACACGTTGTCAGGGCACGACCCTGTAGTACACAGCAGGTAACCAATACCCACACGTGCTGACACAGTACAGAGAAATAAGCATAAATCTCTATTGTTACTCTATCTATCACAAACAGAGACCCTCCAGCATGCTGCTTTATTGACTTTCTGATTGATATGGTCTGATTCATGTTGATGTACTAACACCATGTCTGTCACATTAATAATGTATGCTGAACCAAGCAGAGTGGACACGCTTATATACTGAAAATATATTGAATTATATGTTCTATCAACATTTTGAAATGCTTCAAAATATCAAGGCAAATACACTAATTATTTATTGCAGTTAGAGGTGGAAAATCCAGGTTTGGAAAGTAAAAGTCTAAGAGTTCTTGGGTGGTAGAAACACATGGCAGGACTTTTAATTTCTGACACACCCCTGGACATTTTGTTTTTAAAAAAGCACAGAGCAGGAGTTCAGGGGGAGAAGGACAGAGAGCAGCACAGAGCGGGAGTTCAGGGGGAGACGGACAGAGACGGACAGAGAGCTGCACAGAGCAGGAGTTCAGGGGGAGAAGGACAGAGAGCAGCACAGAGCGGGAGTTCAGGGGCAGACGGACAGAGGTGGACAGAGATCAGGCACAGAGCGGGAGTTCAGGGGGAGAAAGACAGAGGCGAACAGAGAGCAGCACAGAGCGCGAGTTCAGGGGGAGAAGGACAGAGGCGGACAGAGAGCAGCACAGAGCGGGAGTTCAGGGGGAGAAAGACAGAGGCGAACAGAGAGCAGCACAGAGCGGGAGGTCAGGGGGAGAAGGACAGAGGCAGACAGAGATCAGGCACAGAGCGGGAGTTCAGGGGGAGAAGGACAGGGGCGGACCGAGAGCAGCACAGAGCGGGAGTTCAGGGGGAGACGGACAGAGGTGGACAGAGAGCAGCACAGAGCAGGAGTTCAGGGGGAGATGGACAGGGGCGGACAGAGAGCAGCACAGAGCGGGAGTTCAGGGGGAGACGGACAGAGGTGGACAGAGAGCAGCACAGAGCAGGAGTTCAGGGGGAGACGGACAGAGGCGGACAGAGAGCAGCACAGGGCAGGAGTTCAGGGGGAGACGGACAGAGGCGGACAGAGATCAGCACAGAGCAGGAGTTCAGGGGGAGAAGGACAGAGAGCAGCACAGAGCAGGAGTTCAGGGGGAGACGGACAGAGGCGGACAGAGAGCAGCACAGAGCGGGAGTTCAGGGGGAGACGGACAGAGGCGGACAGAGAGCAGCACAGAGCGGGAGTTCAGGGGGAGATGGACAGAGGCAGACAGAGATCAGGCACAAAGCGGGAGTTCAGGGGGAGAAGGACAGAGGCGGACAGAGAGCAGCACAGAGCGGGAGTTCAGGGGGAGACGGACAGAAGCGGACAGAGAGCAGCACAGAGCAGGAGTTCAGGGGGAGACGGACAGAGACGGACAGAGAGCTGCACAGAGCGGGAGTTCAGGGGGAGAAGGACAGAGAGCAGCACAGAGCGGGAGTTCAGGGGGAGACGGACAGAGGCGTCCTCCTCTGTTGAAGGAGCGCTCTGTGTCTCCATCAGTAAGCCTGCACATGATCCTCCATTACGGCTAATTGGTGCTGCGAGAAATGAAAGCCATGGCTAAACGCTGATAATGATTAAAAGGTTATTACCCACGCTCTCACGGTATAAAAATGTGTGTTTATTCTCTCTCTCTCTCTCTCTCTCTCTCTGCCTACTTCTCTTTATCTCTATCCATTTTCTTATGTGTGTGTGTGTATGTGTGTGTGTGTGTGAGAGACATTGCATTACGGGGAAAAATGAACTTTAGAAGGATTTACCTGTGCTTGGATCGGGTGAACGTTGAGGTTGATTATTCAGTTAGTCCAGGTAGTCTGAATAAGCTTCCCCCTCCCTTCACGCGTTCAGAGTCTGAAGACAGAACAGAGAATGTCGACTGTATTTTAAAAATGGATAACGTGTTACAAATGTTGTAAACATCAAGATGGCACAATGAACTAATTATTGATAAAAGCCTGGGTGTTAAAGTGCTGTGGGATGATGTTGTCTTTGATGTAGTGCGGTTATTGTGCTGGTCTCGTTTTCCCTGAGGCCCGATTGTCTTCTTTCCTTCTCTTCTTTATTATGTTTTACATTAATTGTGTCATGTTACTTACGTAAAAAATTCCTGCAGTTGACCTCATGGTTGTGAATTTAAAAAAAATAGCATATTATTTATTTATAGTTGAGATGGACGGGGTTGAAATTAGACCTTTGGATCAGTATTACCTACCATTGCACCAGGAGGGATTGGTAATCTGTCAGATATTCAGAACTTCCACCAATACAAACTGTTACAGAGATGTGTTTGCAGTTTTTGTAAAATTAATGTGAGGCCCTCAACTCACCAGTTCATAATTGTACTATATTTCTTTGCACTTTGACCTCGATCTGTTAAAAATGTGTCACCTTGAATTTTACGCTGTGATGATGAAGAGCATGACGATGTCATGGCGTCTGAGCCAACGTTCGCAACGTCTTTATCTCCTGAAATATTCATGTTGCTTGAAAAAATATTTATGAATGTAGCAGTGTGTAAACATTACTTTTCCCTAAACATTTCAGAAATTGTGCTCAGCCAAAATGACGGGGCGATTTTGAGCTGAAAAGCAGCGGTTAATGCCACAGTGTGAAATAAATCCCTAAATGTGAGCCAGCTCATGTTTAATGCAAGTTCATAAACATGACGTTTTTTTGCCATCAGGGGTAATGTAACCAAATGAAAAATCGTATGTGTATGAGCGAGCATTACAGTAAATACCTTTAGTCTTTATTTTACACATGGGGGTTGTGCGCTTTCTTTGTGAAAGCTGTTTGTTACAGCATTACCCTGGGGTGGGGGCCGGCCATACTGTACTTAATGCTGCAGTGTGTCCTAGCCATCTGCCCAAGTGTGAACATGACCTCTGCGTTTATGTATGTGCAGTTGGTTCAATTAAAGTTGACCCAGGGCATTTTGAAAAGGAGAATGGTCACCATCCGTCTGTTTTCACTCTATGGGCTGTCATCCACTGTTCCTCTCTCTCTCTTTCCTTCCCTCCCTCTTTCCCCCCTTCATGATGGAGTGTGTTGGGTGTTGGTGCCTGGACCGTGCGAGGGCATGGTGGATGGGAGGGGGGGGGGGGGGGGGGGGGGTTGGGGGGGCGTTGTCATTTCTCCAGCTCTTTAATTGACAGATTACCATTCCTAATGGAATTTAATTATTTATAGAGTCCCGGGGCAATTTAACAAGGAAGTAAGTAAGGGGTGAGAGAGAAAAAGAGAGAGAAAAAGAAGGGAGTGTTGGAAGGAAGGAGAGCAAGCGTAGATGTCAGGGGAAAGAAAGGAGGGAGGGAGGGAAGGAGAGAGAGAGAGACCAGGAGAGATTAAAAGTGGGGACATAGAATGTATGAAGGAGAATGCTGGGGAGGGAGTATTGAATCATTTATGTTCTCGTTTTGTGTGTCGTGTGGAGCCAGAGAAAGGGGTGCTCGTGTGGAGCCAGGGAAAGGGGTGCTCGTGTGGAGCCAGGGAAAGGGGTGCTCGTGTGGAGCCAGAGAAAGGGGTGCTCGTGTGGAGCCAGAGAAAGGGGTGCTCGTGTGGAGCCAGAGAAAGGGGTGCTCGTGTGGAGCCAGGGAAAGGGGTGCTCGTGTGGAGCCAGGGAAAGGGGTGCTCGTGTGGAGCCAGGGAAAGGGGTGCTCGTGTGGAGCCAGAGAAAGGGGTGCTCGTGTGGAGCCAGAGAAAGGGGTGCTCGTGTGGAGCCAGGGAAAGGGGTGCTCGTGTGGAGCCAGGGAAAGGGGTGCTCGTGTGGAGCCAGGGAAAGGGGTGCTCGTGTGGAGCCAGAGAAAGGGGTGCTCGTGTGGAGCCAGGGAAAGGGGTGCTCGTGTGGAGCCAGGGAAAGGGGTGCTCGTGTGGAGCCAGGGAAAGGGGTGCTCGTGTGGAGCCAGGGAAAGGGGTGCTCGTGTGGAGCCAGGGAAAGGGGTGCTCGTGTGGAGCCAGGGAAAGGGGTGCTCGTGTGGAGCCAGGGAAAGGGGTGCTCGTGTGGAGCCAGAGAAAGGGGTGCTCGTGTGGAGCCAGGGAAAGGGGTGCTCGTGTGGAGCCAGGGAAAGGGGTGCTCGTGTGGAGCCAGGGAAAGGGGTGCTCGTGTGGAGCCAGGGAAAGGGGTGCTCGTGTGGAGCCAGGGAAAGGGGTGCTCGTGTGGAGCCAGGGAAAGGGGTGCTCGTGTGGAGCCAGGGAAAGGGGTGTCGTGTGGAGCCAGGGAAAGGGGTGCTCGTGTAGAGCCAGGGAAAGGCCCCGTGCCCAGTTGGTGCTGGTAGTAGTAGTAGTTGTACACACAGTTATAGTGTTGTTTCCCTTTGCTGATGCCTATTGGCCTAGCAGGTGGTCTTCATTACCTTTAAAAAAAAACAACCAGACACACACGCACGCACACCCGCACACACACACTTACGCGCACACACACACACACACTCACGTACACATACACATACATACATGTATATGTAATATACAGCATAGTCTCTCTACTCCTGTCAAATGGTGCACATTGACTGTTCCTACTGTATTTATGCAACCATTCCTTCTCTCTCCCTCCTCCCTCTCGCTCGGGACCGTAATTAAGCTTGGCTGGTCTTTGATGTGTCGCCCTGGCAACAGTCACCATGACGAGGCTGCGTTGAGAAAAAGAAAAAAAACGCAGACTCACACACTGACACACAATTCACACAGGGCTGCACAAACCTCTACACACACACTGTGACAGATCATGTCTATACACACACACATACACACTGTGACAGATCATGTCCGTACACACACATACACACTGTGACAGATCATGTCTACACACACACATACACACTGTGACAGATCATGTCCGTACACACACATACACACTGTGACAGATCATGTCTATACACACACACACACACACACACACACACACACTGTGACAGATCATGTCCGTACACACACACACTGTGGCAGATCATGTCCGTACACACACACACTGTGACAGATCATGTCTATACACACACACACACACACACACACACATACACACTGTGACAGATCATGTCCGTACACACACACACTGTGGCAGATCATGTCCGTACACACACACACACTGTGACAGATCATGTCTACACACACACACACACACATACACACTGACAGATCATGTCCGTACACACACACACTGTGACAGATCATGTCCAAACACAGACACACACTGTGACAGATCATGTCTATACACACACACACACACATACACACTGTGACAGATCATGTCCAAACACAGACACACTGTGGCAGATCATGTCCAAACACAGACACACTGTGGCAGATCATGTCCAAACACAGACACACTGACTGCTTTTTATAAACATGATTCATGTTCACTGACATTATGACATATTAACTTAGCATTCTAATAATTGACATGGCATCCTCACTGTGCAGAGACTACACCCACTGAATGAATGTTGTACATACACTGATATACATGTGAATACCTACCTACATACAGTGTACACGTACAGGCGAGAACACAGCTGACATATTCTCTTTCAAAATAGACCCAACAGATATCTTTCATATTTGACTGTATGTTCCCCTTGACTGGTAGGCAGAGTACTGAAAATCACTTGAGGTAATAATATTAGCATAATAGAGCATAATATTAACCAATAATGGCTATTCTACCAATCCGTATAATGCCTGACCCACAGACATTTACCATTTCCCTTGTGCATGTATAATCATGCATGGACGTACTATGCGAATGTAATCCCAATACACGTAGGGCCTGATTTTCTAAGACCTTTAGCGTATGCAAAACCTTTTAGCACACGCAAAAATAATGGCACAACCCATGATTGGTGCAAAACAAATACCGTCACCAATCATTGGCCATGTTATTGGTTTTTGCGTGTGCTAAAAGGTTTTGCGCACACTAAAGGTCTTAGTAAATCAGGCCCCTAGTGTGGTAATACTCACACTACTAAGAGACCCGTTAAGAGCAACAGTTGCTACCACAAGCAGTGCCTGCAGGTGAACAATCAGAATCCCTTTCCCTCTCTCCCAGCTCTTTGTCATTGACAACGGCGCGGATGATTGGCGAATCGCCATGACGACGGAGCGGGTGCTGCTGATGGCGCTGGAGCTGCTGGTGTCAGCGGTGCATCCGGTGCCGGGCCACTTCACGTTCCAGTGGCGGGCGCGGCTGGCCTACACGTACGCGCCCTCTCTGGCGGAGGCCGACGTGGACATGGTGCTGTCTGTGCCCATGTTCCTGCGGCTCTACCTCATCGCCCGCGTCATGCTGCTACACAGCAAGCTGTTCACCGACGCCTCGTCCCGCAGCATCGGGGCCCTCAACAAGGTCTGTCTGTCTGTCTGTGTGTTGGGCTGGAGGCTTCAGTGCTGTCTGTCTGTCTGTTGGGCTGGCGGTTTCAGCACTGTCTGTCTGTCTGTCTGTTGGGCTGGCGGCATCAGCACTGTCTGTCTGTCTGTTGGGCTGGTGGCTTCAGTGCTGTCTGTCTGTCTGTCTGTTGGGCTGGCGGCATCAGCACTGTCTGTCTGTCTGTCTGTTGGGTTGGCGGCTTCATTACTGTCTGTCTGTCTGTTGGGCTGGTGGCATCAGCACTGTCTGTCTGTCTGTTGGGCTGGCGGTTTCAGCACTGTCTGTCTGTCTGTCTGTTGGGCTGGCGGCATCAGCACTGTCTGTCTGTCTGTCTGTTGGGCTGGCGGCATCAGCACTGTCTGTCTGTCTGTCTGTTGGGCTGGCGGCTTCAGTGCTGTCTGTCTGTCTGTTGGGCTGGCGGTTTCAGCACTGTCTGTCTGTCTGTCTGTTGGGCTGGTGGCTTCAGTGCTGTCTGTCTGTCTGTCTGTTGGGCGGGGCGGCTTCATTGCTGTCTGTCTGTTTCTCTTCCTCAATCCCTGCCCCATTCTCTTTCTCTCTTCACTCTCTGTCTTTCTCTCTCTCTCTCTCTCTATGGCATAAAAAGTGTGTTTTTGTTTTTTTGTTTAAATGCAATGTCCCAATAGAGCGGATGTCAAAAGTTAGAAAGTTGAAGTCTCCCAAACTGTGTGTCCCTGTTATATTTTCTCTCCTCTATTTCCCTCTCTTCTCTCGCCCCCCTCTTTTGGTCTCTCCTCATATTTCTCTCTCTTCTCCTCTGTCCTCCTCCACTTTATCTCTTTATAATCCCTCGCTCCCTCGCGCCCTCCTCTGTCTTCCTTTTCTCTTGCCCTCTTTTCTCGAATCAATTTGAATTTCACTGTGTTTTATTGGCATGACATTAAACAGACAGCCTTACCAACGGTGACAAAGAGCAGACGCCAAATTATAACATCTAAACTCTGGGGGGGGAGGGCCTGGACACACGATCGCTGTTTGTTGTAATTCAATGAATATCAACCATGGTAGCATAACAACAATTGATGTATGTGGTATCTCCCAGGTGATGGCAGGCTGCTATCTATCCTCCTAAGGCTCTGCAATTCATTTTTGTCACCTGTAAGGGACAGGAGTCTCTGGTCTTACTCTCAAGAACCATATATTCTACCATGCTGAAACCTTCACTGCTTGGTTCAGTTTTCTTTTAGGCGTACCGAAAAAATAGACTACGAAATAATTCAGCCCTGCAGACCCGGATTGTTTATTTTATGATTCAGATTCAGCATATGCACATAGAGTTTCATCTGATTTCTTAACTTGCTGGTTGCCAATTTGACTTCCATATGGCACAAATGACTTTAATGAACCTGATTTTGAATCGTATTTATATATTTGTGAAAAACAATTTTTACTGAATAAAAATACTTTGGCTTGGTCTGTCACTGCCAGACACAAATCTCCTTTGTGTATCGATTGTGAGACCTAAAGTGCCATTTTTCATGTTTTCCAATATTGCGATATAGAAAGCGATGCCCTGAGACATGTCCTTTTTTCTGGAAATCGTTAAGTTTGTCTTTTTTAAGTTGGCTGTACTTTTGTAAGAGGGCCAAGTATTGTTGCAGTCTTGGTTTGTGGCATCGGAACCAGTCCACATTCATACAGCAGCAGTGTGATGGAGTGTCTCGGTGGCGTTGTTGTCGATAAAGACCAGTCCACATTCATACAGCAGCAGTGTGATGGAGTGTCTCGGTGGCGTTGTTGTCGATAAAGACCAGTCCACATTCATACAGCAGCAGTGTGATGGAGTGTCTCGGTGGCGTTGTTGTCGATAAAGACCAGTCCACATTCATACAGCAGCAGTGTGATGGAGTGTCTCTGTGGCGTTGTTGTCGATAAAGACCAGTCCACATTCATACAGCAGCAGTGTGATGGAGTGTCTCGGTGGCGTTGTTGTCGATAAAGACCAGTCCACATTCATACAGCAGCAGTGTGATGGAGTGTCTCGGTGGCGTTGTTGTCGATAAAGACCAGTCCACATTCATACAGCAGCAGTGTGATGGAGTGTCTCGGTGGCGTTGTTGTCGATAAAGACCAGTCCACATTCATACAGCAGCAGTGTGATGGAGTGTCTCGGTGGCGTTGTTGTCGATAAAGACCGTTGTTGTCGATAAAGACCAGTCCACATTCATACAGCAGCAGTGTGATGGCGTGTCTCGGTGGCGTTGTTGTCGATAAAGCTGGAAATAAATAGTTATCTGTCCCTTTTCTGACTTAGGGAGGCTTGTATTGTTTGAGTGTTCAAATGTAAGCCAGTGTAATAGCCCCCAGTGTAATAGCCCATCTGGGTTTTCACTTTGTCAAAGGTAAGGCTCAGTTACATTCTGTCATGTTTCTTTAGGAAAGCACTTTGAACACCATGTAAGAAAAGCACTGTAACAAGAGTATTTATTATAACAATTATTACTATTATTATTATTATTATGCTCCTGGCTGTTTTTGCAAATACATCTTGAGTTCACCCAACTGCCAGTTGGATCTCTCTCTTGTTAGATGAGGACTGTTTGTTTGGTCATTTCAGTGGCATTAAGAGCTTTGCTGACTTCATATGTGATGATGTTTTCAGTTTGGAGGGTGTGTGCTTGTGTCTGTTAGATTGTACAGAGTACAGGTCTGTTAATGTTCTCAGTGCTGTTTGGAGGGTGCGTGCTTGTGTCTGTTAGATTGTACAGAGTACAGGTATGTTAATGTTCTCAGTGCTGATTGGAGGGTGCGTGCTTGTGTCTGTTAGATTGTACAGAGTACAGGTCTGTTAATGTTCTCAGTGCTGTTTGGAGGGTGTGTGCTTGTGTCTGTTAGATTGTACAGAGTACAGGTATGTTAATGTTCTCAGTGCTGTTTGGAGGGTGCGTGCTTGTGTCTGTTAGATTGTACAGAGTACAGGTCTGTTAATGTTCTCAGTGCTGTTTGGAGGGTGCGTGCTTGTGTCTGTTAGATTGTACAGAGTACAGGTCTGTTAATGTTCTCAGTGCTGTTTGGAGGGTGCGTGCTTGTGTCTGTTAGATTGTACAGAGTACAGGTCTGTTAATGTTCTCAGTGCTGTTTGGAGGGTGCGTGCTTGTGTCTGTTAGATTGTACAGAGTACAGGTCTGTTAATGTTCTCAGTGCTGTTTGGAGGGTGTGTGCTTGTGTCTGTTAGATTGTACAGAGTACAGGTCTGTTAATGTTCTCAGTGCTGTTTGGAGGGTGCGTGCTTGTGTCTGTTAGATTGTACAGAGTACAGGTATGTTAATGTTCTCAGTGCTGTTTGGAGGGTGCGTGCTTGTGTCTGTTAGATTGTACAGAGTACAGGTCTGTTAATGTTCTCAGTGCTGTTTGGAGGGTGCGTGCTTGTGTCTGTTAGATTGTACAGAGTACAGGTATGTTAATGTTCTCAGTGCTGTTTGGAGGGTGCGTGCTTGTGTCTGTTAGATTGTACAGAGTACAGGTCTGTTAATGTTCTCAGTGCTGTTTGGAGGGTGTGTGCTTGTGTCTGTTAGATTGTACAGAGTACAGGTCTGTTAATGTTCTCAGTGCTGTTTGGAGGGTGCGTGCTTGTGTCTGTTAGATTGTACAGAGTACAGGTATGTTAATGTTCTCAGTGCTGTTTGGAGGGTGCGTGCTTGTGTCTGTTAGATTGTACAGAGTACAGGTCTGTTAATGTTCTCAGTGCTGTTTGGAGGGTGCGTGCTTGTGTCTGTTAGATTGTACAGAGTACAGGTCTGTTAATGTTCTCAGTGCTGTTTGGAGGGTGCGTGCTTGTGTCTGTTAGATTGTACAGAGTACAGGTATGTTAATGTTCTCAGTGCTGTTTGGAGGGTGCGTGCTTGTGTCTGTTAGATTGTACAGAGTACAGGTCTGTTAATGTTCTCAGTGCTGTTTGGAGGGTGCGTGCTTGTGTCTGTTAGATTGTACAGAGTACAGGTCTGTTAATGTTCTAAGTGCTGTTTGGAGGGTGCGTGCTTGTGTCTGTTAGATTGTACAGAGTACAGGTCTGTTAATGTTCTCAGTGCTGTTTGGAGGGTGCGTGCTTGTGTCTGTTAGATTGTACAGAGTACAGGTATGTTAATGTTCTCAGTGCTGTTTGGAGGGTGTGTGCTTGTGTCTGTTAGATTGTACAGAGTACAGGTATGTTAATGTTCTCAGTGCTGTTTGGAGGGTGCGTGCTTGTGTCTGTTAGATTGTACAGAGTACAGGTCTGTTAATGTTCTCAGTGCTGTTTGGAGGGTGTGTGCTTGTGTCTGTTAGATTGTACAGAGTACAGGTCTGTTAATGTTCTCAGTGCCGTTTGGAGGGTGCGTGCTTGTGTCTGTTAGATTGTACAGAGTACAGGTCTGTTAATGTTCTCAGTGCTGTTTGGAGGGTGCGTGCTTGTGTCTGTTAGATTGTACAGAGTACAGGTATGTTAATGTTCTCAGTGCTGTTTGGAGGGTGCGTGCTTGTGTCTGTTAGATTGTACAGAGTACAGGTATGTTAATGTTCTCAGTGCTGTTTGGAGGGTGCGTGCTTGTGTCTGTTAGATTGTACAGAGTACAGGTATGTTAATGTTCTCAGTGCTGATTGGAGGGTGCGTGCTTGTGTCTGTTAGATTGTACAGAGTACAGGTATGTTAATGTTCTCAGTGCTGATTGGAGGGTGCGTGCTTGTGTCTGTTAGATTGTACAGAGTACAGGTCTGTTAATGTTCTCAGTGGTGTTTGGAGGGTGTGTGCTTGTGTCTGTTAGATTGTACAGAGTACAGGTATGTTAATGTTCTCAGTGCTGATTGGAGGGTGCGTGCTTGTGTCTGTTAGATTGTACAGAGTACAGGTCTGTTAATGTTCTCAGTGCTGTTTGGAGGGTGTGTGCTTGTGTCTGTTAGATTGTACAGAGTACAGGTCTGTTAATGTTCTCAGTGCTGTTTGGAGGGTGCGTGCTTGTGTCTGTTAGATTGTACAGAGTACAGGTCTGTTAATGTTCTCAGTGCTGATTGGAGGGTGCGTGCTTGTGTCTGTTAGATTGTACAGAGTACAGGTCTGTTAATGTTCTCAGTGCTGTTTGGAGGGTGTGTGCTTGTGTCTGTTAGATTGTACAGAGTACAGGTCTGTTAATGTTCTCAGTGCCGTTTGGAGGGTGCGTGCTTGTGTCTGTTAGATTGTACAGAGTACAGGTCTGTTAATGTTCTCAGTGCTGTTTGGAGGGTGTGTGCTTGTGTCTGTTAGATTGTACAGAGTACAGGTATGTTAATGTTCTCAGTGGTGTTTGGAGGGTGTGTGCTTGTGTCTGTTAGATTGTACAGAGTACAGGTCTGTTAATGTTCTCAGTGCTGTTTGGAGGGTGCGTGCTTGTGTCTGTTAGATTGTACAGAGTACAGGTATGTTAATGTTCTCAGTGCTGTTTGGAGGGTGCGTGCTTGTGTCTGTTAGATTGTACAGAGTACAGGTCTGTTAATGTTCTCAGTGCTGTTTGGAGGGTGCGTGCTTGTGTCTGTTAGATTGTACAGAGTACAGGTCTGTTAATGCTCTCAGTGCTGTTTGGAGGGTGCGTGCTTGTGTCTGTTAGATTGTACAGAGTACAGGTCTGTTAATGTTCTCAGTGCTGTTTGGAGGGTGCGTGCTTGTGTCTGTTAGATTGTACAGAGTACAGGTCTGTTAATGTTCTCAGTGCTGTTTGGAGGGTGCGTGCTTGTGTCTGTTAGATTGTACAGAGTACAGGTCTGTGGCTGTATCAGACGTGGCTCATTTGCCTTTTTCTCATGTGGTGTAAATATGAAAGTTTGTGCTGATAGGGAGGTCTGTCGCCTGACAGTGAAGCCTTTTATGGTGGAGGGGTCCACATCAGCGGCATAATCTGCCCCACAATTCCCTTGGGGTGGCCTGGAGGTGAACCTTCTCTACGTCCCCCCTTGTATCCTGCCATTAATTATAGAGACACAGTCCCGAATGTCTTGACAGGGATTAACTGTCATGACTGTTTCTGATTGGGCGGCTGATCCAGTTCATGTCAGAAGCTCCCACGAGTTCCCTCCGGAGTCCCTGCTGTGATCTGTGTTTGTACTGTTGCCTGATGGGAGATTTATCTCTCTGATGCTCCACGGGCAGTCAGGGGACGAGTCCAGGGTTTCTCTTACAGCATCACCCTATCCCAGCATCTGTTCCTCTCTTCTACTTCTCCTTCCTCTCTTCTCTTTCTCCCCCATACATGTGCTTTTAAAGTAAAACATTTCTCGCTCTCTCTCTCACCCCCTCACTCTTGCTGTCTATCGCTCTCTTTTTCTCTCTCTCTCCTTCTGTATCAGGGATACTCAAATCTGGCCCTCTGGGCCTAATATGGTACTGATTTATACCTGGAACACCAGGTGGGTGGGATCTCTGGCCAGATTTGAGTATCTAGGTTGTACGTGATCAACCTGACTACTGTCTGGGACCGCTAGGGGGCACCATCCTTATCTCTTTGCCCTCTCAATTCTGAGTAAGGTCATAGAGTTTTCTCCTGTCAACCATTCCATATTTCTCTAGTGATGATATAATAATTAAAGATATTATAATAAAAGTGTTACCGTTAGCAGGCGGCTGTACTGTCCGTGTGCAATGCGCTGCAGGTCTGAGGGCTGTACACAGAGAGCAGGCTGCTGGACACGTGTGTGCGTGTGCGTGTGTGTGTTCAGGTGCACTTCAACACGCGGTTTGTGATGAAAACCTTGATGACCATCTGCCCGGGGACTGTCCTGCTGGTCTTCAGCATCTCTCTGTGGATCATCGCTGCCTGGACCGTACGCGTGTGTGAGAGGTGAGCTACGGAGGGTGTGCATGCGTGCGTGCGTGTGATGACCACATGCATCTCTGAGAGGTGGGTTATGACCTTCCACTTCTGTGAGAGATGACTGATTGCCCTGTGTGTCTTTCAGAAATGAGCTATGATGACCGGCCCCGTCTGTGACACATTGAAAATTTGAAAGGAGTGTGACAACTGCATGTCTGTGAGAGGTGTGTGAGGACTGTGTGTATGAGAGGTGTGTGACGATTACATATTTTTGAGAGGTGTGGGAGGGCTGTGTGTCTGTGATAGGTGTGTGAGGCCTGTGTGTGTGAGAGAGGTGTTGTGACGACTGTGTGTGTGAGAGGTGTGTGATGATTACATGTCTGTGAGAGGTGTGTGAGGACTGTGTGTATGAGAGGTGTGTGAGGACTGTGTGTGTGTGTGTTTGTGTGAGGTTTGTGAGGACCTTGTGTGTGAAAGGTGTGTGACAATTACATGTTTTTGAGAGGCGTGAGAGGTTTGTGAGGACTGTGTGTGTGAGAGGTGTGTGAGGACTGTGTGTGTGTGTGTGAGAGGTTTGTGAGGCCTGTGTGTGTGTGAGAGGTTTGTGAGGACTGTGTGTGTGAGAGGTGTGTGACGATGACATGTCTTTGAGAGGTGTGGGAGGGCTGTGTGTGTGAGAGGTTTGTGAGGACTGTGTGTGTGTGTGTGAGAGGTTTGTGAGGACTGTGTGTGTGTGTGTGTGTGAGAGGTTTGTGAGGACTGTGTGTGTGTGAGAGGTTTGTGGGGACTGTGTATGTGTGAGAGACGTATGACAACCATAAACGTCTGTGACAAGTGTGTGACAACCATGAAGGTCTCTGAGAGGTGTGTGACGACCATGAACATCTTACAGGAGTGTGATGATTGGGGGGGGGGCGTTGATGTACGGAAGATGAGGGGGAAGGAGTGTGTGATGAAGAAGAAAAGATAAGGAGAGTGAAAGAAGGACAGCGAGATGAAGGATAGAGGTTTGGAGGAAGGATAAGAGCCACAGAGGGAGGGAGGGAGGGAAGGAGGGAGGGGGTGGTAAAACAGGGCAGACAGAGAGCAGAGAACAGTTATTCAGAAATGAAAGATTATGGATTTGGAGGGAGGTAGAGAAAAAATAAAAAGAAAAGAAAGATTGAAGTAGATGTAATAAAGATGTAAGGAGCAGAAGGGCCTATAAAACTTTCATCTATAGGTTAAAGAAAAATAGAGGATTATACAGCGGAAGGATGGCAGAAACTATATTAATAAAAATACACACATTTATTTTACAAAGCCAAAGATTCAAACCTTCAGCATGGGTCTTCTTCTGCGAAAGTGTTATTCTGCCAACAGACTTCATATATCTAACTCTAAAGCATGGCTGTGGGTGTGCAGCCATTCAGCGGACTGAAGGCAACGTTTCAAATCTTTTAGTCTGACCTTCATAAGAAGACATTGGTTGCTGACCCTTTTGGGCCATATATGACTGCAGATCCTTATCACTTCTATATATCGCTCCCTTCACCCTCCCCCCCCCCCCCCCCCCCCACCCCCACAGCCTCTCCCTCCTCTCTTTCTTTCTGCTTTCCTTTACTTCTACCCCCACCCCCACAGCATTCCTCCCACAATTCCTCACTCCTGTTCTTCTGTCTAAGACGACAGAGTGTCTCCTGCACATCCAGCCCGAGTATAAGAACACCAGATTTGTCTTGACCCCCCCCCCCCCTGACTCTGTCATTAGAGTTAATAATTTCTCAGGCCTCCAGGTGGTCCTCCATTTTGGGAGAGGACAGGTCTCATTACTCTGACGGCTCTTAAAGATGGACGAGCGCTCGTCCTTTCCCTGACAGCCCCCCTGGCTTTGTCATCCTTGCTCTGTATATGTAAAATAACAGTGGGGGGAAAAGGCTTTGGGGATAAATGGTGTTTCAGCACAGCAGAGGCTAAATTTTTACAAAGCTGGTCATTGTGTTTTCTTAGTTTTTTTTCTCAAATGTGTGTAGTATACGGTTGTTAATATGAATATTATAGAATTTCGGTGTATAACATCATATTCTGTACAAAATACTCTGTTCACTTCAGTAATGTCACACAGGTTCTACTTCCTATTAAGTGGAACTGTGCGCACATACGCACGCTTATTCAAAATGAGCGTCTGCTTGTCAACGGAAATTATGAGTAAATACGAGCTGCATGGCCTGCAATAACTGCTTGAAAATACTTCTAAAAAACAAAGTTATTATGAATTTGAAAGTATGGCCATTGTGAGAATATGAGGCATTATGTGTGTGTTATAAAAAAGGAGGACTGGTGTACTGTGTGTGTGCTTATCTATGCCATGCTCGTTTGCAGTTTGACAGTGTGTCACTGCGTCCTTCTTTATATAAAGCTTTAGCCTTATAGCAAAGTCACTGCCTAATACTGCTGATACTACATTCAATTCAGTTTTATTTGTACAGTGTTTTTTTTTTTTACCAGATACACCATCACAAATATGCTTTACAGAGAAAAACTGGGTAAAAACCAGGTCTGAACCTCAAAAAATCAAGCGAGGTAAAAAAAAATAAAAGAAAAAATTCCCTAGTGGGAAGAAAAACACTCAAACGGCGGCATGAAAAAAAACTTCCAAATGGGAAGAAATCACAGGAGGATCCCGCCTTTAGAGGTAAAAAGTAAAGATTGGCTGAATGGAACAGAAATATAGTGAGTGATCTATCAGAGCAAATATTCAAATGGGTTGGGAAGATTACAGTCTGTGTGAGGTATTAAACTAGCTGGTAAAATAGAAGGTCCAAGCAAATAAAGGTATATTAATATGCAGTTCATAGGGGGAGGTGATGCATCTAGGCCTCCAGGTTATGTGATGGCGTACACGGCACAGAACACCGAACCAGAGCATTCACATGCAGTGACAGGGAGGGCAACAGCACAGTCAGCACAGCTCACATAACAGCTCTACCTAGATTTACCCTTCCCAGACATCTCTGACTAAAGGCTTTTCTAAAGAGGAGAGTGTTGAGCCTACGCTTAAAGACGGAGAGCGTGTCTGAACTCGTTGCGTCTGTGTCTAATAGAATAACGCAGAGCAAATTAACAATCGTTAATCACACCGCCGTTTATTAATAAACACGGCTGAAAGCCACCTCCTCTCTCACTATCTTTCAGGTACCATGATTCCCATGATGTGACCAGTAACTTCCTGGGAGCGATGTGGCTCATCTCCATCACCTTCCTGTCCATAGGGTACGGGGACATGGTGCCCCACACGTACTGTGGCAAGGGCGTGTGCCTGCTAACAGGGATCATGGTAAGCGCCCAGCTCTGTGCTGGTGTCAGAGGTGGGTGATGGATGAATACGGGGCTCCATGCGTCTGCTGTGATCACTCCCTTCATGGTTCGCTACCTGCTCTGTCCTAACCTGCCCCCCTGCTGCCCCCCCCCCCCCCCCCCCCCCCCCCCCACTCTCCTGCTCTGTCCTAACTTGCCCCTCCCTCGCTCTCCCACGATGTCTGGCCCCCAAATTATCACGTGACTGAGTGACTTGCACCTACAGTTCTCCTTCTTCACACAGAAGGTCAGCGGGCGGAGCTGGTGGTACGGGGCAGTCGTCACCGGCTTCCTTCTGTGTGTGTGTGTGTGTGTGTATGTGTGAGCCTCATCTTGAGGCTTTGCTTTCAGATGCTGCTGTATCGTAGCGTGGCGGTACACTTTGCGGTTCAGACATCTCTGCTCTGTCTGTCTCCTGGCATGTCTGTGGCTGTTCTCTCTTCAACACCGTTTAACACTGTTTTACACTGGCACTAGCGTAATGGGTAAACGCCTGCTCACTTAGTCTGTTCCCCCTGTGCTGACCTCTGATATAGATCAGTCTGTCAGCTCCCTTCTGTCTGTCTGTCTGTCTGAGAGCCTCAGTCTGTTCCCCCTGTGCTGACCTCTGATATAGATCAGTCTGTCAGCCCTCTTCTGTCTGTCTGTCTGTCTGTCTGTCTGTCTGAGAGCCTCAGTCTGGTCTCCATGTGCTGACCTCTGATATAGATCAGTCTGTCAGCCCTCTTCTGTCTGTCTGTCTGTCTGAGAGCCTCAGTCTGGTCTCCATGTGCTGACCTCTGATATAGATCAGTCTGTCAGCCCTCTTCTGTCTGTCTGTCTGTCTGTCTGGGTGACAGCGTGCTCTGGTCCAGCAGCCCTTTTCTGGCTTTTGGTGTTGAATGCACATCATTTTGTCATTTTCATACACGTATCCACATCCGTTTTCATCCCTCTCTCTCTTCCTCCCTCCCTCCCCCGTCTCCTCTCCATTCATTCATTTTCTGTGTATTGTCTGCTGCCCCTCTGTCTGCTGACAGCACACACACACACACACACACACACACACACACGCAGCTCCCTCATGCTTATAGAGAGGAAAGAAGATATGCAGACATTGAGGCAGGTTCACACACACACATGCACACACACACATACACGCACACAGGTGGATATAAACCTTTGCACTGTCACACGTATACTCCCGCACTTCACACACACCCACCCACTTGATTACTATCACACTCTTTTTCACACACACTTTCCCATACATGTGGTTGTGAACTCACATACTCACAAACTCTACCAGGTAAACTCCCACACACTCAAACATTCTCTCTCTGTCTCTCTCTCCCTCCCTCCCTCTCACACCTTATTGAGATTCACTGGGAAAGAAATGACACAAATAGAAAAAGAGAGAGCTTCTCCAGTTTTATTGTATGGCATTAATGGAATGTAGAAGGTTTGAGAAAAAGAGAATGAGAGACAGAGGGATAGATGGAGAGAAAGTGAGTGACAGGGTTTTGTTTTCTATTCCCAGTGAAAGTGATTGTAATGGCTTTCTATAGGTGGAATTCTCAGTCTCGTTGCCATGACAACAGTGAAGGCCAACACTGTGTTGGAATATACCATGGTCCTGCCAGGTGGTGGGAGGGGGGTGTCCAGTTGGCTATGGGAGTAGGATGTGCCAGAATTTTTACACAGACGACAAGATAATTTCTCACTCATCGTAACGTATTACAAAGAAGGAGAAAGTATGACTATTTTAGGATTGAACATTTTTAAAGCTTTTTTTGGGATATAGTCCTGTTAATTCACCGGTTTTATACTTTTTTCCTAGAATGAGGTAATTGAACTGGGACAAAGACAGATTTTAGGTACATTTTAGCCTGTGGTGACTGAATGATAACTCTTGGCAAGTATATTCCTGATACTTAAACAATATGTACAGCACTGAACTTAGGATGAGTATAAAATATGCATCACTGTCACTGGCTTTATATATAATATGTTACATCTATGTGCAGAATAGATGTAACATCGTCTGTAGCGCTCACTTAGTGATTTAGGACTTATTGTGATGTTACTGCGTAGCAAAACTCTCAGATCCGCACACGTGACCACATTCATGTTCCAGAAAGGGCTTTCTATTGACTCTCATATTTTATTTAATCTCGTCTGAATCCAGTGAAATAAACATCACAGGGATTTGTGCTTTTAAAGTCAGTCCTCCACATGCTTTTTGTAGTTATTTTGAGGATTATATGTTTTTGCAGGACTTTCTGACCTGGATGTTTTCAGTAAATACACACACACACAGTCTCACTCACTTACACACACACACACACACTCACACACACTCACACACACAGTCTCACTCACACTCACACTCACACACACACACACACACACACACACACACACACACACTCACACACACACACACACACACACACTCACACACACACACACAGTCTCACTCACTCACACACACACACACACACACACAAATGCTTTATATAGTTATTTTGAGCATGTTCCCATTGTATGCTTTTGTAGGACATTGTGGCCCTGTAATATTTTATATGTTTTTTTATAGGATGTTCCGGCCTTGTGGAGATTTTCAGCCCACACACAAATGCGCACTCGTCATCACCATTACATACGTAGCTTAGCAGGGCATTCAGCGCACGCACGCACGCACGCACGCACACAATTATAGAGCAAAGGCTCCATGGATAAGAGTGTTCTAGGTGTAAATGGGACTTTGCTCCTTCATCAGAAATGTTATTAATTGGCGGTGGAGCCAGCGGTTAAGACCGCTAGCCTGTCTGCGACTTTCAGCAGGCGCGAGGGTCCCGGTCCTCCGAGGGGTCCTGCCATGTTCGAGCGTGGCCGTGCGCGCTTGGTGGCCTGTGAGGCGACAATTGGCGTCGGGGCGGGGTGGGGGAGGGGCTCGGGAAGAGCGGCGGCCAGGGGGGGCAGGGGGACCCACGGTCAAGAAGCTGCTGCCCGCGTAGACGACGCGTCCCTCCTGAAAAAAAAAGTGCCGGACGGGTTGGTTGGTGGCGGTGGGTTCTCTACGTTGCGGGGGGGGGGGAATTGGAAATAATAGGGGTTCAATTGGCTACTAAATTGGGAGAAAAAGGGAAAAAATCAGAAACAAATTTTAAAAAAAAATAAATAAAAAAAAATAAATGTTATTAATTGAATTTCACCTCCTCCTTGTGTAGAGTGGCGTGGTCCTCTCTGACCACTGGCAGTGCTAATGTACTCTGTCTTGTAGTTACAGTCACTCAGCCCTTGTGCGCGCACTCTTAACAAGCCACCCTCACACTTTCCCGGCCTCTTTACACTGCTAACACACCGTGTTTTCCTGCCACAGTCACTCAGTCAGCGTGTTTGAGCACTAACAAGCTTCTCTCTATTCTCTTTCTCTCTCTCACTCTCTCACTCACTCTATTCTATCTGCTTCTGTGTTTCTCAGTCTCTCTCTCTTTCACCTGCTCTCTCAGTGCAGTTAATGAAATGTATTGGATATATGCCCTGAAAAACTTCCTTTGTGTCTCCAGCGTAATGGACTATCCAGTCTAGTTAATCAGCTGGTGTCTGTAGACCATGGACTCATATAAATTCTGCTCCTCTCTCTATCCACTCCCTCCTTCTTTCTATCCCCTCCCTCCCTCCCTCCCCATCCTTCTTTCTCACACTCACCCTCTTCTTTCCCCCTCTCTCTCTCTCATCGTTCATGCCCTCCCGGTCTCGGGCAGGATGTGTACCCTTTGGTGGTCCATCGTTCATGCCCTCCCGGTCCCTCCCTTTCTCAGGGGGCAGGATGTACCGCTTTGGTGGTCGCTTTTCTCAGGGGGCAGGATGTACTGCCTTGGTGGTCGCTGTGTTTGCCCGGAAGCTGGAGCTGACCAAGGCGGAGAAACACGTCCACAACTTCATGATGGACACCCAGCTCACAAAGAGGGTAAGGTGGCCTCCTACCTCTGGTCCGCAGCCGTTCTTCAGGCTGTCCGTGCTGGGCCACCTGCCCCACGGGCCCTCTGGGAACCCCCCCGGTCCGATGGGGCCGCCTCTCCAAACTTGGCCGTTTCCACTCGGTCGGAGTTGGCGGAAGCGGAGCTGTTTACGTGTTTTCTCTCGCGCCCTTTTGAATTTTGCATGGACTTGCGAGGCCCGCGTCGCAGAAATAGCCTCCGTTCTCAGAGATGCAGAGCGCTCGCCACACACCTGGCTCCGCCAGCCACGGTCATCAATAATTGTGGCACAAATAAAATATCGACTACATGCCTCCTCACTGCCTCCACAGGGGTCTCAGCCTGGATACGATAAAGGACACGCATCACAATTTTTAGCAATAACTTTGATCACGTTAAAATAAATAGCACATATTTTCTCTCTTCCTTTTATGGCCATTTATCATATTCAGTTAATTTCAGATGTACTTTTGTCATTCTAGTCAACGGTTTGTCGAGATTTGTTTGCACACTGACCAAAATAAGGGTTTCCACTTAATGACTGAACAAATGTTAATTAAATCACAGACTCAGGGAAGAGGGGGGAAAAAACTAATTTTTGTTCTGGCTTTTAATAGTCTTGTCCTAGCTGCTTGACATCCCAATTACTCCCCCCCCTCTCTCTTCTCCCTCTCATCCAGCTGACAGACACAAGGGGCGCTCTCCCTTGTCTTAATATCACAAACCCCGACAAGCACCTTTATTATCCAGCTCCCCGTGTCCCCCTCAGCAACAGGGTTATTATAACCCCCCCCCACACCCCCCCGATATCAACACAGACTTGATTCACTTCCCCCCACTGGGCATGTCTGTCTCTCACTCCTCCCATCTGTGCTCTCTCTCCCTCCCTCCCTCCCTCTCTCTCTCTCTCTCTCTCTCTCTCTAAGGCTTTTAATGCCTCCCTCCGTACTGTGTGTTTGTGGGCGGAGGTGATTTGGGGTGAGGTGGGGGTGTTGGTGGGATGGAGGGGGGGTGGGTTCTCTCAAGGAGAGAGAGCGAGAGAGAGAGAGATAACTGGAGGTGTTCTCTCGAGGAGAGAGAGAGAGAGAGAACTGGAGGTGTTCCCTCAAGGAGAGAGAGAGAGAGAGAGAAGTGGAGGGAGGGAAAGAAAAAGAGTAAGAAACCGAGATTGAGACCGGGAGAGAAACCGAGAAAGAGAGAGACGTGGAGAGAGGGAGAGAAATAGAGAGAGAGAAAGAGGGAGGGAGGGACACACATAAGATGGAGCTAAACAGAGAGAGAGAAAGAGAGAGGGAAAGAAACAGAGAAATAGAGAGTGGGAGAGAGGGAAAGAGAGAGAGAGAGAGAGCCTCTGCCTCGTTATCCCAGCACTGTCATTACTGCTGACAGGAGAGGGACCTGGGCCAGTCCCAGAGGTAGACAATTAGACACATATTAAACAACTACAGAGAAAGCATAATCAGGGCGTGGGGAACAAGCAGTACTGCTGAGAGATAGAGATCTATGAGCCTGGTAACATTACTGTAGATCACGCTTAAAACCATGTTTGTTGACATAGATAAATTTTCCTACCAAGACTTGTGTTGCTGCAGTTGCCGTGATGTTGGCGGGTGAGGGTGGGTTTGTTGCCTGTTAAAAGGGTGCGTCCTGTCCGCCGTTAACCCTCCGATGGCGTTATCTTACGCTTTACAGATAAAGAACGCGGCAGCGAATGTCCTGCGGGAGACCTGGCTGATCTACAAGCACACCAAGCTGACCAAGAAGATCGACCACTACAGGGTGCGCAAACACCAGCGCAAGTTCCTGCAGGCTATTCACCAGTAAGGCCCCGACTGTGACTGTGCAACTAGACTACTGCACCTATACTGTACCTGTCTACCCCGACTGTGACTGTGCATCTAGACTACTGCACCTATACTGTACCTGTCTACCCCGACTGTGACTGTGCACCTACACCTATACTGTACCTGTCTACCCCGACTGTGACTGTGCACCTACACTACTGTACCTATACTGTACCTGTCTACCCTCAGTTTAACCACAGTTCAGTTACCCGATTAGACGCCTTTTGGAGAAAAATCTGCCAGAGCGTCTGGTGAAAGAGGTTTTCCCTGAAAAGCGTTAGCTGTGAACTTTGGTTCAGTAAACCCGCTGAGGGAGGTGCTGGCCTAATTTCTTTGTTTGCCTTTTTCCTTAGATATGCAGACCTTTTCCACAACACGACTTGCCGAAAAACCCTGTCATGATTGCAAGCACAACCTATTGAAGGCAAATGCACATGCAGTATACACCCCTGCCCAAGGTCCTGTTGCACAGCCCGCGTGTAGCCGATGTGCAGCACAGCCCTCGTGTAGCCGATGTGCAGCACAGCCCTCGTGTAGCCGATGTGCAGCACAGCCCTCCTGTAGCCGATGTGCAGCACAGCCCTCCTGTAGCCGATGTGCAGCACAGCCCACGTGTAGCCGATGTGCAGCACAGCCTTCCTGTAGCCGATGTGCAGCACAGCCCTCGTGTAGCCGATGTGCAGCACAGCCCTCGTGTAGCCGATGTTCAGCACAGCCCTCGTGTAGCCGATGTGCAGCACAGCCCTCCTGTAGCCGATGTTCAGCACAGCCCTCGTGTAGCCGATGTGCAGCACAGCCCTCGTGTAGCCGATGTGCAGCACAGCCCTCCTGTAGCCGATGTGCAGCACAGCCCTCCTGTAGCCGATGTGCAGCACAGCCCTCGTGTAGCCGATGTGCAGCACAGTGGTGATACGAGCGTTGTGCATTGCACAATGCAGTCCGGCTCACAGACTCGTGTTTCTCCACAGACTGCGCAGTGTGAAAATGGAGCAGAGGAAGCTCACTGACCAGGCCAACACCTTAGTGGACCTGTCCAAGGTGAGGGACTCACCGGCCTGCACACACACACCTCGCCCCTGTGTCTGTACTGTGTGTGAGCCTGCATAACATTCTACTGCACACACCATCACTGACACCCTATACACACACACATGGGGACTCAGTCATTCTATATGCAGGTATTTTTAAAAATGATCTAATCCCTTTCCCGCCTCAGGTACTGTATCATGCTCTAGTCATCTCTGCGTAAATAATTATGCGTCTATATTTGCTCTGATTTCCCAGCAGGAGAATTAATATTAATATCACTGAATCATCTTATTTCATGGCTTCGTTCTTTCCCCGGCTCATGGATATTGATGAGTGAGACTTCGGCTCTAGAATTTCCTTTATTTCTGTCGATAGTGGGGCTTTCAAATGCAGATCAAAGTAATGACATAATTGAGAGATCAGATGTAGGGGTTCCCCGGCAGAGTGAGCAACCTTAACGCCGCTCCGGTCTGATTGCACACCGCGTCCACGTCGCACGATGCACACCCACACCCACACCGACACTGTAAATACCGTACGCGTTCAACGCGTTAATGACTGTCTGCCATGCAGCTTAAACCCACACAGAAACTGCCGGAATGACACACACCGCCCCATGAACCACTGAACTCATACTGTAATGCACACAGACACCACAGATATCCCCCTTGTGCCCACACTGACAGTATACATTACATTACAATCATTTGGCAGACTTTTATCCAAAGCGATGTACAATAAGTGCATATACTGAAGGTTATTGAAGCAACTACAAAGCAGATGCGACAAAGCACAACTTTCTCACAACGTAGGAGCTAAATATAGATATCCCCCCTTACACACAGACACAATAGATATCCCCCCTTACACAGAGACACAATAGATATCCCCCCTTACACAGAGACACAATAGATATCCCCCCTTACACACAGACACAATAGATATCCCCCCTTACACACAGACACAATAGATACCCCCCATGCACGCTGATAGCATTTATTCCACTCATACCAAAGAGGATACTCTGAGCATAACGTTATGTAACTTTAGTTGCTAAGCTAACTGAGAACACTACTGCGCATACCTGATCACTTCCCCTGATCACACCATACACATCCCTCTTATACCCACACTGACACCATAGATATCCCCCTTATACCCACACTGACACCATAGATATCCCCCTTATACCCACACAGACACCATACATATCCCCCTTATACCCACACAGACACCATACATATCCCCCTTATACCCACACTGACACCATACATATCCCCCTTATACCCACACAGACACCATACATATCCCCCTTATACCCACACAGACACCATACATATCCCCCTTATACCCACACTGACACCATACATATCCCCCTTATACCCACACTGACACCATACATATCCCCCTTATACCCACACAGACACCATACATATCCCCCTTATACCCACACAGACACCATACATATCCCCCTTATACCCACACTGACACCATAGATATCCCCCTTATACCCACACTGACACCATACATATCCCCCTTATACCCACACTGACACCATACATATCCCCCTTATACCCACACAGACACCATACATATCCCCCTTATACCCACACTGACACCATACATATCCCCCTTATACCCACACTGACACCATACATATCCCCCTTATACCCACACAGACACCATACATATCCCCCTTATACCCACACTGACACCATACATATCCCCCTCATACCCACACAGACACCATACATATCCCCCTTATACCCACACAGACACCATACATATCCCCCTTATACCCACACTGACACCATACATATCCCCCTTATACCCACACTGACACCATACATATCCCCCTCATACCCACACAGACACCATACATATCCCCCTTATACCCACACAGACACCATACATATCCCCCTTATACCCACACTGACACCATACATATCCCCCTTATACCCACACTGACACCATAGATATCTCCCTTATACCCACACTGACACCATACATATCCCCCTTATACCCACACTGACACCATACATATCCCCCTTATACCCACACTGACACCATACATATCCCCCTTATACCCACACAGACACCATACATATCCCCCTTATACCCACACTGACACCATACATATCCCCCTTATACCCACACTGACACCATACATATCCCCCTCATACCCACACAGACACCATACATATCCCCCTTATACCCACACTGACACCATACATATCCCCCTTATACCCACACTGACACCATACATATCCCCCTTATACCCACACTGACACCATACATATCCCCCTTATACCCACACTGACACCATACATATCCCCCTCATACCCACACAGACACCATACATATCCCCCTTATACCCACACAGACACCATACATATCCCCCTTATACCCACACTGACACCATACATATCCCCCTCATACCCACACAGACACCATACATATCCCCCTTATACCCACACAGACACCATACATATCCACCTTATACCCACACAGACACCATACATATCCCCCTTATACCCACACAGACACCATACATATCCCCCTTATACCCACACAGACACCATACATATCCCCCTTATACCCACACAGACACCATACATATCCCCCTTATACCCACACTGACACCATACATATCCCCCTTATACCCACACTGACACCATACATATCCCCCTTATACCCACACAGACACCATACATATCCCCCTTATACCCACACAGACACCATACATATCCCCCTTATACCCACACAGACACCATACATATCCCCCTTATACCCACACAGACACCATACATATCCCCCTTATACCCACACAGACACCATACATATCCCCCTTATACCCACACAGACACCATACATATCCCCCTTATACCCACACAGACACCATACATATCCCCCTTATACCCACACAGACACCATACATATCCCCCTTATACCCACACAGACACCATACATATCCCCCTTATACCCACACTGACACCATACATATCCCCCTTATACCCACACTGACACCATAGATATCTCCCATAAACAGACTGGTGCCATCGATACTCTGCCCCATAAACACAGACACCATAAATATCCCCCCATAATATAGAATATATGTACTGTGGCAGTTTGGTGTACCTGCCACCCTGCAGAGCAATCCACACTGGCACGATTCCCCTTTGCCCTTTTCCGTTAAAAAATAATTCCTGTTTCTACCCTGACCTGTGACTTTGCGTCACCTAGCAACCGCAGAAGGTGTGACAACAGGAACATAACAGCGAGAGAGGCAGAATGAGAATGCGAAACGATGTGGGTAGATGGTGTGTGTCTGTGTGTTTTTTTTATGTGTGTGTGTGTGTGTGCTCCTTTTAGCGCATTGAATACCTTTGAGAGAATACGTAAAACTTACAGTCGAACATTACGATGCTGAGATTCAGTTTTTCTGAGTACTTCACCAGTATCCATTAGAATATTGTACATCAGTTCAACGGACATGCGTCAGGTTATGTGGGTAAGCTGTTGTAACAGAAGTGACATAATCATGTAATTAAACCACTCAAAAATGATTCACCTGAACAGAAAAAACAAGCAGAAAACAAGCACTTGGGTCTATTTCGAAAGAGACCGCTGTGTAGAACTGCTTTTCAAAAGCCTAATGAATTCAAATGGATGGAAATTACCTGCTATGGTCCACTCTGATGTCCAGAGGGTTTCTGTCAGTGGATCTGTGTGTGAATGTAATTCTGTATACGAGTACTGGCATACACACACACACACACATCCATACATACATGTAACTAGACACGCACACACACACAAACATACATTCAAACACAGTGGTTGAAACATCACCTTTTCTCTGCATGATTGATGACTTCACTCATACTTAGCCAATAAAAGCCTCTTGTTTTGTGGGCAGAAAACACTAAAGACTGTGTGACACAGACCAGGCAAACAGTAGATATGAGGGATGAATAATTAATCACGTGGCTATATGAATCAGGATGCGAGATACAAGGATGAAATAAAAAATAAATCATTTATCATTCTATTACTATTGATGGTGAGGACACACTGGTAGCTACCAGGAGAGCATCAGTTATCATAGCTAATGTTTGCTGGACCCAACCTCTCTTCTAGGCTCATAAAAGTCAGGTTTACGAAACGCAAGCGTCGTTATCAGCATTAACTCCCTATTAACACTCTAACCTTTAAAGGCTTTCATCTGGGAACCACATGCAGACCCACCACTATATGTATATACCTTTAATGTCCATTCAATTTGTGTGTCTCCTGTCAATCAGCTCCAACCCACTGGAGCAGCAGTGCAGTGAATCTCACGCACTTTGCACAGCACTGGAGCACATAAATCAGTGGCCATATCACTGCCCGTCCCTCCTCTTCCTCCTCTTCCTCCCTCCAGATGCAGAGCGTCATGTACGATCTGGTGTCGGAGATTAACGACCGCAGCGAGGACCTGGAGCGGCAGATGTTGGGGCTGGAGCGGCGGGTGGAGCAGCTGACCGCCGGATTCAGCACGCTGCCCAGTCACCTGACCGCCATGCTTACCGCCCAGCACACCGCTCTCCTGAACCTGCTGCGAGAGAGGGGCGGGGTCGAGGGAAGCCCGAATACCAGCTCTTCCAGCTGCTGAGAGGGAGGCCGACACACACACACACACACACACACGAGTCCCTTGATTCTACAGGGATGGCGAGCCAAGAGGGAGGCAGACACAAGGGGGTGTGGTCTGTGTAAGTGGGAGGAGACAAGCACAACAGGGCCAAGGCAGGGGAGAAACACCATGGCCGTGTCCGAATCAGCAATCTTCCACACTGTTGAGTAGCCTTGGTGAGCAGATAGGGTGAGAAAGTCGTTGAGTACGTGAATATTTTTCTAATTGCAGTATACTTCAAACACTCAGATGACACACTTACTTCCGGGGTTTCGCCGAGTACATTCGGGAGCACATTTTTCAAGAAGTACGCAAACATTTTGGTCACATAAATATGACGTAAAGCTTTGTTTAAAGAAAATGAGGCGCAGCTTCGCTGACGTTTTCCTTCAAATACAACAAAAACAACACGTGACATAGCAGCGCAAGAGTGGGCCGCAGGGTTGCCAGATCTTGCAAGACTTTCCAGCCAAATGGCAACTCAAAACTATATTTTTAACTGAAACCAATGTATTTGAAATAGAAATAATAATATTTTTACTTTTTAAAATAACTGCGTGCTTTGCAACTTTTCATTTTTACCCGTGACTGCACTTTGAAAGTATCCCAGTTTAGCTGTAAAACCGCGGATATGGCAACACTGGTGGGACGTCTAAGGACCTGCTTACAACACTTCCACAGTGCGGATGGAAAATAGTATGGCGGATATTTTTCGCGGACTGCTAAACTGCACATTAAACAGCACACTTCGGCCAATGCACTGTACGCAGGAGACACACTATATAGAGCTCTGATTCGAACGCAGCCTATCTCTGAAGTGACTGGGCACACTGCTCTGACCTTAGAGGTCAACCATATTGATCTCAGAGCAGTTAGCAAAGTCTGGGGGAACGTTTACGTCACCCCAGGAAAATCAACTGTTCAGCAGTCAGTGGCTTTCAGCTCAAGGTACCTTAGTCTTTTGATTACCTCTGGGTTACCGTGGGGGGGGACTAAAGAACATCCATTAACAAAGGTTTATTTACAAGTTGATTGCCCCAACATGGTAGCAACAGGGACGGTGTGCTCACTCACTTTCGATATGCGTAGAATAATGGGGGAAATTAACCAGGTGGCAGGTAACTCCTCCAACTAATGTGGATGTGTGTGTGTGAGAGAGAGAGAGAGCCGGTAAACCTCAATTCCTGCCAATTGTCAATGGAACTGAAAACACACAAAAAGCGAATGCAGTAAGAATTAGGAGAAAACAAATCAAACTGACAGGACAGAGTCAGAAATAAGGAGTGTAGTAAACAACAGGAAACTGCAAATGAGGAGAGAAGAGGAAGAATTTAAATGAATCGGAACACTAGAGAGGAGTTAGAGGGAGAGAAAGAGCGTGAATACTGAAGAGTTTAACAGAGTCAAGTAATTACAGGGAATGTGTCTCACTCTCCATCAGGAATGAATGACAATGCCTTTTTTTAATCCCATCGATGCATTTTCTAATTGCCAATTGTGTGAAAATGAACATCCCTTTAACGAGAATTCTAACGAGTAGGATTATACAGGCATTATATAACGGCACTGCATATTTGCACGATACAAACGGACAGTGTGGCGACGTAGGCTACCACACGTTTCCTGAGCACCTTTTCACACAAAAACGACGACATGGGACACAACGCGCGTGTACTACAGACGGACAGCTTTCACACTGCACAATTTAAATGATCCAATGCTAGCTATTATCAATTGCAAAGGAAATATGCATACGTAAACTGAAAACAACACGAGCTGGAGGTGGCACCTACAAGCAGGCAAACAAAACGTAACCACTGTTTACATGAATGTACAGACGCCACTGTTCAGATGTAATCTTATGTTACCAAAGTGTCCGCTTTTAGGGCCGAAACATACCTCACGCAAATACGTGGACGCTTCGAGCTACGCAAACCGTCTTTTCCAGTGACATGTGACAAGACAAACCAGAGGAAAGCACAGATCGAACAAGAAGGCTGTTTACTGTTGTTGCCTGCTATAGCGTCCTTCGCTGCAATGTTCTGGTTTGTCTTTCACAAGTGTCATGGCAAAAGAAAAGCTGTTTGCGTAGCTAGAAGCGTTCGCATATTTCCGTATGTTTCGGCCCTAGCAACGACAATGGACTATAAAGAGAGGCAGGGAAACATCTTCTGTGGTCTGAGAGGTTTTTGAGGAACAAAGAATCAAAGAAAAATCTGGAACTAAAGACGAGAGGAGTCGCTCTTTTTAAAAAGAATTAAAGAATAAAAACACTGCCAAGAACCCAATTAGGAGAGGAAAAGGAAACTGAATAATCGTAGAACTATAAAAGAAAATAAAGTATCCTTTTTTTTAAAAGGAAGATAAACTTGATAATTTATCTGTGTTCCACCAGAATATGACTACACACTGCTTCTGACCTCTTGCTCTCAGAACCTTTTAAAAACTGTCCTATAGCGATATCCTGTGGCCGGAATACTGAATTACACCTGCTTGGATTACGTATTGTATACTGAACCCTAGCTTTATATTGCTTCATTTTTTTTTTTTTTTACAATTCAATGTTAATTGAAGCAATTATAGTTGATATTTACTATTATGCTACAGTATTTGTACTTATGACAATAATACATTTATTAATAGAACATTTAATAACATTTAAGATTAATATTAAATTGACTTGAGCAGTACAGTTTAAGGTTAAAATTATTTTGTAGTTTTATTTTATCAGAGGGAAATAAAGTATATATCTATATAACATGCCACTGGTTGTGTGAGTGTGTGTTTTTTGGTTCACGCATATTTGGAGAAGTGTATAATTGATTGTATATTAAAATTTGTTTTGATTAGACTTTGATTCGCTATATTGGGATGTGCAACTACAGGAATATTCGTATTGACACAAATACTCAGCTCAAACTAACAATTTTAACATGTGAATTTAAAATGTTTATTTTATATAACTTACTATATATACAGTTGCACACAAAATTATTCAAACCCCTTCACTTTTTGCACACTTTATTGTTTTGTAGATTTAATTTTAAATGTATAAAATTGCCATTTTTGCCCATCAATCTACACTCGATAACCCATAATGACAAAGTGAAAACGTTTTTAGAAATGTTTGCAAATGTATTAAAAATCAAAAACTGAAATTTCTCACGTGAATAAGTATTCAACCCTTTGCTTTAATGTATTTCTAAAGTATCATATTTGGTCACATATCCTTTGCATGCTGTTACTTCCTGAAGTCTGTGACCCATCAACATCAAAAGACTCTCGCTATCTTATTTTCATTCGATAACTCAGACATTTGATAACTTACAGCCATTTCACCCAGGCATCTAGTCTGAATCTAGTCTCATCCCCGAATTCCCATAAAGATCCATTCAAATGCAGAGAGGTTATAGTATCGCTTGTAACAGTACCTGAAAATAAGATAGTCTTTTTGATGTTGATGAATAATTTTGAGTACAACTGTATATATAATGTAATTTTCCTCTCCACTGTAGCGCTTCTGCCAGGCCCTCCAAGACAGCAAACGCATCTTAAAGGATTGTTGCAAACCACAATTTACAGTAATTTCAACCAAAATATTGAGCATATTGAAGGCAGCCCAGATTTCCTATTTTGTGTTTGAAACCACATCTCCAGCAGGGCTGAGTGGAATTTTTGTCGACTTAGTCAAAGGTCACTCCCGGAATGTATTACTTTTCTTCATACCTTGTGCTTTATTGATGAAATATGTTGGAACATGTACACCTGCATAAACCATTGTCATTTCCTGTCTAAATCAGAAAGTGTGTGTTTTTATTCCACAAGTATATTTTGCGATGGCCAAAATAATTGAGTTTTTAAAAGAAGCTTAATTTAGGGGGGAAACCAAGGACAAAACAGGGCCCCCTGCAAGTTCTACTTATGTCAACGGCACTGACATTGACTAGATTGTTCAAAAGCGACCCTGGTTTGGGAGTTCACTTTGTTAATGATTTATTCATTTAAAAACCTCAACGAAGCCCCCCCCCCCAGCCACCTGCCCAACTTTTTTTTTTTTTTTGCCAAGTCTGAAGAGATTTCCTTAATCGTTACATCTCATATTGCATATTGGGCAGCAATCTAGTTGCCCTTAATTGGTGCTTCTTATACCAGTTTCCATACATTTCCTGTAGTGCGGCACACAGAACTGCACACGGATCCTATTAAGTGGATCCCATTAGCTTTTCACCAGCCTTGACATTCACCGGGTGAAATCCTCTCATTACTTCTCCACCTCATTCCACTCTGAACAGGACACAACACACAAGAGCTCCTCCTCAACTCCACCTCATTCCACTCTGAACAGGACACAACCCGCTGTTAACCCGCTACGCTGCATAATCCCTGGCTGGTAACCCGCTACGCTGCTTAATCCCTGGCTGGTAACCCGCTACGCTGCTTCATCCCTGGCTGGTAACCCGCTACGCTGCATAATCCCTGGCTGGTAACCCGCTACGCTGCTTAATCCCTGGCTGGTAAGGATAGCTGTTAAACAGAGCATGCGGCTAATGGGGCAGAGTCGACGTACAGAAAGAAAGGACCAGATATTACGATGCTTTTGACAAAAAAATTACACGTTTTATTGTAAGAAAGGCCCGGTTGGATGTTCGGGGGTCCCAGTGATCGGTCAGTCCGGTTAGCTCCTGTCCTCCAGTCCAGACCGTGGGCTGGACGGCACTGGGGTCTGATCCTTATGCAAGTCGTCCGGATCGTTCAGCGACCGGGGCGGGAACATCACTGGAGATCCCTGGGTCCAACCCCGCCTCTCCACTCCCTTCCAACAGGGGGCGCTGACAAGCAGCTAATGCTGCTTTCTCCTGAATGAGCATCCTAAACAGAGGGAGGGAGGTCAGGCCACGTGAAGGAGAACAGAGGGCTCTGACAGAAAGCAGCTGAAAGACACTGACGGGAGAAATAGGTGGTTTCCACGGGTGACAGGGGTGAGGGAGAGGGGCTTCTGACCTGAAAGCAGGCTTTGTGCCCGGCCAGTGTCATGAAAGCCAGCCAGGAATTGTGACACTGCGCTTTTCAACACCAAGAGAACGGAATTAACATCATCGAGTGGCCAAGGCTCCAAGGCGTTGTAGAACTGAGAGGAAGGGGGGAAGCCCCTCAAATCCAGCCTCGGACTATCCCCGTCATCCCAAACCCCATTCCTACCCTGTCCCCGTCATCCCTAACCCCATCATCCTAAAACCCATTCCTACCCCATCCCCGGCATTCCTAACCCCATTCCCACCCCGTCATCCCTAACCCCATTGCAACCCCGTCATCCCAAACCGCATTCCTACCACGTCCCCGGCATTCCTAACCCCATTCCCACCCCGTCCCCAGCATCCCGTGCAGCTCTCTACCGAAGGCCCATACCGCCACGCTCAATTTGCACCATTTAGGTAATTAGATGGCAAACCGGTAATGCAAAAAAAAAGAAGTAGGTTAGGCGTTGCCATGGAACCACACATCATGAGCTGCTGGATTGTTGTTGCTATGGTAGCGGTATAAACAGAACAGGTGGGAGGGATCTTGCACACAGCAGCACGCATTTCACTGTACCGCTCTCAGTAGTGCACAAGTAAATAAATAAACTATGATTAGAGACAGATGCTACATAAAAGCATTCCAACTGCGCAGAGGCTGGCACACCAACACACTGATTTACACCTGGGATGTGCAGCTCTGGAGTAACCTCAGTACTGATCTATGCTATTGCACAGGGATCAAACCTGTCAACTGAGAATAATTAGAGAGCCAAAAGAAGACTCGCTGAATTACATTTCAAATGGAGGCGTTTTCCCAATCCTTGTTAAACCGAGCTTGCACGCGCAAACGCTCGCTCGCACGCACGCACGCACGCACGCACGCTCACAGACAGGCACGCACGCACGCATTGAGGTTTCAGCGTGGGGGGGGTTACTGACCTTCTGTAAGGCGCGCCTTCCCACCGGTGGGCTGGCACAAGACGGTGGAGCAGCCCACACAGAGCACAACCGTCTGCGCGTGGCTGAACACCGTGGTGATCTTGTAGCATCCTGGGGGGGGAGACAGCAAGTGAGGTCATCGCTGAGGCATCCCACACACATACGGATACACTGGCACTCCATCCACACGCATGCATAGGGGTCACAGCGCGGCTCTGACAGCCCTCGCAAAGAGCCTCAGAGCGGCCTTCCATCCACACATATATATGCAGGTGCCATTGTGGCTCTAATGTCCTGCAGAGAGAGCCTCAAAGTGGTCTTCCATCCACACGCATACATGTGAGCTCCATTGTATGGAAGCATAACCGCGCCAAAATTCAAATGAAAATGCAAATCGCCGATTGCATTTAGTTTACATTCAATGTGCACAAAAAACATGACAAAATAAAAAATTAAACGCAAAAGGCCACTTTGCGTTTTAATTTTAAAGTTAATGTACGCACTATCTGACAATAAGAAAACGTTCATGCAAATCCATTTCACATTTATTTTTTCTCGCCCTCTATGACACAACCCGAACTACATTTGCATTAGCAGTTTCTTATTGTATTCTTATTCCCCAATGAACTAGGAAATATCGCTGTCTAGCCTGGTAACTGCCTGACGACTGAAATCACAGACAACCACTGAAGTTGAACCATAAATTCAGTGGTTTGACGGTCCCCTGTAACGCCCCTTTCTTCCAGGCCACGCCTTGACGGCCTGCTTTGACCGTTTGTATGTTCATTTCGGAGTTTTGGCAGGGTTCTGCGTGACCACGCGGAAATTATGATGTAAATGGATGCAATGCCACTCTTGTGCCGCAAAGTATGAAAACGACATGCAAAATGGCGAATTGAATTATCATTTCATTTTTGTCACGGATCATGTGATTGCAATAAGTAACTGCGAATGCAAAAGTGGTTTTTAATTTTCATTTAAATTATGGCAGGGTTGTGTCGTAGAGGGCGAGAAAAGATAAATGTGAAATGGATTTGCATGAACGTTTTCAAAATGTCAGAAAGTGCGTACATTAACTTGAAAATTAAAACGCAAAATGGCCTTTTTTCAGGAGAATGGGATCACGACTCACTACAGATGAAGGCAAATAACCCAGTATAAAATACTCATTTGTAAAAAACTCATTGGCACGATTCATTTTGACCCAGGAGTTTGTATGTGAGCAGCGAGTTCTTATGCAACACAAAAAGAACCAGAAACTGAGAGAGCACTATGAGCAACAGCGGGTTTACTCATTTGAATAACTGAACTTGGGAGCCACAGAATATTCAAATGATTGTAAAAGAGCATTGTCACTGCTGTGTTCTACAACAGGTGGGGAAAGAGGGGGGACAGGCGCACAAGAGAACGTCTGTTCTACAACAGGTGGGAGCAGAGGGGGGACAGACCCGCAAGAGAACGTCTATTCTACAACAGGTGGGAGCAGAGGGGGCACAGTTGCGCAAGAGAACGTCTGTTTTGCTACAGTTGTGTCTCGCGCCTCTTCACCACAGTCCTGGCAGGTACTCAGAGAGCAGGGACAGGAGAACCGCCAAGCTGATCTGAGAACAGTCGAAGCTCAAGGCAGCAGGCCAAACACAGTCCACTGGCACTGATCCTAGAACAGCCAAGCTCAAGACACTGTCGCACGGGTGGCCCTCAAACATGAAGGTATTACTCCCTACCACCCAATTCCCAGCTTGCCAATACACGCCACCAGAGAGGTCCAAAAAAAAAACATTTTTTTAAAGCAGGGTTTGACATCATCCAGCCATAGTTAGAGGGGTTACACAAGGGCACCATGGGCGGCAGTGTAGCATAATGGGTAAGGAACTGGACTTGTAACCGAAAGGTTGCCGGTTCGATTCCCAGGTAGGACACTGCCGTTGTACCCTTGAGCAAGGTACTTAACCTGAATTGCTTCAGTATATATCCAGCTGTATAAATGGATAAATGTAATAAAATGTAATAAGAAGTTGTGTAAGTCGCTCTGGATAAGAGCGTCTGCTAAAATAATTTTTTTTAAAAAGCATGACATGTCCATTCCTTCTGAACAAAAATCCTTTCTTTCGCAGCACTGATGTCCATCCCACCGTTCCTCTAAGGTTAAATGACAAAAAAACTCAAGTCTAACGGCTCACCTTCACTCAAGCGCAACGTGCACAGATGGTACCTCAGGCAGCAGTAAATAAGAGTACTTGTGTCCCCCTAATTTATCTGCCATTAGCTCAGGACCGGTTATAAATAAAAATCATTACATTCAATTACATTCGGCAAGACAAACCCGGCTCCCAGCAGCGCACACTAAACTGGAAAATGGCTCCGTGCCACAACAATACCGCTAAATGTAGGCCAGCTGCACTGGCCCCGATCTTAACGAGCCGCTCCCCAATGCTGCAGCACACTTGATGATTAATTTAGCCTATTTGTTTGTTTACTGTAGCGAGCACAGCCGCAAGGGGCCAGATGATCAGTTAGTCGCTGTTCGATGGTTGCGCTTTAAAAAAAAAAAGTATTATTTTTTTAAAGTGCCTCCAGGGAGAATTAGATCCATCCTGGTGGTATAATTAGGCACTTTGCCAAAAAGCTGTAGAATTTCTTACTTAGAGAAATGGCGTTACGGAGAAGCGTAAAGGCTCTCATCATTAGAACGCCGGCTACGTTCCATTTGCCGGGGAGCCATCTTGCATTCCAATGGGAATGCGATGACAGTGAGGTCACAAAGGCACTGTGACATCAGCAGGACACACTGTGACATCAGCAGCCTGGTATTGTGAACACAAGTCCCATTAGGTAGACTCAATCATAGATATCTACAGGCTCAATGGCCAGAGGTCTGCCATCTTCCTGTTCACAGCACTGGTCACTCAAGCAGGCCGTGAATAACAATTCCACTAATGGACTACGAGGGGGATCTTTAATCAGTCTCGTCTCCTGTGTCAGCTCCACTTAGGTCAGTCATCAATACTAGGGTCCTAAAACTCTCAGATAATAGAGAAATCTGGAGAACCACTTTTCAGTAGTACAAATTGACTTTTTTTCAGGCACCAATTACTGCAGTCTATTTACTGCAGTTTATTTTACAGACACAACTACAAAAACTGGATGTGATCAAAGCCTTACTACAGAAGCTGGAACCACAATACAGCCAATATCAAGTGCTGATGAGATACATTAGTAATGTAATGGCAATTATTGGCTGATGGCAATATTAGAATAGTGATTTACGTCACTGCCTCTTATTGAATCAGTCCTGAAAATAAACACTGAAAAATGTTTCAGAACATAACACCATAGTAGATTGCACGGGGTTAGAGACGGAGCGTGCAGACAAACCTGGACACTTGACGTCCATGAAGTAGGAGTTTGGGCTCTGCACGAGACGCTTCTTCTTGTGACTTCTCTTCTCCTCCTCTGGGGACGGGTGCAACAGGTCTTTAGCGAGCTGAGGGGGATTGGAGAAAAGCGTGTTACGCGACCAAATCTTTACGCGACCAAAGCAGCTTAGTTGTGATATAAACTACACGTAGGAGACATTCACTGCGATGCGCGTCAGTTTTAAAACTGATATGTGATTAATGATTGTAGAAATTCCACACCACGTAGTGAACTTTTCGCAGAGATGTAAACCTGATGTAACTGTGCCCCAATCAACATAATGGCTAGGCTATCTAGTTACAAGTGAAATCTCGGGCCTGAACTGGTAGCTAACTTACTGCGTCACTTGCCAAAAGGGTGTTTTAGATTCAGTTTGCCCGTCTCAATGAATATGATACTCTGCCGTGCTGGTTGCTATTTGCTAAGCGTCAGCGAATCGACTGAACATTTTTCATAGCGTCAGATCACAAATTTGCCAATCATCGTGAGCGAAATACAAACGGAACATTTTGTATATAACGTTACAAGCCAAGGCAACAAAAACGCTTCTCTCATTTTAGATTGATATCTGGCTAACATTTAATGCACACGCTACAAAAACACATAATTGTGCTCCCATGATATTTTGTTATGTACGCCGCCATCTTGTCTCAGACCTAACGTACACTCATATCACGCGCTCGAGTCGCGTTAATTTTGTGTTTTTTTCAAGGCTGTCAAGCACGCAACTACTAAGCATTTATTTGCAAATTTATTGTGCATTGACTGACGCGGTGCCCAACTCTTCTGCTTGTGGTTTTAGAGAAATACATTAAAATCGACTGAGGGTCGAACACTCACGGGCATGTTAGCGAATACGTAGACGCTGCCGAAAAGAGAGAGAAACCGGAAACGGCAGGATATTATAAACGGGGCTCGTGCGCAGGGGCAGGAAGGAAGTTGCAGTGAAAAAGCGGTGGTTAGTATAGTTGGGTGGACATACTTGTAAGGTCAAAACATCTTAGAGCATGGTGACATTAGAACAAAATGTTCTCAATATATAACGGTATATATCCTTTATTACATATAAAAAATGTAATACCATACACTACATTTTTAAAATAGTATATATAGCTAGCTATAAATAATCAAATTAATGTAACCATTGAAAAGTACCTTGAGACTGCGACACGTATGGATTTACATTACATTGAATAAAGCTTCCATACGGCTCATTTTCCAGCGCTGTGTTTTAAGTGACACTTTTTCAATGGTGTCTTTGTGCATGTCCATGGTGTATGAAATCATAGAAATTATTTTAGGACACTCAGAACTGGAGATGAAGAGACTGAAAGAGAAGGAAAGGCTGGAGAAAGCTGTGAAAGATGGATGGAGAGAGCGAGATAGTTCTTTTTGTTAAAGTGAAAAAATGTTGAAAGACACAGAAGAAGAGACAGACAGAGACGGATGTAATGTGTAGAGACTATTAGACAGCATTGGAGTCTCTGGGGTTTTTGTTATCTTAAGTCCTGAACACACTTCAATTGTCCATGCAGTTATGCTACGGTGCCCTTTATATACAATGGTCAATTGTTGAATGAAACAATTTGTCTTGCAGTGGGATTTATTAAGTTCTACTCAGGTGAAAATGGTCACATAATTGCTCTGGGCCAATTGGAGACCACACAAGGAACCAAAAAGAGAAGTTAGAGGGGATACTGAGTTCATTGGGAGATGAGTAGTCTCGTAGGGCGTTTGATGTTGTGGTTTTCTGTTTTCAACTCATTTCATTTACTGTCCAGTTGAACTACTGTTTTGTCCAAAAATGAAAAAGGCTTCAAATGGATTAGCACATGCAGTAGCAGTGGCTACAGAGTTCAGTCTGAAGATTTTGAAGACTAGCAAGAATGAAACAGGCTTATTTAAAATAATTTTTTTAAATTGATATTATAGTCATAATACACTGTTTAATAAAGTATACATTTGTGACAAGAAACATTTTCTATTCAAATTTTTAAAAAATGTAGCACATAAACTTGGTGAAGATTCCCAGTTTTGTATCTGAAGTTCAATTTGAGTTTTTAATTAAGGTTTTTAATGCATCATACAGAGGGAATGACAGTTGCATAATGGCACATTTTAATTAGAGACAGAGTTCAGCAGTGTAGATTCCCTTGGCTTTATAAGAAAATGCTAAAGCAGTCACATATTACCCCACATACTTATCTATTCGTGTTCATCCGGTGCTAGCTATGGGACACAGCTGTCTGCCTGTAAGGCATTGTTTCTGGTTCCTAAGTGATAATGTGGCAAATGATTTTATTTGATTTGTAGAGACTGTTTTCATAGCTTACTTTCACTTTACAAAAGCTTGCATGCCTGAATATAAAAGCCTACTTGTGCAGAGACATGTTTATTGTTCATGTTTACATTCGTACATTTTGTATCTCATATGCTGTTCCTTATATTTCCTGTTTCTATGGTGCGTTATCTTTCACGCAGTACCCCAGAGTGACCACCAGATGTCAGTGAGTCATTTGTGAATTGATACAAACTGCAGATGTTCACATGTGGATTTATGCTATTCAAAACCTTGTCAGGTAACAGCTGCATGGAAGAATGACACACATGGTGTCGAAACATAACATATAAATCATTTGTTATGTTTTCCAGGAGCACATGAGTGTTTGGGGGTGGGGGTATTGAGTGAGAGTGAACTAGGGTTTTGAGGTCGGTTTGTGTCCTTCTTTGTGTGTGATATTGTGATTAATCTCCCCAGAGTCTGTCAAATTATCGACTGTCTTTCCCTGTTCCTCTTCCACTGACGTAGGAATGTTTTTGTTTATAGGATCTTTGCGCTTCATCACTTCTTGAATCCTCAGGTAAGTTTCACAGTTCAGCAGTGGGAAGCGGTTTCTCTGAAAAGATAGGGGAAAGAAAAAAAATCAACGTCTTTTTTTAAAGTCCATTTTTATCTTGCATTTCCCCTCTTTCTCCCTATTTGGAATGGCCAGGCACATTCATAGATGCACCCCAGAGGACAGGAACGCAGGCAGAAGAGATGAACAGATAAAAGTGAATCAAACAGAAACAGATGTGCACAGGCTGTGGTATGACAATACAGACCAATGATGAAAAGGACACAGAGGGAGGGAGACTCTGGGAGATGGAGTCATATCTGGATTCTGGCCCAAAACACCAGCAGACCCTGTTGTGCAAAGCCACCTGTTCTACATTTACAAAACCGGATATTTACTACATTAATTAAAGTACCTTGCTCAGTGGCTCAAGGGCAGTGCTCTACCTGGGAATCGAGCCTGCAACCCGGCAAAGTTATAAGCCCAGTTCCCTAACCAGTATACCAAACTGCTGCTCTGTTTACGGACACACTGCAGGCCAGCGGCGGTTGGCTTGGCTGGCTCAACCCTCAAAGCGTCTATGGTACTTTCAGAGTTCTACATGCTAATCGTCTCATTGGCAGACGCACAGGTGCGGGACAGTCACCCTGGCGGGCGTGTGGCTAGGCCCCAGTTAGCCTCAGAGGAAGACAGACAAAGGGGTTTAATGAAACTGAAAAATGCAAAGAGAGACTCACAGAGAGGGAGAGGCGGAGGAGGCCGCCTTCGTCCTGCTCTTTCACCGCCTTCAAAAATAAACACAGCGACCGCTCCGTCAGCCTGTTGCCTACGGAAAGAAAAAAGGGCTGGACCTTATAAAATGTATCATCTGAAATGTGCCACTATTACCTGCGGGCCACATAAGCACATTTCCACATACAGTACGTACTGCGCTGGTTTCAGGGGCCAGGGGAGTAAGAACCTTTAATGATGAGAACAGTCCATTCAACCCATACGGCCTCATCTAGAGGCACTCTCTAGAGAGGCTCCAGCACTGCGACAGGCCTGGACTTCAACAGGGTCATTTTAGTATGAAGTACTGCCGCCCAAGCTATTCAATTAATAACTCACTGTGTGAAAACAATATGTCCTGATATCAGTGCAAAATGCACCTTTAACTGAGGTCCACCTATGCCCCTTTGTTCTCGTGAGACCTCGACCGGCAATGCCTTCTGTAATCAACTTTATGAATCCTTTTTTTAAATTTGAAAACCTCAGTCAAGTCCCCCCTTAGTGTCCTATTATGAGCCTGAAGAGAGAGACTGCTTTTAGTCTTTTTACATTTACAAAATGACATTTACATTTTATATCTGGAATCAAATGAATGGCTCCCAATGCTTCTATTGTGGTCTTATATATTTCTTATAGTGTTGTGCCCAGAAGTGGAGCATCAGACGCGTTGAACAGACCTGGGGGCCATTTCCCAAAGCAGGATTGCTGAGTTATCTGGATAACTGCACTGAGGAAAATCCGGAACAGCTCTTTTTACGTCGGTCCATGTTCCATATCTCAGAGGGTTCCGTATTTTATTCAGTGCCGTTATGCAGCTAACTCTGTAATGCTTTGTGAAATACCTCCCTGGGTTCAAATAGTATTTGTTTTGGCTCCAAATACCTTTCTACATTTGGCTAAGCTCACCTGGTGTATTGGAACAAATTAAATAATCCAAAGTGTAACCCCTCCCCATATTCTCCTCCAAGCAGCCTCAAATGCTACAGGCAAGATCAATGAAGCACAGAAAAGTACTTAAATCCAAAACAAATACGATTCGAACCCAGGTCTGGCATGAATGACAGTAATTGCAGTGGTAATGACCTGATAGGTTGAGGGAGGTGAGGATGTTGTTGCCTGGCAGCAGGACACGTCCCTGGCCGTGCTGCGCCTCCGTGTCCAGCAGGGGGCTCACTGTCTCTGTGGCATCAGCTGTCTGAGAAGGGAAAGCGGATCTCAGGAGGACGGCCCGAACGTCACACATAAACACCGTGATGACTGAACCAGGTGAAATTAGCATGCATAAGAAGGTGTGGTGTGGACGTGGTGGCTAATTTCACTCGCAGGGGCACATAATTGGACTGAATGCCTTGCGAGGTGATTGATGGTATTGCTTTGATGCCTGGCTGGGAATTGAGTGATGGGAACCAGGAAGTGTTTGTTATTTAAGCCCAAGAGAGAGATAAAAGAGCAGGAGAGGCAGCGGCAGCCTTACCTTGTTCTGCGAGCCGCTGGTCTGGTCCGAAAGGAGAACAAACAGAACCATGAGTGGTAAAATGGTACATCACAGGCTTTTGCACAAACACAAAATGTACATGAAGGATTGTTTAACAGAGGGTCACATAATAATTCATGCAATTACCAGACGATCAGCCACTTTTGCTGCAGCTTGCATTCTCGTGTGACACTGAGCAGAAACAGCACAACAATGCCATCCACATTAATCTGGGTGTCTGTATTGTTAAAAAGATAATCATAATAACTATGAATGTAAGACATTCTCTGGTGATGTTGTGAGGCTGTGACATTGAGAAGGGTTTGGGGAGGAGCAGAGAGAAGCTCCTCCTCCTCTGGGTTGTGAAATTAGTCGTTTCTTTTATCAGCCTGGGAGGGTTCCAGGACCATGGACAGCGCTGTCCTCGCCTCCAGGCAGGCACAGCAGAGGCTGATTGCTCATTAGCCCAGCTGTGCTAACAGCCCTCACCAGGCCTCTTTAATTAGTTTTACATTCCCCCTTTTCTAATTTTTTTTAAACCTCACGTGGAATGTCTGTTTTTATTTATAGGTCCAACCATCACAGCAACGTCTTTGGTCAATTCGGGTGAGCACAGAATAGCACACACATCCTCCAGAATGGATGCAGCCAGTGGCTTCCGTTCCGGGCATTCTGCGGTCCGTTCTAAACCGGGCATTCACTGGACCAGAGGTCTACATTAGTTATGCTACTGGTGCAGGCAGGCGCACGGCTGACCCGGGGAATCGCTCCCGTGCAAAGAGGCGGGTAATATCCTACACACTGAAACCCTGCCCCACCCCCCAGCCAGCCTTTGATTGCGGCCAGCTGCGCGCGCGTCGGGGCTCCGAGGCACATTCAGCGCTAGTACAGTCACGCGCCCCCCCCCCCCTTTCCCCTCCATCCACTCCAAAAACCTACCACCCTGCAGCAAGCGCCATTTCCCGCCATTCCCCATCTTCAAAGGGCGCCTCCTGTTCAATTTCGTTCAAGGGGACGTGTTAGTTTCTCGAGGTCAAAACTGCGTCTCGCTCCCGGGGTTTTCTGTATTAACAGCGCCGGTCCGTTTGGGTTCCTACAGAGAGGCAGCCTTTTCGGGCCTTTTAACTCATCCAGTTTCACAGGCTGGCACTGCACCCCCATACACGGGCCATTTGCAGTAAAAACCAGCTCTATCCGCACAGCTTGACAACCGCGGAAAAGATGGGTCGGCGGGAGCTCTGTATGTAACTGCCGGCTTACTGGCATTATGCTCAGTCACAGCCGCTAACGGAGAGAACAAAAAAAAAGTCCCACAGAGAACTTGACAAAGAACAAGTGTCGGCCTTCTGGTGCTGCTTACGTAGCCTAAGTCTGTGTGTAGCCTGGTGGCTGTTGGTAGTGCTCACCGTGGTATACAGACACCCTCTTTGTCGTATAGCAGAGCACTGTTCAAGCATACGCACGAGTGGCACATTTCATATCGAACATTTCTCAAACAGCACCGAGCTCTTATGTCAGACGAGTGAAGACCTTCCTGATACCATTTACTTCCGATTTGCTTCAGTTTGTTTACTTCTCAGACTGTCACTCAAAGAAAACAAACCCCCTGGAGTCGGGCGGAGACATGCCCCGTTCACAGCTGAGGTGATGTCATCAAAGACACACCCCTCTTTTAAGGCTTTTAAAGACAAACCCCTCTTTCAAACGGAAAATGCAATTTCCCATACATGTTTCATCCATGTAAGTCGATATAATGGACAAAACATGCAAAAAGGAATGTAAAAATAGCCTTATGAGTCATCAGCCCCGTTGCATCACATCGCAGTTGTGTTTGTGTTATGAGTCAGACCGTCTCTTAATTATCTTTGCGACTTTCAAAATGTGTTGCTGCTGATGAATTGGCATTATGTCCCGTCCCGTCCCCCCCTTCACCATCTGTACGAATAAACTGTATGGACAGTAGAGGACCTGAGTCGCCCTGAGTCAACCTCAAAGAGCTGGCTTGTTTCCCATATCTATGTTTACAGTCTAAATGTGCTATTTTTCTCTCTATCACCACCGTTTGCCAGCAGTTCGGTGTTGTTGCCTTTTAAGAGACGAGACAACATTTATTCCAACCCCCCCTCCCCCCCCGACTGACTCAATGAGGTTTTTCTGTTTTTATGATCCCCTCTGGAAAATGTCTTTTGTGAAGCACTATATAAAAAAGCTGCTGTAAATGGCACTATACAGCATAAATATCGACTGGCTAAACGACTGGACCTTTGCACAGATTCTAAACACCAGCCAGATTCCCCGCCCTGTATAATATTCAATATAGCTCTGGCCCCCTGACGTTGGTGGAGGGTGAACTGTACAAATATGATGCATATCTTGTGAATGTTCATGAAGGGCAATGCTGTTGCAGTGGATGTTCCATTTGTGGGCATGCCCGTTACCGACTGGAGCCTCCTGTAGTCAGGACAGAAGGAATGCAAGACTGAGCATCTGGTTGGTCTACAGAGTCTGTGGCTTTAGTTTGTGGTTCTCTAATACCTCCGTGTCTAATAAAGACGGGCTCCGCTCTTTGCCTCCTGACTTCAACCCTCGGCTGCGGGGGATCTTGCTGTCAGCACCTGAGAGAGAGCGTGAGAGAGAGAGGAGAGAAGAGAGAGGGGGGGAAGGGAAGATAGAGAGAAAGGGGGGAGAAGAGAGAGCGAGAGAGGGTGTGTATAAAATAGGTATTGGCAGGCAAGTGAAGACCACTGGAGGAGTGGATGGCAAAGTAGTGGCTCGAGGGGAACTAATAGCGATCACAAATTGGGGAGAGAAATGTTTTCATTGCACACAAAAGCACCTTTTTTAGAATTTTTTTGGTCGTCCTTCTTTCCTGCAGCTCCTCCCCCCTGATTGGTTGGCTGTTTTTCCTCCTTCTTGGGCAGAGTCTGCACAGCACAGAGATGGAATTACTGCAGGGCGTGTCCACAGCCATTCCATAAAGATGATATATCTACGGCGTCGCGCAGGGCAGCGTACAACAGGCTCTACTATGGCCCAGTGTGGGAGGGTATAAAATCTGCCTGCTGGTACTACACATTCCTCAGAATAAGAAAAGCCTATAAGATACTTTATGTGTGTGTGTGTGTGTGTGTGTGTGTGTGTGTGTGTGTGTGTGTGAGAGAGTGAGAGTGACCTTTGACCTTTTATCAAGAAGGTCTACTAAAAAATAAGATAAAAAATAAGAGAGCAAGAAAGAAAGTGAGAGACAGAGATTGCTACCATCTCCTTACCTTCTTCTTAGAGACAGGCTTGCTCCCCTTGGCCACGCCGCGGTCCAGTGAGGAGCTGCTGGGGACGGAGGGGGGGTGGTTGGAGTCTGAGCTCAGGATCTGCGGATGGAGGAGGCCGGAGAGGACATGACGAGCGTCAGCCACGTGCCTGTCTGAGATAACTGTGCACGGCCCTGACCCTGATCGCAGGGGTGAGCGCCGTTTGCCCTTTCCCTCCTTATGTACAATCATAGCCCAGCCAAACAAACCTCCCATTTGCATGAGGAACTCCTAGTGCGAGCTGATTGGGCGGGTGAATCGCCCGCCATTTGATTGCGCAACCTCTGTGCATGCGTTATCTCAGTTTAGAGCACTGTTGGTATCAGACGTGAAATACAGTTGGTAAGATTACTCCTCTTCCTCTCTTCCATCTCCTCTACTCTACCTCCCTCCTTCTCCCATCCATCCCTCCCTCCTTCCCTCCCCACCACAGCCTGATCGACGGAAGCTTCCCCCCATTTTTCTCAGTCACTCACTCTTCACTTGTCTCCTAGCTGAAGACATGGATGTACATAACAAGCCACCACCAACATAGTAGAATTCTCCACCACAAAACTGAAGTTCCCTAGCGGGAAATAAAAGTTATTCTATTCTATTCTATAAAAAAACCTCCAGGAGAAAGCAGGAGGAGGGAGAACATTGTGTAGAGTATTCTGGGGGCAATTATAACAGGGGTCAATTGTAACACGGTTTTGTTACAATTGCCCCAAACCCTGAACACATGAAACTAGCTAGCTTGCTGAATAGGAACAACGTCATTGAAACTTGACTAAGATATCAAAAGTTAGACATTTTTTAGACAACTACTGAATCATAGAACTAAAAGGTCAAGACAGCAAGAGAAGAACAATGGTCAAGACTTTTTTTTTTTTTTCATACCTCCAAAACCAGTTTTTGTTATAAAAAAAAAGCAGAAAATTAGGTATCAGTTGGTCTTTGGGTACACAGAGAGGGAACATCAATGCACATGTGCAGAGTGAGAATCACAGCTCTAGCTTGTTTCAGATTGGTGCAATTTTATGGTGTTGAAATTGCCCCCTGTTACAATTGCCTCTACACAGAATACTCTACACACAGGAGAAAGCAGGAGGGAGAACATTGTGTACACACAGGAGAACGCAGGAGGAGGGAGAACATTGTGTACACACAGGAGAACGCAGGAGGAGGGAGAACATTGTGTACACACAGGAGAAAGCAGGAGGACAGAGAACATTGTGTACACACAGGAGAACGCAGGAGGAGGGAGAACATTGTGTACACACAGGAGAACGCAGGAGGAGGGAGAACATTGTGTACACACAGGAGAACGCAGGAGGACAGAGAACATTGTGTACACACAGGAGAACGCAGGAGGACAGAGAACATTGTGTACACACAGGAGAATGCAGGAGGAGGGAGAACATTGTGTACACACAGGAGAACGCAGGAGGGAGAACATTGTGTACACACAGGAGAACGCAGGAGGAGGGAGAACATTGTGTACACACAGGAGAACGCAGGACAGAGAACATTGTGTACACACAGGAGAACGCAGGAGGAGGGAGAACATTGTATACACACAGGAGAACGCAGGAGGACAGAGAACATTGTGTACACACAGGAGAACGCAGGAGGAGGGAGAACATTGTATACACACAGGAGAACGCAGGAGGAGGGAGAACATTGTGTACACACAGGAGAACGCAGGAGGACAGAGAACATTGTGTACACACAGGAAAACGCATTGGAGGCTTGGAGAGGAGCATGTAAGATTTTGGATACTTAAAACTTAAGGATGACCAGATCGGCCTATTCGCTGATTCCTGGTTCATTCTGCAATATCATCAACTCCTATGCAAATTTAAAACAGCCCCCTCGGGGAGTCCATGTTTCAGCGCTGGGTGGCACACGGCATACTGACACCAGGCTGAGCAAGAGTGCTGGTCTGGGATCAGTTGTGCCTTTCAGCCTGTAATATATAAGGTCAGGACGTGGGCAGAAGAAGCCTGAACCTGAACCAGCTCTCGCTCTATGAATACAGGCCCTTATCTGAGAGCAGACAGAGGTGTTACGGTTGTGATACTTCGTCTCTCGCGGCTGAGAAAGCTGATGTTTTTGGCGAGTGCTGAGCACAGGCGTGAGGTGATGTGCGTAAGTGTCGGCCTCTCACCAGAGGATCCTTCAGGCCCAGCAACTTCCTCCTCTCCACAATCTCCTCGTGACTCAAGGAGAACGGAGCCAGCACCTGCAATAGTGGGCCACAGAAACACAATGTGGGACACAGTGTTGGGATGAGCGGTGTACAGTGTGGGACAGTGTGAATTTAGAGTGTTGGGATGAGCGGTGTACAGTGTATGACAGTGTGAATTTAGAGTGTTGGATGAGCGGTGTACAGTGTATGACAGTGTGAATTTAGAGTGTTGGGATGAGCGGTGTACAGTGTATGACAGTGTGAATTTAGAGTGTTGGGATGAGCGGTGTACAGTGTATGACAGTGTGAATTTAGAGTGTTGGGGTGAGCGGTGTACAGTGTGGGACAGGGTGTGTATGACAGTGTGAATTTAGAGCAGTGGGGTGAGCGATGTACAGTGTGGGACAGGGTGTGTATGACAGTGTGAATTTAGAGTGTTGGGGTGAGCGGTGTACAGTGTATGACAGTGTGAATTTAGAGTGTTGGGGTGAGCGGTGTACAGTGTGGGACAGGGTGTGTATGACAGTGTGAATTTAGAGTGTTGGGGTGAGCGGTGTACAGTGTGGGACAGGGTGTGTATGACAGTGTGAATTTAGAGTGTTGGGGTGAGCGGTATACAGTGTGGGACAGGGTGTGTATGACAGTGTGAATTTAGAGTGTTGGGGTGAGCGGTGTACAGTGTGGGACAGGGTGTGTATGACAGTGTGAATTTAGAGTGTTGGGGTGAGCGGTGTACAGTGTGGGACAGGGTGTGTATGACAGTGTGAATTTAGAGTGTTGGGGTAAGCGGTGTACAGTGTATGACAGTGTGAATTTAGAGTGTTGGGGTGAGCGGTGTACAGTGTGGGACAGGGTGTGTATGACAGTGTGAATTTAGAGTGTTGGGGTGAGCGGTGTACAGTGTGGGACAGGGTGTGTATGACAGTGTGAATTTAGAGTGTTGGGGTGAGCGGTGTACAGTGTATGACAGTGTGAATTTAGAGTGTTGGGGTGAGTGGTGTACAGTGTGGGACAGGGTGTGTATGACAGTGTGAATTTAGAGTGTTGGGGTGAGCGGTGTACAGTGTGGGACAGGGTGTGTATGACAGTGTGAATTTAGAGTGTTGGGGTGAGCGGTATACAGTGTGGGACAGGGTGTGTATGACAGTGTGAATTTAGAGTGTTGGGGTGAGCGGTGTACAGTGTGGGACAGGGTGTGTATGACAGTGTGAATTTAGAGTGTTGGGGTGAGCGGTGTACAGTGTGGGACAGGGTGTGTATGACAGTGTGAATTTAGAGTGTTGGGGTGAGCGGTGTACAGTGTGGGACAGGGTGTGTATGACAGTGTGAATTTAGAGTGTTGGGGTAAGCGGTGTACAGTGTATGACAGTGTGAATTTAGAGTGTTGGGGTGAGCGGTGTACAGTGTGGGACAGGGTGTGTATGACAGTGTGAATTTAGAGTGTTGGGGTGAGCGGTGTACAGTGTGGGACAGGGTGTGTATGACAGTGTGAATTTAGAGTGTTGGGGTGAGCGGTGTACAGTGTATGACAGTGTGAATTTAGAGTGTTGGGGTGAGCGGTGTACAGTGTGGGACAGGGTGTGTATGACAGTGTGAATTTAGAGTGTTGGGGTGAGCGGTGTACAGTGTGGGACAGGGTGTGTATGACAGTGTGAATTTAGAGTGTTGGGGTGAGCGGTGTACAGTGTGGGACAGGGTGTGTATGACAGTGTGAATTTAGAGTGTTGGGGTGAGCGGTGTACAGTGTGGGACAGGGTGTGTATGACAGTGTGAATTTAGAGTGTTGGGGTGAGCGGTGTACAGTGTGGGACAGGGTGTGTATGACAGTGTGAATTTAGAGCGGTGGGGTGAGCGGTGTACAGTGTGGGACAGGGTGTGTATGACAGTGTGAATTTAGAGCAGTGGGGTGGCGGTCAGCGATGAGACTTATGAGCATGTACCTCCGCGAGATAACCAGCGCCATCGTCCCCGATGTGATTGAACCCCAGAGACAGACACAGTAAAGTGCGGTTGAGACGTAAACCCTGAGAGATGGGGGGAGGGGAGAGGGAGAGAAAGAGAGAGAGAGAAACAGCAGCATTTCTTTTGTTTATCTTCACATCATTAAAAAAAAAGGTTGTATGCCAACACACTTTTAATGCTCCCGAGTGAAATGCTTTCCTGTACAAACATTGTTTCAGCCTTGATATTTTTTGCTGGAGTCAGCATGTTTCTCTGTGCTGTTATAAATCTGGCTGGAGGGCATGGACGCGCTCTGCGAGTGCGTATGCGTGTCCTCTTTGCTTTCTAGAGAGCTCGTTGCGAGAGAAAGATCCATAGATACGCGCATGCTTTTTAATAACTGCTTATTAACAGCGCCTACAGAGATGGAGCAATAATGCACCGAAATCTATTTTATTACAAAGCACTTTCCAGAGAAGACATCTATGAACTACAGTCAAAGTGCCAGTGTAAATCTAACACTGCTGGTATATGTACACCACCATTTTTTCTGTGGGTGGGGGCATAGATTGCCTTGCAGGTAACAGAGAGGTGTATAAATCATACAAAAAAAGAAATCCACACATCCATACAAGCAGACATTTGAAAAAGCAGCCGTTCCCGCGCGTACCTTGGCGATGTGCTCGGCGCCAGAGTCCCCGATGGAGTTGAAGGTGAGGTTGAGGGACAGAAGGCTCCTGTTCATCCCGCGCACGGTGGACAGGGCTCCTCCAATCAGCCGGGCCCCCTCCTCTCCAATCCGGTTATTCCGCAGCGAGAGGTGACCGAGCCTGAGGGGGGGGTGCACACAGCCCGTCATACCGTGTAATCTAAAGCCTTAATACAGCAGCGGCCCGGAAAGCATGGAAAAAGAGCTTATCTTCATCCGATAACCAACCCCCAAACCGCTTGTCATCGTCTCTCATGGTTTCAAAGAGCCTCGCTTTTTAAAAGAGGATCACACATTCCCAACGGCTTCCTTTTTCACCGAATTTCCTGTCGCTGCTCTGACTTTGCACGGCACGCATGAAGCCGTTTCAGTTACGGCGGGAAAAACTTAAACCAATTGCGTGTTTTTATTTGTCATTTTCTAAAGCCAATCTCCCATCTTAAAATCAATACAAGGGGAGCGTACGAGGACAGCGCACCAACATTCGACACAAAAGAACAAAAGATTTACTGTGGGTTGAAGACTTTTAGTAAAAAAACATGTTTGGGTTCAGAACATTTCACTTTATATAATAGAATGTATATAGGTTACAGTCTGTTTATATGCATACCACCAGTAGTCCACAGTGTTATGTCCATGTAGTTCTGCAGCCAATATTTCTGAGAGAGAGCCAGTGTGTGTGTGTGTGTGTGTGTGTGTGTGTGTGTGTGTGTGTGTGTGTGTGTGTGTGTGTGTGTCCATATGTGCGTGTGTGTCTGTGACCCACTTGCTGTCTTCTGCCATCAGCAGGTGGAAACACTGTTCTGGGAGAGGCGTTCCTTCCAAAGCCACTGTCCTGACAGAGGGAGAGGGAGAGAGAGAGAAAATTTAAATTGAGAGAGAGAGAGAGAGAGAGAAAATTGAAATTGAGAGAGAGAGAGAGAGAGAGAGAGAGAGAGGGGTAGAGAGGTGAAAAGAGGCTCTCATGGCTTTTCATCCAGCAGTCTAAGAAAGTGTCAGTACTAATGAAAAGGGTGTATGGGGATATAGAGGGATATTGAGGTCCAGAGTCCATGCTAGTCACCTGAGACTGTTGCACAGCGACACTGTGTTTTTCAGGGAGGACAGAGTTCGATCAGTCAGCCCCACCTGCCACAGACTACAATACACACAAACACACACACACACGCATGCACACGCACGCACACACACACACACACACTCACATTAATGACAGCCATTGCAAGATGAAACACCCCATAAAGAGTTCTAATCTGGTTCCCTGTCTCGCTCTCTACTCCCTACATCTTTCTTTCCTCTATCGTACATCACCTCTCTGCCTCCTATTCTCCTGCACTTTTCTCCTCCTCCCCCACCTCCCCCTCCGTCCCTGTTTTCACCCTCTGCCCCCCCCCCCCCCGGTACTCACTACAGCCGCTGCAGGTTGCTCAGGGATGGCAGTGTCTTGTTCAGTGCCTTGGCAACTCTCTCGTCAACCTTCCATCCTAGTCACAAAAGGACTTTGCTTTTACAGTAATTGCTGTTTTAAAATTATGAGAATGAAGAACATCATTATTTTTTAAAAACTGCCGTTTTTTTTTTTTGATATGCCATATGAGAGTAGTTTGTACTTGTGAAATGCACATTTTCTAAATTGGCTCGTACAATCAAGGAATAAATACAGGTTAAAAGAGAGAGAGACAGAGTGTGAGAATGGGCCTTGTCTTGCTGAGTTGCTGCTGCATTTTGTGTTGGGCCATTGGGCGTACACTTACCAAGCACTCTGACCTCTCTGGTACTGCGCGGATCCTCGTCGTTGTCCAGCTCCACCTGAAGGCGGGGCTTAGGGCACCAGTGCGTGGTCTCTTCGCCATTGCTCACAGTCGATTGGCTGCCCTCTGTAATGAAAAAAGATATGTAATGTTTAAAGAACAGTTGTTACCCATTAGAATTCCCTGTAAGGGAGCTGTGTGATAACAGATCAGCAGCAACACCCCCCACACACACACACACACCTCAACTGGTGCAGTCAGCATAAAATATTAATATTCAATTTCAGTTTTTTTTTCAGCACAGGGACTTGGCGGTTGAAGGATGAGGACGGGAAACAGAAACAACAAAGAAGAGAGCTGGGATGATAGAATGAAGGATGAGAAGTCATTTCTGAGAAACAGATATAGAGGCGAAAATGGCCAGAAAATAACTGAAATAAGTGTGTGGTTATACAGCATGCCAAGCACTGAGCTTAGCTAAATGTGTCAGACAGAAACAGGTACATGCAACCGTTACCCATGGTGCATTGCTCCGTGTTCTGTGAGGGGGTGGTCTTGTTTCGTGGGGTTACTGCAGGGATTTCTGTCATGCCCAGCAGAGCGCAGACTTCTGGGAAATCTACATCTAGGCTGCCAGAGCACTGATAATCATCTAGAGAGAGAAAAAGACAGACATCTCAAGTCTCACACATTGTGTGTGAGTTTCACATAGTTGGTACTTGGCCCACACTCGTGTGCCTGGAACTGTTCATTTCATGCATTCAAAAGATGGATTGTTCTTATTTCATAATTCATGCTTTTGGGGAAAGTGTAATTGATACAAATTTCCCTGCCACCCAAATAATGTGTTCAGTGGAAAACTCATACAAATTCCCAGCTCCCTCTCTCCATAAAATTATTTCACACATTGCTATTTGCCAGCCTAAACATCTATGGAAGGAGAGTTGATTTAAAAAATATATCATTTTATTTTTATATATATATATATATATATATATCAGCATAGTGTAGGTTGGTAGTTATGGAACTAGGCTAACCAGGTTAATATCCCATGTGGAGCATCGTTGTTGTACTTTTTGTCGATATAAAATGCATATAATTAAACTCACAGCGGGAAAAAAAATTTTTTGTGAATGTATAATAATATACAATATATTTTTGATTAAATATAATTATACATAGGTCGATTCCACTGTTTGTGTACTGTGGATCTGGTGATATGTCACCAGCCTTACCTATGTTTTCAACTGGTAACTTGTCCTGAACATTTTGTCCTGTCAAGACAATAATAGAACACAGATGAGCCCGACACTTCCACAAGCATATTGTACTGTAAATGCATTAGTGTTTTAAAAAATAAAATATACAAAGAAGCTCACTAACGTTTTCACGCAAGCATTTGTATCAACTATAACTAACTATAGATGCCATATTACTGCATTGTACTTACCGGCTACCCTCGAGGGGTCCTCCTCCATCCCAGAGCTCCGTCTGTCTTTGGGAGTCTTCACCCCTCTCTTCTTCATGTTCACTTTTATCCTGTTGATTACATGGTATGTATGTTAATGTTGACTGACGTTGTCTTGAAATGTGTATATATTTGCCACAATACGAAGCTAACGTTACATCAAGAATGAAGCATGGATCTGTAAGTTATTTGGTTTAAAATTACCTGTGGTCAAGCAATCGGTTTCCAAAAATATAATATTTGTTAAGAGAACGTACAGCTTGCTAAACAATGCTAGCTACCGTTAACCGAGTAGCCTCAGGAGGTTTTCTATAGCGAACAGTATTTCGCAAGATTGAGTTTCAAAACAGAAGGTTAAGGTAAATTTAGCCAGATTAGAAAGTTGTTATTACAAAGTTGTCTGTAAATAAGTTTGATTACTTGTTTTAGTCTTGCACCCTACCTATTAGCTACTTAGTGTTACCGATTGGGTTTGTGTGTAAACACATAGCTACCTTGAGCACCGTCAAACCATTGCGTATTTGCGTCCTCTGCGTTTCCATGCCAATACTTCGTGTCAGTCATTGGTGCGCTCCAATTGGCGTTTTGTACACGCCCTACTCTCAGCCAATTACATGAAGAGGGAGACGTCAATATTAACAATCGGATGCAACTGCAACAGGATAGTTTTAAAATAGGCTATATATTTTTGTATTATTAAGGTTAATTATTTTTGCAAAAGTTACACAAAGCAACGGTTGAGGATAAAAAAAAATTGTAAAATCATTTCTGTGGGACGTTTCTAAATTATTTTGAACAGGGAGTCTAAAGGACCCTATTAGGAATACAACTTTAATAATGAACACATTTCGTTAGCTACACAAACTCTATGTGTGAGAATTGGAGAATATCAAGAAGACACTGAGTGTGCTTTGTACGTGTTTTATCTGAAGTTTTCACCTTTCTCATTTAGGCTACTGAATGTCACAAACCAGTGTGGAAAACAGGTACTGAAACGCTGTAACGAATATGATTATTCGTTTATGTGTGCCAGTGCTGGTGTGTGCACTTGCGTGTGTGTCTTTTCGACCTCTAGCCCATAGCCTATTATAATAGGCTAAAAGTCTGACGAGAGCACATTTGTGACATCAGTGTATCCATCCTTGTCTCCAAAAATGCTTGTGTCAAACAGTCTTCACGTGAACCTTCTTGTGAGATTGTCACCGGGTGAAATGTTTACAAGTAATGCCATCACCTTAGACTTAGGCTACTAGCTTTATTGAAAGCATGGCCATAAACCTTACTTAATTTAAATCGTAGATGGCAGTGAGGGAGGTGATGACGTTTATAGAAGAAGGAGGGAGCTTATGAATACAGTATCTGAGGTTGCTAGTGGCGAGTGAGGACGCTGCGATTGTGTGGAAACTATTGGGTTGGCAATAATTCCCAGGATCCTGCCTCCATCTCTCCATCTTTATCATTTGATTCGCTGTCCGCCACGGGTGAGTCAAATTAAACTGCAGTCTATCTCTTTAGATTGTTTCTCTGCTATTAATTATCTTTAAAATGCATTGCTTTGTGCGTTTATGCTTCCGCGATATGAGATTTTTATTTGTCTCCATTTCTGCCGGAAACCGCTGTTTTCATGAATCTTCTACTTTATAAACAGAATTTGCGATGTTGTTCACCTTCATTGTTGATACCGTAGGCTAATTGTGATGGCATTTTTACGATGGTGGGGGGAACGACGCAGAGGTGTAAAATGCATCCCCTCCCTCTTCTCCCTCGGCCCTCTGGAGTCTATCGATCCACTGATAAACACCGGAACCATCAAATATACACAGAACGAGAATCTCCGATGCAAGATATCAGATCTCAATTATTATCTTCGATAATAATCTGTGTTGTGTTGTTGGTGCTATTGGTTATTTGTTTGATACAATGATACAATATAGGCTAATGGGTATAAACAGGTATGAAGAATTATTGCTTAGTGCATAGCTTCTGGTGTGAGTCACGTGACTGGTGGGTAAGGGACGAGGTTATTAAGGTTGCAGCAGGGCCATTTTAAGGTATTTCAGATATTGCAAAGGCATAGGCTACGCTTAATAATATATTCTCAGTTGTGTGTGTGCTGAGAAATAGACAGCGAGAGGAAGAAATACGGCGTGCGCTCCCATTTGACAGAAAACTATGCGGAGGCTGGGCTATAAAATGTTTTTGTATTCAGCAGTGTGGAGGGAGGCGGGGGGTTGGGGGTTGGGGGGGATTGCTTGGCAGATGTATTTATAACGAGATAAGCCCGAGAGCAACGGATGCACTTATGTAACTTGCTTATCGTGTGTTAAGCGCTGTTTTTTTTCTTCTTTCTTTTTCAATTTCAGGGATTAAATACTGTTGTATGCTCTGTAAAAAAGCGAGTGTCGGCTCCTGCTTTGAAAACAGTGTAGTCTGGGCTATACAAATTATTGTGCATACAGAAGAAAACAGTGTAGTCTGGGCTATACAAATCATTCTGCATACAGAAGTGACAAAATGTTATGAGGTACATTCCGCAAGGTAATGATAAAAATGACGACCTAGTGTAATTTAATAACATCGACTAATTGGCGATTCATGGGACATGCTATCACTTGTATTTTATAGAATTTGTCCATTGTGCAGGTTATTCTGTATCACACCATCACTTGTCTTATGTCTATACACATGAACTAGTTTTCCAGCTCATGGGTCTGTTTGTCTGGCCATCTGTGTCTGACTTTCAATCTCTCCATTTGCTCCCCCAGTCATATCCAAAGAGTGCATCTGTCTGCACTTCACAAGCTCCATATTATTGCCTGTATTCCAACCTTTCCCCTGCTCGTTCTTTACCCAGGATGCTTTGTCACAGTTGTCTGCCAGATAGAGCATCTCATAAATCAGCTCATGCTCGTCTGTTATATTCTGTGTTCCTCGGCCCCCATCTGCGCTGTCTGTTTGTCCCTAGCGTGTCTGCAGATGCATTGAGTCCCTGTGTCACTCTCTCACCCTTTCAGAATTTGAGTGTCGTCCAGGTGTAACGATGATGCCCAGTCCTGGCTCGGATCATTGCCCCCCGGAACTGTAGATCAGACGACCTGTTTTTCAGAACGCCGTAAAGAGTGACGGCCTTGCCTTCTTCTTTTGTCACTTTTGTCAGACCCTCACAATGCTGTCTCCAGCTCATCCCAATGTGCCTCCCGGGCCTTGCCAGTCCACCAGCCACAAACAGGGTGGTGTGGAACAAACGTCCCCTGAGCTGGGCTCCTGGAGGGATGATATAAACATGAACACCACCACTAACCCTACTTCCTCCCACCAAGTTTATGCACACAATGGACCGGCAGAGTCCGTCAGGTCAAGGGGAGTCGACCAGGGCCGAGCGGCTGTAGATCCGCAAAAGGACAGAAACTTTCCCCTACAAAACCACAAGCCCAATATTGTACATTTAGTGGCTGACCCAAGCTCTGCCCTGGACCCAAACTGCAACGAGCCCAGTCTACCATGTCTGTGTTGTAACGGTTACTCGCCTCAGGACAACAACAGCACCTATAACCTCAACTACATAAACAACAACACCGTCACCTTCGGGCAACAGCCACAGCAAACCCAAAGCAGCAGTGACGAGTCGTATCAGGAGGATGCACACCAAGCTCAGAAAAACTCCAAATTGACACAGTCCCCAGACAGTGTCCCATCTGGCGAGGAGGTCGACAAAACCGAGGACGATGAAGAAGAAGAAGACGCGTGCAGCCGCACTGAGGTTTTTCGTGAAGATTACGCTGACGATGATGACACCCTCATTCCCTCCTGTTGGGATTGTCCCCCTTCCCTACTGGAATTCTCCCTGTCCTCTTTCACCTCTTCCTCGTCCACCTCCATCAGCGGGTGCTCGGACCTCGAGTCCGACTGCCCCGACGCCATTTCATTCTCTTGCCAAGATTTCCCACCTGAGCAGTCCCACTCGGCCCCTTCCCTCGATGACGAATCGCACACTTCCCTCCTGGAATCCTACCCCCCTCCTCAATCACCCCTGCCCAGAGGGTTAACCTCTGTTCTGTCCACCCCCTCCTCAGACTCCTCAGAGGGGGAGAGGCCACTAGAGGAGGACGACGGACTCCTGGACCTACAGAGGCTTTCTGAATCGGTGGAAGAACTTGGGAAGGCGATCCACCGTCAGGCGGCTCAGTTGGCCCAGTGGGATTTGGAGGGGTACCTGGAACTCCGAGATGAGCTCGATCACCTGGAAGGACCAGGGCGAATGAACGCGCAGCGGAGCTCGTCTGGCCTGGGAGGACTCGAGCAAGTCAGTTTTGTGTTTGGTGAGGCAGATCCGGGAGAAGTTGGGAGTCTGTTTGGCGGGGAAACGTCGTCCAGACCCCTGGATTGCTCAGACGCTGCCGCTGAGTCATCCGCCTCCTCCGTTTTTGATGGATGCGTCTTCCCAGACTTGTTCCTCTCCTCCCGCTTGCTGCCACCCCAACCGCCCACCATGCTTCATGTAAGGGACATGGACACGCCCGCATTCACGTACATGAACATGAACGCCAGCACACCGAGCCCCCCCACCACCTCCTATACCTACTCTTCATCACCCTCCTTCAGTGCCGCTTCCTCATCGTCTTCCTCGCCCTGCTGCAAGACTAAAGCTCCCGCCCCCTCCTTCACTGTCCCTCCATCTCAGCCTATCCCTTACTTCACCTTCCACTCCTCCACCCCCTCCTTCACCTCTCTCCCTCCTCCCATCCCCCCGCCCCGGAGGAAGCGCCAAGCCCGACTAGAAGTCCTGAAGAAGGCTAGCGAAGGCACACCCTCTTCTCAATGGCTGCCTCTTCCTCCTCCTCCTCCTCTACCTCCTGCTGCTTCTCCTCCCTGCGCTGTGTTGCGCCACAAAGCTCCTGTGTTGCCGCCGCCTCCTTCCTTCCATGCCCTGGACGACGAGATCCGAAAGCTGCTGATCCTAGCCGGGGTAACCCAGGATGAGCTGCTGAAACTGGGCCCAGAGCTAGGAGTCGGGGTGATGGAGCTGCTGGAGCCGGAGGTTGGGGAGAGGTCCGAGTCTACGAGACTGGGAGAGGCGGAGGGATCTGAAAACAGAGTGGGATTCAGAGGCGTAAGGGAGGGAAGACAGGATGGAGGTGGGGCATGGAGACAAAGAGACGTGTGCAGAGAGAGAGAGAGGGAGGAGAGATGGAGAGAAGTAAAGGGCTCTAGAGGCAGCAGAGAGCTGACGAAGGACAGAACAGTAGAGGGACAGGCGGGGAACGGTGGTAGAGAAACACTTAGGGCAACTTCTTTTACTGAGATGGCGAGGAGGCAAAGGGGAAATGGTGGTAGCAGCAGCCCCAGCTCCAGCCGTAACTGTGGGTCTAGCTGTGACGCCGGATTTGACTCTTACTATAGCATCACTACGAGCAATGCACACAGCACAAATCTGAGTTTCCACAATAACAACAACAACCCCCCATCAACTGATGCTCCTCCTTCAAGACCCTTACCTCCTTGCCCCCCCACACTGCCCCAACCGCCTCCTCTGCCCCGTCCGAATCTAAGTAGTGTTCCCACCAACAAATGTCGGCCGGAGCGCTTTGATTGGCTGATTGAATTCTCCCCAGATACCGACACTCTATCCAGGCCCAGTGCAGTCAACAGAGCGGAAGGCAGCGGTGCGCAGAAATGTACGGCTGGGGCGAAAGTGAACACTTTTAAAGAGCTGCGCAGGCAAAGCAGGCAGAACCCCGCGCCCGATGTGATCCATGAAGAACCAGACACAACCGCTATCACCCCAGAGCCGGACTTCCTTTACAGCCAGAAGTGGACGACAGAGAGCGTCGATGGCGACGACCACCGTTGGGAATACAGCGCCCAAGCACAAACCTCTGTTCTTCAACCGCCTCCTATCACGCCATTGGCTCTTCTGAAGGAAATGCTGCCGACAGGCCGCGGGGAGCCAATGCCCCGACCCTTTCCCCTGATTGGCTGCTCCGTCTGTGAGCACAGACTGCAGGCAGCAGTGGAAAAGAGGGAGGAAGCCGAGGCAACAATGAGAGGAAGAGCAGATGGAGGGATGACCCAGGACTCTAGTGCAACAGGTGAGACTGAACCGCTCACTTAGCGGGGCAGGTTGGAGGCGCGGGTTGGGGAGGAGGTTGGGTGCATCACATAAACTGCTGAAGGGCGTGTGAGACAGAGGCATGATAGAGAAATCAAATCAAATGGGCAGATGGCGAAAAACACTCTACAGACATACTTATTCATAGGCAGGCAGATGGAAAGCCACAGTTGTGAAATTAACTAGTGTATTTTCTACAGACGGGTGGCTACACCATTGCATCATTAAATTATCCGTCTGCCCTGAAGAACAATCTCTCCCGCTTTCTTTCTCTCTGTTTTTAATCTTGTCTTCTGCTCTTCTCCTTTTCCTGCCTTATTGTTCATTCTGTTTATTTTCCTAAAAAGTGTGAGAATCAGACTCAGAATTCACACATGCAATTGAATGTAGTGCTCATGTTTTTTGTAGTATTTTTTTTTTACATGGGTGCTGAACTAATGCGGGCTTCTTTCTCATCATTCTGAGCAGTCTGCAGCCAATCATTAGCTCAGGCAGCTCAAAGAGGCGGGGCCTTAGTGACTGATGGTGTGAGGGCCCAACTTGGAGGTCAAGGGCTGTTCTCTCCATACACGCAAGAAAAACGAGGTACGGTCCGTCACTGCCGCAGAAAGTATTATACGCTATTATCTCATATGGTATCATAAATTTACTCTCTCTCTCACACACACGCACAGGCACACACACACACACACTGACATACATACCCATGCATGCACACACACATGGACATAGACACACATACCTACACACAGACACACACACACATACTCTGACACACACAGAGACACACACACATGGACACGGACACATACACATACTCTGCTCACACACACACACACACATGCACAAATACACACACACACACACACACACACACACATGGACCACACACTCACACGCACACACAATACTGATAGACTGTATGGTAATGTGGATATGCAGATGAAAGCCTTCCAGCTTCATTCCTGGGGCGCTTTAATGACGCTCAGCTCTCTGTAGAGCACTAATGCTCCCAGATCTGGGGAAAGAATTTGATTTGGTCCATTGAAGATGGGGATTGGTGAATCGGGTTGTTAAGGAACCAAGCTGGAGCCAAAGTCTGAAGAAAGTGCCCCCCCAAGAGCATGAATGGCATGCATTTATCTTTAAAACTATTACATAAACTAGAGTTTATGGGAAAATGACTATGCTTGTGTGTGTGTGTGAGAAGTTGTGCAGTTGTGCATCAGTGTGTAATGGTGTTGTGATGTTGTGTAGCTCTTCTCAGCCCAATCAGCATAGCAGTGGATGCCATTGTGGCCCAGTTCAACTCCTCTCGATCCCTGGTGCAGAAGGTCAGTGTCTCTCTCGTGCATTTCACCTCAGACTTTAGATTGTACAAGATATCCAAGAGTAATATTAATCAAATCCCCTTCACTGTCTGTTGCTCTGTTCTCAAAGACAAAGGTACAAAATATCCACATTTCGTATTCCTTCAGTTCATGAGATTTCTCATTCAGAACAGTTTTGTATTAAAACCTCTGTTCAACCTCTCGCTCCTTCCCTCCCTCCCTCTCTCCCTCCCTCCCTCTCTCTGGTGTCTCTCCATTTCTGTTCTTTCTTTCTATCTCCCTGCACGCCTCCTCTCTGTCTGTCTGTACGCCTCCTCTGTCTCCCCACGCACCTCCTCTCCTTCCCAGATGCAGTCTGGAGACAGCAGGGTTAACCCGTCTCTGGGCAGGCTGGTGCTGCACTGCCTTTGCCCAGCCCTCAGCGGCCTGCTGTCCGACGGCCTCAAGCCCTATCTGACAGACCTCATCACGGGCAGGAGGCCAAATTCACCCTGGGGATTGGTGCAGGCCTGCACCGGGCCAGGTACGAAACATGGCTGCACGGGCCAGGCCTTGTGTAGCTACCTCATGCGTGGAGTGACTGTTGCAGGATTTCACTACAGAAGAGTATGCATGTAAGGATGATTTGAATGTCTATGAGTAAATGTGTGTGTTTGTGTGTGTGTGTGTGTGTGTGTGTGTGTGTGTGTGTGTGCGCGTGCGTGCGTGCGTGCGTGCGTGCGTGTGTGTGTGTGTGTGTGTGCATGTGTGTGTTTGTGTGTGTGTGTGTGTGCGTGTGTTTGTGTGTGTGTGTTGTTTGTGAGCACGGAGGGGTGGACACGTTGTGTCTCTCATTGGCTCTCTCAAAATTATGCTTAATTGGAATGGCTTCACATGTTATCTCTCTCGCCTACTCTCTCCCCCTTCTCTCTCTCTCTCTCTCAGGCCCCAGTACCCGGGCCATGTTCAGTCTGCAGTGCCAGGTATCCCAGCTGCCCCAGCTGAGGCAGAGCCGGCACAGGTTCAGCGCCTTCCTGCTCGGCCTGCTCAAGTAAGCTCTGCCTCGGCTCGGAATGAATCTCCCGGCAAACCCAGGGAGTAATTCCTCTCAGTCAACCTTCAGCTAACCACATTAGCGTATGGATTTTACAGCAAATTTTGCCCCTTAATTCCTTAGCCCAGTCGTGTACGTACATGCCCTGGAATTCTATCTAGATTCAGTGATCTGCTCGTGAATGACAGCTGAAGTCTTGTGGACCTATATAAAACATTTTACTGCGTTAGAGTCCAATTTTAAACAATCCAGCGTAGGCGCTAACTGAGCCAGGGTAACTGGTAGAAACAAAAACCTGGGGTGGTGATGACCCTCCAGGAATAGGACTGCCCACACCCCTGTTCCAGTCCATTTGCCCCCCGTGTTGTAGCAATACTGTAGTTTAGCACAGTGCGTGTCAGTGAAATGTTCCTTCTGTCTCTCCCCCAGTATAAAACTTCTAGATCACTGGGTCTTCCACCTGCAGTCCTGTGATGGTATGTACAGCGCACCCCAGTTCTACGTCAAATAGGTTAACCCTCTAGATCCTCTAATCCTGCAGGTTACTTAGAATTTCAATATAAACACCCATTTACCCCAGTGATAGAGCAAAAGTCTTCCATATGATTGTACATTTTAGTAAGGAGCATGTTTTGCTCAATATGTTCAGGGATCAGCTGGGGAGTTTTTAAATTTTATCAGCATCTAAAGAAATATCCAAATATGGATTCTAGTGCAGGTCTGTTATGCTAAACTGTTATATGCACCACATATAGGGCTTGCTTATGCTAAAAGGTTTTGCACACACTAAAGGTTTTAGTAAATCAGGCCCTATAGTGTGGTATATTCTTAGGTATTTTGTCTTGACTTAGACACCAGGCCGCGTAAAAAGCATGCTCTCGTGTTTTTTCTCAAATGCATGAATAATTAATTTTAATGTTTAAATGTATTCTTGTAATATATAATTAGACATATTAACAGCTTTTTATTTCTAATTTTGTTCCTGTCTCTCGTTTTCTCTGCCATTCACTGTGTCTCTTAGATGTGCTGGAAACTCACTATCACCCCACTTCCTTCATGGGGCTGTCACGCACTTCCTGTCAGCCTCTCTTTGAGGAGCTCCTCCTCCTTCTGCAGCCTCTCTCCCTCCTAACCTTTAACTTAGACCTGCTGTTTCAGCACCGCCACTTTGACCCCACCTCCCCAGCCAATTACAGCCGGGAGAACGCCGGCCCAGCCAATCAGGCCTGTAGCTTCAGCATCAAGGGGCTGTCCTGCTGGAGGATTGGCCAGTCACGGAGTACATCAAAGCAGGCTTCCGGGGTTTTGGACGACAAACAGAAAACAAAGCTCGCTGCTCTAGCCAATAACAGTAACAATGGGCTAAATGGGACAGCCAATGGCAGCCCAGTCCTAGGAAGATTATCAGCCAATAAGGGAGAAGCAGCCAACCAGATATTGTGGAAGGAGAGGGAAATTGTGCCCACCGGTGCTGGTTATCCCTCTCAGCAGGCTGGCCAAGCTATACAGCAGGGCAGGGGGTCAGTGGTGCAGTGGGGTGGGATGTTGGGGCAGAGCAAGGGCAGTTATAATAAAGCTGAGAGGAAGGCTGCCTCTATGCCTCAGGATTCTTGGCCGTTTAATGTCCCCCTTGAGTATGACTACATTACCCATGAAGCTCAGCGGAATCCTGTTCCTGAACGTAATTCAGCGGCTCCATGGGTTCTCGGCATGCTGTTTGGGGCATCCAGAGGGCAGAAAGACCCCCGGAGATGCACAACTTCAGCCAGGTAAGCAGATTGGGTATACAAGTGTGTGCACGTGTATGTGTGTGTGTGTGTGTGTGTGTGTGTGTGTGTGTGTATATATGTATACTGCTCATTGAAAGTATAAAGTACTGTTATCAATTTTTCTTACGTTTACACACACACACACACTTTCTGCTAGGCGTCCATCTCACTGGCTGGCCCCCGGAGTTTCCATCCTCTCCCGCATCGTAACCCCCGCCCGGAACTCCGAGTCTGAAGAGAGAGCAGTGGAGTCAGAGTGGGAGAAAGAGAGAGAGAAAGTAGGAGCGAGAGAGCACCCCAGGTACAGCGATGGGTCGTCCAATCAACACAAAGACCTTTTCTTCTCCCTCTCCCAAAGTTCAAATGCAAATTCAAAAACCTTTAGTGGCAGTAAATAAATTTGTAAACGCTATACAAATCACAGTGAATAGCTAACAAATGGCAGTAGGTTTAAACATTTTTGTTCCTTTTTTTGCCTTTGTGTGCGCAGGTCTGTACGGGCTCAGCGTGACCACAGGCCCCGGGGGCAGCTCTACTGACCGCTGTGTGACACTTCATTATCATCCTTCTAGGAGGTGAAGGTCAGAGTTACGGAAAACTAGCCTGGCTGTTCTGATGACACAAATATGAGATCTCTGAAGCTAGCTAACTGCAGTGGTTCACTGAAAAGAAACGCATAATTTATTAACGTAAGACGCGTAACGTGAATTCTATATATGAACACGAGCTGAAACCGAGCAAATTCCATGTAGAGTAGGAGTACGTTCTCGCTACAGTACCAAGCACAATGTTAGAATGCCACCAAGTTACCCGCTACCCACCCACCCACCAACCCATACCCGCCAAAAAAAGCACACCAAAGATGGCCGCCACATTGGCTCGTAATACCAGAGACCCCCTCTATAAGAAAATCTCTGGTAATACTCTTCCATCACTTCGACCAGCCCATCAAGCTACCTCTAGAGATTCCCAACCATGCGATTGGCAGAGAAAGGGTTTGAAATTTTTGTTCCGGAATAACGGAGGATGAAGGAGAGAGAGGAAAGGGGGGGAAAAGAGGAGCTGTTGTGTCTGGTTGCACAAAACACCTTTTCTTTAACACTGACGGGGTCTTTCATCGGGTGCTTTTCTCTTAGTTATACATATTGTATGAGGGTGTTGCGCAATATGTCTGAAAACATTTGCTTGGGTAAGAGAAGCCTTTGGGGTTCATGGTGGTTTTTACTGGAGAATTGCATGGCTAAAGGGCTCCATGTGGGATCAAAGATAGTGAGGAGAGCATTGAATATGAAAAGCAAAGGAAATGTGTTTTGTATCCTCCTAGGGACATATATTCTACTACGCTGAAACCTACACTACAAGGTACATTCAATAAATAAGTAAAGAATGCAAATGAAAATATTTCCACTGCAACATAGGGTTTGTCATCCAAGACACTTGTGTTATATCAAAAAATTATAATAATTAAACTTTTTCTGTCAGGTCTCAGGCAGATGATATCACCAAGACCTGCTACTCTCTCATGTTTGATGGCGGAATATTTATCTCCCATAATTAAGTCCGTGTTCATGTGAAAGTTTCACAGAAGTGGTGTGAAGTTGCCCAAAAACAGAGCTCAGCACCAACCATCAGCCCCCACCCCACCCCACCTTTCTTATTTGCTTGGAGCTCCAGTATCAAAGAAAGCCCCAGCTGTGGGTTACGTAAGCTTCTTGGTCCGTAAAATTAATTTGAGGGGAGGTTTCTCAAATGTATATAATACGGTGATATTGGTCAATATAAATAAACAATTTGCCAGCCATCAGTTCATTTTAAGGGAATACTTGAGTGTAATGACATTTGTCAGATGAATTAAGAAGGTCGAATTTTACGGAAACTGCTTTCATAAACACCTAAAGAGACTATGTAGGGTGATTTTGTGCAGCACACTTAAATTTAAGGTAACCTTAAGAAGGTTAAAGGTGGAAATTGAGGTGTTTTGTGTAACTGGGCACCGGTACTAGGGATGTACAGTAGATGTAGTAGAAAGTAGAATTGAAATAATGAACAAAAAAGGCTGAGCAGATAAACAGGTGAAGGATCATTTTGAATGTTTTTGATGATGTCAGGGTTTCACCTGAAAATCATGTCAAATTGAATGTATACCTGTGGTGTATTCACACAAATTCTGTATGAAAGGACCAGTGAACAGAGGGAACAGATGAATCTAGAGGATAACACAAATTACAGTCAATTATAAAAGCTTTCATTATGCATTAGTGCGAAGTAAACATGTCCAATTATAGCATTTACAAGTTGTTTATTGTAAATGATGGTTTTGTGTAAATTACCAAGCAGTGCGTAATCTCTTAATTTGATTATCATATTTCCTCAAGTCTTTCATTTTAGGCTGCGATTATTTTGTAGGATTCATTGTTAGTTCCCTATGTATGTAATCCTGACCCAGCATGCAAGTTACACTTCATACTGTGAAATAGTTATTGTGAGCTTGATATTTTTGATAGTTTCATAAAAACACATACATGTGTAAATTTAAAAAATTGGATTACACAGAAATATGTGCCAAAACATCCAGCATATATACAGTATATACAACTAAAAACATTTAAATTACTGCCTTCTTCATATATGTGTGTGTGTGATTTGATTGGACATATTAAGTTATCTGCAAGTGTCTGTATTCTTTGAAATGCAGTATATGAAAGCGGCAGTAATTTGAATATATTTGGGACGATTTCGATGTTTGCAATATACGCTGCTTACGATTTGGATTTTATGATTTATTATTCTCATATATTTTTCACATTCACATGCATTATATTTATTTTTCCACAAGGGCTCCCCTTTAATTTCATTTCATTGGCCACCGTGGAGGGATAATCCCGTGGCCAAGTCCCTTCCTCAGTTGCCATAACAACAGCAGTGTGAGGAGGCTGAGTACAACATGCTCTCCGGGTAGTCCTGCTTCATATGGAGAGAGAGCTAGCGGTTGGGGATAATTACAACTGCTAAGTTTAATAACTAAGAGGCGGAGGTTGTGTACAAATATGTGCGCATATACCTGCCATGGTCCATTAATCATAAAGTAAAATACATGGAGGGGAATGTCTATTCATATAATTCTCACCGAGTCAATCCTCTGAAACCTTTACACACAGGCGTCTGCACACTAAATAATCACTGTTCTTTAGATGCTCTAAATTGACTTAGAAGCATTTGTATGCATATTGTGTGTGAATTGTGTAAACCGTATTAAGTGATTTGTGTTGAGAGCTCAGTAATGGTTAGTGTGGCAATTAAATATCATTCAATTGTTTGCAGAATGATAAATAAAGAAAATGATTAATATGACAATGCTCCATTAATTAGTTTAGTTATTTATTTGACCGATACTTATGCCTGGAGCAAAGTCATTATCACGGTCGATAGGCAAGTGACCATGAATAAGATTTGAATGTTTATGGACTATTCTGAGGTGGGAGAGTTTGAAGGAACAGTGTGCATGTTGCTGTATGAAGCTAAAAAGAACTCCGATTTAAGACACAACCTTCTCGCTATCCTTGCTAATAAGTACTTGTTGTCAAACACTGAATTATTCAAGCATACACCGTCTTTTGATTGTACTGAAGACACAGAATATTGTATGAGCACCATGTTGAGATATTTATGATTATATTTTTTAGCTTAGTTATGCAAGAACTGTCTGTCGCTGGTATACCCCGTAATGGAAGCGTGAAGTTGGTTATTACGTTCATGTGTATATTAGGCTTATAAAAAACAAAAACTGAGTAAATATATCTGTATATATATATAATTATCATGTTAAGCAAGGTGTCACTGTTAGGGATCATCATCCAGCTGGTGTTGTCTTGTCAGTGGTAATGAAGAGGTTGGAGACAAGTATCTCACAATAGAAAAAAAAAACAGAAAAAAACAACCAACAAAAGAAACCTCAGGAATATGATTTGAAAGTTTGCCTGTTAAAGTCACTTAAGAAAAAAAAAACCTAGGCTTGTTGAAACTAAGGATGGAATTTATTTTTGTAATTTTCATTTCTATAGAACTCTTGTCGTAAAATACCGCAGTTTATTCATTCTGCGCATATATATATATATATATGCACACACGCTTTGCATCTTGAAGTGGATTTTGGGACATCAGTTCATGTTTACCCTGACTGTACTGCACCACAGCGGTTTAATTTAGCTGCTTAGTCCTTCTCAAACCTTTCCTGCATGTGTCTGTCTGTAAATAGCAAATAAACTCAGTGTTCCACAACGTGTGTGTTTGTGTCTTCATGTGTCCATTCTTGGAATTATGGGTAGCACTTTTTACCAGTGGTCCATCATGAAAGCTAAATAACTCCGCTGCCTCAGTGGGTCATAACACACCATGTGACTTTTGCAGTTACTGACGAGCATTTGTGAATGCTTACGAGAGCTTACGAAGGCACCATGTACTGCTCATCAAGCGGTTGTATGGCTCTCATGAAAGAAAGCGTATCCAAATTATGTTACTGCATACGCATTAAATAATGCTGCTTTATGAGCCGCTAGGAGCTTTGCCTTGGAGTCTTTCCGAAGCCCAAGCCCTTTCCGAGGGAACGTACACATCTGAGCAGTATGTAAAACGGTGTTCAAATGCAAGAGGCCCAAGTGTACTAAGATAGTGTTCTGCCATCTATATCCACAAAAGCAGCAGCACAGTTTAAGAGAACGCTCTCCCGTCCCTGAGCTTGTGGCCATTTTCCCACTGTACAGGCCACGCGGTTCAACAGGAGAGGAAGCGCTGACAGCCGGTAGTACGTTAAGTTTAAGTTATACTTTATTGACCCCGTGGGGTAATTTGTCTTCATCATTTCACTCATCCTAACTGCAAGGCCAGTGCCTTGGTCAAAGAAAATGGCAGGAGTGTACCCAACATGAAATACATGTCTGAGGGCCACCTGCTGTGTCGCTGGGCAGAGTTAAAGCAGTGGTAACCCAATGAGCCGGGCTGCCTTAACCCCACCCCTCCCCTGGCAAGAGGAAGCCAACAGGGTCCTGCCACTGCCAAGCCCTGATCATAGGCGTCTATTCACATAGCCTCTGTGAAAACGCTGCAATTATGAATCAGGCTCTCAGACATGTATAGTGTGTTTGGACGTTGTATACCTGGATCTCTTACAATAAACACATGCCATGCACAATGTATTTCACTACAAATGCAGAGACAAACACAGAATGACACTTTGTTTCTTCTAAATAAAAATAATTTGGTTTAATATTCTACTTCATATTTTCCATAGAGATGCAGGTAATTTATCTCAAATTTTCAGCTTTTTAAAATGAGTAATAGCAATAAGAAGAATTGTTACATATTGCATCCAACATTAAATTTTTCAACAGTGTTTTAAATTTATTTTTTTTATTACAAAGATCAAAATTCAAAAAATGTACCGGCCGATAAATAAAATATTTTTTTTGTTGCTTTGTTTGCATTTATTTTCTTTTTTTCTAAAAGTAAAATCTCGACAAAAATGTCAGCCACATTTTGTTTTCAGGCAAACAAGATAAATAATTCTTATAACCACAATCGTATTTGTCAGGACAATAATAAATCTTCTATTGGAAATAATGTAGTGCCTTTTATTTAAAAAAAATATAAAACAAAAAAAGTTAAAACAAACAGCACTGTCGCAACCGTAGAATCATAATTACAAACTTTGAACCAGAGTCAAACAGAACCGGACGAAAGGTACAACCACACACAGCCTGCCAGTCTGTCCGTATACAATGTTAGCAACTTGTGATTGTCTAAAAAAACAACAAAAACAAATCACACGGAACACACGGAAATACAAGCATTGCATGTACAACTGATTTCACCAAAAATTGGAACCCCCCCCCTCCCCCCCGCCGTTAAAAAAAGATCAACCGTAATCAGGAACATGATATTTAGCTGAATCTTGTTTTGTTTACTTTCACTGTCATCCTGGAAAATATCACATTTCATGTTTTTTTTTGTGTTGTTTTTTTTAGTGTTCAACACTGTGCAGCAAAGCCGAGAAACCTTCAGTTCTCATATAGTAATCTCTCTCTCTCTCTCTCTCTCTCTCTCTCTCTCTCTCTCTCTCTCTCTCTCTCTCTCTCTCTCTCTCTCTCTCTCTCTCTCTCTCGCTCTCGGTTTAGTACATACATTACTTAAAATGTATTCAGATTTCTACAGTCACTCACTGCTGAATGACACTGCTCGTTTCAACAGATACACACCTCACTGTTCCAAGCTTATGTATATGGACAGTAAATAACAGCAGTAATGATAATAACAATAATAATAATAATATTTAATACATGTTGGGCTTTATGGGCTGGGTCCTATACAATACATAATCAAGATATTGCTTTTTTGAGACTGCTCACATGAACTCCAGTCTATATACAACTTGGCACTGTACAATTCTTAATGTCAGTTTACTCCACCACGCCGTGGTGTCTTAGCTTGTCTAATGGGGTCGCTTGTCCTGTCTCAGGTCATTACAGTTAAAAATTTCATCACAATATTTGAAAACATTCTCTATGGCAACCAGAAACACGATAATCAATGAAAAGAAACCCAGAGTGATGAACAAAGGGCATTCCCCCCCACCCCCTCCCCCATCCCCCAAATACATAGGAAGTATGAACATCGGGTCAAAGGTTATGTTATTTTCAACATACGAGTTTGTTTAATGCTTTTCCATTAACGGTTATGTTGCTGTCAAGCCCTTAAGTTTTAGCAGAATTCTGGGAATTCACAAGCGTACACAAACCATTCTGGACTCTGGACACGAATGTCCTAAGGCTTGACAGTGAGTATCAACACTTTCTCTCTCTGTTACCCGACTCGGGTATCTCGCCGAGCAGAGCTGGCACTTAAAAGACGATCTCTGGACAGCCGCGTGCGATTCGCCGACCGCTTGCCTCGGCGACGTTTCTGCGCAGGACGCATGCTTTGGTTCTTCTCTGACACGTCTCTCCCTGCTCCGACAGCCTACTGCGGATACACGCCCGTTTAATCTGGCTTCTCTGACACGTACATTGCATCTATGTCATTCCACCGCAGAGACAGACTGTCGCGGCCCAGCGGCTCGGCTACAGTATATGCTTGGTGGCAGGGCCTTGTCTTCTACACTGCACGCCCGTTTCTCTCCGTCTGTTGCAGTTGGGATTGGCCGGCCTGAGACTGGCCACCGTGGGGCGCTGTTGCTGTCCAGCCAGGCCCTGCTCACCCATACTCACCGCTCCCCGTGTCATGGACCGCCGCTGACTCAGCCTCCTCTCCACGCTGATGCCGCGTGTCTGAATGTCCACTGTTTCACCCTCACTGTCCTCTGGGGCCAGTGCTTCCTTTAAAACGCTGGTGACACACGTGCCGTCTTCCTCATCCATTGCACATCACTTCCTGTCTGTGCCCCCCCCCCCCATCCCCCAGGTCCCAAATATGCATCTTTAACTCGTTCCTCTGTTTGTGTGGTTCCTCTACCCCCACGCCGTGTCCTCCTGTCTGTCCCCCTGTCTCCTCTGGGGACAGAGGGACAGTCGAGGGGGACAGACGTAGGAGGGGTGGGGCACAAAGGAGAGGAAGGTAACCCCGCCCCCTCCCCGCCTCCTTGGCTGTCTCTCCTGCCCTCTCTCTCCTCCCCGTCCCTTTTACTTCGCCTCGCCCCTCCCCCCATTGAAGGGGAACGCGTCTGCCAGGTGACATCACTTCCTGCAGAAATCTCCCAAACCCAGCGTCCGTCGGCGCAGTCTCCGTCCGGACCCCTCCTCCAGGAGGTAGGTCACATCAATCACTGGAGGACAGAGAGAGAGAGAGAGAGAGAGAGAAGGGAAATGAAATGCAAAGCTTTATACTGCCATGTTCAGACAACTGCAGCTCACCTTTATGATAATCAGATCTCCCACCCTACTCAATAATTTATCACTAAATATTGAATAATTAATGATTAAGACTTTAGGGGTGTAACAGAAACAATGCCACATCTCAGTACTTAACTGCTGTGGGTTAAGCAGTGTCTAGAGACACTGCAGTCTTCTAATTCACACAAACTAGTACTTTAAGGGCCTGTCACCACAGTGACTTATCATACCAACCTGTGGAAGTGGACAATACAGTACTATTACTACACAATACAGATGTGTAAAGCATCACAGATCAGACACTTACTAATTACATGCATTTTGGGATAATCACATCACTTTAAAGGTTGTCATGGCAGCGCTACCATTACAGTAATATTGTATACTAGTTGGTTTGGTGTTCCCGGGAGACGTGCAGGTGGTTTGGTTTGGTGTTGCCGGGAGACGTGCAGGTGGTTTGGTATGGTGTTGCCGGGAGACGTGCAGGTGGTTTTGTATGGTGTTCCCGGGAGACGTGCAAGGTGGTTTGGTATGGTGTTGCCGGGGTGATGTGGGACTCACCGTTCTTGCTGGGCGTTCTGTGCAGGAGGCTCAGGAGGATCTTGTTCAGTCGCCCCCTCTGCGCCTCCCTCTTCTCCACCTCCGAGTGCAGGAGGGAGGGCGAGAGGGACTCCAGCGCCTCCCCCCGCTCCGCAGACCCTTCCTCCAGCTCCCCACGCTCCTCCTCATCCTCGTCATCCTCCTCCGCCTCCCGCTCCGCTCCGCGTTCCAGCGGGGGCTGGGGGAGAGGGGGCGTGGTCGGTTGGGCGGGAACAGCCGGGGGCGGGGTTTCCCTCAAGGGGAGATCAGAGTCGCCCTCCCTCGCCGCCTCCTCGCAGTCAGGCTGGGATGCTCCACCCCCGTCGCACAGGGCTGTATCTCCGAGGGAGGAGTCATCCTCACAGCTGGCCACACCCACACAGGCAGCCACGCCCTCTTTGCACGGCAGCTTGGGCCTCTCGCTCTTCCAGGAAGAGCGCCCCCCGTTCCTCTTGTAGTTGTCTGGGACATAGTGGGGCTGGAGGAACAAACGCGTGCGGTGTGAGCAGGGCAAACACAGCTAGGTAACAACACACTTTTTTGGGGAACAATTTTTGGTCAATTGTATTTCATAATCATGCATAGCAAAACAATGTCTGTATAATGTAGGACGATGGTATAGTATCTATGGTATAATATGTACTACGATTTAGGAGAAACACCCCCGCCCAGCCCCCTCCCCCTCCCAGCCCCCTCCCTCCCTCACAGAAAAGTCCCTCTTCGGGGCCAGCTTCTTGGGGAAGTGGTTGAAGGCGTAGGGCTTGGTGCAGACGGGGAAGCGGTTGCGGTGGATCTTGTAGAAGAGGTGCGCGGACTTGTCCAGGCGGTAGTCGCAGATGTACACGTCATGCTCCTTCACGCCCTTGGGCCGGCCTGAGGGATGGAGGGAGGGAGGAGAGGTAGGGGGGAGGGAGGGAGGGTGGAGAGGAGAGGGAGGAGTGAGGGAGGGAGTGAGTGAGGGTGGAGAGGGAGGAGTGAGGGAGAGAGGAGAGGGAGGGAGGTCAGGTCTCTGTGCTTCAGAAGCTGGTTCTCACAGCAGCACATCAGAAGTGTACAACAGTAAAGTATCCCACTGCAGTGTGGGTCTAGATCAGTAAGGGAGCGTTTGTTATAACTGGTATGTGTGCGCGTGTGTGTGAAGCACACCATTATACATTTATTGTAACTGCGTGTACAGGTGTGTGGTCTCACCCTTGCAGTAGGTGTACAGGTGTGTGGTCTCACCCTTGCAGTAGGTGTACAGGTATGTGGTCTCACCCTTGCAGTAGGTGTACATGTATGTAGTCTCACCCTTGCAGTAGGTGTACAGGTGTGTGGTCTCACCCTTGCAGTAGGTGTACAGGTGTGTGGTCTCACCCTTGCAGTAGGTGTACAGGTGTGTGGTCTCACCCTTGCAGTAGGTGTACAGGTGTGTGGTCTCACCCTTGCAGTAGGTGTACAGGTGTGTGGTCTCACCATTGCAGTAGGTGTACAGGTGTGTGGTCTCACCCTTGCAGTAGGTGTACAGGTGTGTGGTCTCACCCTTGCAGTAGGTGTACAGGTGTGTGGTCACCCGTGCAGTAGGTGTACAGGTGTGTGGTCTCACCCTTGCAGTAGGTGTACAGGTGTGTGGTCACCCGTGCAGTAGGTGTACAGGTGTGTGGTCTCACCCTTGCAGTAGGTGTACAGGTCGAGGACGCAGCACATTCCCACCACAGCCTCCAGTGGGATGATCTCGTAGAGCGGCACGCGGAACAGCTCGTTGTGGTAGAAGCGGCGGGAGGGGGAGTGGTGCGTCTCGTGGGGGCGGAAGTAGTGATGGCCGAACGCAAACCTCTCGCCCCTGTGGGGCACAGGGAAGAGAGGAAGAGAGGGTAAGGGTTATAATGTACAGTGTTTCTACCAGTGCATTCCCACTAAAGCCTGGGTTTCACATCTTTAACATCAAAGAAAGCGCCCGCTCTCTGCCACCATTGGTCTCCCCCACTCCCTTACTTCTCATTCTTCCAGAGTTTCTCGATGCGGAAGATGTCCAGTTTCTCCCTGTTGACGTGGGACAGGAGGCGGTAGGACTGCCTGACTGGCTGGCCGTCCGGAGTGCGCCGGCTGTCCCGCATCAGGTACACGGAGTCCCCTGCACAGGCGACAAGCACATTAACGGTCACTCCACGATCACGGCTGACGTCACGTCACATCACACTGCGCAGGCGACACACTTAAACACAGTCACGCCATGAAACACTGCTGACATCACATTACAGACACATCCAGACTCATCCACAGCAACTTCCACAGCTTCCAATTCACATACAATCCATTCATACAGCTGGACATAGCTGATCAAAGCCTTTGAGGTTGATACTGACCCTGGTGTAGCAGGGCGCTAACGCTGCTCATATAGGCGTGTGATACTGACCCTGGTGTAGCAGAGCGCTAACGCTGCTCATAAAGGCGTGTGATACTGACCCTGGTGTAGCAGAGCGCTAACGCTGCTCATAAAGGCGTGTGATACTGACCCTGGTGTAGCAGGGCGCTAACGCTGCTCATATAGGCGTGTGATACTGACCCTGGTGTAGCAGGGCGCTAACGCTGCTCATATAGGCGTGTGATACTGACCCTGGTGTAGCAGAGCGCTAACGCTGCTCATATAGGCGTGTGATACTGACCCTGGTGTAGCAGAGCGCTAACGCTGCTCATATAGGCGTGTGATACTGACCCTGGTGTAGCAGAGCGCTAACGCTGCTCATATAGGCGTGTGATACTGACCCTGGTGTAGCAGAGCGCTAACGCTGCTCATATAGGCGTGTGATACTGACCCTGGTGTAGCAGAGCGCTAACGCTGCTCATATAGGCGTGTGATACTGACCCTGGTGTAGCAGGGCGCTAACGCTGCTCATATAGGCGTGTGATACTGACCCTGGTGTAGCAGAGCGCTAACGCTGCTCATATAGGCGTGTGATACTGACCCTGGTGTAGCAGAGCGCTAACGCTGCTCATATAGGCGTGTGATACTGACCCTGGTGTAGCAGAGCGCTAACGCTGCTCATATAGGCGTGTGATACTGACCCTGGTGTAGCAGGGCGCTAACGCTGCTCATATAGGCGTGTGATACTGACCCTGGTGTAGCAGAGCGCTAACGCTGCTCATATAGGCGTGTGATACTGACCCTGGTGTAGCAGAGCGCTAACGCTGCTCATATAGGCGTGTGATACTGACCCTGGTGTAGCAGAGCGCTAACGCTGCTCATATAGGCGTGTGATACTGACCCTGGTGTAGCAGAGCGCTAACGCTGCTCATATAGGCGTGTGATACTGACCCTGGTGTAGCAGAGCGCTAACGCTGCTCATATAGGCGTGTGATACTGACCCTGGTGTAGCAGAGCGCTAACGCTGCTCATATAGGCGTGTGATACTGACCCTGGTGTAGCAGAGCGCTAACGCTGCTCATATAGGCGTGTGATACTGACCCTGGTGTAGCAGGGCGCTAACGCTGCTCATATAGGCGTGTGATACTGACCCTGGTGTAGCAGGGCGCTAACGCTGCTCATATAGGCGTGTGATACTGACCCTGGTGTAGCAGAGCGCTAACGCTGCTCATATAGGCGTGTGATACTGACCCTGGTGTAGCAGAGCGCTAACGCTGCTCATATAGGCGTGTGATACTGACCCTGGTGTAGCAGAGCGCTAACGCTGCTCATATAGGCGTGTGATACTGACCCTGGTGTAGCAGAGCGCTAACGCTGCTCATATAGGCGTGTGATACTGACCCTGGTGTAGCAGAGCGCTAACGCTGCTCATATAGGCGTGTGATACTGACCCTGGTGTAGCAGAGCGCTAACGCTGCTCATATAGGCGTGTGATACTGACCCTGGTGTAGCAGAGCGCTAACGCTGCTCATATAGGCGTGTGATACTGACCCTGGTGTAGCAGGGCGCTAACGCTGCTCATATAGGCGTGTGATACTGACCCTGGTGTAGCAGAGCGCTAACGCTGCTCATATAGGCGTGTGATACTGACCCTGGTGTAGCAGAGCGCTAACGCTGCTCATATAGGCGTGTGATACTGACCCTGGTGTAGCAGAGCGCTAACGCTGCTCATATAGGCGTGTGATACTGACCCTGGTGTAGCAGGGCGCTAACGCTGCTCATATAGGCGTGTGATACTGACCCTGGTGTAGCAGAGCGCTAACGCTGCTCATATAGGCGTGTGATACTGACCCTGGTGTAGCAGAGCGCTAACGCTGCTCATATAGGCGTGTGATACTGACCCTGGTGTAGCAGAGCGCTAACGCTGCTCATATAGGCGTGTGATACTGACCCTGGTGTAGCAGAGCGCTAACGCTGCTCATATAGGCGTGTGATACTGACCCTGGTGTAGCAGAGCGCTAACGCTGCTCATATAGGCGTGTGATACTGACCCTGGTGTAGCAGAGCGCTAACGCTGCTCATATAGGCGTGTGATACTGACCCTGGTGTAGCAGAGCGCTAACGCTGCTCATATAGGCGTGTGATACTGACCCTGGTGTAGCAGAGCGCTAACGCTGCTCATAAAGGCGTGTGATACTGACCCTGGTGTAGCAGAGCGCTAACTCTGCTCATAAAGGCGTGTGATACTGACCCTGGTGTAGCAGAGCGCTAACACTGCTCATATAGGCGTGTGATACTGACCCTGGTGTAGCAGAGCGCTAACTCTGCTCATATAGGCGTGTGATACAGACCCTGGTGTAGCAGGGCGCTAACTCTGCTCATAAAGGCGTGTGATACTGACCCTGGTGTAGCAGGGCGCTAACTCTGCTCATAAAGGCGTGTGATACTGACCCTGGTGTAGCAGGGCGCTAACGCTGCTCATAAAGGCGTGTGATACTGACCCTGGTGTAGCAGAGCGCTAACGCTGCTCATATAGGCGTGTGATACTGACCCTGGTGTAGCAGGGCGCTAACGCTGCTCATATAGGCGTGTGATACTGACCCTGGTGTAGCAGAGCGCTAACGCTGCTCATATAGGCGTGTGATACTGACCCTGGTGTAGCAGAGCGCTAACGCTGCTCATAAAGGCGTGTGATACTGACCCTGGTGTAGCAGAGCGCTAACGCTGCTCATATAGGCGTGTGATACTGACCCTGGTGTAGCAGAGCGCTAACGCTGCTCATATAGGCGTGTGATACTGACCCTGGTGTAGCAGAGCGCTAACGCTGCTCATATAGGCGTGTGATACTGACCCTGGTGTAGCAGAGCGCTAACGCTGCTCATATAGGCGTGTGATACTGACCCTGGTGTAGCAGGGCGCTAACGCTGCTCATATAGGCGTGTGATACTGACCCTGGTGTAGCAGAGCGCTAACGCTGCTCATATAGGCGTGTGATACTGACCCTGGTGTAGCAGAGCGCTAACGCTGCTCATATAGGCGTGTGATACTGACCCTGGTGTAGCAGAGCGCTAACGCTGCTCATATAGGCGTGTGATACTGACCCTGGTGTAGCAGGGCGCTAACGCTGCTCATATAGGCGTGTGATACTGACCCTGGTGTAGCAGAGCGCTAACGCTGCTCATATAGGCGTGTGATACTGACCCTGGTGTAGCAGAGCGCTAACGCTGCTCATATAGGCGTGTGATACTGACCCTGGTGTAGCAGAGCGCTAACGCTGCTCATATAGGCGTGTGATACTGACCCTGGTGTAGCAGAGCGCTAACGCTGCTCATATAGGCGTGTGATACTGACCCTGGTGTAGCAGAGCGCTAACGCTGCTCATATAGGCGTGTGATACTGACCCTGGTGTAGCAGAGCGCTAACGCTGCTCATATAGGCGTGTGATACTGACCCTGGTGTAGCAGAGCGCTAACGCTGCTCATATAGGCGTGTGATACTGACCCTGGTGTAGCAGAGCGCTAACGCTGCTCATATAGGCGTGTGATACTGACCCTGGTGTAGCAGAGCGCTAACGCTGCTCATATAGGCGTGTGATACTGACCCTGGTGTAGCAGAGCGCTAACGCTGCTCATATAGGCGTGTGATACTGACCCTGGTGTAGCAGAGCGCTAACGCTGCTCATATAGGCGTGTGATACTGACCCTGGTGTAGCAGAGCGCTAACGCTGCTCATATAGGCGTGTGATACTGACCCTGGTGTAGCAGAGCGCTAACGCTGCTCATATAGGCGTGTGATACTGACCCTGGTGTAGCAGAGCGCTAACGCTGCTCATATAGGCGTGTGATACTGACCCTGGTGTAGCAGAGCGCTAACGCTGCTCATATAGGCGTGTGATACTGACCCTGGTGTAGCAGAGCGCTAACGCTGCTCATATAGGCGTGTGATACTGACCCTGGTGTAGCAGAGCGCTAACGCTGCTCATATAGGCGTGTGATACTGACCCTGGTGTAGCAGAGCGCTAACGCTGCTCATATAGGCGTGTGATACTGACCCTGGTGTAGCAGAGCGCTAACGCTGCTCATATAGGCGTGTGATACTGACCCTGGTGTAGCAGAGCGCTAACGCTGCTCATATAGGCGTGTGATACTGACCCTGGTGTAGCAGAGCGCTAACGCTGCTCATATAGGCGTGTGATACTGACCCTGGTGTAGCAGAGCGCTAACGCTGCTCATATAGGCGTGTGATACTGACCCTGGTGTAGCAGAGCGCTAACTCTGCTCATATAGGCGTGTGATACTGACCCTGGTGTAGCAGAGCGCTAACGCTGCTCATATAGGCGTGTGATACTGACCCTGGTGTAGCAGAGCGCTAACTCTGCTCATAAAGGCGTGTGATACTGACCCTGGCGTAGCAGCAGGCTAACTCTGCTCATAAAGGCGTGTGATACTGACCCTGGTGTAGCAGAGCGCTAACGCTGCTCATATAGGCGTGTGATACTGACCCTGGTGTAGCAGAGCGCTAACGCTGCTCATATAGGCGTGTGATACTGACCCTGGTGTAGCAGGGCGCTAACTCTGCTCATATAGGCGTGTGATACTGACCCTGGTGTAGCAGAGCGCTAACTCTGCTCATATAGGCGTGTGATACTGACCCTGGTGTAGCAGAGCGCTAACGCTGCTCATAAAGGCGTGTGATACTGACCCTGGTGTAGCAGAGCGCTAACGCTGCTCATATAGGCGTGTGATACTGACCCTGGTGTAGCAGAGCGCTAACGCTGCTCATATAGGCGTGTGATACTGACCCTGGTGTAGCAGAGCGCTAACGCTGCTCATATAGGCGTGTGATACTGACCCTGGTGTAGCAGAGCGCTAACGCTGCTCATATAGGCGTGTGATACTGACCCTGGTGTAGCAGAGCGCTAACGCTGCTCATATAGGCGTGTGATACTGACCCTGGTGTAGCAGAGCGCTAACGCTGCTCATATAGGCGTGTGATACTGACCCTGGTGTAGCAGAGCGCTAACACTGCTCATATAGGCGTGTGATACTGACCCTGGTGTAGCAGAGCGCTAACGCTGCTCATAAAGGCGTGTGATACTGACCCTGGTGTAGCAGAGCGCTAACGCTGCTCATAAAGGCGTGTGATACTGACCCTGGTGTAGCAGTAGGCTAACTCTGCTCATAAAGGCGTGTGATACTGACCCTGGCGTAGCAGAGCGCTAACGCTGCGTAGCTAGGCTGGGGCAGCATGGGCACTTCCTGCATCAGAAAACGGAAAGTGCAAAAAAAAAACTAATAAATAAAACCACTGCACTCACCACATACACTGACCTTCTGACCACATACTGAGCTTCCTGTACAACATCATTGTAAAAATGTACGGCATTTTCGATTCAACTGTATTGTAATGCAGTCACTTAGGCCGGTGGTTTAAACTCATGGCTCATAAAGTCTTGCTCACTTTTTTTATATGAATAACAAGCTCATGCATTGAGGTGTGGTTAAACGGGCGTAACTTGTGGCAGCGCTTAAAAGGTTTTGGCGGGATTGGTGCGCTACAGAAAGAGGACTGGGCTCGGGTGGTTTAGCCCAGGTCTACACGGAAGGCCTACCCTGTCCACAGAGCGCGGGTCACAACGCTCACACAGGTAATGCTCCACCTCTGCGTCTAACCGCATGCAGTCACAGTGCTGCCACACCTGAGAGAGGGAGAGAGAGAGAGAGAGAGAGAGAGAGAGCGAGAGAGAGAGAGAGAGGGAAAGAGACGGAGAGAGAGAGAGGAGGGGGGAGAGGGGAGGGGGAAGAGAGGAAGAGGGAGAGAGAGAGAGGGAGGGAGGGAAGGAGAGAGAGGGAGACAGAAAGAGAGAGAGGGAATGAGAGAGGGAGGAAGAGAGAGAAGAGGGAGGGAGGAAGAGAGAGGGAGGGAGAGACAGAGGGGATGCCCTGCATCATTATTGCAGCTGAAACACCAACGTTGCTCCCCAGCACAATCCATTACCCCCCCCCCCCCCGACTCTCCACAGCTGATGATTAGTGGCTGAAAACATACAGGATTAATGGGGAGGAGTTTTAGGCTAAAGGCCATAAATAGTGCTGACTGTAAGGCATTGGGGACAGGGGCTAACCTCACTCCCCCACACCTCCACACAAATCAGCCCTCCTGCAGCCCATAAAGAGGGGCCCGTTAGCAGCCAAACATTTCCATAAATGAACACTTCACCACCTGTCTCCCCGTCCAGACGGACACCACTGTCACGCTGAGTCATTTCACCCTTTAAATCTCTTTCTTTTCCCCCAATTCATCCCTCTTCCACCTTCTCTCCCTCCCCATCCCCCCTGTATCTCCTAACACACTAGCCTAAAGATGTTTTAAAATGTATTTATTTATTATTATACTTAGTTCTACCAACACTGCAATTTCTCTGCTCGTTCTTATCTTAATTACTGTTAAGTACTTTGTATTGCAAACTTGCACGAAAAGGTGCTATATCAATAATGGTTGATTTGATTAGACTCCCTCTCTCCTCTTGCTGTTAATCTCCCTTCTCCTTTCTCCATTCTCTCTCTCTCTTTCTCCCTTCTCCTCTCTCTCCTCCCTGCCTCGCTCGCTCACCATGCACTTCTCACACTGGATCATCAGGCCCTCGTCCTTGTACATGCCACAGATGCAGCGGATGATGTCGTCGTCCTTGTCGTGGGGCCCCGGCCCGCCCCCACCATGGTGGTGGTGATGGTGGGCGTGGTCTCTCTCCAGCGAGTCCGAGCTGTCGGCCTCGCTGGCGGTCTCGCCCACGATCTCGTCGATCTGGATGGCGGCCTCGTGGCGCGCTCCGTAGTAGGCCTTACGCAGGCGGCACACATCCCGCCCAACGGAAGACTTGCGGCCGTAGAACTTCTGCTCCCGGCGAGAAAGGGGAGAAAAGAGCATAACCATCATTTAACAGACTCTCTGATTGGTTGTGCTTACTTAGCCGTGGCAAAGGGGCAGCATTAACATCATTTAAAAGACTCTCTGATTGGTTGTGCTTACTTAGCCGTGGCAAAGGGGCAGCATTAACATCATTTAACAGACTCTCTGATTGGTTGTGCTTACTTAGCCGTGGCAAAAGAGTAGCATTAACATAATTTAAGGGACTATGTGATTGGTTGGGCTTACTTAGACGTGGCAAAGACAGCCAACCCCGGGAAACAGTCGTAGCAGCATGGACAACTCAACCAAAGTTACCGTAACAGTAAGAAGCTTACATTACAGCTTAAGGATCCAGATAGCGGTGAAGCTACTCAGCAGTGGAAGAAATTAACTACACTTAAAGGTTGTGCCATGACAGAAGAAAGAAAGAAAATAAATAAATAAATAAAAATAAAAAAGTCTTTATATAAACACCTACAGGTATACTAATGCAGTCATAGGAACAGAGTGCAATGCATGCTGGGATTGCCCTCCCTGTGGGGGGCCTCCTCTGACCCCGACTCTAGAATGCTGAACCTGACCAGTCATCTCAAAGACCTTTAAACTCATTAAAAGGACGTTAGGGGCCAGGGAGGAGTGGGGAGGTCTGTATTTATGACGCTCGTTACGCGAGCAGGGCCCACCTCAGCGTTGCGGAACACTTTGAGCATGTCGGTGTCAAAGGCCTCCACGGTCTTGTAGTGTCCGGTGAGGATCTGCTTCTCGATGGTTGTGAGGTCCAGCGGGTCCGACACCTTCTCGTAGTACTGCACGTTTCTGGGGACGCATAGAGCAACGGCCACTTACACAAGGTCCAAATACACACACCGGGGTGTAATACAACAGGCAAGCCAACGCACGCACGCACGCACGCACTGCCATAAACACACACAAACTCTCACACACACTCTCTCTCTCACACACACACTCACACTCACACACACACACACACACACACACACACACACACACACACACACACACACACACACACACACACACGGCTCACCGTTTCCTGGAAGGCAGTGTGAGCAGAGAGGCAGCCAGGGGCTGACTGGCAGAGTCTACAGAGAGAAACGAGACGAGCACAGAGAGTATGAGCGAGAGTGACCTCACCGGCGGTGACTGATGTGTCATGGTGAGCGCTCTCTCATGCTAACCCTTGTAGCTGATGATCATGTCGCAGATCTCCTTGAAGATGTGTGCGAGGCGTGCCGTGCGCGTGACCTCCATGTTCTCCTCGGCCGCGGCCAGCCTCCGCGTACGCACCGACCTCGACGTCTGCAGCGCCGAGAACTGCGTCAGGAACACGTCTGCAACAACGCCACACGCATGCGTTACGGGCCAAACGTGCAATGAGCACGTTTACACACACGCATCCACCTCCAAAGACACACACACACACACACACACACAAACAAACAAACACACACACACCTGTCTTAAGCTTTGTGGGGATTTCCAAGAAACACACCTTTCACAGTTATACACACACAAAAAAACAAACACACACCTGACTTGATGTTGCCGTCGTCCCGGATGACTCCTCCCCAGCGTGAGTAGAGTGAGAGGCCGCCGCCCTCCTTGTCTCTCTCTCTCTCCCGCTCTCCCTCCCTCCTCAGCTGCTCCTGCTTCTCCCTCATGCGCTCCAAGTTACGCACCAGGAACACACTGTGCTTCAGCACAAAGTTCCTGAGGGACGGAGATAAGAGGCGGACCGTTAATGCAGCGCTTGAGGCACGCGTGCGCTTCAGTATCAGTCAGACACGGGCACAGCTCTGTGGGCATTCACATCTGCTCTTCGGTTCTAGCCAATCTATCGCGTGCAACGTGAGGATAGCTCAAGGGTTTATTCCGATGTGGGATCACTTCCCGCTCTTCCTGACGTTCCCGACCACAGACACGGACGGCGTCCAACTGGAACGCAGCCGGCCAGGTCGGGGTCAATTCCACTTCCAAGCCAGTCGATTGAGGAAATGAAATGGAATTGGATTGACGAACTGAAAAGTGGCCGCAGCGATGTAATGAGTCTGACGGCTCTGGCAGACGTTGTGTGGTGCGCGACGCAGTTCCAGCGCAGGACACGGAGCGTGGCGTTCTAATGAGAAACACACCCTGAATCCGAGCAGCTTTCCCTCCTTACCCCAATGTTCCCAACCGCCAGCAGGTTCAGGCGGTTCACACGCGAGAACCAGTTCCCGTCCATGTATAAAACGCAGAGTAAAAGAATGCGTAAAAAAACACCCAGGGTGAAATTCGGAAATCTGCTTAAAAGAAGTTTTGCATTTTCTACCACTGCCTTTTGGTCACTATGTCGCCATATCACACTGATGCCAAACATTGCGTACATATGGTGTCCAGCGTGTGCAGAGGTACTCAGATTCTCACAGCACGTGTTATTTTATACATCTGAATTTCTGTGTGGAAACTCCCTTACGCGGCTTTCTGAGGGCATTTTTCTGCACAGCGCTGTTTATACATGTGGCCCCAGGTCTAAGAGTGTGTATGTGTGTGTGTGTGTGTGTGTGTGTGTGTGCACTTGTGTTCGTCCGCGTGATAATGTGTGTGTGTGTGTGTGTGTGTGTGTGAGAGAGTGTACACACTCTATGTCGCTCATGGGAAGAGTGAGCTGACTGAAGCAGAATGCTGAATGAAAGCTGCTGGTGCAATAAGAGGCCAAACTAACACAGAATATGCACCAAATCAGACTCACACAAGCCCCATTTCGCTCATGCAAATGTGCTTTCTCCAAAGAACTCATGGACCCATTTAAATTCACACACACAACTGCAACAAAAAATTTAAATGGTACAAAAATTAAACGACAGTTTACTGCATTTGACATTTTGATGGCCAGCTGCAGTTAAATGAACCTCTCTGATTTGGTGTGAACTGTTTCCATTTTAAAAACAAGACCATCAATGTTTTCTGCATGTCAGTGTCAAGTTGTCTGACACGAGCAGTGACAATGTTTGACGGGAAACACAGGTACGCTGACGGACGCTTAAACTCTCCCTGCTTACTAAACTCGTTTTTGTCATCTTTCATCATGTCTTTAGCTAGAGTTTTATCCATCTGCTGTCATTCCTTATTACCGGTTATTCACATTTCATTTATCTGCTTCCTGTGTGGTTTTACTGTGTGCTTGGTACAGCGACAGGGCCTCTGTACCTCTCTCTGTTGGACATGGGCTTCATATGCAGGTGAGGGTAAAACCTGCTGCTGTCACTCGACTCTTCCTCCTGAGAGAGAGAGGGGTGGGGGGGGGGGATAGAGAGAGACAGAGAGACAGAGAGAGAGAAAGAGCGAGAGAGAGGGGTGGATAGAGAGAGGGCGGGGGGTAGAGAGAGGGTGGGAAGGAAAAAGAGGTAGAGAGTGAGCAAGAGAGAGAGACAAAGAACGAGAAAGAGAAAGGAGCGAGCGAGAGAGAGATTAGATCATATCATGTAAAGACTAAAAACTAGAATTCAGAAATTGCTTTATCATTTATCCACTCAATTGACCCTATTCAATATTTTCTCTCTAGCGCGATTATCCAGCGTGTTATCAGCACTTTGCTTTCCATTATCAGGAGGCTTAAAGGCCAGAACAGCCCAATGGCCTCTTGTTTCACCCCACATTTGTTCCACTTTTCTTCCTCGTATAAATTCTGACGGCATGGCCCGATTTCACTTGCTTTCCGCACACTTAGTGGTCATGATCCACAGATGCGTATGAAATGCTTTCCACACACTTAGTGGTCATGATACACAGATGCGTATGAAATGCTTTCCGGCGTCCTGGACCTGAAGCCGCACGCAAAGCGGCAGTCAAAGGCGTTGCGTTCTTCAGACGCCGTTCGCTAATTCACCTCACGTTTCACACCCTGACTGGGTGCCGTCTCCGGGCGCGCACACTCGCGCTCCGCCACAGCTCCATACCAGCCGTTGGGCGTTAACGCCGAGCGATGTGCGGCCTACGATCTCCTCCGGATTATCCCCATGCACTATTCAGATTTTAAAAAGCTATAAATAATTTCCGAGTACCAAGCATCGCGAGCGTGTCAAAAGAAGAGCAAACACGGGATATGCATGCAAATTAAATTACAGGCTGTGATAAATAAATAAAAGGTTGCGTCAGACGCGTGAAATCCTGCCTTTGACTCATCACTGGTCTGAGGGGAGTCCTTTGGCGCTTTCCTTTGGACATTTTCTACTGGCAACAGAGGCTTGAGCTGTTAGCAAAGCCCACTGGACTGTGATTGGTGGAATCGTAACACGGCAACCAGGGTGAGCCAGAACAAAAGCGTCAACCGGATTGTGCAAGACTGGACATCTGCAGGGCACTCGAGTAGCACTAGATGCCATATACTAAGCACAAATAGGAGAAGAGGTGTCCTAATTTCCATCACCTACATCTTTTAGTCTGTCTGTTCCACAATTCCACTGTGAGCTTGGTTTATGCACAGCAAAAGCTTGTGAGATTTTACGGAACAGATTATGATTGATTGATCTGTGGCCATACGGACCGTCCACAAAGCTCAGTCACACGTCCTTACGGCTACTAAATAAGACAAAAAAGCCTGACTTCAGCTCGCCCTGAGGACTCTTTTCTGTCCTGACCATCTGTGCTGTTCGCCGCTCTGTGATTGGTAGCCCTGGCAATCCTAAGCATTTAATTGGCTCTCACCCGTTTCTTCAGCTGGTGTCTGGACTTGCGCTTCTCCTTCAGCCGGCCGGGTCTCCCGGCTCCGCCCCCCTTCCCAGGGAGCCCGTTTACCCGCTGGCTCCTCCCACCAATGATGCCCCGGCAACTCTCTGAGCCGCACTTACACACTTGCTGTGGGAGAGAGAGAGAGAGAGAGGGGTGGGAGGAAGAGAAAGGAGAGGGAGGGCAGGGAACATGGGAGAAAGGATGAGAGGGGAGGGAGAAAGGAGAAACAGGGGGAGGGATGAAAGGAGAGATTAAAATACAGAATTCCAAGTGGAACAAGAAAGTGGAGCGTTAAACAGAGAGAGTAAAGACAGTATGTGAGAGCTGGGGTGTTACAGTAGGGGCACTGACATCCAGACTGCGTGTGTGTGTGTGTCCCTAGCCCTCCTCTGTCTCACCTGCTCCTCCATGTTGAAGGAGTGGAAGTTGTAGTCGTAGGTGAGCTCAGTACCGCTGCTCATGTCCTTGAGAGCGAACAGGCCGATGCGGTAAACGCCATTCACTGACCTGGGCACAGACAGCAGGAAGGAGAATCAACATCCAATCAAACAGCAGAGAGGAGAATCAACATCCAATCAGACAGCAGGGAGGAGAAATCATCATTCAATCAGACGGCCACCTTTATGCAGTTACTTACTGTATGTAGCAGACATTATCCATCCAATCACATACCCCACAGAGCCACGTACCCCTCAGATTCACCAGAAAACTGACCATTCATAACAAGGGTCCATTCAACAGGCTCCGCCCAGCCCTTCCCCTAGCCCTGCCCTCCACGCCTCCCGACTCAACACTCACCATTTCTGCATCTCGCAGTTGGGCTCGCAGCTGTGGTTGATGAAGCGCGCCTCGTTGCCCATGCGGTAGCTGTCAATCACCATGCCGCTGTCCAGGTTCAGGCAGTAGTGGTCGTTGTGAGAATAGTACTGCTCGATCATGCGGTTCCTGCAAGCCAGATGGGGGGGGGGGACACCGGTGATGATACACTGCAGTCTCACATTACCACACCAAAAGCTGTAAGCTTTAATGCACCAAACCCTGGGCTGTTATCTCCAACGTACCTTAAACTTACTGCAATTACCCAACAGTAAACAGGGACCCATTCTGGTTTTATGGAGAAAGTTACCTCATATATGGAAAAAAGGGCTTATAATTCAGTTCTCTCAGGACTATGTAAGAAAGGCAGAGCGGTAAAAGAGTGCCCTGCAGACAGCTTAGAGGTGATGTCGTCACTGTTCTGTCCACTCACCTGAACTCCTGCTCGCTGACCACCTCCCCCAGGTACTCGATGATGAACTGGCTGGCGCGGAGCGGCTCTTTGGTGCGGATGCCCCAGCCCTTGCCCTCTGCACGGAAGCGCTCCAGGCACTGCACCCACTCGTGCCTCTGGATGTGCTGGTTATCACACTGCTCCTCACACGGGCAGGTGTTAAGGGAGCACTCTGCAAAGATCATCCTGCAGAAGGGGAGGGGAGGGGAGGTCAAAACTGGCTCAAACCGGCCTAAACTGACTCAACCTGGCCCAAACAGAGTCAAACTGAGTCAAACTGGCTCTCTCAGTCATATTCTCTACGAGTGATTATGCAGTCACTTGTCTTTCCCTAGCCTAACTCATCTCTGCATACGAGAAATTATGAACATTACTTGTTCTTCGTCTCTTACAAAGTGCTATTGATGAACAGATTACACAGCAGATTTAAGAGATGCACTATCAATACTGCTTATTGGACACTGGCCCAGTTGGGACGTACCAGATTGGGCACGGGCCCTGCTGAGGTGTACCTGATTGGACGGTGGCCCAGCTGGGGCTTACCTGATTGGATGGTGGCGCAGCTGGGGCATACCTGTTTGGACAATGGCCCAGCTGGGGCGTACTCGCTCTGCTAGGACATACCTGTTGAGGCAGTCATCAATGCAGCCCTTTTCGTGTGGATCCTCAGGTTGTTTACAGTTGCAGGTGGTGCCCTCATACCCGGAGAGCGGCTTCACATCCACGTACACATCTAAGAGAGACAGTGAGACACAGCTGAGACACATATTCATGTACACATCTAAGAGAGACAGTGAGACACAGCTGAGACACATATCCATGTACACATCTAAGAGAGACAGTGAGACACAGCTGAGACACACATCCACGTACACATCTAAGAGAGACAGTGACACACAGCTGAGACACACATCCACATCGAAGAGAAACAGTGAAAAACACAAAGCTGAGACACACATCCACGTACACATCTAGTTGAGACAGTGAGAGACACAGCTGAGACACATATCCACGTACACATCTAGGTGAGACAGTGAGACACAGCTGACACACACATCCTCAAAGTGGGCACATCAGTGCACTCTCAGGGACAGTACTCACTGGAGCGGATCTTCTTGTAGAGTGGGACGTCAGGCTTCTTGTATAGCTGAAACAGACAGACACAGTTAAGATGTGGGAGGGGGTACCTGGGGAATACCCAACCCCTTAATCCTCCAAAATGCGTACTGTGCTGACATCCCACATTGACCACTCTTCTGTGTACCCCTACCTGCACACAGTATGCAGAGAAAGTCACTGAGCCTGAGTAACATGAGAAGGATAACTGGATAACTGTCACTAGCACCAGCGTACCTGGTTGTGTTTCCACAGCCACAGGATGTCGTAGGGCAGCTGGAAGTCGATGCGCTTCTGTCGCAGGTACTTCCCTGAGCCAGAGAGGGAGATGGAAATGGATGTGAGCCATGACACGCGCAGACACATACACACGCACGCACGCACACACACACACACACACACACACGCACGCACGCACGCACGCACACACACACACATACATACAAACGCACGTACACACACACGCACATGCACGCACACAAACACATACACACGCACGCACGCACGCACGCACACACGCACGCACGCACACACTCACACAGACACTCACACACACACACTCACACTCACACACACTCACACTCACACACACACACACACACACAGACACCCATTAATACAGACAGAGATAGAGATGGATGTGGAGAGATGGACTCACCGACGTGAATGGGAGCTGGGAAGAGGCCATATTCATGCTCCCCTGGTGTGTACTCCAACCTCTCCTTCTTCAGCTGCAACAGCTGACTACGAGGACTGAGAGACAGAGAGAGAGAGAGTGAGAAAAAGGATATGAAACAGAAGCCAAAAACCTGAGAATAGAAAAGAAGGCTGGCGTGCTAACAGGTGCAACTACGGCATCTACCACCTGACTGAGGCAGAGCAGTGAAGACCGAAGATAAAAAGGCGAGAGGAAGAAGGACGAGGAGATGGGTCTGTTTGTTCGACGTGTGAAAGAGAGAGAGAAAGCAAAGAGCCTCCCCTGAAGTGTGCTGACGAGTGCCAGTCAGAGAGGCTAGGACGTTTATATGCCTGTAACTCGCTCTGCAAGTGCCACTCATAGGGGCCAGCGCGTTTATATGCCTGTAACTCACTCAGTGAGGGCCAGACAGAGGGGCCAGCACATTTATATGCCTGTAACTCACTCTGTGGTCTTGTAGACGTCAGAGTACAAGCCTGCCCTCTGGAACTTCTTCTTGGGAGGCCTGGCTGCTCTCTTCTCCCGCTGGCTGGTTCGGGTTAGGGGCAGGGCCTGTTCCATCGATGATTGGGCTAAGCATTCTGGGGAGGCGTGGCTACCAGGTTTCCCCTCCAGAGCACTAATAAAAAAAGCGGAGGAGGAAAAGGCGAGAGAGAGAGAGAGAAACGCACTGAAAATAAATATTTTGTTACTTTACAGTAATAGTAAGGTGACTCCACCAGGGGGCAGTCTATTATGATTTATTGAATAACAAAAAACACTCATGTTGGTATTGGAAGAAAGCGTGCTGAAATGCAAAACACTGGCCAGAGAGCTCACAGTAAAACTATGTCATTTCCAGGCTCTGAGGACTCATCTGAGATATTTTTGCCATGATGTCATCCTTATCCATAAAACAGACAGAACTGCAGATCTGGGGATGAGGCCGTTTACTGACGGTAAAATATCAGTTGAGATACTAATGTGTGGTGTGAAGTTATGCTGCACTGTCTCACTGCACTGCACTGCACTGAATGGTGAAAGCAGAGGCAGTGCCCACCTGTGCAAAGTAACCTGTACTTACCTGCGAAAACCGTGTAGCTCCTCCTGGCTTAAACAAGCTCCCCTGCTCCTCTCCTCCTCTTTTCCTTCCTTCACCCTTTCCTCCTCTTCATCATGCTCATCCTCCACTTCCTCCTCTTCCTCCCCCTCCTCGTCTTCCTGTCCGTCACTCTCCCATCTCTTGCGTTTCTGACCGCCCCTGTGCTGGCCTTGCACCACGGACTCGATCACGTCCAGTATGGTGTCGCCCCTCTCCCCGCCCCTCCCGTCCCTGTGCTGGGGGGGCGGGGTCTCTGGGAGTGCAGGGGGCGGTGTCGGCGGGGACGGGGACGGGGGCGGGGAAGGCAGGGGGTACTTCCTGGGGCGCCCCGGGCCCCTCTTCTTCACCACGTTGTTGCCGACGCGGGCCTGTCTCTGGAGCTTCTTGGCTCGCAGGATCTTGTTGACGTGGTCCAGGCTGCGCTTGGTGGACAGGGCTCTCTCGCACCCCTGGCCGGGGCTCCGGGAACAGGGGCGATGCAGGGGGGGTTGCTTGGAGCGGGGGGAGGGGGAGGGGCCGGGTGACCTGGAGGCGGGGTCCAGGGAACACGTTTGGGAGGGTCGGGCCGAGGGGCTGGCATGCTGGCTGCCGCTCCCCCTCTCCCGACTGGGGGGCCTCCAGAGGCTCTGGACCCCGCCGCCAGGCACGTCGTGGCCGCAGAGCAAGGAGTGCCGGGAGGGGAAGTGCAGGGTGCAGGCCCTGCTGCTGGTGCGATGTCTCCTCCAGACCTTCGGGGGCGATAGAGTGGGCACCACGGGTCTCGATGCCCGTCGTCAGGCCTGCCGGATAAAAGGACAGGGATAGGTTGACTCACTGGCAGAATGAAAACGGGTTCCGCAAGATGGAAAATAATTACTTACAAATGACCTCACAACGATGTCATTCTGACATCAGCCACAATGACATCAGCGATGACTCACTACTGGGAGTTCTCGGAATGACATTAAAACAAGATCAGCAGGGTGATGCCGCCGCTGCCCCCCCCCCCCCCAGTAAATGGATATAAATAGGCTATAATTATTGTAATTATTAAGTATTTGATTTCTTATTAAGTAAGTTCAGCACTTAACACAATCAGAAAACATTATCCATCGGTGGTTAAAAAAAAACCTCTTAAACAAGACTAAAACTGCATATATTATACTACGTATATACTCCACACTGTAAGCATTACGTTGCCGTGACGCCGTAAAGACCACAGCTCTTCTGTGAACAGAGCCTTTTCCAACCATCCATTTCCATCATGCCCTGTGGGAGCTCTTTGGCACATGAAAGCGAACAGCGTTTTGATCACATTAGAAGCGTGAGCAAAGCGGTCTTATCGCAAAGAAAAACCGCCGTCCAATAGAGGCTCACTTCATCACCCCCAGCAAAAACACCACCAGCCTGAATATGCACCATGCGCCACACACATTTGCCAGCTATTCAATACAAATGTTGCCGTGTCAGATTTAAAAGATTTAAAATACAGGACAGACATTCCAGTCGGTCATCAAAATACCAAAGGCTTTCCCCAACACGTGTTTCAAAGACGTTTCAAACGGGACAAGAAACACAGCGCCCAACATTCAAGAGGGAAAATAATGAAGCTACATATTTTATCTATCGAGGAGCAACTAACGCGGCAGACAGCTAGTAAGGTCAGGTATCGTCTCACCACTGATATTTAGGCTACATATTTTTATTAGGATCAAGCCTCGCCCCAATGCAACTGTCTGACAGCCGGAATGAAGTCAGAGCTCTAATGTCTTTTACCGGCAGTGAGATGGTGTCATCAGGCATCTGACTTTTTTTTTCCCGTCAAAAGCCTTTTTTCTGAGACATTGTCTGCTCCACTTGAATTTGCTAACGGTGCACGTTTTAAAAAAAGATAAGTGCTTACTCAGAGACGTCACCCGAGCAGCCGCTCCCTCGCTTGAACAGGAACGCTAGCCCGGCACGCTAAATCTCCAAAAGGAGGGCGATTAGACGGGCACACGTACTCTGTGGCATGCTAAAAATGTTCAGATTCATCCTTTCTCAAACACCAGCGAGGCTGCGAGGCCTGTAGTACTCGATGCAGTGCACCCGGTCACGCTGCGTTTTAAGGGCCTATTAATGCCGCTAAAGCATTGGAATTCGATGTTGGGGCTGTTGAGAGTTTAACAGATTTTTGGAGAAGCTTAAATCAGTGCCAGCTGCTAGGATTGCCCTCGTCTCATCGCACACCCACGCCTCCTCTGGCCAAGTGCGCGCCTGCGGTCTGCGCAGCCCGCCAACGCAAAGACCCTGCGCTAACGCTAACACTACGACCTCTCTGCTTTCTCAAGACTGCCACAGGACACTGGGGTATTAGAGTACAAATGCAGAGGAAAAACTCAATAGGGAGATTACAGTTTGTTAATATATTTTATACAAACAAGTCAACATCTTATTGCCAAGCTATTAACTGTTTATTCATCTTTTTTTCAGAAAAGGAATAGGCTACGCAATAAGCAGCGAGACATTTGTAAAAATCTTTCCTAACAGTATAACCAGGCTTTTAGACTTGAAGTGTATTTGGTAGGCTTGCTTCATTTGCCCTAGAATCATGCCTCAACAGTGCTCAACATGGTCTAGACAGGCTACAGCTGGTGCTTTTTTAGAGCACGTGAAGACACAGAGGAGTTAAAGCACAACTGAAGTTTGGTAGAACTTTGGGTTGTGTAGTTACCTGGCCATGATATGAGTCCAAATGGTGGCAAAATATGTTTGTTAGTTGCTCTGTACTCCCCTGGGGTGATAATCCAGAATATTTGTATTTGTCGCTCTCCGTTCACTTCTATGGGGAAGCTAAAACGGTCTCAAAATGACACTTCTAGCGCATATACGATCGCGAACTAAGAGGATTCTGTCAATACAAGCAATAAGCATTTCTCTTACGTATTTGTTTTTTATTATTAAATGGTCTGACCTGCCGACATTTTGGTAGTCTTTTCTGGTAGCTTGCTAACAACATTGAAGAAAATAGTACTTTATAAATGATTTAAATTAGCCTACACGAAAGAAAATACATAAGAGAAATGCTTATTGCTTGTATTGACAGAATCCTATTAGTTCGCGATCGTATATGTGCTGGAAGTGTCATTTTGAGATCGTTTTAGCCTATTCTGGATTATCACCCCAGGGGAGCACAGAGCAACTAACAAACATATTTTGCCACCATTTGGACTCATATCATGGCCAGGTAACTACACAACCCAAAGTTCTACCAAAATTCAGTTGTGCTTTAAAAGACTGAAGATGGCAGGAGGTTCTAACCAGTTTATTTTACACTGAGTACTTGAATCAGTCAGTCTGACAGCAGTCAGCACTGAGAAGCTCACAGAACTACCGGCCGACACTTTATAAACTGTGAGATTAGGGTTTGCGTCCCGATTCTGCGATTAGGCCTTAAATAATCTCTCATCAGACCTCTACAGAGCTGGAGGTATGCACATAACGCACAGAAATAAACAGTGGATAAACAGGGAGTATGTAGGAATCAGAAGTGGGTCTAAGGGACACACACATCGTCTCCATCTTGTGCCTGATGAGTACTTTCAGAAGTCTATAATTCCACCCGTGACAGGAGGACAAAGCATTCAGCCACTTAGAATACCACGATAATGATAGAGGTCTTCTTCTGTGGTATTTGGTGACATTCTGTATAATGCAGTGAGCTCTACCAGTGACAATCTTTTAATTGGAAGAGTTTTATAAGGACAACCAAAACACAATAAATAAAAATATTCTTGCAATGCACTTCAGGGCCATATCATAGTTTGCATAGCAAAAATGGCAAACTCAATAGCAATTCTTGGAAAATACATTTAAATAAGTGCCTTATTTTAGCGAGCTAACCCTGAAGGGCTGTAAATGCACTAAGGAGATGCCGGACACTCCGCTCCAGAAAGATGAACAGCCTCTGCTTACTTTTAGTGCCTTCAGTCTGTTTCAAATCAGCAAATTCCCAGTAGCTCCAGGTGGACTGATGCCCTAAGCACTCCTCTGGGATTCGCCACAAGGACCTGCTAATCCGTACCCCAACATCTGTATCCAGTGCTAAGCACCTTTGGGGATCGAGCCACCTGCAGATTTCTGGCATATTACAGTGAGTGCCAATACCGTGTATCCCCTTTGGTCAAAACCACAGCGAGACAAAACAGAGAAATGCACTACAGTGCGGAATAGGAGAGGGTGAAGATATGATAACATGAGGCAATGCAAACTGGCTTCCATGGCCTGGAGGGAGAAAGAGGAAGGAATGAGAGAGGGAGAGAGAGAGAGAGAGCGAGAGCGAGTGAGTGAGAGATAGCGAAAGAGCGAGAGAGAGAGCGAGAGATAGCGAATGAGTCAGTTTTCTTCCAGTGGACTTCCCCACAGAGGTTAGTCCATTTCTGGGAATGGTACAAACGCACTTGCAGATGAAAAACACACGGGCTGCATTTTGACACAACAGCACAATGTGAAAAATGGGTGCTTTTCTTTTGGGGGGTTGGTTGGGGGCGCATAGCGAGGCTACCGATAGGATATTACGCCCTGGAAATTCTGTTGTGGATAAACCACAAAATCATTGCTCTACGTGGAAAAAATAAATGTATACTCTCCGCAGACGTAAACACGTTGCTATGCACGCACAAAGGGAGGCGTCCAGCCGTTGGCAATTCGAGACCCACAGTGCAAGTACAATTCTAAACTCTACACTGTGACATGTGGTTACAACTTACAATGCAACAAACGGCCGCAAACTCGCAGTGCATTTTAGTCACGCTCACAAAACACTCACAGCAAACAATGGCCTCCCTGCGGTGCCGATAGCGGTACCCTTATCGTATTTCCACTCAGGTCCCTCGGCTTTAATCTGGCCCTCCCTCGGTCTTAATCTGGCCCGCTGAAACACAACACGTGCGCTCGATGTATATTTTACACAAACTGCGAGTGAGAGAGAGAGCATTACATACACCGCCCCTTCGGATATTATCCGATACGCGTGTGCCATTCAATAATTTATATTTGGGTTATTTCCACTGATCAAAAATGAAGGGGATCTATCTCAAGTCATTTGCATTCTGCTCTGGTTAATGACTTGGGTGGAGCTGCAGCATCAATTAAGAGAGACGCTGATAAATTACGTCTGACAGAGGACCTCTGTGTTTATACCGCTCTACCAGGGAATTAACTTAACTTTTTCACCCACTGGCCAGAGTGGCTGGTGGATTCTAAAAATCACCGGCCACATTCAACATTTTACCAGCCACATTACGGTTTGAAATATAAGACAACCTGGTTAGTTACCGACCAAAGTGGCTGCTAGAGTAAAAATCTTACCAGTCACAATCACAATTTTACCAGCATTTGGCTGGTGTTAAATTCACACCCTGCATTCCTGCTTAATCAACATCGCAAAATAATAAAAAATGATTTTATACTTGGATTTGGGACACAATAAGAATGGAATAAAGTTAGGACGTTAGCTGACTGCGTAGTACGCCATTAACAGACAGAGAGAGATAGAGAATCAGAGAGAAAAAGAAAGCTATCAATAGAGAGTTTCTACACATGTAACTGGTTATTTAAGAGTTTCGCTGCCAAACGGTTTGCAAAAAACAACATACAACACCCCCCCCCCCTTGCTTCAACCCTCCTCCTCCCTATACCCATCGCCCTGGGTGTCCTTCCTTTTCCTCCGTCACTCTCACAAAAACCCGTAAATCGCCCCGCTCTGTCTCTGCGCCCGTGCCCAGATCCTCAACCCAGATTCTCCAGCTCAGACGGGCCGCACAAGCCAATGTACACAGAGCAGAGGGACGACCGGTCTTTTTATAACCGGACCAGCAGGTCACTGGCTGTGTGCAAGCATCTCGCTGCATGCTCCGTAGTCATAATGAGAGAGCCAGAGTTTCCGGCGGTTGGCCAAACAAACCGAGCATGCCTGTGTTTTCCGGTTGGTGTGCTATTTGCACGCTTTTATCTATCGGGGACATTTTGAGCCTGAAACGAAACGCATAAAGCAACTCCACGATAAAGAACACCTGCTTACCATACCACATGAAACTGCGACTGTATCTTGTCCCAGTACACCGTTAATACTTGGTCTCCAAAAAAATTTCTATACATGTGTATTTTTTACATTAAATGGTCATTATCCCATTAAAATGTATTTGAAGGGATAGCTGTGCACTCAATGTACAATACATACTTAACATAATATGGATCACTTATTGAGTTAAATCTACCCATGAAGAAAAGGAGTTTGTGTGATAAAAAAATGTGTGACTACTCTTCATTCATCCATTCATCCATCCATCCATCCATTCATCCATCCATCCATCCATCCATCCATCCATCCATTCATCCATCCATCCATCCATTCATCCATCCATCCATCCATCCATCCATCCATTCATCCATCCATTCATCCATTCATTCATCCATTCATCCATCTTTCTCCAGTTCTCACCTCCCGTTCACCTTCTACCACGTTTCCCCTGTCTGTGACCGGCGGGTGACCCCGTGTCCTAAACCGCAATCCCGCCGCTCGGCCCAGATTACGCTGACGCTACGCTACCTGCTGCACATACTGCACACGCCAGTTGAATGGGCCGAACAGCCTCAGGCTTAATTCCCCATACGCTGCACTGACCGCTCACAATGGCACGATGGGAAACGGAACCCTGGAGATAAAACCGCCAACGAAGCAGCACAATGGAGACCCTGCAAACCAAATGCAGGCAAATCCGCAACGTGCCTCACGCAAACGTGCGTCCCACAGACTAACAATAGAGAATGCACCGCACAATATTCCACAGACTATAAAATCCTAGATACTCAAACCCTGTCAAATTGCTATTTCCATGTACAAAAAGCTGTACTGTTCCTGCCACCACAGCCTGTTGCTGAACAATTATACTGGTTTAACTTGACTGGCGGTTACTTAATGACCTACAAAGTCTAATTCCGTCAAACTTTTAAACGTGAATGAAATGTGAATGCGTAGCAAGTAACCGTGGGATCCATTCCACCAATTCAACTCACGTTCTTGATAACCTCCAGTGTTCCACTATCCCAAATACATTACCCTCAATTCCACTTTGTTCAGTGTTATCTATCCCCATTTCAACCCAAATTCCCATAATTAGAATTCAGCCATTCTTAGCACCATGACATTAAGAAATAAACTGAACAACACTTTCCTTCTCCGTGTCCAATTCAGTTTAATTCCATTTCCAGACCGTCTGACCCAAGTTGCTTGCTAATTTCCTGTCTTATCCCTTTTGACTGCAGTCCTTCAGGTAACATTGGGAAGTGGACACCCCTTTATAACAAACATGGTTCCTTTTACCAGAAACCACAACACAGCCCTTTCTCACCTGTCTCTCTCCTCTCAGCTGACGAGGGGCGGTCTTTCCTGAGTGTCCCATCCAATCCTACGAAGCTCCTGGTGTGTCCCACTGCTGCAGATCCACCCCTCCTGCCCCTGCCACCCTTTGAGGCAGACCGGCTCAAGGCAGAAGCAAACAGGTTGGTGTGCTGGGGAGCGGTGTGCGACTGTGCCGAACCAGACAGGGGCGTCAGAGGCTCCTCTTCCTCCTCGCTGTCTGAGCATCCCTCGGGGTCCGGCAGGTGTCCTGCCGCAAAGGAGTCCGGGCCAGGGTTGGTCTTTTTGGAGAAGTTGGTGTAATCCACTTCAGGGCTACCCCTCCTCAACCAGGACTCTTGGTGATGGTAGCCTCTTGCTCCCGCTGACAAATACGAGGGCCCCAGGCATGAGAAGGGCATGTCTTTGCGTTTGTACCGCTCCGCCGAAGACGAGGAGGAAGAGGAAGGGGAATTAGCTGGGGGCGTATTGGCCAAATTAGTGGCACTGGTGGCAGCAGTGGGATCTTTTCCGTACCGGTAGCGCTGCAGAGGGTCCATCATTCCCCCACCACCTCTTCCTACGCCTCCTAACCCCGTACCTCCAGACAACCCCACTCCAGTTCCTCCTCCCTCAGCTGCACCCTCCTCCCCCCGCCGGTCCCGGTGCTTGTGTCTATGTTTGTGTTTGTGTTCATGCAGCCAGCCGTAGGACAGCTCAGGGGCCACGGCTGGGTACAGCACGGGGGACCTGCCCCCTCCCAAATACTCCTGCCTCAAGAGCTTGTGTTTCTTCTTGTGAAATTTGGCCGGGTTGAGCAAGAGGTGCGGAGCATGGTGGTGCATGTATGAGGGTGGAGGGGGTGGGGGGAATGAGGGGGAATGGTGTGGGTGAGGCGGTGCAGGGTGGGTCGGGGGGTGGTGATAGAGGGTCGCTGCTGGGGGGTACCCTCTGTAGTAGCTCAGTCCCAGAGGGGGAGATGAGTATGGGACACTGTAAGAGGGGTGATAGAAGCCAGCTCCCGACAGGGGGAACCCCAGTCCGTGGACAAAGGGCACCTCAGCCATGGCCTCACGAAGTTTCGGAGGACGTCCCCGCTTCTTCTTGAGGTCCGGCTTGCGGACGTAGTGCAGGGAGTCGCAGGGGTAGGCCGGGTGAGGGGAATAGTACCCACTGAAGTTGATCCTGAAAATGGTGGGCAGGAGGTCTCTGGCTACGTAATGGTGAGGGGGAGGGTGATTTCCCCCAACACTGCTCCCGCCAGCCCCCATGCCTGTCCCCCTGCTTCCAGCTCCCCCACTGCCCAGTCCTAAAGCACTCCCCAGCCCCACTGTCGTGCTGCGGTGCGCTATCCGAATCTCACTCAGCCTGACGATCATGTCCTCCAGCTCGGCCAGGAAGTCCGGGTCCTGGCGACGGGACCGGAGCTGCAGGTACTTCTTCTTGCGCTTGCGCTTCTGCCTCTTCAGCTTGTCGTACCCGGGGCAGTTGTGCCCGCGCCGCTTGCACTTGTGCTTGTGTTTCTCCTTGTGGCTGGCCAGCGATGACGGCGGGGGTGCTGGTGGGGTCCGACGGGGGTCCGGGGACACTCCAGAGCCCAAAGGGGAAGGGGAGGGGGAGGGGGAGGGGCGGTCAAGCAACACAGAGGAAGCGTGTCTCCGTCGGCCACGTGGGTTGACTCCGACCGTCACCCCTGCCATTGACCCGACAACCCCAGGCATCAGAACTCCGCCTGCCATTCCGTGGGCGATCCCCAAGCCGCCTAAGCCGCCACTCCCGCTTCCTCCTTTCTCTCCCCGGTCAGAGGTGCTGTTGTTGTCTGTTCCTATGCCGCTGTCACTGGGTACCGTTTCCTCGCTGTGAGACTCGCTGACGGGCGAAGGCGTGGCCTCCTTTAGCTCGCTCAGGTGAGAGGGTGATGTGGGCAGAAGGGGCGGGGGAGGGGAGAGCTTGCGATAGTGGAAGTGGTGCCGGTAGTGATGGTGGTGATGGCCCCGGCATGCGGACTTCTTAAGCGGGGAAGGGGCGGCAGAGGCGGAGCCTAATGGAGCGAGGGGGCGAGCCGGGGAAGGGGCCGGGGAGGATGGGGGGCGGAGGGGGAAGGGGTGGTGGGCATGGTGGGAGTGGCTGCAGTGAGTGTGTGGCATGAAGTGCACGGTGCCTGGCTCTACAAACCCGGCATCGCTAATGGGACTTTGGCCGCCGCTAGATTGTGAGAGTGAGGGGGAGGGAAAAACTTCTGAAGGGAGAGGGTGCTGCTGGGCTTGGAGGGACTGCGACTGGGGGTGGTGAAGTGGCGAGTTAGAGGCTGGGGACAGGAAATTTTCAGGCAGGGGAGTAGAAGTACAGGGATTAACTGACAATTTGGGTTTGCGTCCTCTCCTTTTGCCCATATATATTGTCCCTTTCTTGCTGACATTAATCTGAGGGCCTAATTTGCTCCCGAAAGAGGCTGCCAGGGAAGATAAGGAGTGCTTAGCAGCCGCTACAGCCCCTACCACATCCCCGCTCGCCGTCCGCGAGGACTCGGCGACAGCTCCTGACGCGGGCCCCAATAAAATCTGACTGAGAAGCCGCTTGCGCTTCAGAGTCTTCATCTTGTTTATTTTGCCAATAATGGTCTTCATTATCAGCTGGCCGTTGCCTTTCTTGCGGAACGCCCCTTCCGCCCCCTCACCCGCTATCAACCCGCCCCCTCCCCTCTCCTCCAGGGCTAAAGTTGGCGGCTGCGCCTCCTGGGGTAAGTTCGGAGGCAGGCGCTTAGGGCGTCCCCGCTTCCTGGGCATGGGTTTCGGGGGGTTCAGGTCCACCTCTGGATGCAAGACAGGTGGGTCCTGCTCCTCTTTGGACTTGAGCAGGGAGTACACCTTTGAAGGGGGCAACCGTACAGCGCGACCGGGTTGGGGGACATCCAGCCTGGGCATCTTAGACTTCGGCCGACCTCGTTTCCTCGGCGGAGCCGCAAAGAGCTGGGATACAGAGGGGGGCACTCGGTTAGGGTTGGGGGGCCGTCCTACTGGTCTAGGTTTGTGAGGAGGCATAGGCAGCGCTGTAGACGGCGTCAAATGAGATTTGCACAGTTTCAGCCGCTTGTCATCGGCAGCGCAGGCCTGGGCCGTCCTCTGTGACCGGTTCACATTCCGCGTCCAACGCGGCCGCCTGCCCTTGCGCTTCTTCAGAGGCTTGCAGTCCTGTTCTGGGGGTGAACTGGGGAACATATCGGTGGTTTCCTTCTGGGGAGGGGGCGGAGCACTTGCAAACGGAGGGTCCACGGGCGAGGAAGTCCGTCTTGTGGATTCTGAGAGGGCAGCTGTGCGTCGGTCCCGACTTGAGCTACGGCTTTTGGGACTCAAACTCTTTCTACCCTCACCCCGAGAAGGAGAAACAGCCCCCCTACTGTTAGCCTCTCGTCTTCCCGGTTTTGACAAAGGGGCACCTTTGCACAAGTCTCTGGGAACATCTTTCTCTCTGTCTTGCACTCTCTCGCTACTTTCAGCTGTCTGGGTGGGCCCACTTCTGGAAAAAGCGGTGGCAGGACACCGTCGACTATCAAACACACCGCCGACTCTCTGATCTGAGGACAACTTAGGCTGATGAGATGACACAGGGTGATAGGTGAGAGGTGGCTGTTGCCTGACTCCACCGATGTTACTGTTGTTGTTACTGTTGTTTGCAGCAGTTGTCGGGTTGTTGTTGCCATTAGTGCTGTTGTTGCCTCTCTCTCCATCCCCCTCTGGTTTCCTGGACGGGGCAGACAACTTTTCGAGTATAGTGTCTCTGTGCCGCGGGCCAGGGGGACGGCCAGGTGGGCGGGAAACAGCCGTGGGTGGATGGGGCAACTGGGAGCTGGACGAGGAGGCGGAACCTGATGCTCTGCCCAGCGAGGCGGGGTCCGGCCGTGGCGGGCTGGGGACCGTGGCGGTCGAGTTCACATTGGCAGCGGCAGTGGTGGAGGGGAACATTTTGTGGACCTTGCCCTTAGCAGACTTGCAGGGGGGACAGATGGCAATGAGCTGAGCCAGTTTCTCTGTGACGGTGGGCGACCCCCCGTTTAACACGCCTCTGTCCCTCTCCCTCTGGCCCTCGCCGTACGTGCTCTGGGAGGTTTTTGGAGCTCCGTCGGGCCCCTCTCCTTCCTTAGGGTCCTGTGTCGAGGGGGCTGGGGGGGAAGGCGCAGGGGTGGAGGAGGGAGGGCTGTTGGTTGGTGGAGGGGGGCTTTTCTTGTGAGGAAGAGTCAGTCTGTCATCTGTTCCAGGTCGATGAAGGTTAACAACTCTCTCTGTAGAGGGGTCCAACTTTGCCTCCGTCTTGCGAGCCAGCTTTGGGGGACCCTGTTGGGGAATGCAGAAATTCACAATTACAGAACACGTATACACTACAAGCAGACTTCTGACTTTCCACAGACAAATAGGGCATTTAGCAGGTACTTAAGGGCAACAGCTTCAGCTTTTAAACTGTACAACATTGAACTGAATCTATCGTCTTCCATAAACGACCGCATCAGCAAGCAAGCCTCAGGTGGCACTTTGAGAAACATTGTAAGCTTTTTTCCCCTAAAAAGACACGACTTAGCAACAGCACTAGTGTCACAAACATTTTCATCAGAAGCCTGAAAGCACGTTTTATTTTATTTTTCTGAAGGCTTTAATGACACCTCCACCTTAAATATTCTCACCCTGACATGGTGAATTGAACTGCTCAATAAATACAAAATGAATGAGGCAGAGACGGATGGGAAGAGAGGAGGAATTAAGAGGGTAATGAAGGGGAAAGAGAGGAGGAGATATGCAATACGTCTGTGAGTCTCTAATTGCAATATATAGCAAAGGTCAAAGATTTTTGTGTACCGCTGCTGTAGTTCGCAATAACCCAACTTAATTGACTGAAGAAGACGGGCAAACGAGAGACATAAAGGCAGAAATAGAAAGAGCCGCTGCCTCCGGACTAGACTCAAAAACATTATCAGGGTCAAAGCGAGGACAATGAGAAAGAAAGGGGGGGGGGGGGGTTGGGCCAGTGGAGGAGAGAGGACACAGCGACACAGAAACAGAGGGGATGGGGGGGGACGGAGAAGAAAGCACAGACAAAAAAAGAAGTGAGATAACGTGCACAACGCAGACTACCTGACACAGACGGCAGAGTAAAAAGAAGGAATAAAAAGCGGAAAGGAACATTGTTCAGAGCAATGCTGCAGTTAGGCAAAGTGTGTAAGAGGTACAACAGAGAAAAAAGAAAATGTGCTGTTTAATCCTTTATGAGGAGCCATAAGCTGTTATGGATTTTTCGTATCAGCCAGGAGTCAGAAGCTTGTTGCTGCCTGTCAAATTGCTTTCAAAAGGGTTCACAGACACAAAAGAAGCGAATCTCCAGAACCACAGACCAAAGAATTGTTGTAAGACCATAAATCTTAGTACCCTGAAGCCCCCCAACCCAGAATAAATTCCTGACCATGTGAGTGCTGGCTGCAGATGACAGCCCTCTGCGGTAGTATGTAAATGAGATGGTCTTCCTCAATGTAAGGAGCGTTTCAGCTGGCAGGATACCCCCCCACCCCCCGTCTCATCACACATTAGCAACTCCTCTTGCCAAATGGATGCCTGCAGCCTGCCTGAGTGGCCCAGCTCTTGGGGACAGCGAATAAGTGGCCGCTGTTTGCCCGTCCCTATGCGGACGAACGCGTTCGTCTGCGCACTCTACCGAACTGAAAAAGTATGCCGTTAGCAATGGCATTCCAAATTAGGAGTAAGAGAAGTGGTATTACAAAAAGAAATAAAGATTATCTCTTCTTATTAAATGTGTGGAGCACCAGCAGGCTCCACAGTAGCTCAGTGTAAAGACCCTCACCCCAACTCCAGGCCGGGCTCTTTCACCTCGACATTCGTTTTTAGAGTTTGGTCTGTGGTATCAATTCTGGGTCGATAGCTGACAATTACCAGTGGGAGACAATTCTCCTGGCCTCTCTCTGGGGTGGCAGGGTGGGCTAAAGTTCCTTGGGTTATCGTTATATAAACCCCTACAATGTTGCTAGCGGTCATCAGTGAGAGATCAGTGCTAGTGCTCCTGCAGTATGCCCTGTGGATTATGGGCTTACGGTGTAGCAAATGGTCACTGGCTGATGAGTGTGCTGTGTACTGGAGGAGTGCATGCGCTTCAGCTTGTGTATGGTGTTGACGCAAGAAGGACAGTGCAATCCGCAATTCCAAAAACAGGAGAAAAATGGGTGAAAATGCCAACATAAAGTATGATTGCTAGGTAATGTAAGGGCGGTAACATGATTAACGCATTTCTGTTCCCTTACCCTTTTCCCTGGGGGGTTCCCGGTGAAAGGGCCTGGCAGGGCAGAAGGGGGTGAAGAAGTAGGGGCAGTGACGGGTGAAGAGAGCACAGAGGGCAGGTTCGGGGCGGGGCTCAAAGCCGCCGTCCTGTCTTGGTCCCCGTCGCGCAGGGGGCCGTGTGTGCCGCTGGCCCCCGTGATCAGACCCGCATTCCCGCCCCCACGGCAGCCCCGTCCACCACCCCGCCCCTGCCTGACAGACGTCCGGATGGTCGGGCGGCACACATAGTTCTCCAAAATCTTGGGCGGCTTCTTCATGCGCTTGGCCTGGAGCCCGATCTTCAGCTTGACGTTGCCCTCTGAGAAGTTAGTCTCTTTGATGGAAAACTGCTGCTGGTCACCGCCGGCAACGCCACCTCCTCCGCTGCTGGCTTCTGGTGGAGATCCCTCTTTCTCCTTCTCTCTCTTCTCCTCTTCTTTCTTCCCACCCCCTCCCTCCTTCTCTCGCTCCCCCGAAGAAGGAGCCGTGGGGGGGAGTGGGGGCGGAGTGGCGGACCCTCCCTGGGTCCTCTGATCCATCTGAGGTTTTTTGGGAGAGAGGGTGGTGCTGCCCCCGGGTGTAGGTTCCAGGGGCAGGTGGACGACTGGAGAGGAGGGAAAAGGGGAAAAGGGGAAAAGGGAGAGGGGGAGGGGGGGTAGGAAACAAGGGTAGGAAAGCAATCCTTGTTCGGTGGTTGTCGGTTGGTCCTTTTCCAACTGTCCAGTCTTCTCTCTCCGTATTTCAGGCTAGAGAGACAAAAAGAGGATAAGGATAAGGACCAATGGATTTTGACAGACAATCCAGATTAGTCATTTACTAAACATAATAAACTCCACTATAGAGCAAGGCAAAATTCAGGGAATTGAGGGTTTTTCAAATTGATATGACTCATATCTGCCAATCATGTCTGCAAATAAATAGCCTACTAATCTGGTTAGCAAGCTGTGCTGAACATTGTGCCAGACCACCTCATGGTGGTTCAGAAATCCTGGATTCTGGTTCAGAAATCCCAAGCTTGTTAACATGTCATCTTACTTGCTTGTGTTTGTGTAGATATTCCTACCTATGAAGACTGGACAGCTATTTACGAGAGAAATAGCATCAACAAATATTTTCTATTTATCCAACTTTTAGGTTGTCTGTCTAGATAGAACTAGTTTGGCAGAAAATATAGCTATTTTGTGGGATTTCAGCTAAAATGAAAGAAACAAGAAACAAAATCAAAAGTTAAAGTAAAACTGAACTTTGGTAGAACTTTGGGTTGTGTAGTTACCTGGCCATGATACGAGTCCAAATGTTCATTAGTTGCTCTCCGCTATAGAAGTGAATGGAGAATGACAAATACCCTATTCTGGATTATCCCCCCAGGGGAGCACAAAACAACTAATTAACATATTTCGCCACCATTTGGACTCATATCATGACCAGGTAACTACACAACCCAAAGTTCTACCAAAGTTAAATTTTGCTTTAAGAAATAAGTACCTAGTTCCAAGAAAATGATGCAAGGATACAGTACTGATATGATATCAAAACAGAGACAAACTACTTGAGAAACTGCAGAACTGTAGTAAAACAGGAAGTACTCAGAATATGACGCGCTGTTATTATCTGGCCTATTTGCTTTTGAAACATTCTCATTGGAGGCAAATTTTACAGCATAATATCCCACTCATTTTGTAACCTCCACTGCTCAAAAAAATTAAGGGAACACTTAATCATCACAGTATAACACCAAGTAAATTCAACCAAACCGGTCATGCCGGATGATGTTGCAGGTAGCGTAACATTCGCCACGGCGTCTCCATTCTCTTTCACGTCTGTCACATACTACCAGTAGTGACAAGGGCACTAGCAAAATGCAAAACTAGAGAAAAATCAGTCAGGAAGGATAAGAAGAGAGAAATGGTCTGTGGCAACCACCTGCAAAACCATTTACTTTTTGGGGGTTGTCTTGCTGTTACCTCTCCTGTCCATCTGTTGTCACTTTCATTTGCACCAAAGTAGGTGAAATTGATTCACAATCGTTTACGCTTCCTAACTGGACAGATCGATATCCCAGAAGTTTAATTGACTTGGTGTTATACTGTGTTGATTAAGTGTTCCCTTCATTTCTTTGAGCAGTGTATTCATGAAGATTTCCCCCCCCCCCCGCCCCCAACAGAACAACAGACACAAATCTTCTAGCCCAAAGAATCAGTGCCTTCCCCAGAGGATCTGAACCCACAACCCACTGGTTTGAATATCCAGCCCTCTAACCACTGCTCCGCAGTGCCGCCGGTAACAGAATGATGAACCGTGAAATCGACCGCGCAAACAGGGCTGGCAGCAGACCGACACTTCAATTTTGCCGAGTGCTGCATAGAGCGCCGTAGGACGTCCGACAGGGGCCACTAAATAGTAGCAGAGAACTGGGACAGGACTTACGGGCGCGGTAATTGGTCAGCATCTGGTGCACTACAGTTCTTAAACCCCCCCTCTCCCCGTTCCTGAGAGACCTCCTATAAAGCAAACCGCCCCGTTTCGAGATGAGTGCCAAGCGGCGCTGAGCAGTGCAACGTGGGCATTCTGGGCAGGTGCCTTCTCCACTCAAGTTGTTTGGAGATAATTCAGAACAATGACTTCAGCACGTCGGGTCCCCTGGGGGCCCCTCGGCGGCCTTCTCCCAGCCTTAGAGGAGCCTGTCAGGGCGAGCCGCGGGCGGTGCACAGGCCACGGCCGGGGCTCCTCGCGGCCGGCTGCTGTCGAGGGGGCACTAACCGAGCCGGCTACCGTTCCGCAGCCGCACTTGCAGAAGCTGTGAATGAGGCTCTGGGCTGCGTCCCTGTGACCCACGCCTACTTCGCTATGTTTACTACGGTTACTCACCCGCGCTTCCTCTCCCTCTCTCCCCCACTCGCACATACCACACTCCAGTCCCACCCCTCGCCGACTTTTCTCGCTCTCACACTCTCTCACTCCATCAATCTTTCTCCCCTCTCCCTCCCTGACTTTCTCTCTCTCTGTACGCTTGCCCCAGTACCCCACCCCCCAACCTCCCCACCCTCCCTCACTGGAAACCGCACAGAACGACGGTCAAACTAGAGTCACTGTGTACCCACTAATCGAAAACAGATTTTCCCTCCCTCTCCCTCTCGCTCTCTCTCTCTCTTCCTCTCTTACTCCCTTCCTTCCTTCAATAACAATCCTCCAGCTATTGCATCCATTCCCCATTGCTGATGCTCTGAGTGTCACAGTGCACAAACGCTCATGCTGTCACTTACTTCACCAGCAGCTGGGTCGAGAATAAGCTGTTGTGTTAAGGAACAACGCGACTCAAATTAAGCGGGATTCTGAAAATAGCCCAAAATTTCTCTCCGTCTCGCTCCCCATCGCTCGGAGACAAAGCGCTCGTTTGCGCTGATTGAGCGCGCCGTGTTCCTGACCGCAGCGTTCACGCACAGCGAGACTCCGCAGAAAAACACGGCTTCGCTCTCGAAAGGGTGTAATTCACATAAGCGCTTCTGTCATTCAGCGAGCCTGTCTGGCCTGCGACAAGGCCAAGTCCTCCGACGTCTCTCCGAACACAGCCTCCTAGTCTCTGCCCCCCCGCCCATCCACAGCACTGCTCACAGTCCTAGTGCCATTATCTCCTCACACCTGCTCTGCTGTGTCATTAATCTTGAACTTCCCCATACCCCAAACACACTTAAATAGCTCACTTTCTGACACATGACGCATTGTGCAACTATTTTTAATTGAGTATGAAATGGAAAACCGAATTTCTAATACAGACATCCACGCCTCTTTTACCAAGAATCAGCACCACTACTCACTATAAAATAGTGACTGAGCAAGCCAAAGAACAGATGGAGAGATATAACATTGTTTGCTGAAATTACGGGACTGTTACTGTAACTGACAGATCTACTGTAACTGACACAAGCAACCTGCCTAACTCCCTGGCACATCGATTGAAACGGCCTTTGAAACACACACTTGTGGTCAAGGTGACCAATCGACAGGTGAAAATGTAAATTTATAACGAATGAGAAAAGGCAACATTGAGAGATTCCAAAGAAGGGAGGGGGAAGAGAGGAGAGACGGGAGGTAGCAGGTAAACTGGAACATGTTGACAATATAGGCCAACAGAAAATAAGGATGGAGGGTAGATGCCAGCTTAAACCTACAACACAACCATAAGAGAGGGATAGCATCAGCGAGGAGAGGGAGAGAAGGAGAGCAAGAAAGAAGAACAAGGTTCAGAGAGGATATAGTGTACAGCCGTACCATTAATATGACTTTAGGACTACGAGTTTAAAACTTTTCTTAAACAAGTACTGCAATGTGTGCTTTCATCATTACCAAGTATGCCATCTCGCCAGTAGTACTAGGTAGTCTATAAGTGGCGTTTTTTTATTATTATATTTTTTTTACTAAGGTTATGCCACATGGTACCTCTGATATTGCATCCAATAACATTTTCGTCACATTTTCAATAGCATCCTTAACTGTATGGGGAGAAATCTGTCCGTGAAGGACAGAATCCAAAATTGAATCCAAAGTGGATAAATTTGACAGGTCAGGGAAATTAATGAGAATGGAAATCTTTAAAGATGAGTTACAATATGTCCAACATGTTGAAGTCGAACCGAGTTAAGAAGATTCATGAGCTTTTGTGGATTAATCCTTTTTTTTTTCTTCTCTCGAGTACACGCGATTACCGAGATGCTACGAATTCACCTGCAGTTTCGCCTTGCATATCCTTAGATACGCCTGCTCTACGTGCAAAGGACCATATGGGACTGATAAAAGGGCGATGTAGCCCTCGAGGGGAATCAACGCATTTTTTATCATAATCATCGCCTACCGACTGAGATAAGAAAAGCCGAAAACTATAATAGCGGAATGCACCTAATGAAATAATCTAAGGTTACCTCATCTTCAACCGCGAGCAACTCACGGGGCTGATATTTTACTAGTAAACTACGTAACCCGTTAAAGGTCGAGACAGAGTACCGTTCATGTCGGTTTCAAAACCACTGTTGTAATCATTTTTATTATGAAACATCAGACGTAGGCTACACAGCGCTGAAAACTTCCATCAGTAAGACTAGATACCTGGCCAATTACTCTAGATCGTATGGCACAATTCTGTCTGAAGTTAATGCCGTTTTGTATTGCTTCACTAAAATACAATTTGTGCACATGTCCACTGGAAACATTCAACTCTGTAGACGCGATCGTACATTACCAGAAACATACGCAGCAAATTACGGTTAATGTTAACGTTACTATTATTGTAGTAGCCTACTCGTCTTCGAAGTACTAGTATTGTTCATATTACTCACTACTCCGTTATTTTACGATCCACGTCAACTGTATCTGTGCAGGCTACTCTTTGGTGTTGTAATTTGGTAACATTTGCAAAAATCTCGTAACGTCCCGTCTACACATCTATACATATAGTTGACAATGCTGTCAAAGCCATTCGCTATTTGGCTAGCTAGATAGCCAACTAACCAGGAAGCTCCCTTGTCAAACATAGAATGCAAAATAACATTTAATTTCAAGACAGCTTCGTTTCACATGGTTACATCAAGAAAACGAAAAGACGAGCTTACTCTCTCCCACAAGATGCGAGGGGTAAAAACAGCCTGTACTCGCAACGTTCATAATAAAAAGCGACTCTCATAGTGGTCTCAAAATAGACATTGCCTATTATAGCCACTTAATTTGTAACGACATAGCTACAATACAGATACCAAAACCAAGAAAATGTGTCATTTAAAATGATCGAATACATTTTTACTGAGATTGTGCTGTAGGTAGCCAACGTTACTCACCTCTCTGTAAGTCCAAAAAACGGCGTTCACATTATTTGGACAGAAATGCCCTTATTGCGTAGCTGGCCGTCAACATGGTCGCTCCGGCTGTATTTGTTGCAAACGCTGTTTTGCGAAATGAGCAGAATGGAAGATGTCAAAATAATGAAAACAATAATTATTCTGTCAGCAAAACGAGGCAAACTAAAATTTTTAATCAACGTAACGTTCATCAGAATGTCTTCGTTTGGACAGCAAGCTAACCAGCTAATATATTAACCAATATCGACAATCTATAAATCTTCGCCAGCTAAGGTAGCTACCTCCCACAACCTTGACATAGCTTTCCACGCTCGCAAAAACGACCACCTAGGGTTTGACTCTGGGCAACTGTTAGCTTAGCTTAGCTAGCGAGACGTTTGGCCACGCACACGGTCTCTAACCGCCGTCCAAATGGAAATAGACAGGCTTACCCCTCCAAAAATAGTAGCTAGCTAAGCTAATAGCCCATAACCACGAAACCACAACATCAACGGGGGCATAATGGTCCTTCAATTAGACAACTCGTGAAGGCTAATAGAGGGCACATAACTCAAAATGATGCGCAAGTCGCACGACTGTCCTTTCACTTCAGTGTCGAGCAAATATAGCCCCGTTCAGTGTGAGGACACGACGTTTATTTTTCTATCGAGAGTGCCCAGCAGTGCCAAAAATGATAGCTAACGTTGGCTAAGTCTGCAAGCGAGAAACGCTATGTCAACCCCCCACTCTGGGGCAGCTAAATAGCTTGCTAGCCAGTTACGCATCTATGTAAATATCCGTAGCTCTGTGCTATTTTAAACATGTCAATATCCAATAGTTTATGATAAAAGTCTATGCTGCTTTTTTATACATAACCAGGCACGTTGCTAACCAACGTTACATTACTTAGCAAGATAGCTACGTTCACTAGCTTACTACCCTATTAGCTGCTAGCTAGCTTAGCAAACTTAGCTGACTGGCTAGGCTATGCGATGGTCTGTGCTCACAGCCAGTCCAGTCGTATAGATAAATCACAAAAATTTACCTACGACGCACAAAGGTCTTACAATTTCCCTGGTGCCACAGTTTAAGAACAATAATGCAATATACGTATGTTTTAAAAAAACAAAAAAACAAGAAGTGACAACAAAATGGCGGCTGCGTTGAATCAACTGAGCCCCGAAATGGGTCTCTCGGACTCGACTGTCTGTTCTCCCTTTCCCTTCTTTTTTCCCCTCCTTACAGCGGTAGGTTGGCCGTGCTATCTCCGACGCCGCCGAACTCTCTCTAGGTTTGAGTTATCGGAGCCAAGCCGAATTGGGACTGGGCCTCATTCACACAACCGGGCCTCCATGCCTGCTGAGCCCGTGTCAGTTCTGTCAGTAACACGGGCATTCTCACAGAAACACCGAGAGAGAGAGAGGGAGGGAGTCGGGGGGAGGGGGTTGGGGGGGAAGAGGGGTGGGATGGAAAGGCAGGGAGATATGGTAGGAGTTTTTCTTTCTTTTCGCTTTTTTGGTTTTACTTATTTTATTTTTGATTTGTTTCATAATTATTGAATACAAATTCCTGCAAAGATCTTGCATTTCCCCCCACAAGGCTACGGGAATAGCCTGTGAATATAAACGTGAGCTAGTTTCTTCAAGAAAATATCAGAAATTTGATTTTCTAATCATTCACTCGTTGAACAAGGCAATACATTGATATAAAAATTCGGTTTTCTCGTGACTGCCTTTAGTCTACGCAGAAGATTTGCTAGCACGGTATTCCCGTTGGAGTCATTTCATCAGTGGCAGGTTGCGAAACTGCACTGACCCCTGTCTGGCCTCAAGAGGCATGCCCTTGTCCCAATTGAGGGATACACGAACCTCTCAAACGTTGCGTTTTTATTGGCACAATAACAGCGATAGTTTATTTTCATTGTTTGTCTGCAGTGTACTCAGGCTGAGGCGGTCGGCGGAATGCTGGTAAACGTTCTGTACAAAATGCTCTTATTTGACAGGACTGTTCCCCTTTTTCTCGTTAGCCTGTCTGTGAACCATAACAGACACACACACTGTTTTCTTGCAAAAGCTGTAAACATTTAGCATTTTGTTCTGCTGAACCGCCTATACTGTTGATACTGTTAGTTAATGCAGTTCCTAAATTATGATATTTCACATTGTATGTGAATATAGTTTGCAATACCCCAGTGAAGTGGCATGCTGGCATGTTTTTAGAATAAGGCTCAGCAGGCAGAACAACAGTAGAGGGGTAGAGGTTTGTCGCTCAGCAATAACAACTTAATAAACTTATAAACAGCATCCCTCCTTTTTCCAATCCTGTCTGTGTCCTCATATCAATTTAATCTTGTCCATATCATCTCTGGAGCAGCTGCACTCTGTCCATAGCAACTATGTCATGTCCATAAGACATTTTAGCCTGTCTATAGCAACCAGGTCCTGTCCATAAAAAAAATGTCAGCCTGTCTGTATGGCAACTACATTGTCTAGCATCACCTCAATCACCCTGAACAACACATCACTGAATCATCACCTGCCCCTTGGCCATCTGAAACACAAGTCGCCTATTTATCACCACTAACTCCAGTCCAGACCCTGGCTTTGTCCTGCATAAACTATTGTATTGCAACTCACTGCCAAGTCAACTGACCAATCAAACTCTTCCAGAACTTTCTGGCCACCCATCTCCTCATCTCCACATAAAGGTGATCAATCACAGCCAGCATTGGCTTCACAATGCACCAACTAGACTACACCAACTTGTGAATAATTTGGTGCGTTTAGGGTTTGATTAGGTATGGTGCACATGTAATATTTAAGGAGACAGGAGAGACTATGTGTGACTTCTTATTCTGGTGACACTAAAATACCGTTTGTTAAACTCTTAAACAAAATAGTGGGCACAGTGGCTGAGCAGTATAGGTTTCAGCTTTGATGAAAAACAGTGACGTACCCGGTTTCAAATAATTTAGCATGTACTGCCCATTTGTGTACCACTCCTTTGCTTAAGAGTTTTTTTTTCCCCCATCAGTATTTTGGACTACCAGAATAAGAACGTCTCACACATATTGTATGTTCCATGTAGTTTTTCCTCCATTGGATATTTGTCTACACCTCTGCTACAATAAGGTCCTGCTCACTCACTGCCATAGCCCTCCAGTGGTGGAATGACTGGAATCCGGTGGAATACTGTTCCCTGAAAAAAAAGTCTACTTTTCCATAGGTAAGTCTCAGATCCATTAAGAACTTACAGGTTGTGGCTATGGCGATATGGGGATTGCGCAAGACATATAGTCTAATAAACATGTTTTATATTTTTGTGGTCACTATGTTTAAAAGCTGTTGCTGGAAGAAACACCTCTACACTGCATACACTTGAGGATGATTATCAGGTTGCAGGCTTGAAAGATGCTTTATTTATTATTTTTTTAAATTTATTTATTGGCAACAATGACATTTAACATTGTTGCAAGTTGAAAACAATGCCATATCAAGGATTTGTAGCCAGGACTAATGACCAACCCCAGTCTCCAGTTAGGCTTCAGTGGTTCAGAAAGCTCAGTCATGCATTACTTCACCTATATCATAAAATGCAAAAATGTTTTTTGTTTGGCCAGAGTTCACATTTAATAAAATTTATATTGCAATTAAAAAACGTTCATACCTATGTGCAAGGAAGTACTATTTTAAAAAGAAACTGGTTCTCTATTCACTTAATTGGACTATTCATTTCAGGAAAATTGACGAACCCAAATACACGTCAAAAGGGATGGTATAGAAAAGCTTTTGTTTTTACTTTATTAGCGAAAATATCCGTTCTAGCTATATCCAGCCAATGGCTATGAGTGGCCAGTGATCCGAATATGCATCAGAATTCCACAAAGAATCCATAAAGTGTCTTATATAGTGTCATACTCCTTTTCTCGGTACTAATTTTAGACAGCTTGTTTTTCGCACTCACGTGCTGAATGCGCGAAGCGAGATCACAGGGCCTTCATCAACTCCATCGAGATGCGCCCACGCAACTGTTGCTGGAAAAGTGCGCTTCATAGGCCTTGTGAGGTGTCTTTTCAGCACAACCTATTAGCGGCATTCGTGGGTAATAGAGTCTTATAACTTGTATGCGATCACGATAGTTGCCAAATGCAAGCCTATACCATTGTTAAGTAGTAATGAATTGAGCCAGTTCGCTTGAAACACTGTTTTTAAACCGTCTTTACTCTGTAGGCTTATTCCTCATTTTGATGATACCAAATGATACCAAGATTTTGTGGTCACATTTAGTGCAAATAAAATATTTCCATATGTATTGTTTTTACAAAGCACGATTGTATTTACAGCGATGGGAATATTATTATATCACAATTCAGGAGTCAATGCATGATGTAAGCGAAGCAATTACAATGTAGCTCTCTGTCAAATGTTCTTTCAGCATGCGATGCGAAAGCGCGAGAGGGTTCAGCTGCAGACTGCACGCCCTCACTACTTGAGCTGCTGGAGAGCTCGCGCATTCCACTCTGCGCATCATCTGAGTGCTTTTGACTGCGTCCTTGAATTAGCCTACTACAGTAAAATTCCACAGTAGAATATTCCGATAATCGCAGGTGAATTGGAGGCTGATCTCAGGAGGTGGGCGTGTCTCCAGCTCCCTGTGTATGCTTCCAATCTGGCACGCCCTACCTGTTAGGTCATACAGGTCAGCAGCGCTGTTCTCAAAAGAGTCTGTGTGCGCACACTGGGAGAGAATGAACGGAAAAATAAAAGCAGGATGAGAATCGTCAAGTTTGTTTATATTTGTGTGTAAATACCAGGTTTGATTCTCAAACAAACACCAACAAAAAAAAGAGTGAGGAACGACGTGTCAAAATTCAGTTTGAGTGTGGGCCCCGATGCTGTGTTGCATCACTGTCAGCACTGTCCAACATGCATAAAATAAACACATACATGTTACATGTATGGGCATCTGTAGAGCATGCATCCAGCTTAACCCCTAGCTAATCTTTCAGGAACCACTTTTGGGAAAGAACACTTAGCATAGCACCTGCTGCCAGAGTGTCACAACAGGAACATGACTTGTGTGGGCTCAAAAAATACTTCCCCAGTGTGGGAAATAAAATGGAACTCACTTCTTTGTTTATTTGTTTTGGCTGCTGTTGTTTTTCTCCTATGGATTGAAATGGTACAGGAGGGAAGTTCACATGATGGTATGAAAAAAATACTGTATGTCACAGTAGACAAGGCAAGCAGTCAAAAAGGGGGATTTATGAGTTTTCCCATATTTGATACCTTCAATATGACCGAGTGAGCTAGTTGAAAAGTTCATTTTACCGGAGGAGTGCGCTTCCTGCCCAGGCAAGCTGCGCGCAATCGACCAATCGAGTTGTGCTTGTGCAACGACCCAACTGATACCCATCCTACGCTAAACTATGTGCCACCCTGTGGTGCTACTGGCCAACACTGGCACGGCTAAGATTCACATCCGACCGCGGGGTGCATCACACACCTAAATGCAGTTTATTAGCAGGAAAAGCAACCTTGTAAGCCCTAAGAACGTGACACGACTCAAACAGGATGAACAAGTGTAATATATCCATGGTAATAAACTGAAATCTGAATCAATCATGCCAACGCCACCTTCTGTTTTCCTTGGCCTACTACATGAACGTGATGTAAAGCTGAGAACGTAGCAAAAAAAGTGGCTATGAGCTCAGTGCCTGTTGGGAAGCAGGCCATTAATCAATGCTTTCACTATTTATATGACTTGCATTATATCTTCAGTCAAAATAAATAAATTAAGTCAGTTTTAATATTTTTTAAAAATATCAGTTTTTATCACCAGAACCCCAGTTCAACCCTTGGTTTCTTTTGAAAGTGTTGACATGTGTGTTTTATTTAAAATAAAATGAATCAACAAATCAGCCAGAAAATCTACCATCCTAAGCACTTTACTTGAATACTTTAGGTAGAGCACCAGTTATTGATACATTAAACAACATAGCTTCACCTCTTACTGAACTATACAATGATATTATTTTATTATACAATAAAATGCTTGAGCAAATAATAAAAAATAAAAAAACCATTGTATGTTACAGGCATCAATCTGTAATAAACTGTGTATTAAATCTTCATGACGGTAAAAATATGAACTCTAATGCACTTACCATAAAGGCTCCAGTACGCAAGCCTCCACTCTGGTACAAATTAAATGACGGATTTAAAAATCCTTTTTAGTCAATGCTAGGCAGATGCAGTTCAGATTAGTGAGCCACCTTATATTGTGGGCATCTTGAACAGCCAAGCAAATTACATGAAAAAGGTGAATAGGCATAGCATTGGCTCAAATAGATCCAGTAGTTCCATGGCACCTGCTCTAGTCACACCGTTAGCACAGCATCCACAGACGTGCTCCATTACTCCCTAACGCACGCAAAGTAAAAGGCTAGACAGATTCGCCTTTGGACCGACAGACTCAAACTGAAGCAAGCAGGCTATCCTGAGGAACGAAGCAAACCCCCAATGAGCGCACAGCACGAAGACAACAGCAGGATCGCTCTGCTGTGGAGGACCAAAGCGGCCTTATTGGCTTTACCATGAGAAATTTACATGGAGCATAGAATGCGATGCAGGCTTTCTTCATGTGCCCCAGTTCTTAAGCCTGGCAGCCGGTCTTTAACTTCCATGTCCACAGGCTTGATGACACACAACGTTGGTCTGAGCTTATTCCAGGCAGCTAAGAATCTATTCCTCCCTGGTATAGTCTTCCTTCAGATGCTCTTGAAGATCATTAATAAGCTCCATCCTCACTTTAGCAAGATACACCTTAAGTACACGTTAAGATACTTGCCAATGTGACATTTGCCCGACTTCTAAAGCTTAATGCAGATTTACTGTAATTCTAGCCATTTTGTAGATGTCATTGTTCCTGGTGCTTATGCCATATGCATTTAATCCGTCATGTTATATTAGATCTGTAAGTCGCTCTGCATAAGCGTGTTGGTCTGCCAAAAATATAGCATGAAGGATGCTATAAGATGGCTCCATGTATAATGGACAAAGAGGCCTGCTTGATACTGGCCTTTATGGTTCTGCAGCTCTGTTAAAAAATAGCAAGGGTAGCTACCCTCTCCCACAAGGGTGTCGGCCAGATGACGTCTGTGTCTGCCAAAATGCGTTTTTTAATAAAGGAATTGGTTCATATCATCAATCTGTGTTCATATATGGAAGATTCGTTCTTCCATATATGAAAAATTAAGAGCCTTTAAGAAACAGGCCCAGAAAATATTTCATAAAATAAAAAATAAAAATAAAAACACCGCAGGGGCAAATGCTCAGTGACCCCTCCCACTGCTGGAATTATATTTTTATGACCCTTGACCTCAGTCAAAGGGCCCATAAGCGGTGGCCAATGGTGAGGTAATGGCAGCCGCGCAGGGGAAAGTGCCGGAACCCAATCCCGCCACCTCTGCCCTTCACTCCCCGAGGGTCAGATTCTTGGGAGAGTTCAGGAATGACTTTGGGTGGAGCCCCAATCACGTCCATATTTACATGCACTTTATTCAAAACTCCAGAACATCAATACCTTAGACCTGTCAACGCAACTGTTTTTACAGACATCATACATCTATGATATGTATATATAATATATATATACAAATATATAGATATGTGCATATATATCATACATATACATACATACATACATACACCCATTGTATCATCTACTGAATGAATCTGTTCACAGAATTATCAATGTGTTACCATTTTTTATTCCTTTTTTCATTATTTTATTCATTGTCATACATATATATATGCATTTACATACACATATATACACAGACACATAGGCATGTATAAATACATGTACATATATAAGTACCTATATATACGTACACATATATATATATACACACATACACACACATACACACACACGCGCACGCACGCACGCTTCATAATGTTTTGAGGATCCGTCATTTATATTCGTCGATAGGTTTCGTATTAACCAGTTGTTGGACTAAAACTATTTACATTAAAAAAATAGAGTGATTGAGATGAAAAGAAAGCCAAAAAAAAAACACCACCAAAGAAATAAGGACCCGCTGTTGTATAATATATACAAGACAGCAAGATAGCCGAATGTGGAGGTCTGGGCCAGTGTAAAGACAGGGAAGGTATTGGGTAAGCAGGACTCCCTGCCTCAGACGACAGAGAGATGAAAGGGCGGACAGACGAAAGGATGGCGAGGCTGCTGTGTGCATGTGAAAAGAGAGGGGGAACGTAGAGACGGAGGAGAGTAAGAGAGAGAAAAGGGGGAACGTAAGAAAAGCGGTTCTGAGGGCGTGACGCCGCGTACATTCGCCACGGTGCATTGTGGACGCGTGTAGGACAGCGCGAGGGAACCGACTGGCTCTCGGTAGGCGCCGCGCTGTCGCCCGCGGGTGCTTTCAGCGGCCGTGACAGAAGCGTCCGGAAGCCTCTGGAGTCTATTCAGGTGTGAATTTCAGACAGGAAGGGGCGTGGAGGTAGAGAGGAGCATGGGAGGGAGAGAAAAAATGCATGGACAACAGCAGCCGGGAGAGGAGGATGAACGGAGGTGTGCTTTCAGGAGGATGGGGGGGGGGTGAGAGAGGTGTGGAGGAGAGGGGAGATGGGAACAGTCTCTCTCCAGTGTCCGCAGAGCAAGATAGAAAGACGGAGATGGAGGGAGGGATTGGGGAGGAGGGATGAGGGCGTGGCTCTCTCAGAAGGACCATCTCTCCTGTGGGCGGGGCTCCGTGCTGAGGGAGGCGGGGTCTGAGGGGAGCTGGCCGCTGTGGTCTTCCCCGCTCAGGCTCTTTCTGCACACCGGACACGTGTCGTGCTGCGGAGAGACGGCGACACGGCAACCACGTCAAGTCTGCTCTGGCCTCTGTGTGTGTGCAGTACACCTCTACTCTTCACCTACACCAGGGGTGGGAAATCTTATCCGAAAAGAGGCTTTTTGACTTAGCCCAGCACTAAGACACCCGATTCAACTTATTAACTAATCGTGGTCTTCAACCAAGACCTTGATGAGTAGAATCATGCGTTTTAGCGCTGGGCTTAAAAGAAAACCTGCATCCACACCAGCTCTTTTCGGATAAGATTGCCCACCCCTGACCTATTTCTTTCCCCCTGTCTCAATCTGTTCCAGGGCTCCACTTTTACATTTCAACAGCAAATACAGGGCAGTTAGGATTTTTTGCCATAGCTTGGATGTCATATCTAGCTTCAGCTACCTATGCTTAATCAAGAGGCAACCATTCATTGCTCAAATCCGGCCCTCAAATTAAAATCCGGCCCTGGTTTCTTTTCTCCCAGGTCATTAATTGAACAATCGGCGCGACCGATAACAGCTGGACTGCCTTCACACCCGACTCCCAGGTAAAGAGAGGGTGGTCGCCAGCAGTCCTCTGACCTCAGGAAGCGTGATTGGAGTAACGGGTCTATGCCGTTGCCGTCCCCATCCCTCCCTTCATCATCCCTTTGCCCTTTATCTATCCTCTCATTCCTTCTCTTTATTTTCTCCCTCTCAGACTGCGGCTCTCACCATTTCTAGCCAGGGCACTATGCAGTCGCTGTGGAAAAAGTGGTTACAGGGAAGCTGCCGGACTGGCTCTCCCGCCAAGTAATCTTCCTTACACACCGGACACTCCATATTCGAATCTGAGAGAGAGAGAGAGAGAGAGAGAGGGAGGGAGATATATGTAGAGAGGGGGAGAGTGAGAGACAGAGAGAGCGAGAAAGGGAGAGAGGGGGGGTTGAGAAGGAGTGAGAAAGAGAGGAAGAAAAAAGGAGAGAGAGGGAGAGAGAAGCGAACAGAGAGGGGGGGAGGGGGGGGGAGGATGTTAAGTGGCAGCTGCTTTTGATCTGAACACTCTCTTAAGTCCACAGGACAAACGGAGAGGTTTGAGCACAGTCCTCAGTCCCCACTGAGCTGCTGAAGTGGGGGCGGGGCTGTGTTTCCTCTGTCAAGCCCAGCCAGCGCACACGTGGCCGTTTGGGAACAGTATGCAAGTCCGGCTGAGGTAAGACAGGAAACCGAAAGCCATTAAACTGAGACGGCTAACGGCGCAACTTAAGGACAGAACAAACGCTTTGCTCTACGGCCGAACGGCAGAGCAGCAGCAGAGCAGGCGGGGGGGGGGACACACTCACCGGCCTGTTCCTGAGAAACGATGACTGTCGGGAGGGAGGAGATCTTCTCCCTCTCTGCTGGCGGGGGACCCGTATTCTCAAACTGACCCAACAGCTACGAGAACAGAGGAAACGGAGAAAAGAGAGAGGGTTGAGGAGGAGGCGGAACGGGACGAGCGTTGCCGTGACGCGTGTGTGCGTGCGGGCCGCGGCGTGGCTCACCTGCGTGATGACCGCGTCCAGGCCCCCCTGGCCCCAGGCGTAGTCCCCGGGGTTAGAGTGCAGCATGCCAGTCCTGGGACAGGGGGCAGACACAACCAAGCAATAAACCAATCAGACCTCACCACTAACAACGGACAGCAGCAAGTGCTCATGGGTACTGAAAATGGGAAATCATACAATAATAATCATAATGTACCATGACAATGGGGGGGAACCTGGTCCTCCAGAGTTGGCAAACAGACCAGCCAAAAACTGCTGTACTATCCTGCAGGAAGGAAGGGGATTGGGGAGAGGTGGGTGGGGCGTAGGGAGAAGGGAACATTCAGATTATTACCAAAGAAGCCACCCTCTGGGGCAGTATATCCTTGCCGCTCAGAGGATTCTCCGTACTTCAGCAAATCCAAATCAATGTCCATTTTAAGTCTGTGATATCCATTTATGAAGTTCATGATTTCTTTAAAGCGCAGATAGGCAGATTCATTTTATCTGAATGTGCTGGGTTTGGAGACGGGACGAGAGTGGCTCTCCGATACCGGGCCGTCATAAATAACCCAGTGGAGCAGGTCGGACTGATAATGTTGCCGTTTGTTTCGGAAGGCGCTTTCCCACGAGCGAGGCGGTTTGGCCCGAGGAGCCCACACCTGCGCTGCGGAGCAGTCAGTCAGTGTAAACACGGCGCGATGTTTGCTGTTGAAACTCGTTCGCGCTTTTCCTCCGAGAGCGAGCTGAACTTTCGAGAGGAAGCTAGAGAGGAACCCCGAGCTACACAAAATACAACTAATCTGCTGACTCTCGTAAAAAAAAAAAAATCACACAAACACCTCATTGAACTGTGTGCCAGCCAGTAAACCTGGGTAACAGTAAACACAGTGCACCGTATGGGAAAGGGTTATATTACCACTGCATTCATTTAGCGGGCGCTTGTTACCAAGATATGCTGTGGCTGGCTTACATCGACTTTCTTTAAATGTGTTAGAAGGAAACTAGGAAACCCAATGAAAATCACCCATTGCACATAAAGTGTGAACGAGAAAGAGAGAGAGAGAGATGGAGAGGGAAAGGGAGAGCAAAACGACAGACAGATAACTCCGCTCACCCCTCCACTGCAGGTGATCGGTCGGGCCGGCTGGTGCCCCGGGACCGGTACCTCCTCTGACTGTGGAGGCGAGTGGGGCGCTCCGGCCCCCAGTGCTCCGTCCCACCAAGCGGGGACCCCAGAGGGGCCCCAGACCCTCCCCCGATGGGGCCCCCTGCCGTCCCGCCCCCGGAGACTCGGGGATCCGAGTCCAAGCTGTCCGAGTCCACAGCAAAGGGCGGCGAGCGCTCCACGAACAGCAAGTGCCAGAGCTGGGGGGTGGGGACACAGTGGGAGAGGGACCAATCAGAACAGGGCAAAGAGGAAGCAACCTATCAGAGTCTCACACAGCTGCATGCAAGTAGGGAGAACACAGCAACACAACCACATATCACCGCTTTAGTTTACAATCAGGACTGCTCCTGAACAGAAACATATTTCCATTCTCTTATTCACTCCTGCACAACTGCTGGCAAACTAGTAGCCTAGCATGGAGTTGGCGTTCATTTTGCTTTGAGTTGCATGTAATCGGTCGGCCTTTTCACATGTTAAAGACGGTTTGTTCATACATTACAAGTGTAAAGGCCAGAGCCAGAACCCCCCCCAGCCCCCCCCCACCCCCGCAAAAGACGGTACTGGAGAAACTATAGGCTTTTATTACCAAAGTGACGGTTTAATGATTATCTTCCAGACACTATCGCATACTGCTTGGGAATGAGACTTTTCCCCCTTCCTCTTCAGCTGGCCACACTGACGTACACGCAAGCACTTGCACTCGCTCAGCCTACTAGCCGCTAGCCGTGGCCAAGTGAGGTCAGAGCTCAGATTGAACCGACTACATCCATAAAACTGTCGCGCTTTCATTTCTGCCACTGAGATTTTGTTAGCCAGCGGGCAAGCCGCTCCATAACACCGTCTGCATGTACCAACACGCTACACGGCAACTTCCACAGTTTGGCCTCAAAGGCACGACAGGCTGCGGTCCTCACAGCGTTAGTTCTTACTCTCATTTTCCCTCCAAAAGTTGTGCGTCTGGCAGCGTTTCATCTGCTCTAAAAACCTAGTAGACTAACCCAGCTCAGAGGAAGAATTCGGTCTGCATGCCTGCTGTCAGATGGTCAGCACGAGATTTTAATTTATTATTGATAGTTTTCTGCACTCTGTGCGCACCGAACCGTCACCTGCTTATTTGCAAAAACTACACGGGCCGGGGTGTCTCTGCGGTGTAGCCTGTACGGGCATGCTCATTGTGACGTCAGCGGTTCGAATCCGGCCGCGCGACCTTTGTCACATGACTTTCCCTCTCCCTCGCTCCCCATTCTTCCTGTCTGTCAACACTGTGCTGTGCCCCAACAATATTAACAAACTTTAAAAAAACAATACATGGGCAACAAATACAGGTGAACCGAGTTCACTTCACAGATTAGCTTGCTGGGGGCCGCCAAAGTTATTTTTAGCCCAACAGATAATTGAGAAATCGCAGGCAAAAAAAAGACAGAAAAGACAATGTATAACTGCTTATAAACTCGGGAGAACAAAATCTCATAATCCAATCTGAATGTCCTCATAATGACAAATCTCCTGTTTGACACAAATCGACAGTGTTAAACGCAAATAAAATTTAAAATTTAAAAAAGTAAATTATATTTCTACTCGTGGTTGTCACAGTGCTCACAAAATTAACTCAGTAGTACTGAATAGAACAGAGTAACTTAATTTGTCCCAGGGGGAATTTCCTCAAATTCCTTCAGTGAGTTGTAATTCACAAGAATAAATTGTCCTGATGTGACACAAAGGACAAACCTCACATCCCGAAAGTAAGATTCTTGTTTTTATGTGGGAGCCACAATGATAAAACATGCATCCGGGCTGACGGGGCTCCATTGGGCTCCTCCCTGCTCAAGTTAATGGCTATTTTTATGCTTTGACGAGGGGATTTTTTATTTATTTATTTTTGTCTAATAGCTGCATTAAGTGTAAGTGATGCCAATGAATTGGTGGCAGGTTTGGCCCGCTCTAACAGACCACGCCGACGGTCATTAATTTAGTCTTGTAAACGCACGGCGGGAGGGTCCCTGGGAAAAGACTTCTGAGAGACTTTCCGTGTCTAAAGTTTCCTTCCGTGTCCGCGGCATTCTCGAACGGAGGCGAGCCAGCGACCACACTTCAGGTCCCAAGACGAGGGGCTTTCAACATCCAGACTCATTACCCGTGTTTCCACAGAGCCTTCCAGATATACGAATGCTAGGGGAATTCCGTCCAAATGTCCTGTTACCCAGCACGCCGCCCTCTGTATTTTAAATCTAGCTACTTCCCCAAGAAATACAGCACAAGCAATAATCCCTAAAAGCAGCACGAAGAGTCCAGAATATCAGGTAGCTATCAGAGCTGATAAATTTTATATTCAAATATTCACTTGAACTTGGTGTGGAGATGGTAACATACGTGCATGTAAACGTTGGCTATAATATAGATTGAATGAATACATTGGGGGTTTTTTTTCTCTCCCTCCTCTTAGTGAATGAATCTGGCTCATGACTAATTCTGTGCAAATTTTATAGTAAGACTTATCAGGTGATAAATAAATCGTACGGCTGCTGTCATAGACCGAGCCCATCCCCCAGTGGAACAGTGAGAGTGAGCAGTATACTCCGCTCAGCCTTGGTAAAGGCTAGACCTTGCTTTCAGCAATAGGGGCACCCTGGAGACCGCTGTCCTTTCCTGAGCTACCTTTTTCTAAAACAGAACCCCCTCAGGCACATATAACCTGCTCACACACAGACTTTGTCACACAATCCAGAGTCGATCGTTCTACACGACTGAAAAAGAATAGCTTCCAGTCAGTTCTTTTAAAGCGAGGGTGGCCAATCTTATCCGAAAAGGGCCGGTGTGGGTGCAGGTTTTTGTTCTAGCCCAGCACTATGACACTAGTTCAACTAATTAACAAATCATTGTTTTCAAGACCTTGATAAGTACAATCAGTTGTCTTCGGTCTGGGCTAAAACAAAAACCTGCACCTACACCGGCCCTTTTCAGATAAGATTGGACACCCCTGCTTTAAAGTTTAAGGTTAGGTTTTTGCCTGTTAATATGAATCAATGAATAAATCACTCAATATTTATTTATATAGTGCATTTCCAAACAATTGTCACAATACGCTTCACAGAACACCCTGGCCTAAACCCCCACCAGAGCAAGTCAAAGGCAACAATAGCAAGAAAAAAACTCCCTGGTGGTAGATAGGAAGAAACCTTGGGAGGAACCAGACTCAAGGGGGAACCTCCTTGAATACTTTGTGCATACTTGCATATCCGTGAATACTTAAGACTTGCTTTAAAAAACTTGGCAAAAAGTATTTAGTAAAAATACTCTTGATCGTTCCATAGGACATCATTTTACACACCCATTCTAGCCCCCTCACCACCCAGTAAGCTATGCAGTATGCAGGCACCTTTATTTAATAAAAAATAAATAAATAAATAAATAAAGTCCTGCATTGTGCGAGTTCTCGGTTGGTAATCTGAAGAGTAAAGAGATCGAGGAATGCGTGTGATCAAAAATAAGTGCACAAAGATACCAGACCACTGGCAGAGAGAGAACAAGTCAAGAAGATAAGGGTGAGAGCGAATGGGTGGCAGTGTAGTATAATGGTTAGGGAACCGGGCTTGTAACCCAACCCAAAGGTTGCCGGTTCGATTCCCAGGTAGGACACTGCCGTAGTACCCTTGAGCAAGGTACTTAACTGGAATTGCTTCAGTATATATTGTATAAATTGATACAATATATACACAATGATACACAATAGTTGTGTTAGTTGCTCTGGATAAGCGTGTCTGCTAAATGCTAGTAATGTAATGGAATGGAATGGAATGGAAGAGGTGTAGGCAGGAGGGGTGGAGCACCTCAGCAAATTGTGTGGCTACGTCATCGTTAATCCCTGTGGCTCCGCCCTCCAGGAGACTGAGAGAAAGGGTACAGAGCAACACGAACAAAATAAAACGTTTTAATCAGTGTCACGTTGATCCATTTTAATAATAGCAAAGATGATTCACATGCTTAAAATAACAAAAATGAGCAGTAGACAGAAAGAGGCCAACATTACACACACGCAAGAGAAACAACTGGTCAGGTTTGCAACGGCGTTGACTGGGGAGAAGAAGGAAATAAATTATAAACTGATAAAAATCTCACCTGGAATCCTCTGTCACTTCCTCTATGAAGCCTGATTCACATCTGGGACAAATGTACTCCTGAAACCACACATCAGACAATGTTCATCGCCATCCAATTCTTGACTGTGTGAAAACAAGAACATCTTATATGCTTGGGGGATCCATTCAGGGTCAAACCAGCCACACGTCAGTGTAAGCCACATGCTTGTTTTTACACAGAGTGTGAGGTGTGATTGCAGCTTGTGGATCAAAATGAGTAGCACAATAGGAAATGTCTCCACAACATAGGGTACTGCTGTACAATTAGAAGCACAGAACACTTTGTAGTGCCATTAAATTATTAGGGGACATAAAATTAGTCATTTTCATAACTTACCCAGTATCATACAGTACTGCTATACTAATACCGTGATGCTGAAATGCAATGAATGCATTGTAGTACCAGAATACTAACTTCATACAGGACAAAACACAGCAGATTTTGTATCATTTGCTAAACACAACACTGTTGTATCACGGCATCAGCGTGATACTAGCAGTCAGGATCCTAAGCGATCATTTGGAATGGTGAAAGTAATCATTTGTGGTATATTCAGGGAGTCGCTGTTTCTTTAATTGCTTGGCACGTGCAATGCCTGACTTTGAAAATAAACCCCTTACAACTGCCAAAATATAACGCGCAGCAAGACAGACAGATGCATCCACTCACATACAATACCTATATTTAAGTTAAACCCAATGGTTACTGTGCACAAAATCCGGCGGTGGCGTATTTTACACACTCACAAACAGCCAGGATCTTTCACATGAAACTGCCGTACACATAGCTAGCTGGCTGCCGACGTTACACGCGGATCTAAGTTAAGGTTACTGACACCACGGTTGACAGTGAAAAAATAATTAGCCAACAGTTACCTGGCCACATTACAGTCGGTTAGAGACATCCGGACACCTGGTTTGGCCATATCTCGCAGCGACAGCGTGTTGTGCGTTGAATGTAGCTGCTAGCTGTTAGCTAACTGGGTTCAGTTTTGACGTCTACGGAGTGTATTTTCATATCAATGCCAAAAAGGACGTGTCAGCTTTTCGAGAACGACTCGAAGCTTCGACTGACAGGGTGTCGACTGGCGAGAAGTACAAACTCTTCCTGCTAAGTTGCGCTGCTGCCTTGGGTAGCATTAGCTAACTTAGCTACACAGCCACTATCACCAAATGCCTAACGTTAGACCAACAACAGGGTTTGATTCCGGGATTCTTCATTGCCAATAACAACACAAATCAAGAAAGACTCTTCTCTGTTAATGGTCTATTTGCATACTATGCGATACCATAAAACCACAAGTTTATGTAACGTCAGCTATATTTCTTTCTCCTTACAAATAATATACAGGACACCGTCACCTAACACTTATTTCAGCTTGCACGTCGAAGGCCTGTAAACAAACGCTGGTGCATAGGACTACCCTGGCCTCTTAACGTAAGCGGCAGTCCCCTGACCGACAGAGGACGGATAGACCGAGGGAAAGAGAAGGACCAGGGCAGACTCACCGGGAGTTTAGGGTTGACTTCACCTTTACAACAGTGACAGAAGAATCGATGCTGTGGAACCGCCGCAGCCTCCGCCATCTTCCACACAAACACTGACGTCGCCCCCTCCCCCCTGCTCACGGAAAGAGGCGGTGCGCAGCAGAACTACACGCATGCGCAGATTCGACCCTCTCTATTTTTGGAAGGCACGAGGGGCGGAAGTGGCGATCATTTTTTTGAGAGAAAACAAAGACCCTCTATAAATTAATACAGACGAACTACTCTAGTCATTTTTGAATTCAGGATACATTTTTGGTTGGAGGAGGCTGCCATTGATGGAGGTGTTACCATGCATGCCACTCTTTCTGTCATTCAATCACAGAGCAGAACTTTAAAATTTTATCCTGGGGGGTATTCCACAAAGCAGGATTACTGAGTTAGCTGGATGACTGCACTGAGTAAAATCCGGAAAAGTTTCTTACTTCAGTCGATATTACAGGTTTGGGAGGATTCTGGGTTTTACTCAGTGCAGTTATCCAGCTAACTCAGAAATCCTGCTTTGTGCAATAACCCCCTGGTCCTACATTCGTAAAAAAAAAAGGCCTACACATCCAACTAACAACAATAGCTGAAATTACACAAGTCAAGTCATGTTTATAGCCTAGTCACGGTATGTTTGTATCCAAATATTTCCAGGACGGCTCGTGTGTGTGTGTGTATATATACATACATATATATATATAGTAATCTCACAGCAAGAAAATTATTTGAGCAATAAGTACTGTACATGCTCACTATACAGTAACACCGTTGGATTATATTAGCTGAGTGTATAAAGGGTAAAAGCAATTTAGAGATAGATTTACTAAGACATTTAGTGTGTGCAAAACCTTTCAGCACAACTAATAAAACAAATAAAATGAATGATTGGTGAAAAACAAATACCATGGTCACGTTATTGGTTTTGCATGTGCTAAAAGGTTTTGCACATGCTAAAGGTCTTACTAAATCAAGCCCTTAATTTATTCTTGCAGTACAGTCCATTAATAACTTATCCAAACGCAGGCAAATTCACTCAGAACCTGAATTTGCACATTAATTATGACCAGGGCCGTCGATAGGGGGCGGACTACTGGGACACTTTGTCCCGGGCCCGAGGGCTGGGGCCCAGGCTACAGAGTGTAACTATTTAAAATTTGTTACAAGATATATTGGGGGGGGCTCACAATATATTTTGTACTGGGCTGAGAATTTGTCACTGCGGCCCTGATTATGATCTCTGAACATAATCATGTTCACAAGTGATCTTTCAAAATATGAAAATAAGCTAAAAATGAAAGAGGAAAAAACAGCAAATGCAAAAAAATATATTAAAAAGTTAATGCTCCCCACAAAGAACAAGTGATAAATTGTCCTTCAGACAACAATCATATTTGTATTTGTAGGGCTGCCTTTATGAAAACAAACAGGCCTAAGTCTTTCAGCATGTCAAAACTGTCAGACACTGTTCTTTTGCTCATCACGATTGGCCCATTGCATGCATTGTTCAATTTAATTCTCTGCAAATTATGACATCCAGACACAGGCAGTTCAAGACGGGGTAACTTGATACATCTATGAGCTCATAAGACCAACGTGACATCAGATCTGATGTCGAAGAAGCTGCTGATTGATGCTGTAAAATTAACTGATTCAGCATCGCTGGCCAATGAGGAAGTGATGCTGAATCAGTTCATTTTACTCATAGGCCAGCTAAGCTAAATATTGGCTTTGTAATGAACCACGTAATAAATGAATTCCTAACCTTTAAAACAGCCTCTAAAAATAAAGTGTGAGATAATGGAGAATGGACTGGAAGAGCAGACAAAGAACACACAGGAATGTAAATGGCATTTGAATTAATTTATTAAAACAAAAATGGCAATACTGAAGACAACAGCTAACAGCAGAAAAAACAACGATACAACATAAATTACACGTGTAGCAATCGTGAAGCTATTCTGGCATTCGACAAAGTTGTGTAAATAGGCATTCTCGTTTACAATTACAAAACAACTGGTTAGTTCACCAACAATACAGCAACGTAGGTCACAAATAATGAAACAACTCAGCTTTAGTTAAATGTTAGATGGCACCTCTGGTCCGTCTTCACACAGACTCTCAGCCCTCCCCTTTCTGACTGACTATCCCATAACCAGTTTAGTAATTACAGTCAATTGCAGCACAAAAGTGACTTAACTTTACAGAAAACACCACCAATCTCCCCTTTAGGTAAATTCCCTCAATAGCAAACGAAAGAATTGTCTCTCTGCCCCCTGCTTTCTTTTTTATGACACAATTACTCCATCGTTGTAGTTTTATACTGCCTGCCTTTCCCCTCTTTAGATTCCTTAATTCGGCCTACAAACCTTCCTCTTAAAATCCCCTTACAACAGTTACCCCTAACAGTTACTCTTCTTCCTCCAGTTGATTAAGTCCCACCCTGTCACAAAGCATATTGGGTTTGGCCACTAGGTATACTTGACCCACTGACCCCTCACAGCGTAATGGTGATACCCCAAACTCCTGCCTCTAAGCCCCAGTCCCACCCTATCGGGCCCCGGAAAAGGCGCCCTGGGCCGCGGTGGCGGTGGCGTTAGCAGCGGCCTGTCGCACCGCCTGATTGGACATCACTCCCGTGGCAAACTCGGCCTGCGCCTTCTGGAAGCTGGCATCGGTCTGCCTGTACAGAGAGTGGACCTGCAGGGTTAAGGTGGTGAGACGAGAGGAACGGAGGTTAGTGTGACTGTGGATTTCACTCACGGTTGTCCAAACTTCTCATCATCATCATCATCATCATCATCATAACCTTTATTTATACAGCGAGGCAAAAAAAAAAAAAACTCCTGTGAGCGAGTCTGATACCATGTTGTTCTAAGATTTAGAAGAGATGCAAAGTAAAAGGGTAGTTTATGAAGCAATGCTTTATACACAAACATGAGATTCCCCCCCCCCCCTTGTCAGTCTACCTTCTTGAGCATGACCACGCCCATAACAGCCTGGCCAGTGAAGAGCACGGCATTGAGCATCATTATCACTCCGACAGGCACGCTGGTCTTCAGCGTGGCCAGGCTCACGATCCATCCGCTGGGGAGAAGTGAGAACGGAGTGAGTGAGTGAAGGAGGACAGGAAATAAGGGAAAGGAGGGAGAGAGGAAAGAAGAAAGGGAGGGAGGGAGGGAGGGGAGAAGGGAGGGAGGGAGGAAGGGAGGGGAAGAGAGAGGAAGAGAGGAAAGGCTCTCAGATCTGCAACTCAGCAATGGACAGACATGATACGTGCACTACACTTGCGTTCCGTTTTGGCCCCGCCTGGTAGCATACCTGAACCCCCAGTTAGGGATCCCGATGGTCATCATGACGTAGAGGACCACTTGAACGAAGAAGATGAAGAAAAAGGCAAAGAAGTTGAAGGAACTGTCACTCCTACAGAGAAGAGGAATAGAAGATCTTTCTCAACAAACAAAAAAAAAACCCCAATGAGCTTTAGCAATGCAACGTTACATGCGATTTTGCCACGGCTTCAGCAGATAACAAAAAAAAAGGTATTGAGTAACTGATTATCATTTACCCAAGTACAATATATTATGCTGACACAACGTTCTTCACAGAACAAAGATATCACAACAATAAAATGAAAGATTATTTTGCAGACCACAGAGTAAATCGATCAGAGAAGTGTAGCAACGTCAGAAACAGAACGATATTTTAAAACAGTCCATTTGGCAGGAGCAGAGCATTGAACATAATTTGAAATATTATGCAATTCAATTACTCTGGGTGAGACCCGGGAAAGCAAAGCACCCCTTGTTTACAGAGCAAGATGGCGCCTACCTGAAGGCTTTGTACACAGGCCTGTACCAACAGACGAAGGAACAGGGGGTGAAGAGGATCACCCAGAGGATGGCAAGGCCCAACCCCACACCGCCCCCCTGGTCCACGCAGAACAGCGCCAGACAGGAGATAAAGTTAAACAGCAGGGTAGATGCTGAGACTATGGCAGGAAGGAAAGAGAAAGTGGGGTGGGGAAGGGGGTTGGAGAAATGGCAGTTGAAGAAGAGGTCAGAGGGAAGCAGAGTTGAAGAGTGGTTAATGTACTCGGCTTGTTCTCCAATCTGCTTCAGCTACATCTATCCAGGTATATAAATAGACATCTATGTCACATCTATGTCTTCCTCAATAATAAAAATAATAATAATACTAATAATATTACAGACTGGATACTAAAATGGAGATGGTTATAGTATTGAGCTACAAGGGTGTGAAAACAATTTAAATATATCGTCATATTGGGTCATTTTACTAGCTTGTGCTTGAAATGTATGTCAGCTATTGCCAAGGGATCCATATTAACAAGGCAACATCTGCAGTCCTGGTGTTCACCTCCGTCATAGGACAAGGCTGCCAGGCTGGCACTACAAACAGACCCGCCTCATTGGTGGAAAAGCGTGGCCATCATTGGAGCTCTGAAAATGATTGGACGGCGGGTTGCCGGATTGCGTCAGCTGCCAAGCCGAATGTGGGGTTTGTTGTATTACGTGCCCGTGGGGGCTGATGGCACTGTGTGCATAGACAGACAGACAGGCAGGAGCTGAAGCAGGACAGACACTCACAGATCCAGAAGTAGTACATGATGGTGACGGTGCGCTGGAAGCTTTGGCTGATCTCCAGGTCGATGTCCTGGTAAAAGCAGGGTCCCACAGGGCAGAAGGAGGGCAGGGGAGGCCAGTTGTTCTGACGAGCTGTGAGCAGAAGAGACCGTTTAAAAAAGGAAATGTGCCAGAACGGACGTGCGCATCATGGTTTGCACACAAGATTAACAGCGGCTCTCTTGCTCTCCTCCTCACCTCTAACCGAATAGCCATAGCTCAAGATTAATAAGGGTCTACTCCTTCTCCATCCCACTGGCCCCGTCCCCTGTCACTCACAAGCTCCCGCCCCCCAGAGGGTGAGAATTTCCCCCACTCTGTTCTTTCCATTGGCCCCTTCCCCTGACACTCACAAGCTCCCGCCCCCAGGGCATGGGAGTCCAGTTCTCTCTCCCTCCTCTCCAGCTCCCTGGCCTTCTTCTCCAGCTCCTCCTGCTTCTTCAACAGCTCTGCCGTGGTGGCACTCACGGGGGACAGCTGCAATCAAAGGTCAGAGGTCACGAGTCCCGCACAGGTTTAGTAACCGTGACGACTAAGGCAATGGTAATGCTAAAGTCGAGGGCAACTTCTTTAAAAACCAACAGAAAAACACAATTCAAACATGAGGTGTCAATCAATAAGAATAATTATGCATTTATTCCGATGCACTATAAAGACCACATCTAGGGCCTGATTTACTAAGACCATTAGCATGTGCAAAACCTTTTGGCACACACAAAACCAATGATTGGTCATGGTATTTGTTTTTCACCAATCATTGGTCATTATATTGGTTTTGCATGTGCTAAAGGTCTTAGTAACTAGTAACGCAGTGTCTTACAGGGCAAAGTACCTGTGTGCTGTAGGAGCCATAGTTTCTCGGCTCGGTGGGCGTGGTCCTGCTGGGTGGGGTCTGTGCAGGAACGGAAGGAGCTGAGGGCGAGGTGGCCTCGTAGGGCGGTGGGGGCTGCAGGGACACAAACAAACGTCAAACGTCAACAGTCAGCCATTTAATCCACCTGGAAAGTGACACCAGTGTTCCTCTAACGCTTTATTTTTAATATACAGAAAGTAATGCTGCATATTCTGTTGTGTCCTAGTTTTGCAGAGGCGTACACACATCTTTCATTTTGTGCAGGTGCTTGGCAACAAAAAAATAAAAAATCAGAAAAGAAAAGAATGCCGGCTCACAACTGTTGTGATTCCCAAGTGATTTATTCACCTGTATCCGTTAACAGCTGTCACCGCTGTGGGGTAAAACTGAATAAATCAGTCAGGAGCGTAAAAGCTTCTTCCTTCAGTACTTTCAGCATCCTGCGACAAGCTGAGCGGGCAGTAAAGTGGAGACGTTTGCTGTGTATGCAAATGTGCAACAATCAGTTTCCTATAGGAACAAATGTACAGGAGCCTCTCGGGTCAAGCTCTTGAAGAACGGAGCGCGGGCAAACAAGACGAGGCTAACGCAGAACTGCCTTACGAATCAATGTAGCTTCGGGAACTCCGTGGCCGTTACCGAGCCCAATCACCTGGAATGTAGCAACATTCCATCCAGGAGTGCGTGCTTGCAAGCTCACACATACGCGCCAAATCATTCTCAGACTCCCGTGCACACGCACGCACGCACGCGGCCACCGGCTAACGTACACCAGGCGCCTTACCCCGGTCTTGTTGTCAAAGGGATTGTAGAGGTCCAAGGTGGCATATCCTGTGTTACTGCTGTGCTGTGTTACCGCAGGATCCTTGTGCACATGGGGGGGGGGGGCGGCAGGATAACAGTTACAACACAGTCACTCCCAACATGTCGCAAATAATTTTACATCACACACTTTTAGCACACGCAAAACTAATAACACAACGAATGATTAACCAATCATTGGTCACGTTATTGGTTTTGCGTGTACTATAAGGTTTTGCACACGGTAAATGTCATCGTAAATCAGGCCTTAGAGGTAGAATCACATGAAGGCTCGTCATTAAAGCAACATATTCTCATATCCTTTTATGTGTTGATAGAAGCATTCACTGCAGTTTGAAAGCGACCTTTTTTTTTTGGTAGGCTACCTTTAAACAAGACAGGCTTAGTAAAGTTCTTCAAGCAATAACGCAAAAGTAGGCCATGTTACAATAACGTCCATTGTGTGTACCATTAAGCACATTGATTCGTAAACACGTCTGTACTACTGCTTAATAGAGAAAATTCACCTGAAAAGGGTTGGAGTCGTCGTTCGGTTCCGGGAAACTGGTGTACTGCGACATAATGAATTCAGTCTACTCGGTATCCAGACAATACCTACAGGGCCTATGTATTAATAGCCAAGTTAGCTTGTTAACGGCACTTTTCTATTGGATATATTGTTGCCAGCCAACTGGGCCCGTTTGTCTGATGTAGTTTTTTTTTAAAGAAACCTAATAAGATGTATTCTTATTTTATTATTACGAGTATCGATCGGTAATGTAATATTCTGGTCTAGCTATTTGCTTATGGGTGCTTACCATGCCACGTAATATCTCTTCCAAACAAAATACACAGTAGCCAGATGTTAGCACGCACGCTAATTTATTATTTAAATAAATATCCGGGTTGTATTCCGATTTACTACGGTACCTGTCTGGACAGCTGTCTGTCTAACTAGTTGGAAAAAGAAACGCTTAACTAGCTCTACAACATGCTACTATTTACCAAAGACTATGTCTTTAGCGAAAGCCAGTTTATATTCAAAACTAATACTTTATAAAGGCAGCTTGGTAGCTCCACCGAGTCCGTCGCGCCAGCTGATAAGCTATGCGGCGATTTTACTAAGTAGCTACATCTGCAGTATGACAATAGCCAGCTAGATAATATTAAGGAAATAATATTTCTAAATCTAAAATATATAACGTTAGACGTACGCAAATTAGACAGAACGGAATGTTTTCTATTACTTGTCTCTTTAGCTTGCTTGAGGGTTATATATAAAATCGATAACCACCTAGCTAACGTTATCTGAGCAACAAGGTTTTTCAATCAGGATTGCAGCTAGCATAACAAGAAGCCCTCCAGCTATTTTGAGCAGACCAGAGAGTACTACTTCATCAAGTGTAAATCCCAATCGAGCATTGCCAATTGTTTCTGTTGTTGTTCTTCAGAATCTGTGGGGTGTATTCTTCCTTTTATCTTTCTTGGCAGGCTTTCTTCGTTTTCGTTTTGTTGCTGCTGCACAAAACGCAGGATCCCGGAAGCTCTATCATGTGACTGCGGCGACAGGCGTGGAGAAAGCACGTGGGGTAAAAAAAAAAAAAAAAGAAAGAAAGAAAAGGAGACAAAGGGGCGTGTTTGTGCTCTATGAGCTGTACATTGCCACTCAAAATAATAAAACAAAGCTCTCGCAAAGCGAAAAATATCACACTAACGCCATGTTGTTACACTCAAGCGTTGAATAAATGTAAAAATAAAAACGTATTTAAATCAACTTACATTTCTTGTGTTTTGATGTGTGCATGCATTATTTGCGGAATTTAGTATAATTATAAAATATGGAGGCCTATGAAAATCCCCTATGAAGTAATCAACACATTGTTTAAATCATGCAAAGAGAATTAAATCACACGCCGCTCTATTCTTCAGTAAACCAGCAGAGGGCGCACAATCACCACATTTTTATTTCACCACTGAATTCGAGAAGAATCCTATTTCCTATTTTCAGTTTGTTTTTTTTGTTTGTGTGCCTGGCTGTATTTTACTGTCTGCCACCAGGTGGCAGCAGAGACATAGTTTGCCACATTACTCCAGATTTTCCTGGGGCAGGAGTTGAACGCTATTTTTGGAGAGCTGGCGTTTTCAGTAAAATCCTTTCTCATGTTCATTCTCGCTATCTCGTTATTCCTGCTCGCTCTGATAATTATATTTCTGCAAACATCATGGCTTTGTCTTTACTCCGAAAATGTATTGCGCTTGCAGATATGCACATTGGGAGTGTCAGTCAGTGTTTCTAACAGTGTGGGTTCTCTGTTTCCAGGCAACCTCAGTTACTTGGCTCCATCCAATGCCCCCCTGAATCACATTCTGCTGTCAGTCATTACTGCTCTGTAATCTGATTGGCATTTCCTGACTCTGGCCCTGCCCCCATCACTCCATGCACAGCCCTCATTGGCGACATGAAATCTGTTGGTTGCAGCTCAACCCATTTAATCCTCGGCCCCCAGTGAGTAAAGTGTTCCTAATATTTCTCGTAAAATATTTCCTCTTACAGTTGTCATGGAGACATGAGTTTAAGTCAGAGGTAAACCTCACTAATAGCACAGATTTTTTTTTTAAAAAGAAAAGAATAATATGTTATCATGTAAGAATACACAAAGGACAAGAGGAAACGGGTCCATTTTAAAGTACAAGTGAAATAAAACATAGGTCATTTGTCAATTTAACAAATTAAACAGTTTCATGGTAGGAAAAAATAAATGATAAAAGAGACGCGGAGGGAGATACGCCGGACAGTGAAAGGGAAAGAGAGAGGTCAGGTCAGCTACATGGACAACTGAAAGGGTGTGAATATCCATTGGGGTGTTTTAACTGTGAATTTAATCTCTCTTAAAGTGATATGTCTATGAGATGTGTGCAATCCTGTTTGTTTGCATTTCTTTGCAAGAATTTAAAAACCACTGACAAATGATGGAGATTATTTCTGTATTTCTTAAAAACATGTTCTTGCTAATTAAGGTAAGGCCCTTATATTTCTATGTATGTATGTATATTTATTTGTATACCTCAGGTGTGCGATATGTGTAACAGTCAACACTCAACACCCTTGTCCACTATGATTAAACGCTGACTTTTCCACACATTTAGCATTTACACAGCTGCACAAAACACAATAATCTGTATGGTGCTTCATTGTTGTGCTGCAAATGTTGTTACGTCAAAACACAATATACGGTACAATAAAAATATGGGAGTAATATAAAATGAATATAAAAGTTCAATCTTAGAAGGCGACAGGAACACGCTGTCTGGAGCAGCGCATGCACGTGTACATAGACCTCCTCCCAGGCTTTTGTATGACTTTGAATATGCCTTTGGACCTTTGCCGTTTGCTTTGTCTGGCGAGGAACAGAAGTAGAGGGATAGAGTGGTAACTCTGTCTCTCAGGGCCGTGTGTAAACACGGGTGCACACGACATCACCGGCGCTCATCGTCTGCAACAAAACAAGACAAGTCATGAGAGGTAATCGCCACACTGCCACCTGGCAAAAAACAATAATAATAAGATCAAAAAAGATACTCATATTCAACGTGCATCACATTGGAGACAGACGCGTCACAATCACTGAGAAATGACGTATTTACACAGACAAGAGTGAACTAAAACACTACAAATATGACTCCAAAGGCTATTTTAACAGTGATTCAGAGAGTAGCTTCTTATCATTCAAAACCAAACAAAATTATGCCTATAATCCAGATATAAAAATATATTTACATTTTGTAAACATGTTGTTCATCTATTTTTGTGCTTCAATTCATCTTTATTAATCCAGGAAGGTTGGCAGATGCAAGTCTAATTCTGACATCTGGCCAGATTTAAGCAATATTTAGCTTGGTTTTGGACAATAATTGGCTTTTGTCCACCAGTGAATCTATTTATATTGTCAAACCTCATTCCATGGTAATTTATGCGAGTGGCGTGATGGGAGCGAATCAGAGGGCAGATTTACCAGGATAAGATCACCGTCATTGGTCACCTCCCGGGTCCAGGCAGTCTTGGGCCCTTCCCCCTTTTGCAGAGTCTGCTCACAGGTGATTTTGCTGTCCGTCTCCCAGCGAGGAAAACTCTGAACGGAGAGAGAGAAAGAGGGAGGGAGACGGAGGGAGAGAGAGGGAGAGAAAGAGAGAGGAGGTCACTGCATAGTGTATAACTCTGAACGGAGAGATGGAGAGAGATGGAGGAGGTCATTGCATAGTGTATAACTCTGAACGGAGAGATGGAGAGAGATGGAGGAGGTCACTGCATAGTGTATAACTCTGAACGGAGAGATGGAGAGAGATGGAGGAGGTCATTGCATAGTGTATAACTCTGAACGGAGAGATGGAGAGAGATGGAGGAGGTCATTGCATAGTGTATAACTCTGAACGGAGAGATGGAGAGAGATGGAGGAGGTCATTGCATAGTGTATAACTCTGAACGGAGAGATGGAGAGAGATGGAGGAGGTCATTGCATAGTGTATAACTCTGAACGGAGAGATGGAGAGAGATGGAGGAGGTCATTGCATAGTGTATAACTCTGAACGGAGAGATGGAGAGAGATGGAGGAGGTCATTGCATAGTGTATAACTCTGAACGGAGAGATGGAGAGAGATGGAGGAGGTCACTGCATAGTGTATAACTCTGAACGGAGAGATGGAGAGAGATGGAGGAGGTCATTGCATAGTGTATAACTCTGAACGGAGAGATGGAGAGAGATGGAGGAGGTCATTGCATAGTGTATAACTCTGAACGGAGAGATGGAGAGAGATGGAGGAGGTCATTGCATAGTGTATAACTCTGAACGGAGAGATGGAGAGAGATGGAGGAGGTCATTGCATAGTGTTAGCGCTACACCTGGCTGTTTGACTGGTCGACAGACAGCAGCGCTCTCCTGTTGTCCCCTGCAGATTGCTACAGCCACTCTCCCTTTGGCACTCGGACAGGCTACGAAACAGCACATATCACTAGGGGGCGTTACCGTGCAGGGCCGTCCATCCACGGTGGTCTCATTGAAGGGCTCCCCCACGGTGAAGGAAACGTAGGTGGTCCGAACTGAGGTGGCAGTGTGGATGGACAGAGTCTCCCCCTGCTGGCTGATCTCCACTGAGGGCTTCGATGCAGCAGTAATGGCAATCTTCCTCAGGAGCATGTTCACTCCTTTGGGGGGAGGGGGGTGGAGGGGTGGAGGAGGAGGAGAAGGAGGAGGAGGAGGAAGGAGGGGGGGGGGGGGTAGTGAACAGAGTGCTCTGACATCAGCATGCACTCAGTTATAGACACACCACCCAATGACTATGCCATGCCAGGACTACACCCATATCAAACTCACACGCTGCATGAGAAGTACCAAAAACATCCTTGTATGTGTGTGTTTGATGTGTTTGAAGAAAGAGTATGAGAGAGAGAGAGAGAGAGAGAGAGAGAGAGAGAGAGAGAAAGAGAGAGAGAGAGAGGAATAGAGGGGGAAGAGTTCAGTTTTAAAGTGAGCTTTTAAAGATGTTTTTATCCTTATTATTCACCTTTTATTTTACTTATTATGAATTCCCTGTTTGTTGTTAGAAAGATCACTAGAGGGCGCTGTAGATGTTTTTTTTTTCCTTATGACATGTGAAAGCAGAGCTGGGCTGTGTCCAAATACGACCCCTGTTCCCTGTCCCCTGTCCACTCAGACCCGTCTACTATGTGCCCTGTCCCCTCGCCTTTGCAAGTAGTGTGCGAAATAAATCCCGCAAAACTCTTTCCAAACTAGTGAGGAAGTAGTTTGTAATTTTAAAAAATAAAAATTATCGAGAATATCAATCTGTTAACACGTAGCGATTGTTACAAAGTGTAGATTGTGAATGAAGATAGAATTAACAAAAATAAAAAAGAGTATTTTGGTCTATAATTTGATGTTAACAGGTTAATAGATGGCCACATATGCAATTAGTGTCTAGGTCACAGAGCATATTTTGGGGGGAAAAAGGAAAGGTATAAGGGGTATGTGTGTGTGTGTGTGTGTGTGTGTGTGTGTGTGTGTGTGTGTGTGTGTGTGTGTGAGAGAGAGAGAGTGTGTGTGTGTGTGTGTGTGTGTGTGTGTGTGTGTGTGTGTGAGAGAGAGAGAGAAAGAGTGTGTGTGTGTGTGTGTGTGTGTGTGTGTGTGTATGTGTGTGTGTGCCTGTGCATCCAGCTGGGTCCAGCTCAGTTTTTCCTTCTGAATGAAAGCCAGAGGAGCTCACACACACCAGTCCTTCCACCACAGAAATGAAATATCTTCATATTTGAATGAAAGAGGAGGAGGATGCATTTGTTCCATAATTCGATTGACTCTGACTTGAGGCTGGTTACTGCTCGTAAGAGGCCAGTGAACTTCAGCAACAGCTGAATAAGAAGCTTCCTTTTAGTGATTAGCCATCTTGCTTAATAATAATTTTAAAAAACCTGTATATTTAAAATTCAGAATATAGCAGGGATTTCGTGTGGCTTATTTTCATCTCCCTTTGAACCATACCCCCCTTTCTCTCTGCACTTTCTCTCTCTCTTTCCCTCTCTCCCTCACAATCTCTTTTAATCTCTTTCCTTGATTTTTTATGAACTCACTTCTCTGAGAACAAGCAGATCAGTGTGTGTAACCAAGGCAAACAAATGCAACACTCGGACGCACAATACTTTTCTCAAATTTACTCGAATAAACAGTTCATAAATGTGCGCGCACAGCTGGTCACATGACCCAAAAGGAGGGCTGGAGCAACATAACTCCAGTTTATTTGCACAAACTGCTCATTACATTATCTCTTTAATTACAGACTTTCAATCTTTAGTCTGTGTGTATTATCTCCTCACACCCAACTAAACTGAGTTTCCCCCTCGTGTCTGTGTACCCTTTATATCCAGAGTGTAGACGGGTGTGATAGGCTTGGTATAGGGTTTCGGCCAGTTATTCAGTTAATGGGGTTTAATGAGACCATCCACCAAACACATACACAACTCACGCATACAGTGCACACAACGCGCATGTGTGTGGTTAAATAATTGATGAAACAGTTACCAATTAAGCCTTTTTTACGAGAAATATGAGGGCTGTATTGTAGTCTATCAATGGATGTCTATATCTGTACACAATAGCCTATATGTAGTCTATTCAATGTTCAGTTGTGAAAAGAAATGTGCATTTCGCATACGGAAATGTGACGTGTTGTCGTCACCATCATCAGCACCCCTACTCACCTAACGCTTTTAACAGCTCCTCGAAGTTTTCCGAGGTTTTCATTTTCCATGTTCCAGAGAAATCAGGAAATTTGCGTTCCATTGCTTAATAGCCTACCAATGATATATTAATGAAAAGAAGAAAGTGGTCTGTTTAATTATCGGTAGCCGTTCCCAGACTTTAAATATTTTACCTTCTGCGTTTATATTTTTTTTATAAGTTATGCTTCGTTAATATGGGAAAAATAATCTAGCCCCCTTTAGATCTCTTTGTCCAGCTCAGCGTGAGGCGGTTTAAGACTCCTTTCTATCCCTTTGTGCCCTCTCTAGATTGGTTGCAATGACCCTTATCCCGACTGTCTGCCTGACCACCTCAGACCGGTTGCTGTGGGAAGGAGATGGAGCGGTAGCCTACACTAGCTGCTTAATTTGACCGCCAGCGACACGCCTCATCATGTTACCACGCCCATCAGATTCATTTATTTATTAGTATGAGTGGAGACCCCACAATTCTGATGCCTGAAACCACTGTATTAACTAAACACGTGTCGTTTCAAATTTGGTTGCACATTAACTGGATTTTGTCTAAACGGAACGTGCGCGTCAACGAGCCTGATGTCTCGCACGAATGAAACTCAGGAGTGTGACTATATGGCAATGGTAAATAATTTTGTATAAGAATATATATATATATATATATATATTATGTTTGTTTTAAATACTGGAAAGTTTTAGATCCGATTAAACAGTAGGACAGATTTAGAGATGTGGAGAGATAGGGAGTAGGCAGTGTTTTGATGTTCTTATTACCATTGCAACTGCGCATAAAGTCCCTTACAGGTACAACCATCTATCAAGAGTGCACATAGCACATCTTGACATGTAGAGGCTATAATAGGGTATACTATGAGATGTGGTTGCATGCTAATCAGACGTGTCCCGAATAGCCTACGATAATGTCTAATTGCAAAGAGTTGCTTTTTCAAGCATTTACATAGAGCTTAACGCTGACATCCCCCACACACTGTGAAGAAGCGTGTCTTCACAAGTTCTTATATTTGCCCAACAGATATCCTTTGTGAGTCCCTCTCATATCAAGGCGAGCAATCTCTCTCCCCTTCTTCTTCTCTTTCACTGTCGCCGATATGCTTTTGTTAGTCTGACACTGTTTATTCAAAAATTATTAAACACCGTTGAAGCTATTATCATTATTTATTGATACGTCGTTCTGTTATCGTCATAAATGATAAATTATGCAGGAAAGGATAGTGCCAAAACCACTGCGGTTGATGAGACAGCATGACCAATCTACGCTCATCAGACACTGCCGTTAGCTGGGTTGAAACAACGTGAATTTTATTTAAACTTCAATCAACATGACAATCATAGAGGTTCAGGAATATTTTTTATTGTATTGGGTCATTGTGTGTTGTATTGGCTACCATCATGTTGGAATAGCACAAACTGCGTAATAGACCGTTTTATTGCCTCATTTTGAGGAAAGAGGACTGAGAGACATACCACAGTACTATAGTTTGCCAGCTAGACTATTCCGTTACAGATTGGGAAGATAGTGTATTGAAAGAATAAGAACAAAGAAAAATGTGGCAACATAGAAACTTAAAGGTCATTTTTGTGTGAGTGTGTGAAACAAACGAATCCTCCCACCCACCTCAATTCCCTTTCTCCATATCAGTTTCTGCAAATTATTTTCTTTACCTGTGCTGAAGAGAGAGACATTCCTCGGGCCCATTGTAGCAGATAGGCAGAGAGATAGAGAGAGAGAGAGAGAGAGAGAGAGTGAAAGTGAAAGAGAAAGAAAAAAGATAAAAGATGAGGAATGGGAAAGAGAAACGTGAGAAAGAGACGGTCAGTGACCACAAATGGGGTCATTTTTAAAAGTGTTGTCTTTCTGTCTGAGTGAAGATAGTATACAAAGAGACGGGGAAAGCAGGATAGATAAAAGGCAGAACATGACAGAGATAGAGAGGCTGAAGGATTGATGGGAGAATAAGGGGGGGGGGGGGGGGTATAAAATGAGTATGTAGTCAGTCTCTAGTTCTCGTCCTCTCCGTGTGGAAACTCTCTCTCTCAATTTCCTTCTCAATTCAACTTCTCTTTATTATCATATCCTAGCTGTTCTGTCAGCACCACTCAGACTGGGTTGTAACTGAAATTTGAAACCTGTGAAATGCGCGCACACACATGCAGAAACACGTGCGCACCTGCGCTTACAGACACACGTACGCAGACAAGCGCAGTCCATTATTCGTTGAGAGCTCTGGAGCAACGTGCTTTGTAAATGTTTTTACGTGTCAATAAAGCACTTTGAATTTGAATCAGATAACCCCTGTCCGGTCGGTCCAATACAGTCTATGGTCCACAGTCACCCCGGTCTGACCCCTCTGTTTCCTTTCTCCCGAGGCTCAGAGGAAAAACCACACACAATGAGCTGCAGAAAGAAAGAAAGACTGAAGAAATGAGAGAAGAATAACAAGAACAGAAAACGAATTTCCCATGCATTTATGTTCACCCTGTCTTTGTGCATCCCAAACTTTTTTCAGCATCTATCGGTGCCTCCAATGAAACCACCAAGCCTGCTGTTTTCCTTTCAAGTTCAAATTCAAATGCAAATGCAATATACTACACTTTCCATATTGATTTGGATTGTCTGAAGAGGATTACACCGTCCCACAGTTTGGGAGGGAAAGAGGGAATGAGGGAGAAGGCAGGGAGAAAGAGAGAGAGACCAAGAGTGGTTTACTTTTACCTGCCTTTAGTTGAACATGAAAACAATAAATACATTGTGTATCATTCCTTATTCTTCCTTAAATTTTAAAACACCTTAAAAAAAAACATTCAGTAGTTTATTCATTTTATGGCTTGGGCTCGACTTCATGGAAAAAAGGAGGGTTGCAGTGTGCGATCATGTGTTAGTTACACCTAATCCCTCGAGTACCCTTGCCTGGGTTTGTTCTCCAGTGGGCGTGTGCATATTGAGTCTAAGTGAAAGTGTGTGTTTCCGTGGCATGTGCACATATATTGCATACATATTTAAATATGCCCAAGGCAATGCAAGGACAGTCGATGTCTGTTTCTATAAGAATCTCTGGGTTTTTAATCTTCAAACTGCCAAGACTATTCTCTCTCCTGCAGGAAATCTCAATTTACAGGGATTAGTCATGAAGTAACAGTCACAGCAATGGGGATTCCCGACCCATGCATGTGTGTATGAGATCATTTGAGTGTGAGCGTATCTGGTGTCTGGGGTGGTGTGTTTTGGCTCGGCGAACGGTCATTTTAAAATTTCTTTCCGTATTCCTTCTCTTGTAATTTTTTGTGCCTCAATGAGGCAGATTGGTCTAGTGCGAGGGGGCAAAAAGGATGAGAAAGAAAATGGCTGAATACGGTTACGTACAGAGGAACAAGAAGGCGTAGACTAAAGTGAAATGGAGGTAGGAACCTTGGATAACACAGAAGTGGAAAGAAGAGAGTGGAACAGTGATAAATGAAACTAAGAGCAGATAGAACCCACTGCACAACAATAAGCAGAGAGAAGAAAACAAGAAATCGAAGGAGAAACAATGTGGAACAAATAAACCATATATTATATACGGTATATACTTATAGCCAATCTTTTGTATATTTCTAATCAAACATCATTTTTTTTGGCACTTTTCTTGATTATTTGTTTACTTTTATATTCTTATCATATTATTTTTTGTCTTTTAATTTTTATTTAAAAATATTATAAGACAGATTTGAAACAGAATTATTCGAATGGAAAGAAAAAGTCACCAATGCACAGAGGGAGAGCACAAGCGCTGTAAACCACAAAAGAAGAGAAGAAAAGAGAAGAAAAGAGAAGAAAAGAGAAGAAAAGAACTCAACCACATCCCCTCCCCTTGTGCTTCTCATTTTGATTGTACACTTTGCCAGAAAGGTTCAATGAAAGTGCAGCGCAGCCTCTTATATTCACCCCCACCCCCCAACCCCCCCGCCCCTCACTTACAGTGACTCATGCAGACAGACACATTGTCCTGATAAACATACTGCCTGAGAACAGTTTCAACTTCAAACTCGCAAATATAGAAAAGTGTGCATTAAAGGGTGGTGCAGCTGATTGGCACAAACCGCATTCAATGCAAACAGAAACAGCCGGATGAAACGGGTAGGCTGCTTGGCAAGGCTTACAACACCTCTGCGAGAGAAGGTGAGGCTCACAGCAGTGATCACAGAGACACGAGTCTATACTTAGGAGCGGGAATGGAGCCGCCGGCTATTATTTTAATAACTGTTTGGGGATTTCCCCAGAGGTTTACCATGCTTGCTGGGCTGAGCTTTGGGATTTATCCCTACCCTTGCCTACCCACATAGGGGGTCAAAGGACCACCAAATCACTGCTAACACATGGTTACCTTTGACAAAGGGGCCTTAGAAATCTGAAACCTGTCTAATGAAGAGGGACTAGCTCAACTCTCAGTGAAAGTAGACTATAGTACAAACAAGGTGATACCAAGCCCACAAGGGCAGGATTACATAGAAAAGCGTTGTCTCGACAATTTAAAATTAGGAACTGCTGATGACAGGTGTCAGGTGAGAATATGAAAGTACAGTGACTGGTAGAGTCGCAACCAGGCACTTGCACAACATTACGCAATAAACACGTTAGTGGAATTGGCCAAGTGCGAATCAATTTGTGCTTAATTTAACGACCAGTCTATTCGTTCGGAGTGAACGGAACATGAAGGTCCAGACGCCAGAGAGAGGCGGGTTTCTGTGCCGACTGGATGGGATTGGAATAAATAGTGCCATCTAGTGTTTTAAACGCATTCGCTTTCCTCCGTGTGGAACGCATGTTTTCGCGAGTGTTTCTGCCCGGACATTTGAGGCTGCTGCCAAAATGGCGAACCACCTTCGTTTCGTCGCGCGGACAGTAATGGTCCAAAATGGGAATGTGGACGCTGCTTACAAAACGCTAAACAGGTTCAGTTTGTCTCTCATCATTTGAAGTATTTTGCTAATCAGGATGCTTTTGCAATAGTGGTATAACTGGGCGGAAGTGTAGTATAATGGTTAAGGAACTGGGCTTGTAACTGAAAGATTGCAGGTTCGGTTCCCAGGTACACTGCCGTTGTACCCTTGAGCAAGGTACTTCACCTGCATTGCTTCAGCATATCCTGCTGTAGAAATGGATGCTGTGTACGTCGCTCTGAATAACTGGTCATTTGGGTTTCGTGCGGCCACCGTAATAACGTTAGTTAACTTCAGATAAACTCGTAGATTAGCTAACTTGACAAGCAAATATTGTTTGCCTAGTACCTACTCATTTTAAGTCACAGCATAACTAGGTATAAATCTAAATAGGGTAGTTGCCAACACATTGCGGTTAATATCACGTGAATATTAAGAGGAGCAGAGAATGCTAGCCTACCACCCACTGTAGTTGAGCTAAGGTTACGTCTTTCCGGGTGTAGCCGACAGAGGGAGCAATCTCATGCATTTTTAATTTTTCAAACTCTAGGCTTATTTTACTCCATTTTTATGTTATGACAATTGCGAAATCGCTGTTCAATAGCGCCCTATGAAATGACGTAGAGAAGAGCGGATTCAGATGACTAGTTTATTACTTAGATGAGATAGATTAATAATTGATTTATAGTGTATCTGTTTAACTGGCTGATCACTTGTAAATTATTATTATTATTTTATTTTCTTGGACTTGGTTTGAAGTGGCAATATAACGTTAGCTAATTTTCATACCTTTGGGATCGGCTGTGGGCTGTTAGTTTAAAAGAAAACTGCTGTTCTGTCTTACCATTTCTGTTTTAATTAGTTTGATTAATTGAAGAGGCGATATATAAGATATTCAACGACATCAGAATACCAGTGTTAGTATTTGGGCTTTACATTTTTTGTAAATAAAGCAACAGAATTTCCGATTAGTACATTTAATTAGTGAAAAAAGAAAGCACTGGTAAACAAACGCGTCTAATAGGCGTTTTATAAACGTTCTTTACTGAAATGGAATATAAATACTTGGTGATGACCATGCAAAATATTTGTGACTGAAAAGAATCCCTTTCGGCTGCACGCTTAACTAAACGTTTTTTTTCTAATAGCTTTTGAGGTCATTTCTGTTTAAAGTAGAGATGTTTTTACCCTCCTTCGCCCACTCATTTAGGTCTCATTTTGCTTGCCTGGTTAGATGCCAGTCCCAACACGCGACCACACAGGCTGGCTGTAAATTCAGATCAGTGGTAGAAACGTGTTATCCAACTTTATGACACAATGGCGAATCACATTGGTCGGAGACGTTTAGCGGGCGGGTGATTGTGTTTCCCCGCTTCCCATTGGTTGATACGCCTTTGAGAGGCTTGGTTTTGGTGGTGTTCCAGTAATTCCCTGGTGCGTCAATATTCAGAACATGTGCTGGCAGTCCCTCTAGTCACTGGAAACGAGAAGGCACAGTCTGTGTAGGCTTGGGGGAACAGAACGTCGCGGACCTGCGACCTTAATGGCAAATTTATTGCCGAACTGACCGGCAATAAAATGATAATTTGGCCTGCATACTAAAACCCTTTTATGTTGTGTACTGCTCATCTGAATATTGTGTTGCGGAACTGATGCTATGAGAATTTATGTAACATAAGTTTACTGCAAGTCATGATGAATGGAATGTCTTCCTCTTTAAATCTCAAAAGCAGCATAGACACGCTGAAATGTGTTTTTTATAATGATGCAATTTTTTAGTAAATTCCTTGGAAAGTAATCATTTTTACTTGGCTGCCAACTTCCCTCGTTTAGAACGAGCATGCTAACCGACGTAAACATTGGTTGAATCCATTAAACCCGGCCGGGTGTTCTGTGCTGATTGGTGTGATGCAGCATTGCTGTGCGTGAGCAGTTTGCTGGCCCTACCCAGGATCCTTTTTGCACGTGCACTTGCAGTACAGTGCTCCACACTGCTGCCCGCCTCCTGCTTCAGGCACTGATTCAGGGAAGAGTCATAATGGTGTAGATTTACTTCTCATCAGCTCCATTCCCGGTATCTATTTTTACGACCCCCCCCCCCTCCTTTTTTTCAGGGTGTTGTCAGTGGACGGGGTGACTGAAGCAGCGCGGCGCAATCGTTACTACGAGAAGCCCTGTCGCCAGCGGCAACGGGAGAACTACGAGGCGTGCCGACGGGTCTACCATTTGGAGATGGCCAGGAAGATCTCCTTTGTTTCGCGGGCCCACAGACGTGACCCCTGGACTGGCAGCTAGGGGAAAAGGGGAATGCTTTGGGTTTACGGCGGGATGGTTAGAGTATAAGTATTCTGCACCAGGCTTGTGTATCACTATACCTGCACAGTAAGGCAGAGGGAGAGAGAGACTTTCAAAGTGCAGTCGTGTCTAACTCGTCAGCTGGTGAACCATTGCAGCCTTTTCCTGTTGTAGAATTACAGTCTACCCTGATGAGCCCTTGCCATACCCTGGACTGCTTTTTATAAAGGGTGGTCTCTTGCTCCAGTGTCTTCATGCCCCCTTCCTCCAGTACTATCAGTGGTTTATAAACAAAGTTCATCAACATCCGTGCAGAGAAGTCCTCCTTGTGTTTGTTACCTGTGTTTGGATGGATACCGCTGGGGTTGTTACTGTGAAGGAGGAAGCAAAAAGGTGGCCCCTCCCCCTCCATCCCTACCTCCTGTCCTGTCCATCCAAATCTTCTGTCTCACTGCAGGAGATGGAGATGCCATCGTGGGTAGTGAATAAATGTTTTGTGAAATTACTGCAACCGCTTGTATATATATTTTTTCCTTGTCTTAGTTTGTTTTTGTTTTTTGATGAGGGCAACTGCTCATTTATTATTATTTTTGTTTTACTTTTATATTTATTATTTATTACACCAAGTCACTTTACCTTGAGTTTAAATTGCACATGTTTTTAAAAAAAAAAAAAACGAAAAAAGCGTTGAATAAGTAAACTGGTTAAAAACGTCACATTAAACCCTCCCCACAACAATCAACAATCGGCCAATCAGATTACAGTATTTCTTATGCTATGTTTCAAAGCATTGCTTTGCATTGTTTCATACCGAGGGACCGGATTAGTTGCTCCCATAATTTCAGTTAGACTTATCCAACAAGCATTGCTTTATAATGATATGAAAAGTGAAGGTCATACACCCATAATTGTATGTTGTGCAAAAGAATATAATTATTTATAGATAAAAATGAAACGGCCTCTGATATCACCTTAGTTGTGCGCGATGGCAAACATCTGCAATTCAAACACTTTGTCCTGGTGCTGCCCAGGAAAATCTGATGAGATTGCTTCACTTTAGCATGAAGCAGACTAAATTAAAGCACACAAATTAATGTTCAATCTACGTGACCAATGTGCTGCCTTGGAGGTGAGATAACACAACATTTGTTTTCCCATAAACCTTGTTCATGCATGTCTTGGCGGTGTGTGGATGGATCTCGTTATTTAAAAAAAAATCTTTGGTGTGTGTCGCCTGCTAAAAAGTTGGTTTGGTCCAACTAGTTGCGCGAGACCCAAGGAACATGACAGCTGACGTTTGCCCCCACTGCTCTATTAGGGAAATATTGAGGATTCCTTTATTGGACGCGCTGAACAAAGTCACCTCGTCAGAAGCTGCATATTGAGCACGTTGAGCAGGTGAGCTGCAACGAGTGGCAGCTTATAAATTTGCACATAGGTGCTAAACAGGCCCACGGAGGCACGGGGTTAGTGACTCAACCAGGGTGGAGCTCGATAGGACGGTCCCACGTGGTTCCTCCCACCTAATCCTGCATAAATGTGATTTGCCTTATATCCATGTGATGTTGGTGGAGAAGGAGGGGCTGGGAGGGTTCTCCTTTAGATTGCATTGGAGAAGTATAATTTGCATGTGAAGTTAGCATTTTGCATATTGTGCAGTGACTAAATGAGGGCCTTAGCATAGCCAAGGGTGGCCACTGGGACTTTTTTTTCTTTTTTCTTTCTCTCACCATTCCTGACCTCTTCTGCACGATTAGCCAAATGTGTAGTTATTAGATGGCAATTTTGCGATCTTCAAATGTAATATATCAATTGTGTAGTGATAGCTCAGTGGACAAAAGTCGCAGAAGTGATGCTCCACCCCATTTGTTGGTATGTGGAGTCAGGAAAGCGCAAATATGTGTGTTGTCATGGAAACTATCACATTCAAATTATACATTGTAAATTATAATTTGTTTATTCTTTAAATTAAATATGGTGATTCTTATTTAAGCAGACCGATGTATAATTGCTACAGGCTTTGTACAGAGGTATAACAACATTAGTACGTTGTTACATAATATACCTACGGTCGGAATATATCCAAATTTTTATAGGGTTATAGCTTGTAGACTAATAATGTGTAAACTGCTTTGTTAGTTAAGGGTAGCGGATTTGGAATCTCACTATCGGACCGTAGTAGCCTGTACGAGTAGGCCTATGCACTGGATACGTATTCTCAGCGGTTACGGCGTGTTCTAGTACTGCGGCGATGTACTGTACACAAGGAACCTCAGTTGTATCCAGCCTTCCACACGACTGCCACGTGCAGGGGGGGCCTTGCGGAACGGGCCTCTGGTCGATAGGCAAGGACTGAATCGTTTAATGGCTGGGAGCGCACCAATAGCAGAAGACGCTGTCAGACAGGCAACCAATGGCTGTCCTTGAGTGAAAGCACATAGTTCGGCACGTGTAGCACCGCACATGTTGTTGACACTAGCGGGGGTAGAGGAATGGAAATACTGAGAAGAAAGCGAGTAGTATCGTGAAAGTAATAGACTGGAGAGCACCACCGGATTTGTGGCTGTGCATTTCACGCGTATTTTCCAGTTAGCTACTTCTTTTATTTATTTATACAAGTGATTAAGAATAGCAGTGTTAACGTGTTTATCTGGATCAAATTGGCTATTAGTTTCTGTTGTTGTTGCATTACTACCGTTCAGCTCCAGAAGGTAAGATAATGTTTTTTTTTTTGCATTCTTTCACAGTAATTGGTTCGCGTGCTGTCCAAGACGCGGTTGTTGTCTTGTGTGTTATCTGCAGTTGTATTAGTTTGCTCACCACTTCACCAACTGAAAGATCGACAGCCAGCTAGTTAACGTTAATTTTTTTAAAATAGCAAAAGAAACTGGACAGTGATAATCTAAACCGTATAATGTCGGGTTCGTCTATGGTGACTGATTGGGTTATACACAGACATTGCTGCTACATTCTTCAAATTGGTGAAGTTTTCTCTTGCTAATGTATGACGCACAGGATACAGAAGCTAAAGCGGATCTTTGTGCGTTGGTTGAACTTTTTAGTTTTATATTTAACAGTTTTTAGCTTTGATGTTCATTTTATTGTAGCATTTCAACTGGGATCTCGCCAATGGAAACGTGCAGTTTGAATGTACGCTCTTTCTGTCACCAGTATAAGAATCGCCAAGATAACATTCACGTAGGCTACTTTGGGAGAATTATGGAATGTGTATTTCAGCATTTTTACAACATATTTAATAACATTATATCACCATTCCTTGGTACAGGTCGCTTGTAGGCTATAGGCTAAATAGAATAATGAGTTTAGACGGTGTATTTTTTCAAAGCTGAATATGAGAAAGTAAATGCGTTAATTATGTATCCTGGTGAATTAACATTAAAACTAACATCAGTGATTATGTAACCCGTTGCTGAAAGCTGTGTCCCTCACTTCAGGCATTTTTTGTACTTTTATATATGGTGTCACATGTATTCTAGTGTGTCTTGCATGTGTGATATCAGTTTGGCCATCAATACCATCTCTTGCTGTGTATAAGCAGATGGATATAGTAGAATATGTGTATTGGCAGTAATAGTGTAACTAAATAGTGGTTTCTCTGTGTGTATCGTGAAAGTGTGAAGGGAACGAGACGACAAAAATAAAAATGTCTAAGACCGTGTTTGAGGGTGGCGGAGCACCTATTCCCATCTTATTTTAGTACAATTAAAAAATGTAAAGACTGGATATAAAATCATAATGATCAGTCATCCTCCTATTGTACATGTTATATTATGTACAGGGTAGAGTGTGTAATACAGTAAGCACACATTCATAATCTAATACTCAATATTAAAATTACACTTTAAAGAGATTGTAAGTTGATTGAAACCCTGCTGCTGCTATAGCTGTGTTTACAGTTTCTGTCTCTCTGTTATTACTTGCTTCTTTCTGAAAGGTGCGCTTTGCGTAGCCTAGCATTGCTGTCTGTGCCACGGTCTTGATTCCTATCTCCTTATTTCGCCCTGCAGTGATGCAGTCATTCGGCAGCACTTCATCCTGGCTGTCCCACGAGTCGATATCCTCGAGCCACAGCTTCCTGTTAAGCGAGAGCGACCAGACCGAGGACGAGGCCGATGTGTTCCTGTCTGAAGGGGAGGGCGACGGTGGGGCGAGCAGGCCTCAGCTGAAGAGGGACCGAGCGGGGCGGTGCCCCGGCGCCCCCAGGGTGATACTGGTGTCCCCGTCCGGTGCTGTGAAGACCGGGGGAGGGGGACAGACGGAAGGAGACTTTGTATTCTCTCAGAAGGTGAGTCTTTGTGGACGCCTGTCGCCGGGGTTGTCACGCAATGGCAATATCGTTCGTATGCATGAGTGTTCACTTATGGTGTTATGGCGAGTTGTTTTTTGTTGATACTAAGTATTAATATTTCTCCTTATGTCTTCCCCACCCTCCTTCTCCTCTTCCTCATCTTCCTCCTCCTTTCCCCTGGCTTCCCAGTGTGCTGAGCTCCAGGGATTCGTTAGGCCGCTGCTGGACCTTCTCAACGGGCTTAAAAGGGGGAAATATGACAGAGGTATGCAGTATTCCTACACTTCAAAGAACCAGTGCATGTGTGCTCACCTGTGTGTGTGTGTGTGTGTGTGTGTGTGTGTGTGTGTGTGTGTGTGTGTATCTCCTCTTGCATCATAATAACACACACATCTCCCTAATAAACTGACCTGGGGAATCCTCACCACATTTTTGTTTGCAGTCATTCATGTCAATTACTGAGTCTCTACCAGGCATTAAGTCTGCTCTTTCCTCTTAGTCACGTTCTTTATTTTCCGTAAGCATGACTAAGCTAAACGGAAGCAGACCACAGAATCTTCTCCAAGATTGGAACATACCAAAAGGTGTGACCTGTGGGGGGGGAAAAGGGAGTGCCGCTTTTTAGGGAGCTAACGGACTAATTCTGCTGCCTCAGAAACTCACACTCACTCTGAGAATGCAGTGGCCCAGTTGCAGGACATCATGGCTTCACAGTTCTTTTTCAAAAAGAAAATATTTTAGGCTGTGAGTCCCAAGGCGGCGCTGCCCTCTATTTTGAAAAATGCAACGAGAAGGTCGATGTGGTGTCTAGCTAGCTGCTTATGTGGGTGTAGAGCTTGCCCGTAGCTCCGCAGATGTTCGCCAAGCATTCAAATTAAATTCAACTGTGCCTGCATGACCAAGTTGCTAAAGAGCCTTGTTTTTGATTGACAGGTCTCAGCAGTTTCCAGCAGAGCGTTGCCATGGACAGAATCCAGAGGATCGTGGGAGTTCTGCAGAACCCAAACATGGGGTAAGAGCCAGTAACTGCCCTTACTGCCCCAGCCTATATTTACTGTAAAGCTCCTCACATTAAGTCACCTTGTATGTCCCCAGCTTGCTCACAATAGTAAATTATCCATGGCCCAAGTAAAGGATCACAAAGGAGTCTTTGTGACTCACTATTGGGTGTATCCTGTTACACATGGATTAATCCCTATTACCACGTGCCCTTAAAATACAGTGTTCTATAATGTCTCTCTCTCTCTCTCTCTCTCTCTCTCTCTCTCTCCACCGTGCAGTGAGAAGCACCTGCACACACTCCTGCAGGTGGCGATGATGCTGAAACTGTGGTTCCCTCAGGTCTCGCCCTCCTACCCTCCCACATTGGCAACCCCGCCCGTCCTGGCGGGGAACGTCGCATGCGGCACCGCGCCGCGCTGGCGCAGAGACCAGCTGCACATGCCTGTGAAGGTGAGCCACTGGGGCCCAGTTTTCAGTAATGCAGCCATACTGAACACTGTTGCATAGACATGGCTGATGGAGCCGTAATGGCGTCTAAGGGCCAGTTTCCCCATAATGCTGCCATACTGAACACTGTTGCATATACATGGCTGATGGAGCCGTAATGGTGTCAAATTGAATATGCTCACTATAAAGATACCGCAACATAATTTATGGGCAAAGGTACAAATTATTGCCACTTTAAGATGTATTTTCAAAAAAAGTCCACATATCTACAATAGATTGCAGGATATTCCATTTCCATAATAAAACCAAGGTAAAATGTCACACCAAGGCTGTGTAGTAGAAATATTTTACTTAGATTTTTTCTTCTCTTTTTCTCTCTCTCCCTCTCTATTTTCCTGCCACAGAAACGAAGGCTCAGCTGGACAAACATTGACAACCCAACTGTACCTGCTCCTGCCTTAAAGCGCTTCCAGCAGGAAAGGCCAGAGGACGAGGTGGCCAGCGTACCCCTGGAGAGCGGGCCCACAAGGCTAACCGAACGAGAGAGGCACCAAAAAGAAGAGGGGAACGAGACCCAGGGAAAGATTTTGAGCAAACCTGAATCACGACTAGCCTCTCCAGCATTCCCCTCTACAGATAATACTGTGGCCCCCCTCGTGACCACTAACGGAAACCCAGCCACTCAGGACACTTACATCTCATCCACCACCCCTCTCTCTCCTCCACTCACACTCACCCCTCTCAGAAGCAAGCCAATGAGGTGCCAGAGCGAGCCCGTCGCCACAGAGACGGAGGAGGTTGTGCGGGGTTGTGTATCGGAGACATCCAAGAGGCGGAGCCAGTCTCTTCTGCATTTAACTTCTTAATGCTCCGGAGCAATGACAGGACACATAGCCCCCTCATAGCTCACCGTGTACCACAGGGAGCATGACGGAAGGACTGCACGCAAACTTGTGTGTGTGTGTGTGTGTGTTTGTGTGTGTGCCAAGATGGATTATTGAAAATGCAGAAGTGTGGATTTCTGTTTTGACTTTTGCAATTGAACTTTGTGCAATTTTTTTTACCCGTTTTATAAACTTTTTTTTTCCCCCATGAATTTCTGCATTTTCGTGGGAATTTTTTGTACTTTATTGGTTGGAGGACCACAAAAGATTTTCAGTTTTTTTTTATTGCAACAAAATGAAAACTACAGGAACGGTGTTTTTTCCAAATATGTTTTTTATCTCCGACACTTTTTTTCACCCGATGTGGAATTCCCAGTCATATTTGTAAGTCCATCTCGTAATTTCAGAATTACTCCCATCAGTTTAAAGCATATGCTGCCAGGCTCTGCTTCTTGCAGTCCATTAGCTGAGCTGCGTAGTCACTGCGCAGGAAGACACTACATGTGCCTACACGTGCAGGGAGACTGCAGGTGTCTAATTGGCCAGGGGAGGCGCTGTTGTGCACTGAGAAGGGAACGACGCGGGCAAATGAGCTGAGCCTCGACCTGCGGCGAAGAAGCGCCACGCAGCCGGAAGCAAAACCGTTTACCAGTTTCTGCCGAAGGTGTGCACTTCAGCTTCCACACTTAGAGGAATGTTGACCGGTGTCCAGCCCCCAGTTTCTCCCAAAATTTCCCTGACATTTCTCTGGAGGAGCAGGATAACCAGACCAGCCAAAGGTTGCTGATGGAGCTCATGAGGAAACTGAGACTTAGGCTAATATAATGTAAGAAAAAAACATTGAGTATGAATGAAAAGCGAATGAAGAGGTAAAGTCACGTGAGGCTTCACATCGTCTTAACTTGAAGTCAGTCGGTCCACAAGAAGCCCAAAACCAATCCTGTATTTGACATTTTGTTTATTCACTTTTTTGTGTGTTCATCTGTTACTTGAATTATTTATTTATTTTGGGGACTAGAGATTTCTACAGTTGGTTCCCGGTCCACTTTGAGTGCAATGGCAAGTGCTTGTGCGAGGTTGTGAGACATAAAAGGAACATTGATCTGGGTTTGGGGGTCAATTCCATTTCAGTTCAGGAAATGAATTTAAATTCAATGAAAGAATTTGAAAAAATGGCCACAATGATCTGTGGACGATTTAAACGTGCGAGTTGAACTTCCATCAATGGACTGAATTGAGAGGGAATTGAGCACAACCCTGATACTGAGCCTTGAATCAAATGGGGAAGTATACAAAGATGATTCAATTGCTTTGTTCGGCTTGTTTACTTTTTTTCAAAACCTAAACTGTAGCTCCTTTGTGACCATGGTACATTCTTGGAGTAAAATACTTTTATTATTTATTATTTTGTGTCTGTCCTGCTGTTGCCTAATGTACACCAGACTGTTCACACATAGTCAGACAGACTGTCCACAGATAGCGGATTGCAGACTCGTGCGACTTCACAAGTCGTAAACCTCCGCAAAACTCATAAGCTTAGTTATATGTGAAATTATTCCAAGCCATCGTGGTACTTTTGCACATTTGGGAAGGTAACTGTTACTTTATGATTTGTCATGCTGAGTGTGAAACTAAGTTTCATCAACTTTATTTGAGCATGAAGGGCACTGTCTCATTTAAATAACTGCAAAAGGGAAGTTGTAATATTTCAGATAATATGTGAAACGGATCAAAATATGACACTTTTTGGCCTTATGCGAACCTCAGTCAACAGAGCTGGTTGCTCTGAGTGCAGCTTGCACTCTTTATACTGGAGCCTACTCTCTGTCATTAGCTGACTATCACCAGAACTCTGCAGCAGCAACATGTGATTGGCTATCTCTCAGGATAGTCTTATAATGGCCAGGGTTTCTGGCTTGCATAGGCACCCCCTACCTGCTCCTCAAGCACTTACAGGCCATCCTCAGTGAGAGATGCACCACTCTGATTGGTTCCAGCTCAGTGACATCATCACCCCATGTGATCTATGTCAGACCATCAGGACAGTATTTGTATTGATATATTAAGACATTAATTTTATTTGAATTAGGTATATTCTGTTTTTCTGATCCAAATTTGCTCACGAAGAAACAAAGTATACGATATATTGATATTTAAATTATTGACAAGCGTAAACGTTTGCATTGGTAATATGAGGGTAACCGTAACTAGAGCAGAGACGGGCCAGATTCAAGGCAACAATAATTAACAAAAATAGAACAGCCAATGAATAAATGTGATCAACTGACTGCCCTAGTTAACAAATGTTCAAATGTATACCAAACTGTGAATATGGAAAGTGCACTAAAGTTGCAAAACCTCATCAGTGGTGAATTGGGATGTTTCAATCTGTGTTATTTTTTTAAAGGACACTACAGGACAGCACAGACAAGTTGCTCTTATTCTCATTTTGTATTTGCAATTTATTTTATCTGGAAAAGGTTTTTGTGTGTTGCAATTTGTCCTGTTTTTTCATCATGTATAATTCCCCCCCCCCCCCACACACCTCTGCAAATTTGAATTCTCTCTCCTTCCCTATTCTTTTCAACACTGTTCTTCCAAGGCCAAAAGATTGGCTGCAGACGCTGTGGCTCTTTGTTATTGGAGCTGTGTAAGCACGATATAGAAGAATGATTTAATAAATTAAACTTTTTGTAAAATGGTATTTGCTCAGTCATTTATGATTTACTGTTGATGTGTTCTGAGGTATGGAATACCCTCCCTCTCTGAGTGACCTCACAATCATTACATTACATTTAGTTTAGTTTAGTTTAGTTTATTCGACATATCAATTTAAAATACATGTCAGTGCAAGTCATGCATCAAAACAGTGTCAAGGATAGCACAAAAAGTCATAGACTTATTTCCGTTGTGGTCCTTGGTCTTAACATATTCATACGTACAACATTTAAAAACACATAACACATAAACACATAAAACTACATAATACATCATGTACACATCCTAACAATCCCTCCCTCCCCTACCTGTCTATTCTTGGACTTTGGCTAATAGCCATTTCCTAACATTCACCTTAAAACTGTGTGGGTTCGTGCTCTGTTTGATAGTCAAAGGCAGTTCATTCCACTCCTGTGCTCCTGTGTAGGCAAATGTGCATTGCCCCATTTTGGTTCTACACCTCGGGGGGTGCAGGTTGGCTAAGCTGGACCTAGTCCTGTGGTTGTGTGATTCCCCAACGCTGGAAAAATGGCTGCTTAGGTACACTGGGGCCCTGTTGTTAATGACCTTGTGTACCATGTTGAGCCTCAGCTGAGTCATTCTAGCCTCAACTGGTAGCCAGTTGAGCTCTTGGAAATGCCTCCTTCCAACATGGTCTCGAGGGCCTAGCCCCATCACAACCCTAACTAGCTTGTTTTGAGACACCTGCAATTTCCTTTTTAATGAGGTTGACAGACCTGCTGACCATGCTACACTGGCGTAATCAAAATGACACTGCACTAGGCTGTTGGCTAGTAGACGTAGGCTTTCTCTGTCCAGCAGATTGGCCTTTCTGGCAAGAAGCTTTGTGCGGGTGTTAACTTTACACCCAAACTGTCATCTAAAACACACCCCAGGTACTTCACTGATGTCTTTGCAGCTATCTCCACAGACCCTACTTCTACTCTTAGCTCCTGGGCCTTCTTTAGTCTGGGCTTAGACCCAAATAGAATAGACTCCGTCTTCCCTAAATGAAGTGACAGCCTATTGTCACACAGCCAGCTGCTTATCTTAGTGAGTTCCTCTCCTAGCCTAGGAGTGTGTTCTTGTCTTTGTGCGAGATGAGCAAAGCTGCATCATCTGCGAATAAATACAAGTTACAGGAACACGCATCTCTCATGTCATTAATATAAAGTAAAAATAGCAGTGGTCCTAAAACACTTCCTTGCGGAACCCCACATACTACTGGTTTGGTGTCTGTCATAAAGCCGTTGACCTCTACTCTCTGATCCCTGTCTGTCAGGTATGAAGTGACCCACTCGATAGCGGTGTCATTCATCCCTAGAGCCTTCAATTTATTAAGCAGCAAACTATGGTTAACTGTCGAAGGCTTTCTGAAGATCAAGTAAAACCATTCCACACAGTTTCCCTTCGTCCATCTCCTTTCTGATGAAGTCGTTGATGTAAAGTAAGCATGAGTCTGTAGAATAGGACTTCCTGAACCCTGATTGAAATTCATACAGAAGATTTTCCCTCTCAACATATTCTGATATCTGTTCATGCACCACTTTCTCTAAGATCTTAGATGTGACACTCAAAATGGATACTGGCCTGTAGTTACCATAATGGGATCTACTCCCTTTTTTAAACAGGGGAATAATCTTTGCATGTTTAGTGCAACTTGGTACAATGCCTTGTTCCAATGAGAGATTTATCAAATGTGCAACATAAGGAGCTATTACCTGTGCCCCATCTCTTAAGAATTTGGCAGAAATATTATCAAGGCCAGTGGCTTTTGTCGTGTTAAGCTCTCCCAGCATCTCTGCTACCCTCTCAACTGTCACTTTGTATAAGGAAAACGAGTTGGCATGTACACCACGACTGGAATAGAATCCTTGGATAAACTCATCCCCATATTCTCCTGTCTTAGGAGGCAGTGTATCTACTAACTTGCTGGCTACTGAGGCAAAAAAGTTATTAAATTCATTGGCTACCTGTGCTTTATCAAATTCGATTTTGCCATTCATTTCGAGGCCAATAGTGGGCTTTCCGTTATTGGCCTTGCCCCCGCAGCCCATGTCTTTTAGAGTTTTCCATAGCTTCTTAGAATCGTTTTTATTTTCCTTTATTAGATTCATGTAATATTCCTTTTTTGCTATCTTAATAATTCTTTGTGCTTCGTTTCTACATTTCTTGTAATTGTCAGCATCTGCTTGGTCCTGAGACTTTTTAAACCTCTGCAATGCCTCCTCCCTAACTTTAATTGCATCTAAAATCTCTGGGTTAAGCCATGGACTTGATCTCTGCTTTATCCTAATTTGTTTATATGGCGCCATGGAATTCACTACCTGAAGGAATAACTGGTTAAACATATCCCAGGCTCCGTCAACACAATCCAGCCTAAGCACTGCAGACCAGGCTACTCTACTAAGCTGCTCTCTAAAACTCTCAGCACAGTAGTTCTTTAAGGATCTGATTTTAATGATTTTATGGCTTAAAAAAGTTTGCCTATGAACCTTCCTGGTACAATATGTGACAAAATGGTCACTGAGCCCATATGCAATCACACCTTGTTGTGAGATGTTACATTCGTCTGACACCAGAATAAGATCAATAATAGTTTGGGTCGTGTGGCCTACTCTGGTGGGTTCTTTAATCAGCTGTTTCAAGTCAAATAGTTTGTTAAACCTAGTAAAAGCCCTATACGTGGGGCAGCACTTGTTGGATACATCTGTATTAAAATCACCCATCAAAATACATTCGTTTTTTGCCATACCGCAGCTAATCATTACATTTTCCAATTTCTCATAAAATGCACTTTGATCTGGCGGTCTATAGCAAACACCCATTAGTAGGGGTTTCGTCTTGGGCAGGTGAATGTCCAATAATAAAACTTCAATGTCCTCGTCCCAGTCCGTCCTAACAATAAAGTTAATGTCGCTTCTCACAAAGACACAGACCCCTCCTCCGTTGCGACTACGGTCCTTTCTAACTACAGTGTAGTTAGATAATTCGATTTCGGAATCGCTAATACTGGGATCAAGCCAGGACTCTGTAATACAAATAACACCCGCCTGCGCATTAAGTGCAAACAAACGAATCTCATCAATCTTTGGTAGTAGGCTCCTAACGTTGAGGTGAACAAAGTTTAGACCTTTACTCTCGGCAATCTTGGCCAGGACCGAGAATATGTGACAGCTTAGGCCTACTGTAGATGTGGGCGAAGGTCTGGTATTACTCTCCAAGCATTCCACCCCGAATCTCCGGTTCGCCTCCGGTCCCCTCAAGCTCTCCCGGGCGCGCTGCAGGCTAACGTTAGCCGTCGTCGCGGCCCCGCTGAGGACTGCCGGTAGTGTTAGCCTCCTCTCAGCTGCTGGGCTATTACATTATAGGCATTTAGCAGACGCTCTTATCCAGAGCGACTTACACAGCATTTCTTTTGCATTTATACATAGTATCCATTAATACAGCTGGATATATACTGAAGCAATGCAGGTGAAGTACCTTGCTCAAGGGTACAACGGCAGTGTCCGACCCAGGAATCGAACCTGCAACCTTTCGGTTACAAACCCAGTTCCTTAACCATTATACCACACTGCCGCCCTCACAATCAGTGGTACAAGGCCTTGATTATGTTCTGGACCAAGGGTAGGCAATCCTGGTCCTGGAGGGCCGGAGACGGTCCTGGTTTTTGCTCCATCCAAACCTATAGCGATATAATTGGATTCATATTCATGAATTGGGTGTAATGAATGCAGGTAACCATGTGCTGGAGGAGGCACTCAGCAATTCAACATTTAGAATATTCAGGCTCAAGCTTGTGATCAAGCGCAGATGGAACAAAAACCAGAAACGACACCAGGACTCCAGGACCAGTGTTGCCTACCCCTGGTCTGGACCTTGGGACTTGTCACTGTACAAAAAACTTTTGCTTTAGCTCAGGGGTGGGGAATCTTATCTGAAAAGGGTGCCGGTTTTTGTTTTAGCCCAGCTAAATCAGGTGTCTTAGTGCTGGGCTACATCAAAAACCTGGACCCACACTGGCCCTTTTCGGATAAGATTCCCCACCCCTGCTTTAGCTGGATAAACCACTCATGAGGTTCTCAACAAGAGGACTAGTTCAGTAAGAAATCAACATATAAATGTTGATCCCAGCGCCAGCAAGGTGGCACTGAGATTGCCGGGGGATATTTTAGCACCTGGGCACAGTAGACCTGGGCACAGTAGACGCCGGCACTGCCTTTGGATGACCCTGTTTGTGACCCACTCGCTTTGCAGACAGCACGGACGCAGCCTACAGATGGCCCGTCAGTATCACAGAAGGCGGGAAGAGAGAGGGGCCGAGCCGAGCGGGGGGTGACCGCGTTCTGACTCACACCTCCACCCCACCCTCCGCCTTTATTTAGCTCAGCAGTGTTACTATTCTCAGACCAAACACTGATCGCAGGGGCAGATTTCTGCTAAATAAAATTGCACACACCCTCTTGCCATGCTCGCAGGAGAACGAGAGAAGATGGCGACGAACTCTACTTATTCCACCTCTTTCTTACAGTTTCAGCATCATGGAAAACTATTATTGCCTTAGAGACTGGCCAGTTACAAATGCTGTAGCCTAAAGAACATCTGGGTGTAGCACAGTATCACACAGTTGGACTATTGAGAGATATACTATATGAACGTGACTTATCAGATAAAGCATTGATTTAATTAAACACATACGATTATTGTTTTGTTTTGATTAAGTGGCCCAATTTGTGATGTGGGTATTAGCTATAAAAACGCCACCATTTTTATTTTATTTTTTTAAACGCCTTAATGTTGGCTTTGAATCCACGCAAATAAAAGAATGAGCGTGCATGAATGCAAAGCACATGGCAAATTCTCTGGCGTGCAGGGAGAACAGTATGGTCTGGTGCCCTTACATAACCGCAATGAATGTGCATTTATGTGGTGTGGAGGTGTGGGACAGACTGCAGCACACAAAAGCGTTAGACATCACGGGCAGAGAGCGGATTTCACTGAATCCACCTTAAAGAAGACGGCAGGCCGGTTCCAAAGATTCAGGCACAAATGAGGGACACAATTCAGCAGACTGCACAGGAGGGCCGCGTGCCTTTCGTAACGTACGGCAAGATGTTGTTCGGTGTTATGTAAGACTGCTATGTTAATACAAGGGCAACGTGATAATATTAGAGAAGGGTGAGATGACCTAGCTAAGGAAAAGAGTGAGGGCAGACTGGTTCTCCTCAGGCAGTGTAGGTAATGTTCTCTTTCTACGAAGACTACGAAGTACCAGCATAGACAATACTTTTTTTTGTGATTTTCAAATCACATTTTCTTCCACACACATTTTTATATTCACGGATTAAAAAAAATTATATATATATATACACTACCGTTCAAGAGTTTGGGGTCACTGAGACATTTTTATGTTTTTGAAAGAAATTGATAGTTTTATTCACCATGGTTGCATTAAATTGATAAAAAAATACAGTCTAGACATTGATAATGTTACAAACTACTATTTATATTTCATTCTATTTCTACTTTCGCAATTTTAGCCATTTTTACACATAGCACACATTTTTTGGTAATTAACATAAATTTAAATAAAGTGATCATAAATGTGTAAAACGGGCTACAATGGCAAAAGTAGAAATAAAATGAAATAGAAATAGTAGTGATCCCAAACTTTTGAACGGTAGTGTATATATATTGGGAAGCATGTTGGCACAGACCAATGTATAGGGGAATTGCCTGATATGCTAATGCCTTGTTTAGTGACTCATATCATGGTCAAGCCAGCTGCAGCCATAGGTCTAAGCCTGTGGCAATCAGATGCATTATGCAGAATCAGATAGAATCATTCATCCAGAGCGCTCACCTTCCACATGAACACATCAGTGAAGAAAATATTTTACTTTACAATTCTGTAAATAATAATAATTATTAATGAATTATTATTTTAAATAAATAAATAAAGATGACAGTGCAGGGAGAAGCTTTATAAGCATTCGGTGAAGGTTCTCAAAACTTCTTAGTGTGAGTGAAGCTTTTTTCCATGCATAAACAAGAAGGAGTGTGTCATCAGTTCATTGGACACAGTGTATTGCTAAATTAAGAATATGATCACATTTTCAACTTCGCCCAAAGTAGTGATTAGAGGAGTTGGGAGGGGAAACTTGACTTGGGCTCCTGACCTAACTGGGCCAAAGATTCTGCAAGGATAACGGATATGTTTAGGCATCACTCCTCTAGCTCTACCTCTACCCCTACCCCTCCCCCACCTACTCTCAGTTCCAGGAGAACAAACTTTCTTTGTACATGCAATATGCCCGAGCATATACAAATTAGAAGTGAATCAGACTAAAGTTCAGGTAGCAATTGAGATATGTTAAAAATTTACACACACAGTTCAGAATAATTCCCTTCTTTCACAAGGTAAATTCTAAATAAAGATTATTATAAATAAAAAATATGATATTAAATAATTAGAGGTCGATATAATTAGGCTAGATATCATTATATAATGAATAAAGTGACTGAAACAAAGAAGTAAACAAACATGATATGATGTCCCCAAGAAGCCCCGATTTTCCACTTCATCAGCAATCGTGAGCTGTAGTCTTTATAAACTCTATTTACATATTTGTACAAGTCCCATTGCCTGGTGTCAGATTTATCCTTATACTTGACCTGATAATAATAGAGACGTATTGCTATCACTGCAACAGCTGTGACACACAGCGCTCGATTATATCCAACAGGTTGATTTATTAGCATTTAAATCATAACTGGCCTCAACGTAATTTTCTAACAAAAACACGTGCGCGTAATTGGTAGGCTACAAGTCAAAACATGTGAACACAATGTCGAGGCAGCTATCTATTTCTAAAGAAAACTCTTTGATATAACTTGCGTCACTTCTTTTCGGGAGGTCTCAAAGTTACTTCCGTTTCCGACTGACGTTGTTATGCCATCGCGCCGGAGGATTTGTACAGGAGTATATACGAAATCATTTGTTTTGGTTTGATACTGGTACAATTATTCTCAACTAAGAGCACAGGCACCGTCTGCAGAGAAGTTTTGCAATTAGGTAAGCATAAACCAGCTTGCTTTGAAAGGAGCAACGTGTATGAAAACACGGTTGTTGCTCAAGTCTCGGGACCTAGCTTGCTAACTTCGCTAGGGGCAAGTATATTTCTACGTTCTATTTACGTTGTCACTTTAGCCAGCTACAATGTAGCCACGTGTGTCTTGGTCTTTGTAGACAAATAGTACGTATTCATAACATCCATTCCCATAATGTGCATTATGAAGCATTTCCAGTACGTTTTCAGCTACCCAGCTGCTATTTGCATTTTGGAAACATGCTAAGTAGCTGTACAGAGTAACTAGATGCATGTATCTAGTTACATATGTATAGCTCTGTACTACCTATATCCAGATATATTTCGACAATATTTTGCTCCCACGACGTTTCAATATTATTCAGTAGTAGTATTCAATTCTTTTCCCGAAGTGTGAAAGTCAAGTTCCTAATTATTTACCACAAATATGACATTAACTCACCTTTTCAGCAAGGCAGGGAAATCAATATTGTCAGTAAATTATCCAAGTGATTTACGTTTTAGATTCTTATACTCTCTGTCATGTACAGTTGGGACAAATTAAAAACGGTTTTAATATATTAATTTACAGTTCAATATCATGCATTTGAACACTGGTCTTGTCCCTATCGGTGTGTACAGCCGTGGTTTGTATTAAAGAAGGGTGTAGCACGGTTAACGGCACCATGGCAACGGCAGTTTATAGTGCTTTAACTGTTCTGTACAATGTTAATTGACTGAATGGTGTTGTGTACCTGTGGCAGTATGTGAGTGAAGTTTTTACCCCCTGCGTGGTGCGCTGCTTCAGCAGGGGCCCGCGCCATGTCTCTCCCGAGACGGGACGTGGAGGAGCTGCGGCCCTGGGTGGAGCGCACCGTGAAGAAGGTGCTGGGCTTCTCCGAGCCCACTGTCGTCACGGCAGCGTTGCACTGCCTGGGCAAGGGCCTAGATAAGAGGAAGACCACAGGTGCGTACTGTGTGTGTGTGTGTGTGTGTGTGTGTGTATCCCTGTGCAAAATTGCTTTTGCCATTGCTTGGATTGTGCATCATCCGAATGGCTTATCTTACTCACTGTGCTCACCTTTAATCACTACTTGTCTCCTCTGGTTATGGACGACATGAACACGTTAACCTGTCACTGACCGCATCTTTGCTGCCGGGTCCCACAGACCAGCTGCGGCCGTTCCTGGACGATTCGGCCGGCGGGTTTGTGGAGCGGCTGTTTGAGGCCTTGGAGGAGGGGCGCAGTTCTCGCAGTGGCAAAAGCGACGGTGAGAGGAACCGCAAGAGAGAGCTGAAGGTAGGAGCCTTCAGGCGCGTCCGCGCACCTTACTGCAGTGCCATCGGCTGGAACTTCTCACCTTTCTGAGTGTTGCTGAATTCACAGAGCTGGGTTTTCACTGAAGCCACTCAGCCGAGGGCCCTGACAAGCACAACCGCGGTGTCTGAACATAGGTTGACGCTACTCCAGAGCTCATACGACAAGTATACATCCCTCCCCCATTTTATATTTCTCATGAAGCATTTCTAAATATGACCAACAGTCAAACTAAGTTTTACTTTCTAAATAATAATTATTTATTTGCGTTGCCTCTGGGCTAACAAGCTCACATGGCATATTTAGCATTTATATAGTGGGATATTTCCTGGAACTGTTCAGGTTAAGTGGCTTGTACAACAGCAGTAGTACAACTTGGAATGAAACTTGCAACCTCGGGGGGCTACAAACCCCCAGCTTGCAACCGGCTGTGCCTCGCGGACGGGCCATTAAGTGCCTCCCTCTGACAGGATGTGTTTGGAGATGACACGGACGGCGGGCGGGACCTGCCCGCTCAGCCGGAGGGGAAGGCGAAGAAAAAGCGCGTGCCCCGCTTTGAGGAGGTGGAGGAGCTGGAGGTGCTTCCAGGACCCCCCACCGAGAGCCCTGGCATGCTCACCAAGATGCAGGTAACCGCCTGAGGACACGCATGCACGTCGCGCGTACACACGTTCTCACGCTGGCCTGTGGCTAGGTAACATGTACACTTTGGACCTTATAAGCCATTCACACCTGAATCCCTGTGCGCTGAGGTGTAATCGGGTATATGGACCTGGGAACTGTGTAACGCAGAGAAATTCCCAGATCACCTGAACATTGTTCACAATCTCTCTTCCCAACAGAGGTGTTAATCTAGCAAAGGTTCCTGAATTCACAGCCCTGATCACACCAGTTGCAGAAAATATTTTTTGTGGCTGGGTGGCGGTCTTTTGACGGTCACATTGTGCTGCTCCACAGATCAAACAGATGATGGAAGCCGCTACGCGGCAGATCGAGGAGAGGAAGAAGCAGCTCAGCTTCACGGCTCCGGCGCCGGCCCCTCCGGTGAGTCCCACAGCTAAATGGAACAAGGTCACTGCAAGGTCTGTGTGGAGCTCAGTCACTGTGGAGCAGCAAACATGCTCTTTGTCTGGGAAATAAACTCTCACCTTGGGGGTGTTCCAGATTTTTTTGTCTAGAGCAGAGCAGTAAATCTATTATTTTTTAATGTATTGTATTGTTGAGCTTTTTCCAGCATATTGTACATTGTTGCACATTGGATTATAATGCAAGTAATTTTTGCTGGAGTTTGACATTTTGAAACCCTGCTTTCATCCTGTCCAAATCAACCCCCCCTCCCTGCCCCGTCCCAACAGAGGGTTCCTCCCTTAGCTGTCCCCCCGATGGAGGCCCCGCCCTCTCTCCTCCTCCCCCCCTCTCAGCCCTCTCCCCAGTCCCAGTCCATCGCCCCCTCCCAGGCTGCCACCTTCATGAACGACGCCATCGAGAAGGCCCGCAAGGCCGCCGAGCTCCAGGCCCGAATCCAGTCTCAGCTGGCCCTCCGGCCCGGCATCCTGGGCCCAATGGGGGGCGGAGCGCACAACCTAGTCGCCCTCGCCAACCTGCACGCCATGGGCATCGCCCCCCCGTGAGTCCTCTCACATGCTAACCTGCCGTACACCTGTTGTGAGTGATTGTCGGTTGGTGAGCGAGTCAGTCTGCCAGTCGGTTGCTGAGTGAGTGAGTCATTTAGTTGGTTGGTGAGCGAATCAGTCTGTCAGTCGGTTGGTGAGAGTCAGTCTGCCAGTCGGTTGGTGAGTGAGTCATTTAGTTGGTTGGTGAGCGAATCAGTCTGCCAGTCGGTTGGTGAGCGAGTGAGTCATTTAGTTGGTTGGTGCGCGAGTCAGTCAGTCAGTCAGTACGCATGTATGTGTAAAGTCTTCCTCCCCCCTCAGGAAGGTTGAAGCTCGGGAGGTGACCAAGCCGACTCCACTCATCCTGGATGAACTCGGCCGCACTGTCGACGCCACCGGCAAGGAGGTGGAGCTCACGCACCGCATGCCGACCCTGAAAGGTGAGCGTGCCACTTCTCTGATCGTCCTCTATCTCTCTCTTCAGCAGGTGCCCACATTGACGCTAGTGCTTTCCTGTAGTTCTATGTGACCTGTCGGGTGTAAAATGGCACACTTGTGCATGTGCTCCTGGTATAGTGCACAGGAAGCATATTTCTGATTGGAGAGGCTAACTGGTGATTTTCAGATGTGAGGGTGGGAGAAGCTACACTACATGGCCAAAAGTATATGGGCACCTGCTCATCCAACATCTCATTCCAAAATCATATGCAGTAATATGGAGTTGGTCCCCATTTGCTGCTATAACAGCCTCCACTCTCCTGGGAAGGCTTACTAGATGTTGGAACATGCTGTGTGGATTTGTTTTTGTTTCCATTCAGTCAGAAGAGCATTAGTGAGGTCGGGCACAGATGTGGGGCTATTAGGCCTGGCTCGCAGTCGCCTTTCCAATTGATCCCAATGGTATTTGATGGGGTTGAGGTCAGGGCTCTATGCAGGCCAGTCAAGTTCTTCCATACTGATCTCGACAAACCGTTTCTGTATGGACCTTCTGTATGCACAGGGGCATTGTCATTCTGAAACGGGACAGGGCCTTCCCCAAACGGTTGTGACAAAGTAGGAAATCCAGAATCATCTGGAATGTCATTGTATGCTGTAGTGTTAAGATTTGCCTTCACTGGAACGAAGGAGCCTAGCCAGAAACATGAAAAACAGCCCCAGATCAAGGGGTGTCCACATACTTTTGGCCATATAGTGTATATGCCTAACCCATGCTAAATAATGTTAAAAACTGAACAGATAAATTGTTAATGCAGGTGCTTGACACAAACGAGATACTGTAAGGAATGGTACACAGGTGGTATGAAGCTTCCGGAATGTGAGAAGACAAAAAGTATCTGCTCGCTAGTAAATAGGCTTTACATTTAGGACGTATAACACATGTTTGGTGTCTGACTGAGCCCATTTTTTTGCAACAGCCAACATCCGGGCGGTGAAGCGGGAGCAGTTCCGTCAGCAGCTGAAGGAACGGCCGGGGGAAGACCTGGAGTCCACCTCATACTTCGACCAGCGCGTCACCATCGCACCTCCACAGCGCCCTCGCAAGGGCTTCAAATTCCACGACCAGGGCCGATTCGAAAAGATCGCCCAGCGCATCCGCACCAAGGTCCGCTGGCCCCCTCCTGTGCGCCTGTATCTTATAAAGCTGTATGTGTAGCCCACTGGACCGGTCTGGCTGGAGTTGGACTATTGTGAGCCATTGAGTTTGGTTGAGGTTTGCTTGCTACAAAGCAAACGTTTTGGGATAACAGACTGTTTTAAGAGAATGAGGGTAGCAAGTGGTTTTAGGAGTTTTGGAGAATTCGATTTGTTTTAGGAGTCTTGAGTTTATTGACGTGAAGCTGTACGCTCCTCTGTATTGTATTTAAAGGGTGTAGTTTTGTGTAGTAATCTTGAAGGTGAGCTCATTGAGGTTGTCCCGTTCTCAAATCTTCTGTTTCTACCTCCCGGGCGCAGGCTCAGTTGGAGAGGCTGCAGACGGAGATCGCTCAGGCCGCCAAGAAGACGGGGATTCAGGCCTCCACCAAGCTGGCCCTCATCGCCCCGAAAAAGGAACTGGGAGACAGGCATGTGCCAGCCATCGAGTGGTGGGACTCGTACATTGTGGCCTCCAATGTGGAGCTGTGAGTGAGTCGCCCTGGACACTGGTTCTTTCCGGTGTCCTGTTCCTAAAACCATTTAAAACAAGGGAACTCATTTTATTGCTATATACCAGTGGTCCCAAACCATATTCCTGGAGATCTACCGTCCTGTAGGTTTTCACTCCAACCCTAACAAAGCACGCCTCATTCAACTGCTAGAGATCTACCGTCCTGTAGGTTTTCACTCCAACCCTAACAAAGCACATCTCATTCAACAGCTAGAGATCTTGTTGGGCTGCTAATTGGTTGAATCAGGTGTTCCAAATTAGGGTTGAAGTGAAAACGTACAGGACGGCAGATCTCCAGGAACAGGGTCACCACTGCTATATACTTTATGAAACTTGTGGGATTTTGGGTTTGTGGTGTTGTTGGAAAAGCGATTCCACTCATGAGAAATGTATGAACTGTGAATCTGCAGGTTGGTTGTTAAGTTATACCCTAATGCATTTATATTATTTACCCATATTTGGAGTAAATTGTAATTATACAGAGCAAACTGGTGCTAGGAAGTTTACTCCAAGGTAGTTCATCAGATACACATTAACTATAGAATATTAACCACTTGTGACTAAGTCATCAGTGTGTAAATTTCTATATTAATAAACATTGTGCTATGTTGATCACATATAAAGTTGTTTATTAAAGCTCAAAATGTAGCTTTTTAAGAAACTTAACTGTCTCTCCTTCTCTGTATTAGAACGCCAACATCAACATTTAATGAAGTGGAAATATAACAGTGTCTCCTTCTCTGTATTAGAACGCCAACATCAACATTTAACGAAGTGGACTTATTTGCGGTCACAAATCTGGTGGAGCATCCTACTCAAATCAGTCCCCCAGGTCAGAGAAACCCACACAAATAGTAAGACCATTTCATGTTTTGTGCTTTTTCTGGATCAATCCATAAAAGCTATTGAGCTGTAAGTCTACCACACACAGGAAGAAGCGCTGTATTGTAGTTTACACATCCAAGCAAGAGATGCTTTTATATCAGCCACTTTGGTCTCAATATCTAAGACGTCTGTTGCAGTGGATAAGGGCTTCTGAAAAACACAATAGAGCCCAAAATGAATTAAACAAATGGAGCTGTACTACTCTGTCTGTCAGAAGATAACCTCCCCTTTCATTCCATCTCTCTTAGTGGACAGTGACAAGCCTGTGACTCTGGGGGTGTACCTTACCCAGAAGGAGCAGAAGAAACTGAGGCGACAGACACGCAGAGAGGGCCAGAAAGAGCTGCAGGAGAAAGTGCGTCTGGGACTCATGCCGCCCCCAGAACCCAAAGGTATGCCCCATGGCTCCTACCTCGGCCCAATATACTGCTGTGGATTATGTTTGTCACGTCTACAAACCACCGATTTGCACTTAATTTATGTGCTGATTTTGTAAGCAATTGTTATATTATTTGGAACTAAAAAGAAACTAAAGAAGACTCCATTCTTTAGACGAAGCATTCTCGTAACATTGCTACGTTAGCATTGTAGAACATAGACTTGAGTTTGAAGAAATGGTCTTGAAAACGTAAACACTTGTATATGCTCTGCAGTGACTGTTGGCTTTCTTTTCTCTCTTGCAGTTCGCATCTCTAATCTAATGCGAGTCCTGGGAACCGAGGCGGTGCAAGACCCCACTAAAGTGGAGGCCCACGTCAGAGCACAAATGGCTAAGAGACAGAGGTGTGTGTGTGTGGTTGTTTGTTCTTATAAACTGTGCTTCTATCTCTCCATCATTTAATTAAGCCCCGTATTTTCACAGATAATCAGTTTACCTGCTGATACGCTGCGGTTTGCTGATTTAACTGCAACTTAAAGCCAGTAGGACCTCAGGCCCCTCTAGGGATTTGTACTGGTAGTCCCAGCTCGCTATGTTGCTGGCACTCTCGAGTTGTTTGTAAACCCATTCCTCCTGAATCTTATGTGTCTCAGGGCCCACGAGGAAGCCAATGCTGCCCGCAAGCTCACCACAGAACAGAGGAAAGAGAAGAAGATGAAGAAGCTTAAGGAGGACCTGAGTCATGGAGTCCACATCGCAGTCTACAGGTAATATTCAGCTAATCGCTTGATATACAGGTGAGACTAGACTCATTCAATGATTTTTAGGTGAGATTAGGCTCGTTTAGTGATCTACAGGCGAGCCGAGACCGATGGAGTGATGATATAATGGAAATTAGCTGGCAAGATGCATAACCCAACTACCAGTCACTGAATAAAGAGACACCGATATGGAGCAGGTGGGCCAAAACTGACCAGGTAATTCATGTTTGTTTTCTTTTCTGTTCCCTGAAGGATCAGAAACCTAACGAACCCAGCCAAGAAGTTCAAGGTGGAAGCCAATGCCGGTCAACTGTACCTAACTGGGACAGTGGTTCTGCATAGAGATGTTAATATTGTGGTGGTGGAAGGAGGTGAGGGATTCCGTGTAGAATGCTTCCGGTGCTGACACATTGGCGTTGTTTCTTGTGAAGAATAACAAGCAAAAAATTATTTTCGGGGGGAAAGGCAGAGGGGTGGCTGCCAAAGTGTACTCGCAGTAGCTTTGGTGCATGTTTTCTGAAACGCAGTGTAAAATGGTACTGGTATGAATGGCATAGATATGAAACGTGCATGCATGCTAACTTGGTTATGTTCTCAAATGGAATGTGGACTGAAACTTGTGTGCACTTCTGTCGGTGGTTTGATGGAAAAAATACAACCAAGGGAAAGTGATCGGCTGGACGTGCTAGGCGTTTGAGCTTTTTTTTTTTTTTTTTTTGAGCCAATGAATGGCAGTGGGTTTGGAATCTCTGACCAGACACTTGCTGTCCTCTGTGTTTCCGGTTATCCCCTCTCAAGGTCCTAAAGCCCAGAAGAAATTTAAGAGACTGATGCTCAGTAGAATCAAGTGGTCTGAGCACACCAACTCCAAACGAGACGGTGAGAGAGAGAGAGAGTGAGATGGGTAAAGTGGGGAAAAGGTCTCTGAACTTGCTGGATTTGAATATGAATCTGCTCTAGTCAAGTATTTGTGCATTTTAATGTGCGTTAAGAGCATTAAGGGCCTGATTTAATAAAACCTTTAGCATGTGAAAAACCTTTCGGCACACTCAAAACTAATAATACAATCAATGATTGGTGCACAACGAATGCCGTGACCAATCATTTGTCATGTTATTGGTTTTACATGTGTTAAAGGTCTTGCCCTAAATACTGCGTGGCCAATGTAAACAATCTGAAGTCAATCTTGAACTATAGACAGATAATTTATCAGAAGGTATTTCTCTTTCCTGGCAGACCATGAGGGCTCTGATGAGGACAGCCTGAGGAAGAACAAGTGCACGCTGGTCTGGGAGGTGAGTGCCGGGCCACCCTAAAATACAACCGCAACCCTACCACACATTGTGACCGTTAACAGCCCCCATGGCTTACTGTCCCACCCCTCGTCCAGAATTCACTCTGTGTGCTTCCCTTTTGTTTCAACCACTCTACCTCCTCCCTCCGGGGACCCAGGGCACGGCGAAGGAGCGACGCTTTGGGGAGATAAAGTTCAAGCAGTGTCCCACGCAAAACATGGCGAGAGAGCACTTTAAGAAGCACGGAACGGAGCACTACTGGGACCTGGCCCTGAGCGAAAGTGTGCTGGAGTTCGCTGATGACTGAGGGGCTGTTTTTTTATCTAAATTTAAAAAAAAAAAAAAAATTTTTCTTTTGGGGGCGCGATTTGGAGGGAAAAAATGGTTGTGAAGGGGTGTGTCTAAAGGGAGGCGGGTGGGTGAGTTCTTGGGGTCAGGACTAAAGGAGCCATTGATGTATCGAGAGCCATGACGTAAATACCTTGTTCTGTGTGTCAGACATGGTTAGAGGCCGTTTGTATGTTTGTCCACAGTGCACTAGAATCTAGGAGCAATGTATTATTATTATTTTTAAATTTAATTATTGCTGTTCAGTGCACTGTGTGCGTGTGTGTGCTTGACTGTGTGTACATCACTGATAATGTTGGTGTATGGGTTCCTTTGTCAGTCGGGATAGTTTGGATTCTGTGTCTGCTGGCCTCAGCTGCCTCATGCCCTGGCTTGCTTCTAATGTCTTTATTAATCAGTTTGATGATATTTCCAGAACAATATATAGACTAAGGAAAATCCCAAGTGTGATTTAGAGGTTCTCATGCCACTGTCCTGAATTTGAACCGTTTTCTGTTCATTACTGAACTAATGATACAATTGTGTCCTAAGACCAAATTTAAATGCCTCGCTTCATTGGATGCTCTTCAGTTCAAACAAGCCTGTAAGGGGAAATCAAGGGCTATCAGAGGTTCATTCCACACAGGCACACGCAAAGATCAAAATAATAATAATAAAAAAATACATGTCAATATTCCAGTGAGTGCAGATGGGATTCTGCAGAGTGGTCAGTGAAACGTGAGTAAAGCGGTTCGGTGACCTGAATGGCTGCTTGACTTGAAGTTCTAAATAAAGTTGAACTTGCTGTGAATGGAAAGGCAAGCCATTTGGCATTTATTCACACTGATGAAAACTGCTGTAAGAGTACATATTTCCAATAAATGTAATTGACAAAAAGTAATTGTGTTTATTATGTGTAATAATCTCCAGCCAACTGTATTTTAAAATGTAATATTGCCCATATTTGCTGCTGTGCGTTCGAGAATGGTTATATCACGCAGCATATAACCATGACAAACTTAAAACCATGTGTAGATATGCAGGTGCAGCTCAAAAAATTAGAATATTGTAAAAAAAGTTCAATATTTTTTGTCACTCATTTCAGAAAGTGAAACTCATATTATATAGATTCATTATACATAGTGAAATATTTCAAGCCTTTATTTCTTGTAATTTTGATGATTATGGCTTACAGCTAATGAAACCCAAAATTCAGTGTCTCAGAAAATTAGAATATTTTGCTTTAACATATTTTTAAAGTATCATATTTAATATTTGGTCGCATATCCTTTGCATGCTGTTACTTCCTGAAGTCTGTGACCAATCAACATCAAAAGACTCTCGATATCTTAGTTTCAGGTACTGTTACAAGCGATACTATAACCTCTCTGCATTTGAACTAATCTCTATGGGAATTGGGGGGTGAGACTAGATTCAGCTGTAAATTACACTGGTACAGTATGGAACTGGCTAAATGGCTGTAATGACTGGCTAAATGGCTGTAAGTCATCAAGGGTCTGAGCTATCGAACGAGCCCCAAACCATCACTCTGTTGCCAGATATGGAGTAGATGTGGATGGATCACTGCAAGGGTTATTTCTCCTGACTCATTTTCCTATAGAACTCTATGGGGGGAAAAAGTCAGGAGAAACAACCTTAAAGGGATCCATCCACATCTACTCCATATCTGGCCGCAGAGTGATGGTTTGGGGCTCGTTTGATACCTTAGACCCTTGATGACGTACAGCCATTTCGCCAGTCATGTGTTCCATACTGTACCAGCGTAATTTACAGCTGAATCTAGTCATACCCCCCAATTCTCATAGAGATCAGTTCAATGCACATAAGATTTCAGTTTTTGATTTTTAATACATTTGCAAAAATTTCTAAACATGTTTTCACTTTGTCATTATGGGTTATTGAGTGTAGATTGATGAGCAAAAATGGAAATTGTATCCATTTAAAATTGAATCCAACACAAAGTGTGCAAAAAGTGAAGGGGGTTGAATAATTTTGAGTGCAACTGTACTATATATTTATTTTTTTAAAGATCTATGAACTCCATTCTGTTGGGCAAGTGGAGGGAGTGGCCTGCTTTCAGGTGAATATTGTAGTTAGCCAAGTAAGAATCAAGTTTTTAGATGGTATCTTTAATAATGAATTTAATCAAATTTAAACTTGATATTCTTGAAGTTTCAGATGTGGTCTTAACACTAGCAGCCAAGGAAAAGTAGCTTGCAGAGATTGATGATGTTTTAGACATATTTAGCTGAGGCAAATGTTTTGCTTCTTATATATGAATATGTTTAGAATATGTTTATTGCATTCTTAATGTACCGCTACATGCTGATAGTCCTGATGTCAGTAAACTAACGTTACTATTAAAAAAAAAATACCCCACATTATTTTATGGAAGCTTTGAAAGCAACGCCAATAAATTATTTGATGCTGGTAATTTTGTGGATTAAAATGTTACAAGGGTTCAAATTGGCTAATGCAATTTGAGCACAGTAAATTGAAATCCCATCTTTGAAAGAGTGAATATACATTACAACTCTTGGGGGCTGTTTCCCAGACAAGATAAAGCCTAACCTTGGACTAAGAACATTTCCCCAATGGAGATCTCCACTGAAAACGAATACTTAGTCTTGGAATAGGCTTAATCCTTGTCTAGGAAACCAGCCCTTGAGGTTTATAGCTTCTTGATAAGCATTCTAGATTTTTTTTGTTAAACTGGTTGACTAATATTTTAAACAATTTTTTTTTCTCTCCATGAAACTGATTACCTACAAATTGAAATAAAAAAAAACATTTTATGTCAACAAAGACTTTAAATTAAATCCGTAGTTTATCTATCCCGTGCCAAATACGGCCTATATTTAAAACGCAAATCATTAACTACCCAAAAATAAAAAGGGGGAGTGCACATTTACAGCACAATTGCGGCCTAGTAACGTTACGTTAAGTTTTGTTTCCCAGTGATCTTCAGCGCGATGGACCGTCGGCGCGTAACTTAGGACAAGTGGCACAGAAAGAGGCCTGGAAAATGGCGGCTGGGACTGGAGCGGCAAGCGGCCACAGTGGTCGTGGCTCTTCTGCCGCTTTACAGTTGTCTTTGGACCGTCGTTTTCAGGGAGTCTCGAACACCATGGAGTCGATACAAGGACTATCAAACTGGTGCATCGAGAACAAGAAATATCACACCTTAATAGTGCGATACTGGATGAAGTGGCTGAGGAAATGTGAGTAGCCAGCTAACGTTAGCTTAACGTTAACGATCGTTAGGCTAGATACGGCTGAGAAAGCTAATACCACCTTTTTGTTACCTTAGCCTGTTAGCTAGCCAACATTTATGTTAACTTTAAAAGCATATTAAATAGCTAGGTACATTAACTAACATGATGCATTGGTTTAATTAATCGATCACGGGAGATTGGTTTTGACTAAAATTGCGTGCGATTTATTTCAGGAGTTGAAATAACAAATAACTACCTGGCTAGCTAACGTTAGCCGTTGAGGTTAAACAGCGTTGCAAAATGGCTAACTTACTAGCTAGTCCTGGCTAACATTGTACTGCTCCACCAACTTGCTGGTTGCTAGCTAACAAGCTATTGGTGCTAGCTAAGTTACGTGACTGTACTTTAGAGTGCGAGTAAGTACTTTGCGCTTATTAAATGTAAATAGTTTTTCTAGTTGGCAATGTTGTAACTAGCTTGTTGCCACGGCTACCAAGTTGGTTAGCTAAGAAAATGATCGATGATGCTGCTGTCAGTTTAGCTAGTGCTAGGTTTATTTTGAATGGCCGCAGACTTATCTTGGCTAATGTTAGCTTAGCGCTGGTCTTAATGTTGGAGTTTGTCGTGTACAGTAATGTCGCATAACGTTATATTTGTAGCAATATCCCAACTAGTCTTAATTTGGCGTAACTTGTGTATCAATTAATTGTAGAATTGCACTGTCTGAGATAACGTTAGTGACCGAAATAGGAAATGCACCTTGATTTGTTTGTGGTTGCCCTGCAGACTGTTGTGCTGCAAAGCTAACTGAGCCGAGCTAGCTTGTTGAATTTGCCTAGCGCAAGATTAGCGCAAACATTAATAACTTGAATCAAAACTTTTTCTAACACTAGCACGGGCAATGTTAGCTAGTTCGGTCCAGTGAGTTACAAAATTGCAGAATAGATCACTTAGTATGCCTATGACCCTGTATTCTGTGTTTCAATCAACATCATTAGTTAACTTGCATTAGGGAACGTACATTGAATCAAATTACGGCAATCATAAATATGCTACACGGTAACGTTAGTGTTAAATGTACACATTTGTCTGGCTGGATTCGAGGCAATTTAACTGAGAAAGTTTACTTTTGTCTTGGGTTGGAAATGTGGAAAAACGTCATGTAGCCTAAGCCTGCTCTCACGATGCAGTGTTTGCACCCGAAGTGCTGTTCGTTCCTTTTGCCTGAAGCATCGTGTCCATGTTTTGTACGTTTAGGTTCGCGAACTAACGTCAGCTAGTTAAACTCAAGGACTCGAGATCAATCGGCAACTTTAAGTAAAATTGTCTTTACTGCAGTTATTTTCCTGAGTATTTTAGCATGGCAATGTACATCAAGGACGTGCTGTACAAATACCCGGGCCCATAGTACGTACTGATCAAGTAGGCTAATGTGTCCAGAAGTGTGCTATACGTTACTTTTTGGTAGTTTGATGGGCTGCATTCACTTCCAGTTTTAAAGTCAGAAATTTTGGCTGTACAGTGGGATCCTAGTGAGGAGTTGTACAGGAGTCCTAATCGGAGAAGCTTTTTGAATATGGGCCTTATATAAAACTATACAATTCTGCAGTATTTAGTACACCTCAATGCAATTACATACATCAATTGAAATTTATAGGGATGGTACCCTTTCTGTAAAATATATATTTGAGTTTTAGTGTTTGTTTTTAATTGGCCCAGAAAGTATTTGTGCGTGATGAAGCCTATTTTAGGTACAGATGTTTCTGATGTCCTGCAGGCTTTATAATGGCAGGATTAGGGGCGCTACATTGAGTTTGTGGTTTCAACCAGTAAAGTACACCATGTAACTCCAAATCGGCTTGTACAGTAAAGTTATGTTTCCAGAGCCCATGGTTATGAAACCATACGTTTTTATAGCATTTATTCACAAAAACAAAATATCTGTTTTTATATTGTCTCGGTACTTCTTTCCTGCTAAAGCAGCAGTCTGTTTGTCAGCATATACCAATAAGAGAACTGTTACTTTGTAAATGATTTTTTGGAGGAATAGACTTTAAGCGGTTACATTTGATTTGCAGATATTAATCAAACCCGAGTAACAAGTTTTACGCCTGCATGATCTGTTGGGGGAGATGCGTAGAATGAAACCATCTATAGACTCGCTACATTGAGTAGAGTCGAGCACTAATTTTACTTGCACACTTTATCCAGGATAATGCTCCTTGCTCTGGTCACAGTCTGAGTGAGCCGTTTGCGGACAAATTTCCAAGAGCATTTTCTGCTAACTTTTTTCAGGAGAGATATTAATTTCTGCATTAATATTGTCTTTTTTTACTTTTGCAAGTAGCCTTTTGGGTATAGTTTTTATTGTTCTCGGCATCATTAGCTTAGAAAAGAAATGGAGTGCCTTTTATTTCAATCTGTGTATTTGAATGGACATTTTTGTCATGATGCGGGGTTTCTATTAAAAGTAAAAATGCTTCAAAAGCACTGTAGCTCTAGCAGTGCCTCTTTTTACAATTGATAAATTCCACAAAGGGTTTCTTCTGTGACGAAATATCTGCAAACTTGCCTGGGAAGGGCAGGTGTACAACGTATTTTTGCTGGTTTGTAATTAGAGCCCGACCGTCATGGGCTTTTTGAGACCGATACTGATACGATTTTAGAGGAGGGGGAATTCACCGATTACCGATATGGCATCCGTGAAGTTTTGAGCTTGAATTCAAATTTTTCTACGTGGATTGTGCACAGATTTAACACCAATACAACTATGCAAATGTAGGCTACCCAGAAGACTTCTTTCTTAAACAAATAACTTTATTACAAAAAATTTTACATTATTAAATTATTATAATAACGTGATTAACATCATCAAGCAATTTTAGAAATGAACACTGCGATCAAATAATGAATAGAAATGAATAACAAAATAAACATCAGTTTAAGTAACTTACTGACCATTTCAATAAAGAATAAATAAAAATAATAGGCTGTAAGTGCTACACATTTTATGACACAAAGAAAAATGCTAGCACAGATAACGCTATTCATTGATATTTGTTATTCCCTTAATTAACTGCTTGATTGATAGTTAAGAATTGGAAACAGTTTGGGAGTTAGCTATATTCGTATAAAGGTAGTCTAAGGTTACAGGAGGCCTATTTTACAGCCGATCGGCGCTTTCTGTCTGGTCACATAACGTTGGCTAACAAGGGGGAAAGAGCCAAACTATGGCTCGTTCGCTGAACGACGGATCAATTTAAAACCCCTCGGAGCTAGGATCGGAAAAGTTTAGAAAACCCTTAACTGGTTTTAGCCGTGAGTGTGTACAGGATTCGTTACTAAAACCTACCTGTATAATTATTTTACTTGGGTCATAAATAAAGAATGGTACTTCCAAGTTTCGTGGAAATTTCGAACATCTTCGCTGTTAATTTGACATTTGAACATTTGTGTTTATTTTATTAGGATCATATGTTATCTCTATATCATGGCTACCGATTGTAGCTTAACTTGGAGGGAGGAGACTCATCGCAACGCGTCTCCGTAAACACTTGGAAAGCGTTTTTTCCCCCCAACTGTAACGTTAAATGTTGATAGTTACCAAGGAATGCAGAAGATAAAATCCGCTATCAAGGAAAACGAGGTCTGTGGATGATAATAATAATAATAATAATTGTACTTTATTGACCCCATGGGGTAATTTGTCCTCTGCATTTAACCCATCCGAACTACTTTGGCGCAGTGGGCAGCCACTACAGCGCTCGCGGACCAACTCCAGTTCTGACGCCAGTGCCTTGGTGAATGCATCTCACGTTAACGTTACTGATAAAGCTTGCCGATGGCTAGCTAGCAATGCTATTGTAGTTTACATTCATCTGCAGTTTGCAAACATTTATTAAGACCGCAATTAAAGAATGACTAACATTACTGTTGTGTTAATAAATACACGATTATTATTGACAATATTCAATTGGCTAGCAAGAGAAACTTGTTCCTTCCTTTTATTCTGTGAGTCTTCCTCCAGCGGCAGCGCTGCTCTCTGACTGAGTGAAGATTCCATGTCACATGATATGTTGAGGGTAGCGAGAACACTATAGTTCTGTGGCAAGAACCACTAGATGAAGTGCTAGGAGCGCTCACATGTCGGTGTAAAAAAAAAAAAAAAAAAAAAGAACCTATATTGGTATCGGTCGTTCATATTGGCCACATGTCATCCCTGAATACGGATACAGTATGGTCCAGAATCGGGCGGGCTCAATTTGTAATACCTGTGTTTGTTTGGAAGAGAGATTAAAAATTGGAATTGTTATAAAGCCTCTAGACTCTAAATTGCCAAAAGGTATGAGTGTGTGAGTGAATGGTGTGTGCCCTGTGATGGATTGGCGACCTGTCCTTGTTGTATTTCTGCCTTTCGCCCAATGCATGCTGGCGGAAACTGTCCTCACAAAACAATGGTTAGGTTTCAAAGCAAAAATCAACTCTACAAAGTATAAACAATTTTACTAGAATATTAGTAGACCACAAGGAAAAGGAGAATGTAAGTGGCTCTGGTAACATGGTATAAGATTTACATAAGATAGGCAGTAGAGCCTGAAGATTTGGTTTGGCAAAGGTTTTTTTTGTTTTGTTCTGGTTTCAGGCAAGATGACTGAGATTACATACTTCAGGAATGTGCAGTTTCCTAGAGCAGTGTGAAGTAATTAGAGCACAGCCACGGCCATCGTTTAAATCTCTGTATCCTGCTGTTTCACTGGTGATTATATGTGTCCCTATGTGGTATACAAAATTCTGCTGTTTCACTGGTGATTATATGGGCACCTTTGTGGTATACAGGATCCTGCTGTTTCACTGGTGATTATATGTGCCCCTTTGTGGTATACAGGATTCTGCTGTTTCACTGGTGATTATATCTGCCCCTTTGTGGTACACAGGATCCTGCTGTTTCACTGGTGATTATATGTGCCCCTTTGTGGTATACAGGATCCTGCTGTTTAACTGATTATGTGTAAATTTAATTCTTTTAAAATCTGGAGCAGAATACAATCAATTATTTGCAGAGCCTTTTCATTGTGAACACGACTTTATGATGAGCTGTTGATGTTGATTTGCAAGATATAATTGTAGTGTTTCAGTGGCAATTTGCTATGCCAGCACACTTAAAATAAGTTAAGGGGGGGGGAGGGGGGGTAGGATATCCAAATTTAGACCGGTTGGGCTGGTTTGAGGTAAATGCAATGCATCCAAGTGATCTCTCAAATGTTTAAGGATACAACTACAAAAGTAGGATACTGGCAAGCCACTACAGGGAAACATTGGGACGTGCTATAATATCGTATTGGCGTGGGCTGAAGGGCTTAAAATGAAGATAAATGATCTGTATCGGCCCAATGATGGCCTATATGGTGACACAACGGATATGCGTCTGAGAGGCAAAGCATTGGACGCGCCATTGATGCTGTAAAATAAGTGAAAATTTGCCTAATCATAGTCGTCTGAACTTCCTTTATTTATTTTTAATTTGGAATTTTTAGCAGCCAAACTTGGAGGCAAAGCCGTGCAGAGACTGGCGCTCTCTAGACGCAATCTCTCTGCTTGGTAATAAAATAAGCAAGTTAAAATATCTTGTCCTACAGAAAATGTTTTTTTTCTTTTTTCTTTTTTTTTCCCTCTTCTTATTTATTTTCTTCTTCTTCTTTTTTCTTCAAAAGCTGATATCTGTGATTGTTTACTTCATCCTAGGGTGTGGGAGCTGATATCTGTGATTGTTTACTTCTTCCTAGCGGTTTGCATTTGTGTTGTGATGTATGGCAAAATAAATATTGGTTATTGATATCTGCCCAAGATTTTCCATATTGGGCACATGTAGTGGAAACGGATAGATACAGTGGAAAGCGAGGCGTTGTGTCTTATTAATTGATGCTGAGTAATACCATAGTTCTCAAGAAAAAGAATAAACAAGCCAAATTCAGTATTGGATTGAGTTTATGCTGTTTCACTTCAAGGAAAGTGGTGACATGTTTATTATTATGAAGTGAAAGTGACCCCGTTGTTTCTAGTCAGGCAGGGTGAAATCTGCAGAGCACGTGAGTATGTACGATTGGTTAATAAATTTGCTAGGGCTCGTCTTTTCTAGGGAAAAATACCTAGAAGCCAGAGAAAATGCACTTTTTCCTGGGTTTCAGTGGCATTGGCATCCAGTTAATTATTTATGCATGGCGAGTGACAGGTGAATGTTTGGGCAATCCAAAATTACTCATCATGCCTGCTTCGGTGTAGTTACTTATTTGTGAGAAATGTCTCCATTTATCTTTGGAGAAAAACGAACGGAGCATGAACATGGCTGTGTTGTGGGTTTTCAGGAGTTTGTATATTGAAGCTTTTGTGCCCCAGTGCTTTTAGCATGGTGTGCACAGTAGGCCTAAATGCTGCCTCCCCGTGTTGAGTTGCTCAGGGTATAAGTTTAACTTTGAGCACAATCTGCTATTATAGCAGGGATCAAGGTATGAAATTAACTTTTTTACCCTCTGGCCAGAGCTTGTGGATTCTAAAAATCACCTGCCACTTTTAACATTTTACTAGCCACATCACCTTTCACAATGTAACACAACCTGGTTGGTTACCAGCCAAAGTGGCTACTCGAGTAAAAATCTAACCAGCCACAATGCACATTTTTTACCAACCTTTGGCTGGTGGTGCGTGCTAGTTACACGCCCTGGCAGGGTTTATGTATTTTGTTACTTTAGCTCTTCATCTTGAAATGGTAAAATCTTCATCTTTAATGTGTAAAAATGTTTTATTTTCAATCAATGTTTTACTTGCTGCAGCTTTAAGATGTTTTTCCTTCAGCTATATGTTTATTGGAATATTTTTTGAGAGCATTTGTGAAAAATGTGAAATGCCATTTTTCCCACAATTAGAAATCACAGGGCAAATTGAAATCTTGTTGCATCTGTTGTCCTTAGTAAAGATCCTTTATTTTTTTAAATGCACATGGGCTTAGTTAAATAAAGTTCACTTTAGATGTGACTGTGGTTGATGTCATTGAGTGAACATGCTTGTTTCAGAGAACAATGGAACTGGACGATAGAACTTGATGAGAATTAAATAGTTCTGGAATCGGCTAAAGGGTATCGGTCAGTATACGGAATTTAAATGAAGTTCTGACTTCTGACTGAATATAGCCTGCTGGTTACGGGTGCATTGTTTTATAGACCCAGCTGTGTATTGTTGGATCATTTCTTACAAATGTATGGACACGCAGAAGCAAACATTGGCTCATGAGAAGTAGATTAAGTAATGGCAGTTAAGTAGTTAATAGAGTTAAGTAGGTGAAAATATTTAAATTTAAATATTGTCTGATCTGCTGAATGTGGTAAACCAATTGCTAAGTATGAATTGAACCCAGCAATGTTTTTTTATTTTTTATTTTATTTTTTGGTCCATTGGGAGAACAAAAGGCTTGGTTGACTCATTTCTGTTTTTATGGCACTTTGTGAAAACCCTTCTGATTTAACAGTATCATAAAATCATATCTTATACAAAAGGGTTTTGGAGGTGTAATGTTAGCCAGTAGAGGAGTGTGATTGGGAAGGGGTTTTAGGCTTTTTGTGTTATGAGAATGTTTCCAGTTTCTCCCGCTGTTCCTCTGATGCTGTGAAGTCCAAAGTGGGCAGTTTAGTTGCCGTGGTGACTTTGGCTGTGTCCGAATCAGTAGACTTCCATACTATTGCGTATGCTTGTTGAGTACACTGGATGTTAAGTAGGCAAAATTTTCTACAAATGTAGTGTACTTAGAACCCCCAGATGATATACTTACTTCCAGGTTTCTCTGAGTATATTCCGGAGCATACTTTTCACAAAGTAAATTAACATTTTGGTCTCTTAAATATGATGTGCAGCTTCACTTTAAAAATTAGCCTCAGCTGTGCTGACAACAACATGTGACATGGCCGTGCATGGGTGGGACGTCATCCCACAGTTCCACAGTATGGTTGGAAAATCGTATGTAGGATATTTTTTGCATACTGCATGTTGCGTATAAAACAGTATACAGTACACAGGACGCAGTAGACATCATAGTTTCGGAGACAGCCTAACTTTTCCTGAGAGCCCTATGCTTCATGGCACATCCTGGTCATGCTTATTTCATTAGGTAGGGTCATGTTAGTCCCAGTTGAGTCGGCTTCCATTTCTCCTCCTTGCTTTTAGAAGCTGGTCCTCTCCCTCTCTGACTGGCTGCTGCTTTTTTAAACCACTAGTGGTGCTAGAGAGCAAAAGGACCAGAAGAGGAGTTTGAGCCAGAATGAACAGACAATTTACTTCTTGATTTAGTCATTGGGTTTGAACTTATTTTTTGATGGCATGATGCAAGATTCTCAACAATAATTCAGCCACTGTCGATGGGATGTTTTACTTTTAGAAAAGCATGTACTGATGATGTGCACTTGGTCAAATGTAACTTGGCAGATGGCCTACCTGCCATCCAAATGAAGTATATCCTTTTCTGTGATATTGACACATCACATTTTGGATTTAGAAAGCTGTTTGTAGAGACCAAAAAAATGGATGTAAATAAATTGTGTGAATGAATGCAGTGCCATTTAAAATTATGACATGATCAAGTTTCAGAGAATGTTCGGGTCCAACACTCCATAAGTTTGTTACTGTTTCTGGACCTTCGGTGCATAAAGTTACCAGTAGAGAATGTATGGGGAATGGGGTATGTTTTGTTGGGACAAGCATGGATTCATAAATCACTTGTAAAACTAATTTAGCCGTGTAAGTTGTCATGGTTCGTGCTTTGTTCCAGCCGAACAATTTTCCTCAGGTCATTTTTCAAATGCTTCCGTTGACTACGGCTAATTGTACCCCCTAATTGTCCCAATTAACCCTAGTCACCAGCGGTTTGAGCGTTGTTATGGTTACTCGTCTAGTGTGTCATGTGCATGTGAGAATGTGCTCATCCGTGTGTCGCTGTGAGAATGTCTCTGTCATCGCTGAGTGATGTCTGGTCCTTTGATACCTCACCAATTGCTTATTTGCATAACATATCCACACTAATAATTGCAGATTAGTGTTCTCATTAAGAGATTAAGAGAAAATATTTTTTTCTCCCCTGGTCTGCAGCTGGGGCCTCTCATAGGCTCAACCTGTTCTTCCTCGCCAATGATGTCATTCAGAACTGCAAAAGGAAAAATGCCATCATCTACCGTACCACCTTCTCCGAAGTGCTGCCGGAGGCTGCCCTACTGGTCAAGTAAGAGTACTGCATCGTTTTTTAATGTATTGAAATGGCAGCATTCGGACAATTTCTTTAAAGTTGTCCGTCTTTTATTGTTTTTATTAAGTTAAATTTTTACTGGAGAGAGAAGTTAATGAAAGGATTTGGAGATTTGCAAATGTTTAAGCACATTGTCATAGTGTGAGCATCCAAACTGACATTTCCAAGGTAATCCGATGTATTGACAATTCTTATTACTAATTTAAAAAAAAAAGTTTTTTTATTATTTTTTTGAAAGCATTATACATGTTGAGCGTCTGTGTACAGTGTGACTTAAGTGACTAACTAAATGGATGCAGCTGACTGACACCACCCTGTAAGTATGCTGGCTCATGACTAATTAACATTTCAAACCCGCTCTTTCTCTCCCTTCTCCCGCCAGGGACCCCAAAGTGCGCAAGTCAGTGGAGCGGATCCTGACCATCTGGGAGGAACGGAGTGTCTATCCCGAGGAGCTGATCTCGCAGCTCAAAGCTGGCCTCACCAGGAAGGCGCCCTCTAGTGGCCAGTCCTCTGGTGAGTTCACAGTGTGGTTGAGAGTGGGTAGGGCTCTGTTCGCAGTCGACCGGTTTTGTGTGTTCTAGCTCGAGGCATGACCGAGTGCTGCTTAATTTGCGTTGAGTTAAGTGATGAACCACAGGGCTGTATGTTCTGCATTCTTTATTAAAAAATTTAGATCTTTATATTGACTACATATCACTGAATGCTGCTGAGCATAATTGTGCAGTTGTACATATTTAATACAAAATGCATTTTTTAGTGGCACAGGCATTTAAGGAACTGATCTTACAGTAAATGGCAGAAGCTGCTTTGACACAGGGCCGTGGAATAGTGTGTATTTCTGCAGTGTACGCCTCTGAATGTTATAAAGAGCGTGGTGTTGAGGGGAATTGTAGAGAGGGCTGTTGGTCTTCACAGGCAGACGGATGTGTCAGAGAAACAGCTGTGCGTGACGGTTTGTTAAATGTCGTTTCAGCGCCGGCCCCCAAAGCTGCCCCCAAAGCTGCCCCCAAAGCTGCCCTCAAGTCCAAGATCGTGGCTGAGTTCGCTGTGAGTGTCTGTCTCAGCCTGTCTCCTGTTATAAACTGTGTGCATGCGCGTGTGTTCCTGCCTGTCTGACTGACTCTGTGCGTATGTGTGCGTGTGCGTGTCCTCGTGCCTGTCTGTGACTGTGTGTTTTGCAGCCCCAGGCCTTCATAGAGAAGCTGTCTGTGCACAGGCGCTCTATTGAGGAGGTGGAGCTTAAGGAGAAGCAGCTGGCAGCTCTGAGAGTGGACGTCTGCAGCACAGAAGCACTCAAGAAACTGAAGGGTGAGCCCCCTCCCCCCCCCCCCCTCCGTCTCTCTCCCTCCGTCTCTCTCTCTTCCCTGCTGTCCCCCTTTCTCTCTCTTTCCCTCTCTCACCCCTTTATCCAGCTTTTCCTTCTCAGTGTTCACATTCGCGCGTTCCCGCTCTCCTGGATTTTGTCCACTCAGCATTGTTGTCTAGCAGGTTCTATTACATTAAGCCCAGACGTTAACCTGTCGGTCATTGTATTCCAGCAACCTGACTTTTCCTTTAAGCTTGGTGGTATTGATTGCATCCAGTGGTCTTATGGTAATACAGTGGTGTATTGATCTGGGGTTATTGCTAAATGATTAATTTGCTTATGAGCACTTTACCCAGATTGCCAGTTTGATTTGATTTTGTCGGTTGGTCAAGTTAGTAATCACTGGTGATGAAGTGTACTATTGAAATGATAAATGTTTTGACTGGACATACTGTAACTAGTCATTGAGTGAATAGCCAGCCTTATTTTACTCTTATTAAACAATAAGTGCACCCACTGTCTCCGCCTACTACACAATTTAGAAAAATATTTTGTGGAGTGGGGGCGGAGGAGCTGCGTCCATCGTCATTTGCATAAATGTACAAATGATTTTGAATAACTCGGATCAAACTAGACGTTGCACATGAAATATGAATCAAGATTCAGCAACTGCATGGCCTATTTCTCACCTCAAATATTTTTTCAGAAACATATTTTAGTGGAATAAGGGAGTTCATGAACAGGACGCCACGTTGTTCCGGTTTAAAAACGTGGAGCCGAAACCAAAGGACCGTAGTGCGTCTAACCAATCGGGTGCCGGCTATTTCCATTGTGGGCGACAACAATTATTCATATGACATAGAGGTACCTCCAAAGAGGTACTCTGACATCATGATTGGGGCGGGGGCAGTGTGGGGGAGCAGAAAGGAAATTTCAACTGAATGGGCAGCACAAAGACTCTTTTCTACCAGTTTCTTATGATATACAATGTTATTTCAGAATTGTTGAAATAACGAAATGGATGAATAAGTAATTATAAGGTAGGCATACAAACACGTTTACAACTATACAAAAAAATAATAAAAAAGTGATCTAGTGTGGTTACCCTTTAAATTTTATATTGTGAAAGGCCTTTTGCAAGGCAATGACAAAGGCGCACATTGCAGACAGAAAAGTGATTTCTAAAACTGCAAAAACAAAGAACAAATAACTAGATGGCACTTCCACCAAATAAATGTCATGTTCCAAAATCTAAGTAGAATTGATATATGGGTCAGATGCATGTCCTTTGAGATTCTGAAGCTAAAGGTTGAAATTTAGAGTTGGTTTAATTTAAGTTGTCTGTAATTTACAACTTGTTCTTCATCTTTCCTCTGCTCAGACAAGGCAGGGGGTAAGAAGTTCTCTAAAGACTTTGAGGAGGGCAGCACAAAGCTCCAGGAATTTGTGAGCTTCCTGGAACAACAGCTGAAAGGAGGGCCTCCCCTACTGGAGGCTCTGAGCAATGCGGACGTGTTCTACGAGATGCAGTACAAGGAGGTCAAAATCATTGCCAATGTGAGTGTGTGAGCCTTCTCCTGGAACTCTGACCTGTGACGATAATGAGGTATATGATTGCCATGATAGCCAATAGAACAACGCCACCGGTGATTGGAGTATACTTCCATGTTCCACGTGGCAATTACCATTAAGTATCAAAAAAATATATAACGTGCTCGACTATTTAGGCTTTATAATGTAGTAGGTGCTGAATCTTTGGTGGATGAATAAATATAGAAAGAAAAGGACAGCGCTCTTTGCCAGATTCTTTTAGTAGCCTACACACGGACGCGTTTCTGCAATAAAGCTTTCTTCAGTGTGCATTTTATTATTTATTGCCGAAACGCGTCCATGTGTAGGCTAATAAAAGAAAGTATCTGGCTAAGGGTGCTGTCCTTTTGTTTCCAAAAATTACTAGGAAGTAGCCAGAACGTGGCCGCTAATAATTGTTCTGTCGGTTTTTTTCAAGGTACTCTGTGATTGGTTGAGCTCCTCTCCGTTGTTACAATGAGTAACGTGACATCACAACCATCTTGGCCCAATTTTATTATCTCTGCTTGCGACTTGGATGGACAGTTTTGTACAGGATGCAACTTAAGATGTTATTGAGCTTTTGTTACTAGGCAACGCATGAGTGTTGGTTTGCCCGGTGTAACTCCTGATATTCCCCCCCTCACAGGCCTACAAGACGTTTGCCAACCGCGTGACGAACCTCAAACGCAAGCTTGACACCTTGAAGAGCACCCTCCCTGGCCTGGATGACTCGCCCGTCCCCTCCCCCTCCGAGGACGCCCCCTCCCCCACGGGCTCCGAGTCGCCCTTCCATGGCATGGACGCCGTGCCCAACGCCGAGCTCGACGGGCAGGCCATGGACGAGGGAGACGAGATGGGCATCGCCCTGGCGGACGTCCCCAGCCCCCTGTCCTCCCCTGGGGCGTCCCCGCTGCTGGCCGTCCTGCACGGGGAGAACGACAACCGGGACGTGGAGGACATGGAGCTCTCTGAGGAAGAGGAGACTGAGAGCCCTAGTATCATAGGTGAGCGACCACACTTCCTGTCTGCCCTTTCAGATCAGTGCCTTGCATTCATTCAGCTGAGGCTCGTGGGCAGAGCGGCGAAAGCTGGTTTCTCACCGAATCCGCCCAGGTGCATCGGTTCAATGCATTCTATTCATTTTCTATGGAGAGGAGGAGATGCGTGTGTGTGGTACATTCGCTGGTTTTGAATTTTGCATTGGTTGTCCATCGCACCATCATGCTACGCAAATTAATGCGTCCAGCGCAGCTCGCCTGGCTCACGAATCAGATCAAATGGTCAAAGTAGGCGTTACAGATGGAATATGAATTAAGATTGTGCAACTGCATAGGCTATTACTCGCCTCAAATGTTTTCAGAAACCTATTGTAATGGACTGTTTTGGTGAAATAAAATAAAGTTTATGAACAGGCCTCCATGTTGTTCTGGTTTGAAAAGGGAGGTGGAACCAAGGAGCGCTGTACATCTAACCAATCGAGTGCCGGTAATGTTTTCTGGTAGGCTACTGAACCAGTCTAAATTATTTACATATCACTGCCAATCAAACGGACAGTTTGCGGGTCCGGTGTATCCCCGTGCTTCTTTAAGAAACCACCATAAGGACCATGAGTGCGTCTACATTACCTATATGAGCAACAGTGCTGTTGGTTTGGTCACTATAAATGTAGAGTTGTCATGCAAAATAAATAGACTTTGTGACACAGACGAACAAGGTAGATGTAATTGGCGCCGGCTACAAGTGTAGTAGCATTCAATGCCTTTCACTGACTGCTGTGCACTGGGGAAGGGAAACAGGGTAGTTATGGGAACAGCAAATGTCTGTGAGTGCAATGAGAGGGAGACTTTTTGTAGTGTAGAATGTCTGGAGGCGGAGGCGGAGGAAGAGGCTGACCAATGAAGCGAAAACATGGAGTGATGGGAAGGGTAGCTGTTGGAAATTATTTTCATGGTTTTGATTTTGTTGGGGTAAAAAGGCTTTCAAGCCAATGGGTGCCCTTTTGTTTCTGTGAATGTCTATCTGTGTACCAGGCCACCTTCACTGTTTCCTCTCTCTTTAGTGGAAGAGCAGGTTGGGAAATCAGCCCCCATCCCTGAGCCCATACCTGCCACCGTTCCCGCCAAACCCCTGCTGGCCCCAGAGGAAAACCCTGTCAAGCAGGCCCCGCCCCCCGTGGCCTCTGCAACCCCCGTGGCCACCGTGACCTCTCCAACTCCTGTGACCCCAGTAAACACTGCGACCCCCGCGGCCCCCGTGACCCCTGCAACCGCCGCGGCCCCTGTTACCCCTGCAACCCCTGCGACCCCTGCCACACCCTTGACGCCCGCTACTGCTCTGCCGGTCAACCTGGCCAACGTGGACCTGGGCAAGATCAGCTCCATCCTCAGCAGCCTCACCTCGGTGATGAAGAACACGGGTGAGTGCGTCTAGTCTGAGCCTGTCAGGGGGCCGCAGCCGATTGGTTCAATTACGACCAACTACAACAAAGTGGAGGAGTGAAGGGGTGTGGATGCCTTTGTAATTAAATTTAAGATCCGCTTCAGGTAAGACACTCAATCTGCCTCTTAAAAGCCATGAGGATCGACTGGCAAGATCCGGTCTGAGGGTGACTTTATTGACTTATGGTGCGAGAAGGCCATTATTTGAAAACCATGCCAGTGTAAATGGATTAATATGTGGATGATGTGGCATGCCTTGTTTCTGATCTTTTGACAGAGAAAACTTGGTTAGACTGCACTTGGAAACTGTCAATGTCACTGCCTGGTCTCTTTCGTCTTTGTCTTTCTGTCACTCAACTAAAAAAATTTCTTCCGCTCTGTTTCACTCCCCATTCTCTCTCTCTCTCTCTCTCTCTCTCTCCCTCTCCCTCTCCCTCTCCCTCTCCCTCATTCTTTCTCTCAGGTGTGAGCCCAGTCTCTCGGACCTCACCCGTGACCCCCAGCACACCGTCGGCTCACAGCTCGGCCATGAAGTCGCCTTCCGTGGCACCCGGGGTCTCAGCCTCGGGCCCCAACCCACTGGCCAGCATCCTGTCCCGAGTGGACATCAGTCCCGAGGGCCTCCTCAGCGCCCTCTCCAAAACACAGAGCCCCGGACTGCAGGGTGAGCCCCGTGGCGGGGCATGTACTTTCCTCTGCCACGCCCTTCCCCCATCCCTCTTAAAATCTGTGTGTACATGTGGGGGGTGGCGTTTGGGCACTTGTCCTTTGGGTCCAGAACAGCCAGGCGCGTTCTCCATCTGGGTGTTCTGTATTTTTTTTTTTTTTTTTTTTTTTTTTTATTTATTGAATTGCTTTGCTCTTGCTTATTTGAGAATGTTTGAAAAACGATTGGAAAAACTTGTGAGATTCTGGAAGCTGGCGATTCCAGCTTTTTTGTTTATCTTGTATGTTGTCTACTTTAATCCTGAGGAGTGTTTCACTTTTTTTTACTTACGCCTCCGCTTTGAATCTCCCAGCTACTGAAGGTTGTTGTGAACATTCCCTTCTTTCTCCCTCCCTCCCTCTCAGGCATATCCCTTCTGCAGAACGTGGCTGGAGGCTCCTCTGGCACTAGCAGTACCCAGCAACCTGCCTCCACAACACCACCTCGTAGTCACGCCTCCGGTCCTCCCGAGGCCACGCCCGCTCCGTTAGCAGCTCATGAGGAAGGGGGCCCCGCCCTGCCATCAGCGCTGAAACCCAAACCCTTGCCGGGCAGCAGCTGCAAGCAGGAGCCGGAGAAGAAAGGAGGGAGCGAACAGGAGAAGGAGAGGGAGTCTACTCCCCCTGTCTCTTCTTTCCCATCTAGCCTGGAGTCCAAGATCCACAAGTTCCTCCAGGGCAACCCTGGGTTCAGGGCATTCAACCTGGGCCTGCCCACTGGCGACGGGCAGGGGAGCAGCAGCAATAGCCCCTTGCCGGCCGCAGAGAACCTGGACGGCACCCCCGTACGTGATGAAGCTCCAGGTACCCCCACCCAGGACGAGATGATGGATGAACCCGGTCCTGAAGCGTTCGCTACAAACGCGGCACCCTCTTCCCACAACGGTGGAATCAGGGCAGGGCTAAATGTAGACCCTGTGTCTTTGGCACGGGCGAAGAATCTTCCATCTTCCACTGGCCTTGGGTCCACTGAATTCGGGAGGAGAGATGGTCACAGTCTGTCTCCCACCGCATACCGTGGCGACACCTGGGGGGCCCCTAACTCACCCCAGAACCGCTATGGCGAGGGGGTCCCAAACAGCCAGGAATACCGCCACCCGGATCTGATGTCCGGACCTCGAGACATGAGCCAGGTTGGGTATGGAGCGGGATCTGGAAACCTGCCCCGCAGGGTGGAAGATTTCTACGATGGAAGGAGTGAAGGAGAAGACAGAAGAGGCATCACAGCAGGTGAGCACTACCGCCCCCACCCCCTCTCAGCTCGGGACCGTCTGAAGAACCCCGGGGACGCCGACCCGCCAGAGGGGAGAGCAGGAGGAGGGGAGGGGGGGAAAGAGTCTGACGCCATGAAACACGAGGTCCCGTACTACCACCACATCGAAACGCTGGTGTCCCCGTCCTCCTCCGGAGATGGAGCCCCTATCGAGATCCTGGGGTACAACAACCGCAGGCCATCTGGAGAGAGGATCCAGACCGTGGAGAGCATCCGAGTGATTGGCAGAGGGATGCGGCAGCACCCCAGGGGCGGGGAGTCCGGGGTGAGGCCCAGCCTGGGCAGAGGTGGTGGCTGGTATGGCGAGGCGTACACAGAAGGGGCCGGCCCCCATCCCCGGAACCCTGGCCCGGCCCCTCATGGGCGGCCTGACGATCCCCACCAGGTATTTCCGTTCGAGGAGAGGGGCCGCATGCCCTATCCCGGACGAGACCCCCACCCTCCCCAGCGCCACCACATCCCTCCGTCCAACTTCTTCAACTCCCCTCCTCCGCCCATCCCTCCGCCACCTCCACCCCCCATCCCGCAGCTACCTCCCCCGCCCAAAGACTACCTGGCCCCTCCCTCTTCAGTCATGGTAGGGGGCGTGCTGGTGCCTGTTGACCGACCCCTGTCCCAGCCTCCTTCCAGAGGGGGGGATGGAGAGGATCGGTCGGGGCCACTGAACCCCAGGACCCCCCCAGCTCTCTTTAAAGATTTGCCCCACCATGGCGCAGTTAAAGAACACTTTCCCTCCCGCCAGGCCCCTCCTCTCCACAGGCCTGGCTCCTCGGGACCTCCCCCCTCCATGCTTGGGAGGGTCCGCGAAGGCCCCAGCCCCCCGCCCTCCTCGTTAGCCCCGCCCTCTCCCCCACTCGACCCCTCCCACATGCAACAGAACCAGCACCCCCCAGGCAGCCCCCCTCCCCATCCTCATGGTCACAGACGGCCTCCCTCCCCCATCCTTCGCCTGCCCCACCCCAATCACAGACCCCAGCTCCGCCCCCCCCACCACCAGCCACGCCCTCACCTGCTTCCCCTCTCGCAGAGGCTGCCCCTCCGTGGTCACCACCCCCACCCCCTGCACCCAGCCCACTTCGACCACGAACCGCCGTATCGCGGAGGCAAAAGACCTGGGCCTCATTTTGGGGGACCCCCCAGAGGGGGTTTCGGCGGAAATCCCTTTTACCCCCCAAAAAGGCCTTTCTTACCCCCACGCTACTGACAAATCAGACATGACACCGTAAAGCATAAAATTATATTTGCATGTTAAAAAGTGGGTGGAGTAAATGAGTAATTCTACCCCAACTACATGTCTAATATCCCCATCTTTCACATATTAAAAATAATACACTTATTGGCTGTGTACATCTACACACATGCTCCATCTGGTTACTACACACAGCATATGGAGCCAGCAGTGTATTGTACTAGTGCAACACACCCAAAATTCAGTGCCCAACATCCCTTTCTCAAACTGGTCCTGTCCTGTAAAATGAAGGCGGGCAAAGAAGTGACATCAATCGACCAAATCTGCCTCCGCCCCGAACCTCCAACAAGAGAGTCCGTATCTCTGTCAGTTGGTGTCAAGGGGGACAGAAATCTAGGCCTAGGATGAAGAAAATTAAGTCTGACACAAGATGGAGAAAGAAAAAGACAAGGTGGTTATTGAATCCGCTTTAAGTCAACACCCCCCCCATCATTTTGGTCTTTTCAGAATCAAAATCTATATTTGAATCATTCAGGTAGAGGGAAAAATCTTCTGAGTATCTCTGGAGGGGAATAAACCTACACTGAATGCAAAATTTCCCTCTATTCTACTGAATTTATTATGGATGTTTATTTGTTTGCGCTCTGCCGTTAGCTGATGGATAATAGTTATTTTTAAAGATGACCAGATCCCACCATTTCCTTTCCTCTTGGTTTCTGCCTATCCTGCTGGGAGATGAATATGTGATCAATTTAGTCGTCTTCAGCAAATTAAAGTTAAGCCACAAGTCAGCCCTTGACCATTGTCCAGCTCCCAATGTCCTGGCTGATATTATATATGATATCTCTTTCCTTGTATACATATAAACACTTATTTATATATGTATAAACTGAAAGAGTACATTTTGTTACCTTCTTGTCAACAGCTTATGTTTTCTTGTGGTAAGGAATAACTGTACATCATACAAATATCATCTTTGTTTAAAAAAAAAAAGAAAAAAAATACAATGGTTCAACAATGGCTTTCAGGGTAATGGCAAAGTTACCCTTCAAGTGGAAAGTGTAGTGTAGCACTATTTGAGTTTGAAATACAAATGCAGCAAGTTCTAGGATGAATCTACTTTTTACATGTACTGGATTTAATAAAAATACAAGTTTGAAAACAACCAGGGGGGAAGGTACTTTCTTTTACAGCTATGCAGTCACTGCAGTGGACAGTATAACAGCTGCTTTTGCTGGGGTTGCTTGTGTTGGTGCAATTTATGTCACTGTCACACTGCTGCTGCTCAAAGTGTTTAAAAAAAAAAAAAAAAAAAGATTGCCTGTCTTCAGTCTGTTTATTTCTGTTTTTTGTTTGTCATACAACAGAGAAACGGCTCTGAACAGTTCTGGAATGTGTGAACCATGTACACAGACAAATATTTAATTCCCCAGTGGTTCTCTTTTCTAATTCTTAATGTTTTTTTGTTTATTATTATTATTATTATTATTTATAAAGTAGAAGGGAAGTGAGGGGTTTTGTACTGTCATATCAGGCATTGCTGCTGTAGTCTGGATGCAAAGAAAAGAAAAAAAAAACGCAGCAACCATATGTCATTTGGACAGACGCTTGTTTCTTTGAACGGGGTTTCCTTTCCACATTTGATCTTTGGCTCTCCTATTTTCTTAATCTTTTTTGCCTCATCAGTCATTTTGCCCTTGGTGTCTTCCTCTTCATCTCTTTTCAGATCCAATGTGCTTCTCGCTCCCTTTCTTTATCTTTCTGCTTATCACACGTTATTCTTTCACGAAGAAGTAGTCCACAACCTTCACTAATTAATAGTATTGTAGCTGCAATATTCTCCATTAAAAACTTGTATACCATGTCTCAACCAAATGGAACAATTTCATAATCTGTGTTGGAAGTCAGTCCCCATTGGACTTGCTCCAATATTAGGCACCTCTTTGAACTTTGTGATTTCTATATAATTTTTTTTTAAAACATTCAAAATGCTTCAATGCAAATTGGTCGGATTGTCAACACAGAACTTGGTTCATTTCATACATCTGGGCATTGTTTTGATGAGTGTCCTGGTCCTGATATAAGATATTAACCACATAATTATGAGTTCAATATAAATGGTTCATTTGGATGCATGACACATTTTCGTTGATTTGGGTGTGACTGGGGAAACGGATGTCCTTTGGAAATTAGAAAATGAAAAGCCAATCTTAATTTTAAAAATAATAAACAAAATTGGAGTGCCCAGAAATTAAGCACCTTTGCATTTTGTACACAGTGTAGACCAAACATGGTCTGTTTCTACATAACATATGTGTGTGTAAGTAAAGTTACATATATTTTATGATTTTAATTATATTTTATGATTTGTTACAGTATAATGAGAATAGAAAAGGCTCATTGCATATACAAATATTTTGGTCTCACATTTTTTTTTACCCAAGTATGTGTAATTAGAATTGCGACGAAGTGACCAGTAAAGGAGTGGTTTCGCACTTGCATGCACACGACTACACTTTTGCTCAACTCAATGTCCTATGCAGTCTTTACATTTCAAATGTCCAGGTGTGTCATAAAAGTACATATTTATTTTAGACTAAATGGAAAAGGGAATTTTATTTGTCTTTAATTTTACTTTTCTTGTTTCCTCGTCAGTTTAAAAAAATGTATTTATTAGTGTGATGCATGCCAGTAACTACACTTGCTCAAATGAGGGAATGTCTACTCACGTTCATCCACAGGCCTTTTCAGACTACTGGTACTATGTACCAGATTTAGTCTCTAAATGCCATTTGATTAACTTCTAGTTCAGGTTAAGACAGTAGTGCACGCCATACCGTGCGAGTGTGTGTGCGAGGATTCCGTGGTCTTCACTGGAAGACGGTGTGAGTCTAAATACGTTAGCATGCAATTATAAATATTTAGGAGGCCATTTTAATCGTGGGCATCTACGTGAAATGCGATCACGGTGACTGTGTTTCTGTGCGTCCTCTAGTGGTTTTGTGCGGTTACTGCGCGAAGTATGACGGTTCACATTTCACCCGTCATTTTGAAGGTCGTGATTTTGAAGGTTTTATTTCACTACAACCAACCCATTATCTGCGTTGTAAGTGTCGTGACATTTTAATGCGTTTCTCCGTATTCTATTTTTAGGAAACCAACCACTAGCCTACATTTAAAAAAATAAAACTTCTAAATGATTATAAATGTTAGGAAAATCTTCCCTTTTATTTGGCCATGTCTTGAGAGAATACTTTTAATACAAACGGTTTTGTGGAAAATGGGCTTCTTTAGAAAGATGTGAATTAGCCTATTACGAAAAGTGTTCGCATTTTTCTTTCGCGATATTACATACAGCCCATTTAGAATTTATTTTCCAATTTAGTATATAACTTTTTGATTTACGGCTATAATTGACCCTTGTTTTGACGCCACTTTGGGGTCAAGTGCTAACAGGTTCACTAAGTAAAACGTCTATTTAGGCTCGTTTGTGCCGATGTAGTGAATAAGCAGAATACCCCAGTCTTGTAATATGCAAATAATTTTACCGTTGGCTCACAAGAACGATCAATATATATATATAAAAAAGAAGTGGTTTAGCAATTGTCTTCTAGTCTAAAAGTAAAAATGAATGTTGACTGCGTATGATTTAACACCTTACATCTGTCATTTTGTTTTGGTAATTACAGTACTATCGCTTGCCATTTATAAAGTACAATTAGTAATCCAATGAAATAGAATCGCTCAAAATGGAAATATGAATTTGATTAAGCTGAAAATTCTCTGCACAATTTGTCTTAAGGCAGCGTATAGCCTATGTTTTCAACTTAAAATTGAGTGGTCCTATGACAACAAACTGTGTTCCATGTGATACTTATCGCCATCAACTAACACCCAGTTCGAGGCTCGCGCTCCTGCAGACTGCAATTTTGATAGTACGTTGCGTACATTTCTGCTTCAGAACTAGATGACTCTCCCCTCCCCCTCGTTACAGCTCCAACTATGATTGGATAAATTTATCTACCGTGTGTGTTCTATGCCCAATCAACGCGCGACTGCTCTAGAATAGGATTACACCGACGCTTGATTCGTTCCTACGTATCGCCTATCGGCCAACCAGCTATGGTCTTTGTTATTGCAGTGGTTCCGGTGTTATGGCGGCGTGCAGGAGGGGAGTGTGTTGGCTAACTTGGGTCATTTTTGAAGTGGTGTGGTTACTTGAATCATGATGTTCGTGGCGGCGCTGAAGGCATTGCCAGTTTGTCGAGCTCGTTCTGGTTCATCGCTTTTTTCATACAGACGTTACTGTAAGGTGTGTGCCGTTTTTTCCTGTTCGCTTGCTTACCTAAATGGAAACTACACTAGCTAATGTAGCTCAAATTCGTAGCAAATATAATCCCTACTAATTGTCGCTTTGAACGTTCCATTGTCTATATATGTATAAATATAAATATATATATAACAGCTATTCGTTTTATGCTTCACGTACTGTCATAACATGCCAGAGTTGCAATTTCCAAACTGCTGAACTTTATCAACGAGTAACTATATGAAGAAGATTAAGTTGTTGTTTCTCTCGCCAAGTTAACACACTGCATTTATTATGTTGTAATTGTATTTGTCCAAGGGCATGGATTATACAGTGAGCACCATAATTCATTGGACAGTGCCACATTATTTTTGTCCTGTACTCTAGCACTTTGAGTTTGAAAGGATACAATGACAATGAGGTTGAAGTGCAGACTGTCAGCTTTAATTTGAGGGTATTTTCATTCATATCGGATGAACCATTTCGAAATTATAAAACCTTTTGTACATAGCCTCCCCCCTCTCCATTTTTGGCATAAAAAAACATGGGACAGTTTAACATAATGTAGAATAAAGTAATCATTTTTAATATTTGGTGGCATATCCTTTGCATGCCATTACTTCCTGATGTCTGTGACCCAACAATATCTTATTTTCTGGTACTCCTACAAGCGATACTATAGCGTCTGCATTTGAATGGATCTCTGGGAATATTTGGTGTGGGACTAGATTTAGCTGTATATTACACTGGAACAGTATGGAACACATGGTTGGCTAAATGGCTGTAAGTCATCAAGGGTCTGACGTATCAAACAAGCCTTAAACCATCACTCTGGATTCTTTCTTTTTCTTCTATTTTCTTATTTTTTATTTTTTTAAAATGGGTCAAAGGAAAAAAGGAGAAACAACCTAAAAGTTGATCAGATCCATATCTATATCTGCTGCATCTGCAGTGCAGATTGGTGGATACCTATTTGATGACCACTCAGAGACTTGATGAGCCCATCCATTTCGCCAACCATGTATTCCATTTTTTTTACACAGCATAACTAAGTCCCCCCCCCCCCCCCCCCCCAATCCCATCGATCCATTCAAAAATGGCAAGAGATTTATAGCAAGAGTAAAAGTAGAGTACAAATAATCAAATTTTTTTTGTTTTTTTGTTGTTTGGTCACAACAGACATCAGAAAAAAAGTATGCAGCCACAAATGCAAAAAAAATAAAAAAAATATTCTTATATTACATTTTGTGTTAAACTCCATTTTTTTTTTGATGCCCGAAAAAGGGGGGTGGGGGCTATGTACAAAAGGTTCTATAATTTCTAAACGGTTCATCCGATATGGATGAAAATACCCTCAAATTAAAGCTGACAGTTTGCACTTCAACGTCATTGTATCCTTTCAAACTCAAAGTGCTAGAGTACAGAACCAAAATAACAAAAAATCTGTCGCTGTCCAATTAATTATGGTGCTCACTGTATGCTTATTCACCGTTTACACAGCTGCATATATATTTTGTAGAAGTTCAGATGGTTTCTAATGGTCTGGTCCCCACCTGGGAATCAATGTAACACCCTTCTGGTTACAAGCACCAGCCCATCATCACTATGCCCCTGTCAGTTATGTGACTGCTGGCTTTTTTCACAGCTCATGCCTAGCCCAGCTCTGCCTGAAAGACTTTTAGCTACTTAAATGTTTTTTATCACGGGTGACCTGTTGCAGTCATCACCATAACTTATTTGTGTTTTTTGTTTTTCCTTCTCTTTATTCTCCACTCATATCCTTTTCTTATTCTTTTTTCTTCCTGACATCTTGGCTTCTTTCCTCGTCTCCATTTTGTATCCCTTTCCTACTCTTTCCGTGTCTCAGCCCCCGCCCCCGCGGCAGCAGCTGTCTCCATGCCTGTCCGAGCGCCTGCACGTTTTTGAGTCGCTGTGGGAGAAACGAGGGGAGCAGCAGGAGGGCCGCACCGCGGAGGTGGAGCTGCGTGTCCACCTGCCGGACGGCAGGACCGTGAAGGGGACGGCAGGCGTCACCACGCCCCTGCATATCGCACAAAAATCACGGTAAGGCCGCCACTGCAGTGCACACACACACACACACACACTGAGGCAGTCAGTGACCCCTGACCTTTACAAAGATGTGGCTCTGTATTTTATAGCATCTCTAAAATACACTGCTCTGTATTTGCACAAATGGAAAAGGGCTGAAATGAAGGTGCTCTGCTGTCAATAATTGTCCTCACTGTGCTGTATCTCTCCGCTGTGTGCTGATAGGGTTAAAGGTGCAGTTGTGAGCACAGTGAACGGGGAACTGTGGGAGCTGGCACGCCCCCTGCAGGCTGACTGTGACCTGCACCTGCTGGGGTTCGACAGTGCCGAGGGCAGACAGGTATAAGCCCAATGAGGTCTTCAACAGTCTCACCGATCATAATCCTGGTAATATAATAGTGGCAGAAGTGTTTGTGTTTATTGATCTTCGGTTTTTGTTCAATCGACATCTGTCCTTAACTTTGACTTACAAGTAAATACAAGCGTACATTTCCTTCACAAGCTCAGTTTGGGGAGTTGGTTCTTGTGATCGTTGAGCTCACCACACTGTTTGTGGAGAGAAAAAATGAACACTTTTTGCTTTAATAGCTAGTCAAAGTTGAGCACAGATGTTGTTTGAACCCCAGCCAGTGTTTGTACAGTTATAAGTACACTGTTTATGCTTGCGTCATTAATTCCATAGCTAGCTGACCTAATCCATTAGATTCCCATCGGCTTGTCCCCGCTTGTTATTTTCTAGAACGGAACACAGAATGCACTCTTGTTCTTCCTCTCCCGGTCTTCCTCCCTCATCCCTCCTCCCTCGTCCCTCCTCTCGCTCAGGTGGTGTGGCGGTCGGGGGCGTGCGTGCTGGGAGGGGTGCTGGAGGCGCATTTTGGAGCCACGGTGTATCGAGGGAGCAGTTCTGAGGTTGGCCTCTACTGTGACTACCGACTGGAGAACGGGTTTGTGTGTCCCTCTTTCAGGCCGCTGTCCACATGGGTTTGTTAGTACTGCTGTGTTGCTGTGATTTGTTCTGTGGTAGTTTATTTTTTTAAAATGTTCACAGCATAAGTATGAATTACCCTTCTGAAAATAAATAAGCGTAATCTCTCTCTCTCTCACACTCACACTCGCTCTCTCTCCCTTTCTCCCTCTCTTCTTCTCTTCCTCTTCTTCCTCTCTCGCTCTCCCTCTCTCGCTCTCTCTTCCTCTCTTCCTCTCTTCCTCTCTTCCTCTCTTCCTCTCTCGCTCTCTTCCTCTCTTCCTCTCTCCCTCTCCCCCTCCTTCTCTCTTTCTCTCACTTGCTCGCTCACTCACAGCTCCCTTTCTCTCAGCGAGGTTGAGGACAAGTGCAGAAGAACGGCCTCCCTCAAGCTCCCGTTCTCCAGCCTGGAGCTCGACATGCCGGAGCTGAAGGAGCTCTTCAAGGTGCTGGTGTAAAATCAGCGTGTTTCCCCTCTGTCTCTCTCTGCAGCTCTGGGGCTGTATTCCATACGGCAGCTCACGAGTAGGAGCACTGATCTAGGATCAGTTTAAGGGTAGGACATGGGCAGTTGAAACCTGATACTAGATCAGCCGTGACACAAAGACCAGTAATGGTGTGGGGGGGGGGCGGGGGTTTGTGTGTGTAAAGGTGCTCATCACAAACACGGGCTGAGCTCTATAGCCCCGTAGCCGAGAGCTCATTGGGTGCGGTGCTTGTGTGGATTATCCCTGTAGCCGAGAGCTCATTGGGTGCAGTGCTTGTGTGGGTTGATAAGCCATGTAAGCCATGTGCTCTCTGTGATCCCCCACAGGACGACCGGCTGAGACTGCAGCTGATAGAAGATGAGATGACTGGACCCACTGCCACAGTGTACAGGTCCGTCACACAGCCACGCACTTCCTGTCATTAGTCATGCACCGCTTTTATCTTTAATGTATCTGGCGAGGGGTGAAAGTTCACTGGAAACATATTTTATGTGAATTAAAAATGGACGGTTTGGCAGCTGTACAGTATGGAAGAATAAACTTGTGACTTCTGGGGAAGGGAGACGCACACCCTTGTATCCTTTCGTCACGTTTTGGCAGCGCTTCCTCAGAATTTATCGCCATGCTTAGTTTGCATAGTGCCTCGTCTACACATTTTTAATCGGTGAGATGATGGGCCGAGGCTGAAAAATAGCCCCTGGGGTGCAAGGTGTTCCAACCATAATGGATGGACTAGATTTACTCTGACAAGGTTGTCATGTGACCACACTCTGTGGGGTTAATTGATCACCTGTGTGCATTTCTGCCTCACGCCCACTGTGTGTGTGTGCGTGTGTGTTCCTGTGCATTTCTCAGGTGTGGTGATTCATTGCATGTGTGCAGTGGCCCACTTCTCCCCCACACGGGCTACCTCAGGGTCTTCAAGATGCTGAAGGTAAGTCAGAACGTCTATCGATATATTTGCTCATATATATTTTATGGTATAGAATACAGGCGTGAGTGTGACAGCAATAGGTGTGTCAACTATAAAAATGCTATTGTACCAGTGCTATTAGTTGGTGTAAGTTCTCAGTCCAGTAATTGGACTCATACGGATGTTTTGTTCTTTCTCGCTGGGCTCAGTTCTCCGCGGTTAAGATGGACGTGGAGGAGGGCGAGCCGGGCGTACTGCGGGCCCTGGGGGTCTGCTTTCCGGGAGAGAAGGAGCAGGAGGAGTGGGAGAAGGAGCGGGAGGAGGCGCGACTCAGGGACCACAGGCGCATTGGCAAGGTGAGAGAGCGCACGCTCCCATGCTGAGCTCGTTCATTGGTTAGTGCGTTTATGTGTGCGATATTTTTTTAATCACATGGCCACGTGACGTTAGCATTTAGGTGTGCTATACTCTTTATTCTCAAGGCCATGTAACGCTAGCATTGTCCTGGGCTCCACTGACCTCTGTGCACGTCTGTGCATGTCTGTGCTTCAGAACCAGGAGCTCTTCTTCTTCAATGACGTGAGCCCGGGCAGCTGCTTCTTCCTGCCCAAAGGAGCGCACATCTACAGCACGCTCATCGACTTCATCAAGGTACTGCCACCACGCACGCTCACCGACTGAAAACTATTACTTGTTTGAAAGCTGAATTCCACACCGATGCTCCCATTTTGTCTTTGTCTTACCCAGCTAAAATTTCTAAATTTCAAACGTTTACATAAAATATAATATGTATATGTATATATAATATGTAATTCTGATTTAAAATTTTACCATAATCTTCTTTTTACCCTGTCATTTTCGTCTCTCTCCCCCCCCCCGCTTTCTACTCACAATTTAGAGTGAATACAGGAGGCGGGGCTTCAAGGAGGTCATGACCCCGAGCCTCTTTAGTACTGCCTTGTGGGAGCGCTCTGGCCACTGGGAGCACTACAGTGAAAATATGTTCTTGGTGCACTGCCATCCTCACACGTATGCCCTCAAGCCCATGAACTGTCCCGCCCACTGGTATGCAAGGGGGAGGGGTTACATTTCTGTCAATCATCCACGTTTGCTGTTTTTATTGGCTGTTTTTATTAGCCATTGTAAATGACTATTGGACGGCAGCATTGCTGTCAGACCTGGGTCAAATTGAAATACTTGAAATAATTTAATGCTTCAGAGACCAGTTAAAATTGTGTGATTGTACATTTGGGGTAATAACGTTTTGTTATATTTTTCAGGGATCTGCATGGGTGTTTTCCATTTTTACCTGCGTCTAAGCAGTGAAAGTATCTCACGTGTATTTCACTGAGGTCTGATCAGCGTGTGTGTGTTTGTTATTACGGACTCTTTGCGGTGCTCTCTGTCTCCCCCTCCAGTCTGATGTTTGAACAGCGGGTTCGGTCTTGGCGGGAGCTGCCACTACGCTGGGCCGATTTCGGCGCACTCCACCGGAACGAGCTGTCGGGGGCGCTCACGGGCCTGACCCGCGTCCGCCGCTTCTGCCAGGACGACGCCCACATCTTCTGCACCCCAGAGCAGGTAGACACACCCCCCTCCGCGCCCCCCCCTCCGGTAAATTCTGCAGTAGATTGAAATCATGGAACCGGTACAAGTTAAAAACAACATGAAGAATGAGGAGAAATGGTCCATGAGAACTGCTGCTGCAGCTCACACACATGATGGTTAATGGTGTAATATGTGCTCTGTATCTTACATCCTCTTAATTGTTTCTGCCCCTTTTTTCTCACTTTCTCTCTCTTACACACACACACACACACACTCACTTCCTGTTTCAGCTGGAGGAGGAGATAATTTCCTGTCTGGAGTTTGTGCGCAGCGTGTACACGGTGTTCGGCTTCTCCTTCCGCTGCCTCCTCTCCACGCGGCCCGACCCCTGCCTGGGAGAGCCGTCGCTCTGGGACAGCGCTGAGCAGGTCCTTCTCATAAACCGCTCCCCTCTGTGGCATAGGGCTCTATATAGCGTTGCTAATTTACAGTTACAGCCGTAGCGCAGTGTTCTTCTGGCTATAAATACATGAAGGCATAGATGCCACACCCTGGAATCTTACACAAACACAGTTAAGCTGCATACATTATCGGAGGTGATTTTCCCTATGGCTAAGAGAGAATTATCCTGAACTGTAAATAATATAATGAGAAAGAAATTGACAAGAAATCATATGGTCATGTCACTCTCAGTCTGACGTGATTGAATGTTTGGAGGGTATCAGTCCTAGAAACTTATTGTGTATACTAGTGTTCTGACTGACATACTCGTTGAGTGGCTCCTGCAGTAACATTGTTTTACCACTAGAGGGCGGTAGAGGCCAATCTGCAGTAAATATGTTTTTTCACTAGAGGGGGGCAAAGGCCTGTGGTAACAAGCGTTTATCAATGCTTCTTATTATGAAAGCTCTTATTGCTGAACTCGTACATCCATGTTCTACTGTAGACCAGTCTGAAAGAACACTAGGGAGATGTAGTGTAGAAAGGTGTCTGGACACATAGGGACAGTGCTAATGAACTTTGACCCCTCTCTGACTCCCTGCTCTTCTGAGCAGCAGCTGGAGCGCAGCCTGAGGCAGTTTGGTGAACCATGGGAGCTGAACCCTGGGGATGGAGCCTTTTATGGGCCCAAGGTAAGGGCCAGAGAGGGTGAGGAGGCTGATCGGGGGGGGAGGGGGGAACTTGATTTGCTTTTGATATTTTTCCATGATTAAATTCACTACCTTGTGGGTTCTTCAAACCACAAAATAATGTGTGTTGAGCTTGTGGAACTTTGACCCAGGAATATGTTGGGATTTGGGTGGATGATGGGTGGTGGGACAGGAGTCGGTGCTGGCAGCTCATCGCACGAATCCCCTTTTAAGCTCTTTTCTGTCCTCTGCCCATGGCCCAGATCGACATCCTGATCCGCGACGCGATTGGCCGACAGCACCAGTGCGCCACCATACAGCTGGACTTCCAGCTGCCAATAAGATTCAACCTTCAGTATGTTGGGTGAGACAGTGGCAGGGGATGCTGTGGTGTTTAGTGTCACCGTGATTGACATGAAGTCACGGTCATAATCAGCGGTGTTCTCTTCACTGTTGACCAGGGTTAATAACAGTGTCCGCTGGTATACTCTCGTGTTTAATCCTCTCTCACAGGGCGGATGGAGAGATGTACAGACCGGTCATGATCCACAGAGCTGTGCTGGGATCAATGGAGCGGATGATTGCTATACTGGCCGAGAACTTTGGTGGGAAATGGTGAGGTGTGTGTGTGTGTGTGTGTGTGTGTGTGTGTGTGTGAGAGAGAGTGAGTGACTCCAGTTTGTTTTTATTATATTAATTTCAGTGTGTCTCTAATTATTATTTATTAAATTACTGCTGTGTTCTTTGGTTCAAGCTTCTGTGTCCATGTTGCTTCTTTATTCCTCCTTCTGCCTCTTCTCTTTATACTCAGGCCTTTCTGGCTCTCCCCAGCGCAAGTCATGGTCATTCCTATAGGGGGCAGCACTGAGGAGTATGCGCAACAGGTCAGCACTTGTCAGTCTTCAATCAGGTTCGCGAGCACGGCGCTTAACACTGCGCTCATATTGAAATGCGTCTTTCTGTGTGCGCTGTCCCGCTGAATTAAGGTGGTAAAGAGCTTCCGGGAGGCGGGCTTCATGGCCGAGTTGGACGCGGATATTGGCGCCACCTTAAACAAGAAGATACGCGCGGCACAGCTGGCCCAGTACAACTACGTACTTGGTGAGTGACGGTGGGGGCAGGTGGAGGAAGTACTGGGGGGGTGGTGGGGATGTCTGTGGGGGAGGGGCCATTCATCCTCTCCATCGAAGATGATTGTATCCACGGTGCCTTGCATTGGGTGAGTGTGTATGGTGTGTATTTACACAGCTGGGTGCTTATTGACACAGGCCAGGTTAAGTGGCTCGGTCAGAGGTGCAGTGGCCCGTCTTGATTAAATGCCCCCAGACTTCTGCTTGCAAGTGACATTTCCACACCGCTGAGCCACACTGCCGTGTTCCGTGTTCCTTCCCGTCGGTGCTGTCCTGACCTCATTTCCCCACATCTCTCCCTCTTTTTCTTCCTCTCTCCCTCACACTTACACTCTCTCTCGCTCCGTCTTGCTCCCGCTCTCTCACACACATTCACACTCACACTCTCTCTCACACACATTCACACGCACACTCTCTATCTCTCTTTCTCTCACCTTCACACTCTCTCCCTCTTCCACTCACTCTCACACACATTCACACTCACTCTATTTCTCCCTCTCTCACTCTGACACTCTTTTTGTCTTCCACTATCTTTCCTCACACACTCTCTCCCTCTCCTCTGTCAGTGGTGGGAGAGAGGGAGCAGGAGAGCGGGACGGTGAGCGTGCGGACGAGAGGAGGGAGCCAGCTGGGACAGAGGAGCCTGAGGGAGGTGCTGGCGTGTCTGACGCACCTCCAGCAGAGCAGGAGCAACGAGGAGGGCTTCTGAGTGCAGAGCTTTAACATGGGGACAGACTGTGAACATCGCTCCATACTTACACATGCATGCGTGAATACACACACGCACACCTCCACGCATACATGTGCATACATTTATGGACCACTTGTATAGTATGATAGCTCTAAGCTTTCTGCAGGAACCTACAGACGGTCAGAGAATCGCACCGTAATGAGGGATATGCCTCCAACCAGTGTTGTGTTTTGTTAAAAAAAAAAAATAATAAAAACTTTATTGTTGGCATTTCAACATAATAATGATGCAACATTTTTTTTATTTTTCCAATTTTTTTAATATAATAAAATAAACTTAAATTCCACTTCACAGCTTATAACATTATTCTCACTGGTGGAGACAGCTCAGATTTCCTCAAATGCTTTGCCCCTCGTTATTGGGTTGACATCTTTGCCTCGTGTCTTTCCTGTGGTCTTAGAGTAACCCATCTAATATCCCCACTGCTCAACAGCCAAATATTTGGACAAGCCGCTTGTGATATTGGCCCAGTGTAAGATTTCCCATGGTGCCTGACGGGCAGATGTGGAATCCAGATAGCTTGGTTCCTGCTGCTCCATGACGGGTTAGCTTTTTACCTTTAAATAAACAAAAAACCTTTTTTTTAAATTTTATTGTGTTGCAATCGTGTTTATTGTGATCCTGAATCAGCTGTGCAATAAAGTGCTTTATATTTTAGTAAGTAAACATTTGCTGTAATAACTGCGGTTCTCAAGCTAGTTGCCTAAATGAATGTCTGGCGATTATAATATATGACAAACGCTAATGCTTTCTATTAGGTAGTGTAAATATTTAACGCGTTATCTGCAAGTCAGTGTTAATATAAAATCCCGAGTGAGACGTATGGCTCAGTCCATAGGGTGGTTTTCCATCAATCTATATGCAAATCCCCTGTGTGGATTTAGGTTTGATTCCCCGACATGGCACCGTACTTTGATCCTTTCTCTATCGGTTACCCTCTCTGCTGTACCTATATATGGTGTGAATCCTTATGGTTGCACCACATTGCACTGCCTAAGTGTTTTTACATGCGATTCTAATTCGATTTGAGGTATACTTTGATCACCCGCCAGAGGTCAGTGCTTCACGCCAACGCGGACTATTTTAATATTGAGCAGCTGAAAATACACAACGAGGAGTTTAATCTTTCGGGAAATCACACAGATGAGAGGCGCGAGACTACAATTTGTGCACCCCACGACTGGCACTGACGCCGAGTCATTGTGCCCGACCTGGCTAGAAGCCACGTAATAATGCACGTGCACGCGGGTTCGCGGAAGCAGGGCTGGAGGGAGCATCCGGGGGGTGGCAGATGGTGACCTTTCAGAACAAAATCAGAACACTCCGTAGATGTTTACAGTGAGCAAGACGAGAGTGGTATAGACAGCAGGCTGATAAATAAACAAAGCGAAAATATAGGTTGTGGTAAAGTCCTGTGAAGTGGCTATCAAACGGACGTGTTCTAGTGGGTTTTAGGACCATGGACAGACGCCATGATGTGGGACATCTTTCTGTCGTTTGGGAATACGCACAATTCATATGAATGCACATACACGCTTCGGTGCACGCGTACGTGCAATATAGTGCATTGTGCACTATATGTCTACAGTTTCCAGCCTACAAAGGGCCCACATGTGAACACTATATACACTGAGTAAAGAAGGGGTAGGCTACCGTATATAGGTTTATTTAGTCAATTTCAGACGTTGAAGCGCTTATGCTTTTGTGCAGTCTAGCCGACTGTGTTTTCAGTAGCATAGCGTCTATATTATTGTGCAAACGCGTGTGTCTTTGCATTTCACGTATGGCGACTTGTTTCAATAAAGTTGTAGTTGTCTTTAAACAATGCGTTCGGTGGCTTTCAGCACCACGGTCAGATCTCGCGAAGAGAACAATAGACGGATCGGCGGGCCTTGATGTCAGGTACCGTCAACCAATTGTATGCGTTTATAAAACGAAAATAAATAAATGTAGGCCTACTACTATATGTAGCCTAGGATTGTAACATACAAAATATTGAACTCTTATCTTTCGCAATACGCCGGACTCTATCAATGGTAATTGTGTAATCAACCTAACACTCCACTGATACAAACCACAGGAGTAGGCTACATCCCCAACCTTCTGAAATTATGGTAACGATGGCTATTGTAACTACAAGCCACGCTTTATGCATTTCAAGTGTTAATCTACAAGAGAAAATTTGAAGAAAAAAATTAAGATAAAGCCTTAGTATTGCAAGTGGACTACTGAAAGTTATCTTCGGGCGAACAATCGATGAAGAATTGTTGACAGTCCCTGCCCACTACATCGCAGTTCGTCAGAGCTCAAAGGAGAGGGAGCGAAGGATAGAGACAGAAAGAGGGAGACACCGGCCGACAACGTCAAAGCGACGGGGTGAAAAAAAGGAGCACCACTCGAGAAAACATCTAAACTGTAACTACATACATTTATTTAATTATTATTGCGCGGTTATCAATGGTAATACAATGAATAATAATCAAACCGATAAACGGAAACGATAGCTATACTATCTAACACAATACTAGCTTGCTAGCTTGGATAATCACGACAGCTAGTTGATAAGTGTGGAAACCATTCGGGGATCCAGTTTAGTCAATATTATCGGTGAGAAGGGTAAGGTTTGACTATGTATATATAAGTGGGTTTCACAAACCTGTAAGTGATACAGGACGGAGTGGTAGAGATAGAAGAGCGTCACACGCTCGTATTCTAACCGGAGGGAGGACGTAAAAGCGCGACACGGATTTATCAGTGCTCTGGCACAATCGCATGTCAATACATCAGGGCTGAAACTCTACCGAAGCACAAACACAACAAACATTATTTCCACTGGAAGAATAAAACAACAGAAAAAGCACAAGAAGAGGGACAAATTGAACACAACACCTGGGGAGGAAGGGAAAGACAAAAGGAAGAGAACAGAAACCGGCGAAAGAAGAACCGAAGAAAACAAACCATATATTGGATTTTTTTTTTTTTGACTTATGAAAACATTTGGATATTTTCAAAACTGAGCTATTTTCCTCTGGCATTTGTTTAGGCGGTATACGAAAGGTAACATCTTATGTAGCCTATACATATGTGACTAACGTCAACCTAACTGGACAAAGAGAAGCGCCCCCATACATTGACATACAGTCCCACTATACCCACAGTGGGGTTAAACAAAGGAGCCCTACGTAAAGACTGTTACTGTTGATGCACATTAATATTTAAAATTTGCACAGACACCCCGAGGACTACATCCTAAAGAGAAGGTAATACATGATTCAAACTATTATTAATAAAAGCTAAATCTGCAGAGGTTTTTAAATATAGTTTTGCGTGCATTGCCAGAGGCTGCTGTTTATTCATTTTTATAGCCTAATGAATGTGTTCTCGCCATTCTTGTGGCAGAACAGCTATTGTTTATTTTTGTGTGCATTTTTTCCTGTTTTTTACGTCTTAATGATCTGTATTTCATTACATTAAAAGCACAAGTTTTATTTGTTATATTATGCTATATTTTATGACTCACTGTTTGGGTAACAGAACAAGTATAGCCATGAATAAAAATCAAAACAAATGGCAGAAAATACTATTTTCTCCACTGTTTCCTGCGCCATCCACGTTCACACCACCCACCCCATTTCTTTTGCATCTCAGACCCGCTCTCTTCCAGTACCCCGAGTCCAGTTTATTCCCCAGTCCGCTGTTTCAGTGTCTGTCCACGGGCGCATCGGCTGCACCCCCGCGCAACGACCCAATGAAGGAGGCCGACGCAATTAAACTGTTTATCGGGCAGATTCCCCGAAACCTGGAGGAGAAAGACCTGAAGCCTATCTTCGAGCAGTTCGGGAAGATCTACGAGCTGACGGTGATAAAAGACAAATACACCGGCATGCACAAAGGTAAAACTTCACACATCGCTATACCGTAAGCCAGCGGTGCTAGATACGTACAAAGCAATAGCATTGGAATACAGAGAAACTGAGACCTGTTGTCACATTTGACTAACTTGCGCAGGATGAGAACTTGTTTGTTTATTTGCGATAACTCTTTATTGCCAATCTATTTTACGCATAATTTTGCTAACACCTTCTATGTTTCTTTCGATGAAAAAGCTTTCACTTTGATATAACATGAGGCGACAGACAGATAAAGATAGATAGATGTTGGTAAGATTGAACATATCTGTTTCGTCTCCAATATGAAGTTCTTCAAAAAAATATCTGTCAGTGTGGCGCATTGTGCGTTCACTGTGAGAGGCATATGCAGGCCAATGGAGCTACCACCTGTTTAGAATTAGAGGAGATCAATGCTCATAGTCGGAAAAGAGGCAGAGAACAAAAAACAAATAAATGAAAATGAAGAGAGCGAAAAGAGAAAAGGGGACATGGGGATGTGAATGGAGGAGAAGAGGAGGACTGAGTCTTGGAGAAAAGATAACGTCACAAACAAGGGAATTGCGTGAGGGCTTGCCAGTCTACTCCGGTTCTGATTGCTGATCGTGAGCTATGCGCATCTAAACATGGCTCTTGGCTTTGGGATTAGTGATGTCCTGGCTCTCTCTCTCTCTCTCTCTCTCTCTCTCTCTCTCTCTCTCTCTCTCTCTCTCTCTCTCTCTCTCTCTCTCTCTCTCTCTTCTGGAATACTCTGAAGAATGCTTTATTGCTGTCACTTATTTTAATAAATTTCCAGATCTGTACAGAAACAAACATAAAACAGATTAAACTACTAGTATACTCTAAGCAGAGAGTGTACATATATGTACTGTGCGTGTGTGTTTGCACGCGCATCTCTAGTTATTTATCTGTTCTTGGAGAGTAAAAAAACAAAACAAAAAACAGGCTAGACAGTTATCCTCCGGGAAGGATGACAGTCCGCCTGTTTTTACGAGTCACCCGGGAGCAGTTTGGTGTTGGTCATGAATCCAGGGACTGGGGAGGTCCTGTACGTTAGGGGTTAGGATAATCACCTCAGCCCCGACTCCCAGACCTTGACCTCCCGCCGTGCTGTCAGCGAGCTGCTGTCACGACATGGTTTTTTGCGTTTCACCGTGTTGTGCTTTACAGGGAAATATTACACCTCCCAAAGGAGAAATGTGACATTTTAAATGTAAAACGGGAGGGTTGCCACAGACTCGCAGTGCGTTAAATTCAGAATGTCGCGGTGTCGTTCTCCCCTGTGATTTGGGGTTGAGCGAGCGATACCTTTTCGTGCTCGCGTGCGCCGAGCTACAGGTGCTTTCTAATTGGAATGAAACAGCACGTCTTTCTGCTGTACTGAGGAAGCACAGGCTTTTATCCTTCAGCTTTGGGGATTCCTTTTCATGGAGAGCAGAAATAAACTACCTGTCATGAATCTGTAATTCTTCACCAGATGGGAGATCCACAGAGGAACATGAATCTCTGGAACAGTTGAGTCTTCTCTTGCCATCACTGTTGCTGGCTGTCACTATACATTCTTGTGCGTGCCGTTAATCAGAACTCAACATCTGTTAGAGCGAGAAAATATGGATCTGTGTCTTAACACTGTGCTGTAATTTGAGTGCAATCTTGTGGAAATAGATAGACATTGTTTACCCTTCTTCGAGTGCATGTGATCTAATGGTGCTTGGGAAAGGTTTTTTTTGGGCACCTTGTGGAGCGTGTGTGTGAGTGCGTGCGTGTGTAAATGTGCTTTTGTGAATATTTAAATGTGTATGTGTGTGAGAACATGTGTGTGAGTAAGTGCGTGTGTGTAAATGTGCTTTTGTGAGTGTTTAAATGTGTATGTTTGTGTGTGTGTGTGCGTGCATATGTGTGTGTGTGTGGATTGTATACCTCTGATGGTTGCACATAGCAGAGAGCCCTCATACATTAATATCTGCCTGTTGTCTTAGTGGTTGTGGCAGGTGTAGCAACAACGATGGTGAGCTCATCCTCCTACACCCAGGTACAGCAGAGAGAGAGAGAGAGCGTGTGAGTGAGAGAGAGAGTGAGAGAGTGGCAGTTTGCCTTCTCCACACCAGCTGCTTTTCCAGCGCTGGAGTAGAGACCCGCTGCCACATTGTGCTGGGCCGTACGGTTCCACATAGCTGTGTCACTGTTAAATAAGCTCCAGTGTGCCGTGATGCCGTCGTATTTCTACTGTGTCTAGTGTTATGGAATATTGCGCTGTGCTATGCCTTACTGTGCTGTACTGTGCCGTTCTGTGCTGTAACGAGCCGTGCCATACCTTTCTGTGCTGTGCAATACTGAACTGTGCTGTGCTGTTTCTAGGATGGAAAGATTTTCTGTAACACTGTCAGATAATATATTCCTCTGATTTATACACAATTATTTAGATATTACTTATGTCCATTTTTATTAGTATTGAGTGTTTTACAAGCATACTTTTGCAGTATTTATTAATGGATACTTGGAAGCAGAGTGAAGTACAGGGCAAATGCATAACAAATTGCACTTACATTACATTTATGTATTTAGATGCTTCTATCCGGAGTGACTTGCATCATGGTGCATATAACAAGGTTAGAGCAGTATAGATATATAAAAATAAACTGTAACACAATGAAAATAAAGCCATGCTGTAGTAAATATATTGGCTTGCACAAGTGCCATAAAGAAGTGGGAATATTAATAGAGGTCCATCTTGTAAAAGAGCTTTAGCATTAGCCGTAAAAGCATGGACAGTCAGTGGCTGAGGATGTTGGATCTTAGTATTAGGGGAGAGAAAGAGCGTCTGGACCGACGGGCCCAAGACGCTGTTTTAAGAGGTGTGCTTGCAGTCTGTGTTGAGTGCACTTTGTCTGTGAGAACAGCGTGCATGCATGTGAGCGTGTGTGTGTTTGAGCGTGTGTGTGAGCACGAGCATGTGTGTGTGAGCATGTGTGTATCCGTGCACGTGTGTGTGTGTGTGTGTGTGTGTGTGTGTGAGAGAGTGTTTGTGTGAGGGTGTGTGTGAGTATGTGCAAGCGTCTGTGTGTCTCGTCTCCGTCTGATTGAGTGTACATGCCCGACCGGGTCCCCCAGACTACGTGCATTTGGCCAAGGACAAGATGCCCCTCGCAAAGGCACTAGCTGGATGACGCTAGAACGTGTACCCTCCAAGTACCAGATAATTAGAGGCAGTTTCCGAGCACCACCCGCAGACTCCTCCGGTCTAACCCACCTCTCTCCCTCTCTCCCTCTCTCTCTCCCCCCTCTCTTTTTCTCTCTCTTTCTCTCCCCCTCTCTCTCCCCTCTCAGGATGTGCCTTCCTGACTTATTGTGCGAGGGAGTCGGCGCTGAAGGCCCAGAGTGCACTGCACGAGCAGAAGACGCTTCCAGGGGTGAGGCTTAATTTTCACTCTGCGCTGCTTGCCGACTATGCTCAACTCCCCATAAATACACAGCTGATAACAGTGCTTGGAGTTACTACTAGAGTTCACTCTACAGAACAGCAGCTTACATTTCCCATGAGAGCACACTGTTGCATTGCACATTGAACAAAAACATTTTTTAGTACCCTTGATAAATTTATTCAGGGACTTTATTCATGTCATAAATGTTCTTGTGTGATATATTGTGGCCTACATGTTGTCATGTGATATATTTCAAAATTGCACATTCTACAGTACATGCATGTGAGATATAATTGACATAGGCTACTCTGAATATATTTTAACATAAGATATTAAGCATTTGAAATGACTATTTTCCGTTTGTACTGTTCCTGTCTTCCATTTCTCCGTACGTTATGCAGTGCTTGGTGCACTGCTCTGTGTTAACAGAATGATTCAGCTCCATGTACTGACAGCAGACAAACGCTTTAATCAGGCATTCTCATCGGGCTCCTAAATCGAGAGACAAACACGAATAAGCTTGGAAACAAATTGTTCTTTCCACTGTCAGTCTCTTTCACTTTATCTCTTTCTTTTCTCTCTTATCTCCTTTTATTCTGTGGTGTCGTTCTCCATTTGCCCGTCTTGTGCCAATTTTTATTAGTTTTTTGAGAAAAACAGTGAGGGAGGGAGCGAAGGAGAGAGAGAGAGAGAGAGAGAGAGAATGATGGTGGAGGAAGGGAAGGGGGAGGTAGTGTTAATACTAACATTAATCCAATTAGTAGCCTGACATTAGTCTGACCTTTCAGTGAAAATCAGCCAGGCGGTTGTTCTTACCCACACTGGTATCACCCCCTCTCACCCCACTATCCCTCCTCTCCCCCCTCTCCCCACTCACTCTCCTCATTCGCCCCTGAACCCCCACAGTCCCTCCCCCTAAATCAGTTGTTGCCATGAAGAAACATGCCAGAGCGATACACAGGAGCCGTACTAAATGTAAATTATCCTGCTTTGACCATTACTGCTGACAGTAATGAGTACCGCATAATAATAATAATAATAATAATAATAATAATAATAATAATCATCATCATCATCACCATTATTATTATGATTATGATTATGATTATCCTGCCCTTTCCGGTGTAAGCCCCTGTTTCAGCAGCTCCAGCTCTCCCGCTTCCACACACCTCCTCTTCTCTTTCTCTAAATCTAATTTAAATCCTGGATGGAATTAGTGCTCCTCAGTTTTCCAGCTCCAGGGTCTGCCTTAATCTCTCTGTCCCCTCTTTGTAAATCCAGTTTCCACGGCAAAGTGTTATTTCTGCTAGCTCCACCCAACCCCCCAACAACATATCAGTCCAGGTTCCCTGAACAAAAAATCTAGTTTCCCTCTTTTACATTTCTCCTGCCTTTCCTCCAACTGTAATGGCCAAAACACTTGAGCCTCTGCTTCTTCCTCTACCCTCTTTTATTCCTGGCCTTTCCCTCTCTCATTTCTGGCCCTTCTCTCTCTCATCCCTGCCTCTTCCTTTTCTCATTCCTGCCTCTTCCCTATCTCATTCCTGGCTCTTCTCTCTCATTCCTGTTTTTTTTCTCTCACAGCGCTTGTAGGGCTGCAGTGTTATTCACCAGGGATCCCATTTTCCCATTTGAGTTTCGACGTTTGGAGAAATGCAGAAACGTGCGGAACTGCGTTCAGCAGTAAGGAAAGCCGGTGGATCGTTCAGGGTTCACCGCACGTGGGTGAAGCTAAATTGTAGTGATATGGTCGGTGACACAGCATTCCCTGAAGCAGCGTATGTCAGAGGACATATAAGTGCTTATGACAGATCGTGTAGTGCTTGTGAAGGTGTATTATGGTGCTTGCGCGAGAGGACAATTGTGCAGCATCCTTTACAGGAAAAAATTAATCTTAGCCTGAAATGATGCAAATTTGTTTTATTAAATATGATGGGAAGAGAGAGAGAGAGAGAGAGAGAGAGAGGAGAGAGGAGAGAGGTGAACAGATGGTCTAATCTGAGTGCCATTTGGTCATGTGATTTATTGCAGGTGAGGAGAAAAGACAAAAGCAACACTCAGTGTGCAGGAAACAAGCATTACTGCTCTGCCTCTCTCCGTGCTTCTCCCTCTTTCTTTAGCTCCTCCCCGTCCTTCTGTCTGGATCCAGATTTTAATCTGCTGTGTTCTGTAGCCTGCACATTAAAGCTGTTGCATTCTCAGAGATTCATAAAGCATTACTGGCACTGTGCAGCCGAGCTTGGGGAGATAAGACAGTGCCTTCAGGTGTACGGCATAGAATTAGAGCGGCAGAACGGACAACTTTGTGGTGTGTGTACGTACGTGCATGTGTGTGTGTGTGTGTGTGTGTGATCAAGATTCTGTCTAGATTTATATGGAACTGGATCCTGTATTGGCTTTTCTGAATTTGTCCAATAACAGGGGAGAGTGTTAATCCAGCCTCATAGATTAGGTATTTATAGATAAGAGATTTCCAGTACACATTTTTGAAAACAGCTTTTATATATACTGCTATAGCATAACTGCAGGTGCATGGTGTCCCACATGGGGTGGTCTGGGGGTGCTTCCTCTTGCACTTTCCCCTGTGATCTGGACATTGTGCACTAAAGACAGGGGCTTTGGGCTTCCTGTTTGTCTTGCTGTGAGTGCATGTGTGTGTGTGTGTGTGTGGCAGGCAGAGGTGGAGGTGAACAGGTGTGTGTGAGTGTGTGAGTGTGAAAGCGAGGGGGCGGAGTGTGATGGGGGTGGTGCGTGCCTGTATGTGGAAATTTGTCGTGAGCTATAGCTCGAGATGAAATGGAACGAGATCTCACTTGAAGAACAGACTCCAGCGTAAAAAAAAAAGTGTTTGTGCCAGGGGGTCTCGCACCATAAATAGAAGATTGAGATTAGACCGCCTTCTCCTTGCATGAACCTAATGCATGGTGTCATCAGGAGCAGGGCCTGCAGCTCTGCTCTGCTCGTATCAGCCCAGAGCGCTAACAAGGTACACTTGACAGGTCAGCGTAGGGTACATCTCGTTCTTATTGCCAACATTATTCGGTTAAATGCTAACATTTTTACGCTGGATTTAAGTCTGTTTAATTGTGGCGAAGCTCCTCGAGGTGGTACTGTAACAAAGCTCCCATAACATCCACCTGGAATTGGAACCGCCGACCCCAATGGCCCCCATGTCCAGCTCTCTGACCCCTGCGCTACGTCCCTTTGTTTCGCTGCATTGTGAACGAGCAGACCTCCAGCCTCTCTCCGTGTGCATTGAGTAATTATAACTGCGGATCTGAGGGAGAGGTGCGCTGAATGAGTGCGTGAATGGAGGAGAAGCATGATGAATGGAGAGAGGGGGGGAGGGGAGGATGAATATGGAGAAGGAGAGAAGGATCGGGGGAGGGTGAGAGGATCAACAAAAGTTTGACATAATGAGCCTTAGGGGGGTTGAGGTGGGACCAGGGAGCATGTCTGTCATTTTAAATAGAGACATCTGGTAGTGATTGAAGGAGTGTGTTTTCGGTGGTAATGGTGGTTGTGTGTGTGTGTGTTGGGGGGGGAGGGTGTTAGGGGTAGGAGTGGCCCTAGGTTGAGCTTGAAAGGCTTTGATTGTATTGCACTGTTTTGTTCTTTACATTGCTGTACTGTAATTGGTTGACTGCTTTAAATCAAATCATGTTTGCTGTACAGTTTATGTGCCGTGAACAGTGACATGCATGCACATGTAAAACAGTGTGGACCTTTATTATTAACCAGCAAAAGGGGATTCAGTCTTTATGCATGTGGAAGAGGGAGAGAGAGAGAGATAAAGAGAGAGAGAGACACGGAGGGGGAAGGGGAGCTGGGTGGTTGATTCTGGTCGTAGGTCTCGTTGCCAGGAGACAGTGGAACAAGAGATGCTGGGTTGCTAGGCAACCAGCACGATGCGATGGCCAACTGTGTGAAAAAAAAAGGGGGGTGGGGGGATTTGTCATTGTGTGTTCCCTATCATTTTTACACATTAGTGTTGTGTTGAAGGGAGTCTTCCTCTCGATTGTCACTGATGTTCCAGATGATCTGACCCGTCAGTTTGACAGGGCAGGGCTGTAAATGTCTGCCAGGAGAATGGGAACGTATGTGACTGAAATTTAGTGATGGAAGATAACAATTATCGTAATGTCATCATGGCTTGGGAGGGTTATTGTATTATGCAATTTATGGATCACAACATAAAACAGAAACAGAAACATAATGGCACAATTTTACCCCCCCCCCAGCAGGCACGATGTTAGAACGGTCCAACATATCTGTTTGTTAGACTTGAGGGGAGGGCATTTGGTGGAATGAAATTTGATTGGATAATCCAAGGATTTAATATCCTGTAATCCTTGGAAAATCCTTTTGGCATTGCTGCAAGAACTGAGATTAACTGGGTGTGCGCATGTGTGTATGTGTGTGTGTGTGTGTGTGTGTGTGTGTGTGTGTTCTGTGTTATTAAGGCTACCATTCTCAGTGCCTTCATGTCTTTGAGATGCTGTGTGCAAATGCATTTTTTTCTTAATGCTTTGATGATTCCTATTAGCAGCACAGTCAAATTAACAAGCGCTACGGTCATGGAGATGAGATAGTAAGAAACAGGAAGAGGAAGTAGGCTGCTTAGTTCTGGGTGGAAGATGGCTGAAATTGAGGACAACTGAGGGGTGGAGCGAAGGTCAGAGATCGACTGAGTTTTTCGCCCCAAATTTCCTCTCTTTTGATAAAGGGGATTTCTCTTCACATATGCTTTATTTAACACCCACTCCGCCCTTCCTTTAATCATTCGCTGTGACACTATCCCTTTCCCCCGATCCTTCAGCTCTATTTATTCATTTGGATTGGAGTTTTATTTTCTCTCACCATTTTTTGATCCCCGCCCCTCCTCTCTTTTTCTCTCTCTTTCATATTAGATTTTTCTCTCCTCCATCCCCCACTTCATGGCTCCATCCTCCCCGCCTCCTCCCCCCCCCCCTTCTCCCTCCAGTACTTTGCCGTCGCCCTTGGCAACTAACATCCTTGTTTACCTGCCGACGATGCCGTCAGAGGGTTGCCGTGGTGACGGCAGTGTGAGAGGAGGGGTTGGTTGCCATGCTGACCGGGACTGCCATTGCCATGGCAGCCTCTGGTTCACACCTGCCACTTCTCTTTTTTATTTTATTTACCTTCCCAATCCCGTTATTGATATCCCTCTTAGTGTGCAGCATGAACAGAGATGAAAAGAAACAGACTGTGCTCTTACTGTTTGAATATTATTTGTGCACATGTCGGAACGTCGAAAACAGGAGAGGGAATCGTGCTATTATTTGACCTCTTCCCACTCCTGATTTATGACACAAAACTTTTGTGAGCATCTAACCAGTAAACCACAGAACCTCCTTTCCCTGCCTGTGTCCTCCTCCTTTTCGTTCTTCCCTTTCCTCGCTCTGGTTTTCTTCTTCTGTCTCTCTCCTCGTCGTTCTCATAGCAGGTGAAAGTATCAGAGTTCCCAGATTAAATGCAGCACATAAGACATTATATTTTTTCCTAGCTCTCATTCCATTGGCTCAGTGTAGTTTGTTGGATATTTTTATTTGTAAGACGGTAGCTCGTCCACATGCTGACATATGCCATTCCCGTCAGAATGACACTGTACATCCGTGTAGCGCCCCCGTTCAGCCCACACAGTGAATGTTTGTGTGCGAGCGAGCGAGCGAGCGAGAGAGCGAGTGTATATCAACGTGTCAGTTTTTCTGTCGCAGACCACGTAAGTGCACATATAATGGGCCTTGGCCGTGATCAATACCATCTCACAAAGACCGATTATGACCGATCAATCACGTCGATTGACCAGGGACTCACTCAAATTACTCACGCTCTCTAGTTAACAGTTCATTAAGCCGCTCTCAAGGCATGAAAGGGGTTGATCTCCCTCCTGAATTATCGTTTCTCTCTCTCCCCCTTTTCTCTCTCTCTCTCAAACATGCACTCTCTCTTTATTTCTTTTCCAAGCCCCCTCTCTGCATTGCACTGTTCGTGTGAGTGACTCGTACCCATAACTGTACACAGAGCCAGTGGTAGTGTAGAATGTCTCATTTCATCCTAAAGCCTAACTCCACAGGCCTCATCCTCCGGTTCCCTTCTTTTACAGTTCTCTCTATTATTTGGCCTTTTGTCACACCGTTCCTGGATTTCTCTCACCTTTCCTCTTATTATCTCATTTCTCTCCCCATCTCCAGTCTAGTCCAGTCCCGTTCTTCTTAAATGAAGCGTTTGGTGAGAAAATAAACTATAAAAATGACCTCACACACCCTTATTTAAAAGATAACTTGCCTTGTAATGGGACACACTTTTTTTGTTTTCTATTGCTTGTTGCGTCTGTAGGTCTTGGAGAACAGTGTTCTTGAGGTCAACACTAAATAGATTTACATTCACCCCTGAAAGCTTTACGCCTTTGTATTCGACAGCAGTGCACAGCTGCAATGGTGATTTATCACTTGATTACAATGTACAGGTCATTGATGGCTGATATTTTGCAGCCTGGGAATTGGAGTGAGAGGATTGGGCGCTCCATTAATAAAGCCTTCAGATCTGTCAGGGTTTAAGCCTCAATGCTTATAACCTGTAAAGTTAATGCCTCTGAGGAACATTTTCTATGACTAGTATTAATTATTAATATTGGAATGAGTCTAGAACGATGCTTGGTCATTGTACACTGGGTCAGGCCCAAGTGTCGACGTGGAGAATGAGAAGAGAGTGTACTGACTAAGGCCTACGGAAGCAGTGTCACTCTTTTGTATCTGATATCGCACGCTAACTGGCTACTTTAAACACGCACTGTGCAGCTAAATTATGTTGTATTATTGTGTAATATTGTGTGGGACTTTTGATACTTTCTAGTCTCAAAGTCTGTGACAGTTTTACATGGTGTTTTGGGGAAGGGATCGAACGCTTAAGATCTGCGTTCAAATTTATGACCTCTTTCTCTCTTACCCTCCCTTCTCTTTCTCGCTCTATCTCTTTTCTTCTTTCCCACCCCTCTCTCTCTTATTGTACATCATATTTTATTTAATTCTATTTTATTTCCTTTTTATGTGGTGTGCAAGTTGATTATTTAATTTTGCCTGTAATATGTGAACTAGTAGGTCTCGTTTTTTCTTTTTTTCCATTCTGTGCAAAAATATTTTCCTCACTCTCTCTCCCCTCTCTTTCTCTCTCTCTCTCCCCTCTCTCATCCCCCCCTCTCTCTCTCCATCTCTCTCTGTGCCTGCTCCTCCCCTTCTGGCTCCTCTCCGTCTCTCTCCCATGTTCTCTCCGCTCTGGTCTAATCCTGTCACTTCTTACGTAATCCAGATTAGCTGGCAAGCAGTTTTAATCTCCGCTCTTCCTCAATCCTGTGTGGGTGGCGTTTTACTCGCTATGTAGATATGTGGACAGGGAGGGTAGGGGGAGGAAGAGAGAAACCGCTACACAGAAATCACTGAAAAACAGGAAAGGCTAAGAGATATACAGGGTGTTATGGGGAAAGAAAGAGAGAAGGTAGAAGAGTGCATGAGAGAGAGAGAGAGAGAGAGAGAGAGTTGGAGAAATTTCATTGGAGAAATGAAAGGTGAGTATTTTTAACACAAGCACAGTTAGTGTTTATATTGTTAATATGAATGTCACAACCCCCCCACCCCCCTCCACACACACACACATGTGCACACACACACACACACACACACACACGCACACATTACGGATGAATTCTGACCTGCGCAGAAACACACCCTGATGACTCTTCAGAAGGACTTCTTTTACACAGGCCGGAGATATAACGCAGCTAACCGTGCCAATCTGCCCTGTGGTTTTCAGATGAACCGGCCCATCCAGGTGAAACCTGCGGACAGTGAAGGCAGAGGAGGTAAACGCACCTGTCCATGAGAATACCCTTCCTATAACACACCTGCATGTAACCACACCTTTCCAATACCAGGCCTGTCCATAACCGCATACTTTTATTTAAGCATCATTCCATGAACACACCTGCAATATCTGCATATAAACACACCTGTCCATGAGCAAACATTTTAAATAATACACCTGCATATACACCTTTCAATAATACACCTGAACAACAGCTTCCAGGAGCACACCTGTCCATAAGCACAGTTGCATGTAGCCACACCGGTTTATAAACACAATTTCACACACCTGTCAAAAAAGGGACACCTGGTGACATCATACCATGAGCACTCACATTTAACCTCAGTATAGAAACATAAATATCTTACCACACCATCTAAATCACCATAAACTTTTACATCTACAATTGTTCTCTTTACTTAACCCTGAGATAAAACCTCTATATACACATTTACGCACACTGATTCCCATTCACATAGTTATACACACTTATACCCATTCACACACAGTTACACACACTGATTCCCATTCACACACAGTTACACGCACTGATAGCAGTTCTTACTCTTCTGAAATTACTCAGCAAAAACTTGTATCTAGACCAGATACATGCTCAGTGGGTGAGCTGTACACGCAGTATTCCTGTGTCACTGTTCATTTAACATAGTCAAGCAGCTACTTTAGTGAAATGTGTTTAGTTCACTCTGCCCTCTGGTGGAAATGTGTAAACTTGCAGGATAAAAAAAGGCCTATTATGAATATGTACCACTTATGTACTATTTGCATAATTTTGCATTTTAATGCATGTGTGCATTTAATATTTTTATGCATTTTAGAATTTTAATGACATAGGTTTTGTAGCATAATTTTAGTGTCTGTAAATGCATATGGAAACAAGCTTGTGTGTGTGCATGAATGAACGTGTGAATGAATTTGCATAAGCGAGTGTGTATATGTTTACAAAGTATTCCGGCACTAACTACTCCCGATTTTTGTTTACCACATCCCTTCATCTCTTCCCGTACCTCCTGTCCCGTTCCTCTTTCACCACATCCCTTCATCTCTTCCCGTACCTCCTGTCCCGTTCCTCTTTCACCACATCCCTTCATCTCTTCCCGTACCTCCTGTCCCGTTCCTCTTTCACCACATTCCTTCCTCTCTTTCCGTACCTCCTGTCCCGTTCCCCTTTCCTCCCTGTATTTTTCTCCTCCCTCCATTCTTTCCTTCATCCCTCTCTTCTCTGCCCCTCTCCCTCTCAGAAGACAGGAAGCTCTTTGTAGGCATGCTGGGGAAGCAGCAGTCGGACGAGGACGTGAGGAAGATGTTCGAACCTTTCGGGACCATCGACGAGTGCACGGTGCTGCGCGGGCCGGACGGCACCAGTAAAGGTAACGCCTGTCAATCAACCCCTCGACCAATCAGTTGCGAAAGATTTATTTATACTACTAGGGCATCACAACAAACAATAAAAGTGATTTGCAGGAATACAGCTGTAATTGTAAAAATTTATCAAGGACGGGGAATAGCTTGAGTTAAGTTGTAGGATAGTACAGAATTAACAGAAAAATATAATGAGTTACAGGATAGTACAGAATTAACAGAAAGATATAATGAGTTACAGGATAGTACAGAATTAACAGAAAGATATAATGAGTTACAGGATAGTACAGAATTAACAGAAAGATATAATGAGTTACAGGATAGTACAGAATTAACAGAAAAATATAATGAGTTACAGGATAGTACAGAATTAAAAGAAAGATATAATGAATTACAGGATAGTACAGAATGAACAGAAAGATATAAACGGCTACAGAAGGAACACACATAACTGTCAGGATTCAAGGACTGATTTCAGATTAAGCTCTGAAAAGAAGCGAATAACTGAGAAATAAGAATGTAATTTAATCGAAGTTCAATTTATAACAAATTTATATTGATCATGAGAATTTGTTGCAGTTCAGTTGCATGGATTTTTGGGGTTTACAGTGTGTTAGTGATGTGTTGCTTGCGCTGTGGTTAATGATACGTGGAATGTTTCAAGCTGTGTCATGCGTGTCTTGATTGATGATGTGTTCTGTGTATCGTGTGGTCCCTGGTTGATGATGCGTCGTGTGTCATGTGGACAGTGGCTGATGCATTGGGCGTGACATGGGTCAGAGCTGATGATGTCATGTGGTCGGTGGTTGATGATGCGTTGTGTGTCATGTCGTCCCTGGTTGATGATGCGTTGTGTCTGGCAGGCTGCGCATTTGTGAAGTACCAGAGTCACGCTGAGGCGCAGGCTGCTATCAGCTCTCTGCACGGGAGCCGCACCCTCCCGGTGAGTCCCTCCCACCCGCGCATGTCGCAGGATGCATGCGCTGACATCATACTGAACACACGCTACTGTTCAACAAACACAGACATGCATGCCAAACACACTGGGAGCAGAGACCTTCCTTGTGTTTAAAATATGTCCCTTTAACTGTAGTTTTACAAACAACTGAATTTCATACTTAGGTTTCTCCACTGTTTCCGTGTGAAACCTCATACCAAGACCGGACTACAATAAACCTTGGGCATGTCTCCTTGTGTGTGTGTGTGTGTGTGTGTGTGTGTGTGTGTGTGTGTGTGTGTGAGTGAACTGTGACTTACTCACTAAAACAGTGTAAGAAGTGTGTTTTGGGTTGTGTGGGACAGTACTAATAAATGTAAGATGCACAATCTCTCCAATAACATACCTCCCCCCATGGGCAATTTATCCTCCCTCTCTCCTCTCCTCTCTTTTACCCTCTTTCCCTTTCTCCCTCTTTCTCCTCTCCTCTCTTTTACCCCTTTCCCTTTCTCTTGTTCCATTCGCTGCTTCTTCCATCAATTCCCCCTGAACCTCCCCCTTCTCTCCTTTCATCTCTCTCCCTCCTCTCTCCCTCTCACTCGCCCCCCTCCCTCTCTCCCGCCTCTCTCCCACCTCTCTCCCTCTCACTCGCCCCCCTCCCGCTCTCCCTCTCTCTCTCTCACCCCCCTCCCTCTCTCCCTCTCTCTCCCCCTCTCCCTCCCTCCCTCCCTCTCTCTCAGGGGGCCTCCTCCAGCCTGGTGGTAAAGTTTGCAGACACAGAGAAGGAGCGGGGGATGCGTCGCATGCAGCAGGTGGCGTCCCAGCTGGGGGTCTTCAGCCCCATGACCCTGCACTTTGGGGCGTACAGCGCCTACACACAGGCAGTGAGTACCGGGGGACTCCCCAAAGTGCGAGAGACAAGGGTCCCACAAGAACGTGTGCTGAACCAGGTGTAGCGACAGTAAACAATGATCCTGGATCAGTTTGAGCTCTCGTGCTTTCCACACATAGTACTTGAGGAGTGGGGGAGCGCAACTTCGGTCACATGTTGGGGGAAGAAGATTAATGGTCATGCTAATTTATACATATTTTAGTTCATGCTAACCGACACGATTTATCTGCACTGGCAAAGGCATGGCATTGGGTTTAGCATTTTTCCTGCCAGCGCATAGTAGCTTAGCTTAGCATTAAGCGTTTCATGAAGTCCCACTTATCCATTACTAGAAAATAATCATTTGGCCTGAATCTGGAGTGGCTGTTGGAGGAATAGCAGCCGTTGAGGTTTCAGGTGACTGATTGAGAAGGTTGTCTTACTCGTGTTCGTCAGTCAGAGGCTGCCTCATGGAAATGGCTGCATCTCTTCACTTCCAATTACATCATCTGTAACCGCGGCGACTCAAGTACCCAGGAAATGAATGCAGACACTAATAAATCCTGACCGAAACCTAACCTGCCGTGTCTCTCTCCCTCCTCCTTCTCTCCGTCTCCTGTCTCCCTCGCTCTCTTCCTCTCCCTTGCTCTCTCCGTTTCCTGTCTCCCTCCTTCTCTCCGTTTAATTTTCCCGCAGCTGGTCCAGCAGCAAGCTCTGGTCGCTCAGTCCGCGTACTTGTCTCCCGTGGCAACGGTCGCTGCGGTGCAGCTGCAGCAAATGGCTGCCATCAACGCCAACGGCATCATTGCCACACCCATCACGTCCCTTGCGCCCTCCTCGGGTAACAGTTTGGAGTTTACCTACACCCCCCCTGTCCCCCTGTGTCGGGAGCCGAGTGCGCCCTCAAACACGTGCGCCCCCCTTTCCACAGTCGGAAAGGCTAGTCTCTCGTCATCTCTGTCTCTGTCTCCGTCCCTCTTGTGTGATTGGTCCTTTTTTGTAGGTACGAACACGCCCCCCACTATGGCAGCCACACCTGTTCCTGCCCTGCCTCCACCAATTGGAGTCAACGGCTACAGTCAGTTGCAAACTGTGGCCAATGGGCAGTCAGCTTCTGAGGCGCTGTACAGCAATGGTGTTCACCCGTACCCAGGTGAGGGGCTCTTAGACAGATATCAAGTATCTGTATATATATATAATTGGTCATGCTTATGTTTTTTTCTCCTCTTTATAAAGGCAGCATGCTGTTAAACATGTTACTGTGCACATGCTAAAAATATATCCTAATGAGTTTAATGGTAATGATCTTCACTGCAAGCATAACACATTTCTTGATATTATAAATTCATGGCTAAGACATCTGCACTTCTAATTAATGAAAAGCAGTTTTTTCACATTCCACACCATGTGTTTTTTTATATCTTTGTTCCTCATGAACTCTCTTTTTTCCCCTCCCTCTCTCTCTACCTCTCTCCCTCTACCTCTTTCCTTCTCTCTGTCCCTCCCTCTTTCTCCCTCCTTCCCTCTCTCTCTACCTCTTTCCCTCTTTCTCTACATCTCTCCTTCTCTCTTTCTCTCTCCCTCCCTCTCTCTTTCCCTCTCTCTCCTTCTCTCTCTTCCTCCTCTCTGTTTCTCTCCCTCCCTCCCTCCCTCTCTCTCTACCTTTCTCTACCTCTCTCCCGCCCTTTCCCTCTCTCTCTTTCTCTCTCTCCCTCTCTTTATCTTTCTCTCTCTCCCTCCCTCTCTTTCTCTCTCTCCCTCTCCCTTTTTCTGTCTCTCTCTCTCCCTCCCTCTCTCTCTTTCAGCCCAGAGTCCTGTAGCAGCACTGGATCCTTTACAACAGGCCTATGCAGGCATGCAGCACTATACAGGTAAGGGCCAGTGTGTTCTGTTAAAATCTCTGAATGTGTGTGTGTGTGTGTGTGTGCGTGTGTGTGCGCGTGTGTGTGTGTGTGTGTTTGTCTTTCAAAAACCCACATAAAATGTGTCTGTACATGTCTTCCCCCCCCCCCCCACCTCTTCCCCACTAGCAACGTATCCAGCCGCTTACGGATTGGTTGGCCAACCTTTTCCACAGCAACACACTTTGGTTGCTCAGCAACACCAGCAGCCCCAGCAACAACAGCAGCGAGAAGGTGACACCACTTCCTGTGTCTGATTTGCACTGCGCCAGTCAGCCTCCTCTCTTTCGCCATCTCTATCCTTTTTTTTTTTTAGCTTTTCAGCTCAGCCATTTTTCAGTTGTGTCTTCTGCCTTTTCAGCTCTTTCCAAATCACTCCTCTTCTTCCCCTTTCACTCACTCTTAACAAGCCGTTCCACCCTTTCCGTCTCTCTCTCTCTCTCACTCTCTCTCTCTCTCTCTCTCTCTCAGTCTCACTCTCACGTCCTGCAATCCTCCAGCCCCTCCCAGACCTGGAGCGTATTTCACAAAGCAGGATTACTGAGTTAGCTGGATAAACTGCACTGAGTAAAATCTGGAGCAGCTCTTCATTTTCCAGATTAGGAAGGGTCTCGGGTTTTTACTTTAGTGCAGTTATCCAGCTAACTCAGTAATCCTGCTTTGTGAAATACCCCCCTGGACTCAAATAGTATTTGTTTTGGATTCAAATACTTTTCTGCATTTGACTAAGCTCGCCTGTTGTATTGGAACAAATGAACTAATCCCAAAAGTGTAAACCCCGCCCATATGCCTCTCCTCGCAGGCTCAAATACTCCAGCCAAGATCAATAGATCACAGAAATGTATTTGAATCCAAAACAAATACTATTTGACCCCAGGGGGGTATACTACGAAGCAGGATTACTTAGTTAGCTGGATAACTGCACAGTAAAACTGGGAACAGCACTTTTTACTTCAGTCCATGTTTCAGATTTGGGAGGGTTCTGGGTTTTACTCAGGGTAGTTATCCAGTTAACTCAGCAATCCTGCTTCGTAGTATACCCCCTAGGTCTGGCCCCTCGTGTCCTCTGTACGTACAGCCTCGGGGCCTTACAGGGGGTCGGTCTGACTGAAGGGCGTGGCGTGTCTGTCCCACAGGGCCGGAGGGCTGCAACATCTTCATCTACCACCTGCCCCAGGAGTTCACCGACTCCGAGATGCTGCAGATGTTCCTGCCCTTCGGCAACGTCATCTCTGCCAAGGTGTTCGTTGACCGCGCCACCAACCAGAGCAAATGCTTCGGTGAGAGCGAGCGAGAGAGAGAGAGAGAGAAGGGGAGAGCGAGCCCCTAGGGGGCGCTCCTGAGCTGCAGCCCTCCAGTGCAGGGCGACCGCGCCCCTTTGTCCGTTGCATTGCGCAGGAGCCTGGCTCTGCTTAAAACCTCATGTCAAATTCACGCGACAGGAACGACCCGCCCTATTTTTAGTAGCAGACTTAACGCTGTCATTACGGTGATGTCATTTAGGATATGACTTTACCCAGGGCGGCTTTTGATGCACAAGATAGCGGAGAAGCAAACGGAATGCAGGCTGCACACTTCCATCATTGAATATTAATGTTGCTATTCATTACATCAGCGTCGCTTCATTCGTTATCATGTTCGGTGTACTATAGACTCTGGAAAATATTCAGGACACCAAGGACAGGGTGTACGTTCTTGCTTCTGGACAGAGCAGGATGACCGTTTTATTGCTTTGCGTGAACTCTGCCTCTTCAGATAACATTAGAAAATATAGTGTGTGTGTGTGTGTGTGTGTGTGTGTGTGGGGGGGGTTGTCTCCATTATTTGTCTCCATTATTTGTTTTTATTTTTAGATTTGTATTATCAACAATAGAGGATGTGGCAGTAGCTCACTGCTTTTTCACCATTTATCTTTAGCCGGACCGCAGCCATTATTTACCATAGTACCCCCCCCCCTCCCCCCTCCCCCCGCCCCTCCCTCCCCCGGCTGGGTAGCTGCTTAGAAGCATCGTAAGACATTGTGTTTCTCAACGCCTCAGGCTCAGCCACTTTCATGAGCTGCGATGTAAAAGGGATGAATAAACCAGCCAAGCGTAACGGTATTTGTACTCTCTACAGGAAGCCAAAACTCAGATACCTTATCCGAAAGAAGCCATTCGGGTTGTCTGATGTACTCTGGGCATCGGAGGGGAATAAATTATTGGGACAGACATTTCATTTCAATTTAATTCAAATAGTTACAATACCTGTTTTCAGCCATAGTATTTTTTTATGATGCTTTTTTAACCAAAGCTGGCTTGTTTATGTGTATAAACCCAGGCTGCAGTCATACAGCCTCGTAATGACACTGGGCATTACCATAAGCTTTGTGACTCATACACTTTCAGTTGTCATTATGCATCCATTTAAGAAGTTACATTTTTCTCCACAGACAATTTCACACACTGCCATGACTAGACACCCTAGAATTAGCTACGCACGTTGTAAGATTGAACCCATACTTAGCCGTAACGGATACCTAATCCTGTAGTTATTCGTTACTTTGGGGCCACTGCGGTGACCTAAGTAGCTTATACTGGGTGATTGACATCACTCTCAGGCCAGCTGGTCAGCAAGAAAGCATTATATGAAAATGAACTAATATCTGGTTGCAATGCGTTATGATAAATATGATTGGGTGTTCCTGATTGGGTGTTCCAAATTGGGGAGCAAAACTGGGAAAAAAATTGTGATAAACATATACATTCCATATCTGCGCATGCGCCAGGCTACATTTTAACAAGGGAGGGGGGCACAGCAAATGCATTAGCTCATTAAGGGGGAGGGGGGCATCAGCTCAGAGAGTTTGGGATCCCCCCCGCCCCACCCCACCCCAACCCACCCCACCCCACCCCCGTGCTGAAGTTTTGTTCCCTTCTCTGCCTTCTTCTTTGTAAGGTTTCGTGAGTTTCGACAACCCCGCCAGCGCCCAGACCGCCATCCAGGCCATGAACGGCTTCCAGATTGGCATGAAGAGGCTGAAGGTGCAGCTGAAGAGGCCCAAGGATGCCAACCGACCCTACTGAGGCACCTGGGAAATGGAGGCAGGTGAGGTCAAGAGGAAGGGAGGGAGGGAGGGAGAGTATGTGGGGGGACGGTTATAGAGGGAAGGGAATGTTTTAAATGTCACAGTCGGGCCTCCATTTGCATGTTTATTTATGTATTTATTTTTGGTATGATTTCATTTTTACTCATCAAAGGTGCTCAAGAAACAAAATCTCAACTGTGAATGAACATAAAGGGTTGACATCAGTACAGAAAGTAAAATTTTTATCGCAAAATTTATTGAAAGGTAAGCTATTAGTTTAAATTTTTAAATGTCAGTAGTGTTTTGAATAAAAGCCTTCGGTTGCATTCGGGAGCTTAGCTCGTGCAGCTGAATCCTAAACCACATAGATTCTCGGGTTGTTAAATCACATTTCAATTTACACTGTGTCAAGTGCAGTTCATAAACACTATGTAAATGAAGGCCTGACTGTATTTTGCTACAAAATAATAACTGAATTTGTCAGGAATAATATGGTATTAACAGGAGTGTGGCTAAATTGGGCCTATCGCTGTGTACTGGGTGAGCTTACTGGTTCAATTTAGAAATATGAAGAGAGTGATGAAATTCAGGAATCTAACGACTTCTGCAGCCAAAAGCATAATTGATAGCTGATATTTAATTAATGCTAATTCAGTAGCTGAAATGTTTAACATTTTAATAAATAAATAAAAAAGAACTGTTATCCTTCTATAATTTTTATTTTTTATTTTTTATTTTTGTGCTGTTTGTATTTTTATTTTCCTGAAACCAACAAACCACACCCAAGAACCTCCCGTCCAATCATAAATCACGGAGACTACTTCGCTATGGCTACGGTTTCCTAGCGACCAATAAAGCCCCGCCCCCTTCCTGTCACATAGTTGTAAGTTGATTGGCCTGTCTTGGTTGCCGTTGGCGATTGCCTGTGTTTGGGTTGCCGTGGCGATTGCCTGTGTTGGTTGCCATTAGCGATTTTGTTTTTGGCTATTGCCTCGAGCCACCGGTCATGCGCTCAACTGCATGGCGAGTTGCCGTGGCGACCATGGATTGTGTTTGGTGCATTGTGATTCTTTTATTTTGTATATTTTTGCGTACACTGATCAATAACTCTCACTCTGAGATTCTATCAAGATATGCTATAATTGCTATAATTATAAATATTTTAACATTTAAACATTTTACTCTGTTTTTACTGATTTATGACTCTCATTATTGATATTTTATCACTATATTTACAGATGTTTCCGGTGGTTTTGTTTTTGATCAGTTTCCTTAGTGTTTTGTTGTCATTAATACCATTACAAATATACAATTTTATATTTAGATTTGGAGTGTATTAGTGCGTGAGGTGTGTGCATGTGTATATGAGCCTGTGTGTGTGTGTTTGTTTGTGTGAGCGTGCAGGTATGTGTGTGAGCTTGTAGGTACGTGTGTGTATGTGTATGTGAGCCTGTATGTGTTTATGTGTGTGTGTGTGTGTCTGTGTGTGTGTGTATGCCAGTGTATTTATTCCATGAGTCATGCCAGGGCTCTCACACTACAGTGCCTGACAGAGAATAGTCACAACCAATTTGTGTCAAATCTGTTGTGAACACACTCGCGGGCAGTGGGTAGTCTGGAGCACAGTTTTGTGAAGTGCTTCTGACCCACAAAAACCCAGAGCGGATCAGAACTCCAGCCCATACCAAGTTCAGAACCAGCCAAACATAAGCAGAGTACTGAAGGAAAGCCGTATACGGCAGCCAGGGTTAGACTGGGGCCACAGGGGACTAATCAACTAAACAAAAGTGGACTTGGAATGAACCGTGCCAGTTTCTGAATAATTCACGATCTCACTTCAATTATCTTGGCCCATCCATTCTCATCATTGGTGTTATTACTGTGTCGTACTGAAAGACACACCCACCTTACGCCATCGGCTGTACTGGATGGGCGGAGCTCTGTTGCTCTGGGACTGCACAGGGTCTGTGGATTGTGTTGGGAGGAGCATAGAGTGGCTTGGTGTTTTTTGATTGGTACTTCTTTTTCTGTCTCACTTCCCTTCCTATAGCTTCTATTGTTCCCTCACTTTCACCTTCTCTCTACTTTCTTAGCCTGTGTTTTGAGGTAATGGTTTGTGGATGTAAAGGTGACTCACGGTGCCTTGTACTGACTGATGAACAGCCTCCCTCTCTAGGAATTCTGGGTATCTCAGACAAACACAAACATTCTAACTGTGTACTTGTGTATACAACGAATAGTTCAGCTCTCCCATGTGAAATACTGCATTTCTTTTTTTATTTTGCTATTTTTAAATTAACACAACCTTTTAAAAGGGTGCCAAGGAAGGCTATGGGGAGCTTTCTACTGGACAATGTTCCTAAGGTTTACATTTTTTAAAGTAACCTGTTTTTTATTTATTTAAAGAGAACAGTTCTAGTTGCCTCTTTTAGAGTACAATGCCCCTCTGGTGTAAGGGCAGACAGGGGCAGCTGGATAAACAAGTTAAAAATACAATAATACGCAGTTATGGCATACCATGTTCGCTGCTCCAAAATGAAAATGTTGCCCAGAATTCCTGTATTGCCAGAGAGTGGTGCATGTTGGGAAACTGTTTGCCTGCCCAAAATAAAGGAATAGACATCTTATTCAACACACACAAGCACAGACACATGCACACGCACACACACGCGCGCGCGCACACACAAACACCTGTCAGGCCACTTTCACTGTACCAATAGCATGGACTCTTTGTGCCTATAGACTCGCAACACAAAGAGCACATCTGTTGAAAGAGCCAATTCATCTATTGTCTGAGTGAAGACAATGAGACAGTAATTATTATGCCTGTAGCAGACCTGACTACAATGGGGAAGAAGAGACAGAAATACACGCCATATTTCGGTTCAGTTCAGTTCAGCCCATATGAGTCCTAATCTCAAAATGAACAGCCAAAATGGGCTCGCTGCTCTGACTTCAGCCGGGATTCCACCTCAAGTTTACGATCGCTGGTCTACCGAACCCTGTTTGAACTCAAACAGTTTCCCCTCATGACTAAGAAGAAACTGTTCTGGATCTAATGAGATTTTGGTGGCCGAGCGATCGAAGCTCACGTATTAAACACATGCATACGGTAGCCTCGCCAGTGACAAAATCTTCAATAATGCATACAAGCGTTCATTAGATGAGGAGTTGCCGTACATTATTGTTTCAGATGAATTACGTGAATATTTATAAGCTCTGTACATGAGGCTTTATGAAATAGTAATTTCTGCAACTCTGAATAGTACATGATACCACCTTTGCTGGGTACAGTACAGCCTTCATTTGAAACTATTTCTGGTTGACATTATGGTTTATTAATGCATGCTCAGCCAGGCAGAGTACTGAAGCTTAGAACCGGCACTCTAACTGAACTGATATTGACACATGAGTGAGGAATACGTTATAGGCCCTGAGTCAGCCAGGTATAGTCTTTGCTCCTGTTTCACTCCCCAATGACTGAGGCCCCACCATTTCCCGTCCAAACTGTGTCTTCCTCTCTTTGGTCCACCACACCTGAGCACCTACTGAGGCATATATTGAGCAACAGAAATTATATTCACAATCCAAAAATGTAATTACATAGATTTCAGCTAGGTGACTATTCAGTAGCTTAGTACAGAGCAGCTTCATACGAATGCTTAATAGAGACCGTTAGAAAGTCATGCCATGCACCGGTTTACAACATGTTATACTGTGCATATTCATTAAGTCCAAATCATTGCACCACAGTGAACTGACATGATTATACATCTGTGCAGATTTGATATGCTGATTAATAGACAGATTCTCTCAGTGCAGGAAATTGTTTTTATTTATTTATTTATTTTTTAAATGAGCTTGTACATCGTTATTAGGGGAAGAGCCAAAGACACAGAGTGTGACCAGTGTTTGAAGAGTCGATGTGATTGACACACATCGGAATGCGTTGGCTGTGTCCAAGTAACACGTTTCTCTCCTGTTCTGTCTCTCTTCCACAGGTGGAACTTATGAGGAAAGTGCAGTGAAGAACTCACTGGGGAATCCACGTTCTGATTTGCTGTTAACGCTTAGCGTACAAATGCACTGGCCATATAATGACACAATCACAATCACGTACAACTCAACAAGCATTAATAAATGTGTACTGACTCAATGCACAAATTCACATGCCACAACAAAGAAATTAATACATATTTACGAGACTGAGTCTCTCTCTCTATCTCACACACACACACACACACACACACGGCTGTACATGTTAAATCAACCACACAAAAACATATCAATTTACTTGCCTAGATGAAATAATTTGGTTTGATTCATGCGTTTAGTTAGTTGTGCAGGGTGTAATAATAATGCAGAGCTCTGGGGCTGGGGAGACGGTACAGATTAAAAAGTGGAATAATTAAATATTATGTATTACTGCTTTTGGTCTATCATGTTGTGAGTTAGCATCTCTACCTAAAAAGAAAAGAAAAAAAGAAATGAACTACTTAAAAGGATTTCAAGAAAAAGGAAGACGCTTCTAACTGTAAATAATTTAGTTTAAGAAAATAAAAGTTTAAAAAAACAACAAAAAATGCAAAATAAACATTATTATTATCATAGGAGTATAGCATTTAAGATTAGAAAATGGGTTGAAAAAGCAACAAATATCAAATTGCAATGTAGTTTTTTTAGCTGTTGGTATGTTGTGGGAGGGTATAAATTGGGTGGAATTTTAATATTTGAAATATTTTTTATTTGTTAATTTATTTATTAATAAGGGAAAGGGGCAATTTTTATTTAAGATTTTTTAGAGAAATCAATTTTTGGGGTCTGTATATTTCAGACTTTAATTGCAAAATTATAAGTATGAATTAATCATTATACTGATTGATATTTCTTATTTATGAATTGATGTTTTTGATCCTATCTTTTTAAGTTAAAATAAAATAAAAATGAACATTAATATGAATGGCCTTTTGGAATTTATTATGACATTATTGATGTGTGTGTGTGTGGCCAGGGTGTTTGCTGAGCACATGATATCCCGGAAGCAAGGATGTGCATTTCATTTTTTTTAAATTTTTTAAATCGTTTGGCGCCCAACGCGGGGCCGTGCATCCCTTCATTTGGAATGTCCAATTGTCTCCCCAACCTCTTTCCTTGAGGAACCCCACTATACAGGAAGTGCATATAATATTAGTTACTTTGAACAGAAATGTGACCGTGAGCGAAAGCTCCATCCACCCGCTTAAATAGGCAATAAAAGCGATTCATGTGGCGCACGTGCACCAGCAGAGGGTGTAACACGACCGATGTCGGGACCCGACGGGTGCAGTTGAACTTTGTCTTTTCAAAATCTTTTTAAAACTTCAATTGCGTCAGGGTTGTGTTTATTGGCGAATTATTAAACATTCAACTGATATGTGATTCTGAGTGCAGCAGTGGGGTGTGTTAATATATAAACTGTTTATTTGTTCATGGGTATCCGTTTAGAGCCTGCGCTGAGGAGACACACTGATTATTATTTCGCTTGGATAGGCTGCCAGAGAACAGATCGATCAATTGGCAAACGCAGCATTGTACTATAATCATAACTATACTACAAATAAAAGGGGCAAGTCGGTCTTCGGGAGGAATGACCGGAAACACTTGTAGCTATCCTCGCGTGCCCGTGCTGCCCATGCATTATCATGCATTTACAGATGACATTACCACTGCGAGGCGCGCGCGCACACTACAGTATACAGATGTAATAGTTTCAGAGACCTCGCCCAGTGCACCACCCCCGCGCGCGCTGCTGCGTTTTGTCAAAACGAGCAAACTACTCTAAGTATGGCGAGGCAAACGCAACATTCATTCAGCTAAAATATGGCTAAATGTAGCCTACTTCAAAACACAAATAGGCTACACTACAGATCTACTGTACGCTTGGGCGTAAATCACTAAATAAAGGACCATTTGCATGTAGGCTACCCTTGACTGGGAAAATGGGAGGAAGTTGCAAGGTTGTAGCCATAAATGTATCACTGCAAGAGCTCTGTGGGAAAACATCTGTGAAAAAATAATTTACAGAGGTGTCAGAGCGAGCGAAGGCAGAAAAAAGTTAACTATTTACGAAATCGAACACGGTGAGTTTTTACGTTTTCAGCAAATAAGCTTCTTCTCACATGCCTAAAAACGTCACTCTAAAACCCTCCCTCCTCCCTCTACTCCCCCACCCTCTCCCCTCCTTTTCAGTCCGCTAGTCCTGTACAACAGCCGGGCTGAGCGACGCCTATTCCCGGGGAACAATCATCGTATTCTTCTTCATTCCCAGAGAGGGATGGAAAGACAAAAGTAATGGATTGAGAGTGGGGGGAAAAATAAGAGGCAACTCGACTGGAATCACTCTTCGTGTCAACAAACAAAAATACCAGGAAAGAAACTAACAAGAAAGCTAGAAGTAGGCTACAAGTTCGATTGTTGGAAATATTCTCGACCATTCCTCCTTTGATCCTTCATTTCCAGTTCCATTTTAACATACTTTCGTGAATAATGCGGACTAGCGTCGGAGATACAGAGGCCGGGCCATAAAGAAACGGGACACGGACATTGACTCATCCGTAGGCTACGGAAAGGCAACTTGGTTTCTCTTGTAGCCTACGACGCCATTGGTACTCAAGATAAGTTGTACTAATTAGTTTGCCGGAAAGCTGTGTTTTGTCAGTTTTATTAACGCATTTACGGCTCATTACTGCGGGGGACTTCTTATTCGTACCTGCGTGGAACTTCAGACTGAAGTGAGTAGCTACCGTTATACGAAACTATTTCCTATTGGCTGCTTATGAGGTTTTGGTAATGCAGTTTTACGCTTGGGCCTAATGGTTTCTCATGTACTGGCATATCTCTGACTTGTCTCATTTCATTGCTTCAGTTGGCAGCTGCCTGTTGAATATTTCCTTGCTGATTACCGTAAGTCAGATGATATATAACGCACACTATCCCCACCTAAAGTCTCCGGGAACTAATTTGACCTACCGACACACGAGGCAGACACATAGTCTAGCATCTTTAGAGACCGACGTCGGCAGGCTATCACTAACAATACAAAATAATAATAATACAGACAATTAATATACCGTGAAGTCAGACACTCGTGGAAGCATAGAGCTACGTGTTGTAGCCTATGCTATAGCTACGCGTTCCAATGCAATTCAGTTGTAGCCTACATTATCGTATGGCACATGTGGTTAGTACGTGCAGAACATGTGTGTGTACCATTTTGTACTATACGAAGGTAGCCTACAGACTAGCTACGCTCACCTTTGTAAACTTTGTTGTACTATGGTAGCAACCTAGCAGAAAACACAATTTTGCACATTTGCATTCTCAATTCTACAATAGCTAGATGCGCTCTGGTATGTCTAGCATGTGTTATTAGAACAGTTGTATTAATATTACCTGGAGAGTTGATGCAGAACACAAACGCTCACGTGCAAAAAATGGAAAGATCGCTTCATCAGCTTTGCCTCGTGAAAATGTATAGGCTACAGCTGCATAATACGCTACCTTAACGTAAGATCTGAAGTGGTTGCATTAAACAAAAATGTAATGCAGCCACATGTTCCTTTACTCACACAGCAACCCTGACCCCATATGTTATGGCAAACTAGCCATAACCAGCAGTTACTGTTAGATAATTCCTTTGTTCTAATACAGCTAGCTACACTCCGCACACAATGTTGTGTGTCAGCATCACTTTTTAGCTGGGGCCAGAGGAAGCCAAAAGCAAGCGAAGTTTTTAGCCACTTCAGTAACTAATGAAATGGCTTAATGATGGTTGTTTGCTTGAGAACACCGGCCTCTGATCTCTGAAGGGGCTTGTCCGCACTGTTTATGCATAGCGTGGCAGGCTTGCTAGGTAGACTAGAAGCCAACTCTAGTCTCCAGTGACTACAATAGCGGTTCCCACATCTTGATTTCGAAAGCTCTACTGTAGATTTCGACTGTCATGTGAGAAGAGGTGAATCTGTATTGGGCCGGGTATGAGGTAGGCTAACTAGCCTACACATTAGATACCGCCGAGTGCATAAGAGTGGCTTTTACTGTCGGTAAATTATTGAAGTAGTGATATGCCCCAACCCTCGGACATTTAAAATCTTAGACCCCGAGAGAAAAGTGCTGGGTGTAAAGTGAAAATCAGATGGCCTGAGCGGTTCAAAGGGGGAGACGCGCCGATAAAGGCGATAGTATACGTGGAATGCCTCAGTGCTTTGGTCCATGTGTGTGGTGATAACGATCCGCTGATATCGCGTAAAGCTGAGAAGAGTACAGAAAGCTTGTCTTAATGGTGCGTGCCTGTGTACTAATGCCCTATAGGTTATAGCCTATCTCGTGTTTGTGCTAGAACAACTTGATAAGCTTGAGGTCGTGTGGTTTCTCCTTTCTGATCGCCACACCATTTAAGCCTACTCAATTTTTAATAAAGCAGGATAATAACTGAACAGTAGCTCATATGGTGTCTTGTCTAAGATCCATACACGATATATATGCTCTTGAGCGACGAGAATTTCAAGCGTAAGTCCAGAAAAGTTACGAAGTTACGCAGTGTTACCGGAAATGATTATCGCAAGTGTCAACACGCTTCGTCGAACCGTAACAAGGAACAGTTATAAATCTCTCACATTATTGCCCACCCTTCTTGTCTGCGATGGTGGTATTTGGACACCACCATCTTCAAGCCCTCTTCGAGTTCAAGCCTTCTGAGTTATCTGATCGAAATGCAGGCCTGCTCCGTCTTCCCTTCCCCTTCCTCCACTTTCAGGCCTAGCCAATTCCGCTATGTTTTGTAGCCTCAGAATTGTAACAAGCAAGTCGCACTCTCTCGTAGCGCTTTCACCGTTTGTTTCACTATATGTAATATTTCACATCTATGTAATGTTGATAGCCGCAAGGCGGATACTACAGATTGTCGCCTTCACATATTAATATCAGTGAATTGCGTTGTCTGTTTTTAAAACTATGGTGTCGCTAATGAATAGGCTACGTGTTAACGTGTGGCTATTCTGAATTTGGACGGATAGATTAGACAGGCTTTTACTTAAGTTTTACACTTAACGAAGTGAAAATAGTATTTATTGTTCGTGGTATATGCATATATGGTATCTCATAAATAGTTGACAAAAAACAACAACAACAGTCTTTCATCCATATAGCCAGTTCTGGGGTTTCCCTCGTTGTAAAATAAATACATTTGTAAGAATAAAGTAGTAGGCCTAAGTAAACAGACATATTACTTTAAAAAACCCAACATTATTTCTTAAAATAGGCGGCTCTTTTATGCAAACAAGACAGTTCCCCTTTTGCAGCCTCCCATTAGCATGGCGGTGACAAGTTTAGTCAATGCTTCAGAAAATGTTTGCTTTAGTGTTGGTCCATTTTATGATCCATTTAAGGATCTAACAACATGTAGGTAGGACGATATATTTCGATAAAACTTAATTATTCATGGTTTAGAACTCGGCTTGTTAATAGAAGTTACTGTTTATTTATCTGGCTAACTTTGTGCGGTAAGCAATGGTTTTGATGTGGAAATATGCATCGCAGGACTTCCAGTGAAAATTCTAATTTATGAAAAAAGCATCATGTCTCTCAGGAAATTGTCTCGCCACTTTAACCATCATTTACTTTCTCTATTGGTCGCACTATTACAAGGCTTTGCATGTTGTATATTGGCTAACACTTTGGAGTGAGCCACTTGGAATTTGAGTATGTGATGGATGGACTGAAGTCGATCACATTTGTCTATTTCTTAACTGCGCCCCCCTATCTTGGACTCCAAATGCGCAAGTTAACAGTTGTGGCATTTTGCAGCTAAAATGTTCTCCAGACATGACCTGAATTAGTGTGCATTTGCAGCAAAGGTTGAGTGGAGCACTCTGATGTTGTGTTTCAGCATCTCTCCTATACAGACGTTTCCTGGAGTTACAGTCACCCCCTGATATATTTGAGTGTTGTGCCACACTGAATGAGCTTTATGGGAATCATTTTGAAACGGTTTTAGGTAATTGCTCTCTCTCTCAGACCATAGTTTCTCCAAGCTGTGATGGTAACCTTGATTCATTATTATTATTATTATTATTATTATTATTATTTTAGTTTTTTTTAAATCCCTGCCCTAAAGTTTGCATTGAGGAATATGAATGGACTAAAGCTCTTGTCCTTGGTTGCCCTGGGAACATGGGTTTCAGTTGGTGGGACCTGCTGCGCTTGATGGAGCCTTTTGGCCTGAAGTGCAGTGACTGTGCTGCTTGCCTGGTGGCCTGATGGGTGTAAAAGCAGCACTGGCTACCAGAATCACTGTGGAAGAGGGCACAGGCCAGTCTGTCATCTCCCCAATACAAGGGTGGCTTTGAAACGGGGTGTCGGGAACACAAATACAGCTGGGGATTTCAGATAGAAGGACAATGTAAAAATAGGGGCCTAATAATCGGTTATAAAAATAAAAAAAAAGGTCTGTTTATTTTTCTTATTATAATATTGGAAAAAGCATGAGTCTTTAATCTTACACATCTTCCATTGAAGGAGAAAAAAGACGAATGGAATGGAGTAATGAGTCACCGTTTAGCAGTTATATTGGAATGCTGACATTCATGACTCATTGACACCAGACCTGTGAAAAGATCTTATGGAGTAATAACGGTGCTGAATATTGGTTAAAAATGGATGTTTCTTTTTGAAATCGGTTGGCAATCTGCAGGCATTGTACTGGTGTCCAAAAGGTTAAATTATTTCAAATAAAAAATTTGACCCAGGTCTGATTGACACACACACACACACACTTGACACGCTTACGCAAATTCACTTTCTGAGTGAAGGCACTGAACAGACACGTACTCAAAAGCACACAGAGATGTACTGTTGTTGGGCATGCACTTTGTACTTCTGACCACCCAGCTGGACTAATGTTCAGGAACGGGTAGTGTTTGGTTGTAGGGTTGAATCCAAGGGGTGTTTTAATGAGGAAGTTTTAATGAGGAAACTACAGTCCTCTAGATCTCTAGGTGTCGTGCATTCTTTTCATATATTCAGTTAGTTTATTTGAGCTTTATATCTACAGAGAACTGTCACAAAGATGCTTTGCAGAAAAACAGAAGAAAAGTTGGGCAAACGCCAATATATCACCAGACCCCTCGATCATGGAGCACGACGTGGGTTTGATCGCGTTTGAAATGTATTAATATATATTTTTTTCCCAGCCGATGCCGTGTCCCAGTGTGATGTGTAGGCCTACTGCGTGCAGTTTTATATGATATCCATTTACTCAGCTGAGTCTTTGTTGAAGCCATTCAGGTTAAGTACTGTGCTCCAGGGTGCAACAGCATCAATGCTTCAGTTGGGATTTGAATCCGGAAGAGCTCTGGTCACAGGTCCAACTTCTTAAGCAGTATTGCACACGGCTAGTTTCTTTCAGGCAAACGTCACTCTGTGATTTCCATCCTGCTCCGTTTTCTCTTCCCTTCTAACCACCAATAATACAACTTTGATAAGATGGGAATGACATCACTTTGCTTGTCGTATAAAAAGGGGAGGTGCACCACCAAGCATGGGGTCATTGGTAAGAACCAATGGAACAACACAGATTGATATGATTAGTGGATACATTTTTTTGTCTGTACTTCTGCAATCCATGTAGGGAATTAATGGGTAGAAGAAGCCAGAAAATATTCACTCATCACTGTCACAATTGTTGTACTGGTTGTTACAGCCACGCTAGGATTGGTGGAGTGATTTTTTTATTTTTCCCCCCACCAATAAGGTTTCGGACAACTAAAATATAAGTGAACTACATGTGAACCAGAATCTTCAGTTTTCAGCCATTTTTCAACTGGGTTTTGATCTGTTTGCCTTTCACCTGCAGTGGCAGTAGTTTGGAGATCACACTGGTGTGATGGGGACCCAACCTGGGCTCTGCTTTGGCTTTGCCTTTTGTTTTTTCTATCTGTTTGGTGCCTTCGGGCAGTTGCTGAGATATAAATGGCGTCTCTGGGGGGAAAATAAACCTGCCTTTCCAGATGTCACTCCTGAAGAGGCAGCTGAGGCCAAGGCAAAAGCCTTAATTTTGCCTTTCCTTACACCTTTGTGAATGGCTTGTCTCCTATTGCACCAGACCGCCATTACATTTGCCTTCACCCTGCAAAATGCTTTCATGAACTGACACTGCAAAGCTGCAGCTTCGGTTTCAAACGCTGAGAGAGGGAACCCCTGTTGGTTGTTCTCGTGTGATTGGTTTAATTTACATCCCAGCGTGATTATTTCTACGGCAGATGTTTCGCTTGGAGTAAAGCATGAGTCTAATGAATCCGGAGTAAAAATTAACTTGGGACTAATCCATAGAAGTAACACAATTGGGGAAATCTATTTATTGAATATCTTCTATAATATAAGTGGAAGACTAAACGGATGAAAACAGTGCAACTTGCTATGTAGGTCTTATTCTAGGTGGTATTTTATTTCTCTGACGAAACATGAATGTTCTGTTAAATTAAACGTCCAGTAGGGAAACTTAACTTCCTCTGGTGGAAATGATTTGCATGATGGAAAAAAGGCATCCCTGTCACAACTGGACCAGGTGGGCGGTTCACTCATAAACAAATAAATACATAAAAATCCATAGACCGTTGGCAAAAATCTGTAAACAGGTCGGTTGGTGGCAAAGGTGCGCTTGCATGGCTGATCCAGATTGTCCCAGCGATTGGGCGGTCCAGCGATTGACCTCAGTCGCCCCGCCCTCTGTGTGTGGGGGCTGGTGGAAGCACTCTTTTTCAAAGGTGATTTTTATTTGCCCCTCTCGGTTCTGTTGCCGTTTATTTTGGGCAGTAATTTGGAGCGAGGGGACAGGATGCTGCACAGGAGAGAGTGAGGTCATGAGCACTTCCTGTAATTTGATAGGATTGCTCTCGGGCTGCTGCTATTGGCCAGGTCAGAGTTCTCATTGATGCAGGGTTCACATTGTTTTTTTTATTGGTGCTTATTCAGTAACTTATTTATATTGGGGTGAGGCAAGGAAACTTGAGCAAGGTACACTATCTTACAAGAGCATTATCCCACCTACGCCTCAGAGAGTTTTATAATTCAATCTAAACTCCACAGGGGAAAAAGAGATCTGATTCTCAGGACTCATTGTTGTGCTGTAACATAACCTGATGCAGGTAAACCTAGCAGCTTGAGCTTGGCCACTGAAGGCGTCAGCTTATTTCCAATATAAATTATTGGACTTTTAAGAGAATGACAATGGAATGCAAGCTTATTGGTGATGAAAATATTATGGTGTATGTGAAGGTGAAGTTGTGAATGGGAGGTAACTCCACACCAGTCCGGTACTTCATCCAGAATTTTCTGGCTAGAAGGCTAATCTGGCGTTGGTAGGCCAATTGGAAAAAGGCGGAAAGAGAGGACTTAAATCCTAAGAGGTGGCATCGATCTGGAAGTGGTTTAATTGCAGCGATGGCGCAGAGAAATGTAAAAACTGAGATCTTCACTGTGCTTTTGCGAGGTAAAACACACACAGGGAGAGAGCCAAAACTGTCGTTATATTGTGCTTTCTCGTTTCTCTCAGTGCACATGCGACTATAGGCCTGGGCCCTTTTCTCAGGTCTGAACTGTCAACAGGATTGATTCGAATGTATATAAATGTGCTGCATATCTCCTAGAAATGGGGATGGAGTCGCCTCCAGATGGGCCATCTCAAGACACACGGCGCAAAGACGGGCCAGACAGAAAAGCCCAGACAGGCTCCACTGAGAGGAGAAACTGTAGGCCAAGTGGCAGGTTGATCTCGGCTGTTTCTGAACTGGCTGTGAAATGCTGCAGTTGAGCCTTAGGGCAAGTAATACCCAAATCTCTAGCTTAGTTTCCCACACAGCCTGCATAAAATTGGCGCAATATCATAGTATTTGTTTTCTTTGGTTCTTTATTTAAAACTATTTAATGATAAGTATGAACAAAACGTTATGATGTTGATTGTACATGGTCTTATTGCTTTGATCTGATGTCCTTAAAATACTTTGTTTGCCACGAGCTGGGTTGCTGACTCGGTGGATGCATTAGCGTGCGTTTGAGAGCTCGGTGAGCCACTTGCCTTCCCTCGTCCGTCAGCGCTCGGCATTTGTCTCCGTGCCTCTGCTGCCTGCGTTTGTGCGTTAAATTGGCGGATTTGTTTTACGCCGGCTTTGCATTGTAAATCGTGTTCAGATCCATCGGGTCGCTTCCACGCTGCAGTTCTTTTCTATGACACTGCTGACGCGGTGCACGAGCGGCAACGGCGAAAGATTGCGTTGCTTTGATGACTTATTTATTTTTTCCAGAACATTCCAAACGATTGAACCCGCCCTCTTTCAGTTACTGTTGATGGTAATTTTTTAATGTAAGCACGAGCCGTTCAAAAGAGCTCTCTTGTATCCGAGCGGAATGCTGTGTGCCTTTTTAGAAATATGCATTTTTAAAAGAGTGACTGAAAAATAGTAATTAAGACAAAACCAATCTTTTATTTTCTGACTGTGCTCCAGTATCTGTCTAGTAAAAAAACAAACAAACAAACAAACAAACAAAAAAAATCCCTTCAGGAGACCTGGAACAGCTGTGCTGCAATTGAAATGACCTGGGCCCTGTTCTGTGTTTTGGGCAAAAGTGGAAGTCATTTTTGCAGTGAATTTCAGTCCTGCTGTTTAACGTGACAACCCCCAGTGGCATATGAGCCAGAGATAACTTGAGACCGGCCCGCCTCTGCGAGACGGTTATTCTGCAGCCCTGGTATCCCCTGCATGCGACTGGAATTCCTGGCAAATGCCTGAGGGGGAGCCCATCGTCTCTGCGCTGACCGTCTGACGAGTCAGGACTCAGTCACCCATCTGCTTGGGTCAATCCTGCCTGCAGCAATGATCTGAGGCCTCTGTACATCTCGTGCTAAATGGTTGGGGTTAGGCTATTATCCGTTAGTTCTCGTGGCTTTTTGCTCTTGAGAACCCTATGATTGAATGTTCTTCCACATCTTGTGTGAGTGTAACCGCTCTCTGGTGTCTGAATATTCTGAGCGTGTAGATGCAATATTGTTTTTGTGCACCCTCTGTGGGGAAAATGTCCGATTGTATTTGGGTCTGTCAGTACGTAGGTATTAATTCAGTGAACTGTCTACATGCTATCTTTGTAGATGAGGTTTGTAGCGTCTTTAAATTCAGTGTATGTTGACTTGAGATGTGTAAATGTTAAGGTTGTGTAGTATTGCTGCAGGGTAAGTGTGTTTTTTCGTAGGGACAATGTGTATATGTGACATGTCTGTGGTTAGTAGGGTTGCAACGGGAGGGAATTTTCCAGGTAAAAACCTTCCCATTATGTTAGTATTTCACTGCCAAATCTGTTCACATTGTGGTAAATCAAAGTCACGTTTGTGGACATTTCTTAAAACCCATGGTTTTCTCCCTGGCAAAGTATGTGCAGTGACCCCCTCAAATAGGCCAAATACATAAAAAAATTAATAAAATTAACCTAGTGGATAGTGTGTGCAAGTTTAACTGTAAAGTCTATTGCAAATGCGTGTAAATGTACTATATATGCTGTCATTAGCAGTCATTGTGCAAACAGTGTTTTCTGATTGGTCAGTGTTTGTTCGATAAATGCTAATGCACTGCGGTAGTGTCTGTATATACACTGTGTGTAAATGTTTTGTGGTGCCTGATTGGTCAGTTTGTGTGAATGTTAATCTATTGCGGTTTCTGTATAGACATTGCGTGTGTAAATGTATCCCGGTGCCCGATTGGACTGTGTGCGCATATGTAAATCTCCTCTAGCATCTGATTGGTGAGTATCCCCTCTGGTCTCTCGCAGCATGGTGACAAGGCTGAGCGACTGGTTCTGGCAGGAGAGGCTGTGGTTTCCCGAGGGTCTGGGCTGGGCCGACCTCCAGGACCAAGGCGATCGGGTCTACGCCAAAACCGCTGACCTCTGGGTCACCATCCCCCTCGCGCTCTGCTTTCTCGTCGTGCGGCAGGTCTTCGAGAGGTCTGTACCACTCCACCGCCGTCGCCCTCAGTGTCACTGCCAGCCTCTCTTTGTTTATGTGCTTCTCTGCCTCCCTCAGACTCACTCACTTATTCCCGCCATATCATTATGTGCCCTGCCAGCTGTTAAGCGCTGATATTATTCCTCATTTAAACTCTTCTGCTTCACCATTTCTGTCCGGTGGTGTTAGTTTTACCTTTTACTGTGTGGATAAGGAAGTCTGTATTCATTTATTCCTCTCTTTCAAATACAAATTTGAATTGAATCAAACTGAATTGAAAGGTCACTTTCTCTCTGTCGCTCTCTCTTTCTGTTACGCTCTCTCTCTCTCTCTCTCTCTCTCTCTCTCTCTCTCTCTCTCTCTCTCTCTCTCTCTCTCTCTCTCTCTCTCTCTCTCTCTCTCTCTCTCTCTCTCTCTCTCTCTCTCTCTCTCTCTCTCTCTCTCTTCCTCCCTCCACCCCTAACCTCCAGGACGGTGGCCACTCCTATTGCCTCTCTTCTGGGTGTGAGAGAGAAAGTGCGGCTTAGAGCCGAACACAACCCTTCACTGGAGGCCTACTTCTGTAACACAAGCAAACATCCCTCACAGGTACGCGCCCTGTACAGCACCCACGCACTACAGATTAACAGCACCCACGCACTACAGATTAACAGCACCCACGCACTACAGATTAACAGCACCCATGCACTACAGATTCACCTGAAAACAAGATGTCTCATTATTATAGCTGTATCTGTTACATTGCGACATTATCAGTCACTTGACATAATATTTTATTAATTTATTTTTTTAAAACATACAGCTGGATACTGATGTATTTCAGGTTAACTACCTTACTCAAGTTTACAACAACAGTGCCCCACCTTGGAACCAAACCTGCTACCTCTGTGTTAAAAGGGCCCAGTTTCTTTCCTTACTTCACTGCTGTCCTATTTGCTGAAGTGATAATAACAAAAAAGACTAAATCGATACAGAAGGGTGTATGAGTGGTGAACTGAGCCTCTCTCACCCTGTCATAACGCCGGCTCTCTGCTTGGTTTCCTGTCAAGAGTTCAATAGAGAGTTTGAGCAAACAGACGGGCAGCTCGGTGCGTCAGGTCCAGAGATGGTTCCGGCGTCGTAGGAATGAGGGCCGGCCGAGCCTGCTGAAGAAGTTCCGGGAGGCCAGGTATGCAGCCGCGCTCCGCACGTGTGATTGGACGCCTAACAACCGCACGTGTGATTGGACGCCTAACAACCGCACGTGCTCAGTACACAGCAATCGCATAACGGCGATGATTAATTAGCCTATCAGCTTCTATAGCGGTAAATGATCACGCAACATAAACATATCTACCCTGCACAACGATGGCGCCGTTTTAAGCACAACATTATCGTTTAGTATTGTGTGAGCTGAGAACACAGTGCCCATGTTTGTTTGTGTGTACAAAGTGTACTTTGTTACCCAGAGACACAAAGTCTGTATTATAGTTTGTCTTCTAGGAAATTGGCAGGCATCTGTTTGTGTGCAATACTAGTGTAGTTGCGTATACAGGGTGGTGAGACTGGCTGTGTTGTGTAATTGGGTTTGTGGAGTGTGAGCCTATGCAACATTAATGTGTAATTGTGTTTAGAGGATAAGTGGGACTAGCAGTGATTTGTAGCTGTAGGCGGGGGTTTTGCACAGTGCTACATTGTGTGTACAGGCAAATGGTACATATATTTGTGTATGCTACAATCAACAATTATTGTGTGTCACGGCAACGTCTCGCCATTTGCAATCCCCATGAATGTGAACGCCCGCCCCCATACGAGCCCCGTTCAGAGGCTGCAGCATCGTTCTCTAGTCGTATAGCGCTGGTGTCGGACTCCAGTCCTGGAAGGCTGCAGCATCGTTCTCTAGTCGTATAGCGCTGGTGTCGGACTCCAGTCCTGGAAGGCTGCAGCATCGTTCTCTAGTCGTATAGCGCTGGTGTCGGACTCCAGTCCTGGAAGGCTGCAGCATCGTTCTCTAGTCGTATAGCGCTGGTGTCGGACTCCAGTCCTGTAGGGGGCGCTGTGTATGCAGGTTTAACTCCAGTCCTGGAAGGCGGCAGTTTCTGCTGGTTTTCAGAGTGTCTTGGTACCAGTGATTTATTGAAGTTATTGATTGGCTGAAGAATTCACGCGCCATGTTCTGAAGGCCGTAATTGGCAGCTGATTGAAAGGAAACCACAAAAACCTGCAGACATGAAGCCCCCTGGGAATGTAGCTTGACACCCCTGTTTTATAGGCTAGGTGCTGAGACTGTAACATTGTGTAGTTGTATTATAAATATATATATATATATATATATATATATATATATATATATTTATGCTGTATGTTGAGGCTGTAACATTGTGTAGTTGTATTATATATATATATATATATATATATATATATTCTGTGTGCTGAGGTTGTAACATTGTGTAGTTGTATTATATATATATATATATTCTGTGTGCTGAGGCTGTAACATTGTGTAGTTGTATTATATATATATATTCTGTGTGCTGAGGCTGTAACATTGTGTAGTTGTATTATGTATGCTGGGTGTTGAGACTAAAATTGTGTAGTTGTATTATATATATATGCTGTGTGTTGAGGTTATAACATTGTGTAGTTGTATTATATATATGCTGGATGCTGAGACTGTAACATTGTGTATATATGCTGGCTGCTGAGGCTGCAACATTGTGTAGTTGTATTATATATATTCTGTGTGTTGAGACTGTGACATTGTGTAGTATATGCTGGGTGTTGAGTTTGTGTGTTCTCTTTCAGCTGGAGATTTACCTTTTACCTTCTTGCTTTCTTTTCTGGCCTGGCTTCGCTCATTGACGTGAGTACCATCCCTCCATCCCTCCATACCTCCGTCACTCTGATCCGTCCCTTCTCTCTTCTGTCATTTTCATACAGTCCCCTCAGGAATATGCACACCCTTGATAAAGCTGAATATAGCTCAATACCTGTGTTATTTTATACAGCCTTCTTTACTCATATTTACTCTCATATTACCCCCCCCCCCCCTCAACAATTATATTCTATATATTTGTTTAAATAAGAATATACACACGCACACATGCACGCACATTCTCTTTCGCACACATGCACACGTTTCTGTGGTCGAACAGTGCTGTTCTCGTCTCAGCACAGATGCAATGTGCACCTGAGGCTCATACCCGCTCTCTCCCTCTCTTGTTTTCAGAAACCGTGGCTCTATGACTTGAAAGAAATGTGGAGTGGATTTCCTGTACTGGTATGTGAATAGTTTATTATTACACGCATTGAGCACATCAGTGTATTTGAAAGGGTGTTACCCCCACACGGGAAGCATCCCCAAGAGGTATTTCCGAAAGCGGTTAACGGGTTATGTCAGTTTAAAATTGTATTTATTTATGTTTTTGCATATTTTTATACTGTGTTAGGATTTTGTTTTGCAAATGTGCCTGTATTTCTTGCCCGCCCGCCTGCCCTCCCTCTCTCATTTTTTAAACCCCCCCCCCCCCTCCCCCCAAGACCCTTCTAACCTCACAGTACTGGTACTACATGATTGAGTTGGGCTTCTACGTCTCCCTGCTGTTCAGCGTGGCCACGGACATCAAGCGCAAAGTGAGTGACCCTGTGTCCCCCCCCCCCCAACTCCCAGAGCACCCCCCTAACTCCCTTACAAATGCCGGGCAATGTCAGCTCGTTAAATAAAGCTGCAAATCCAAAATGGGTACACATTTTCAAACAATATCTCACATGACACGCATTTGCCAATGCGCATATAGGGTATGTTCATTTTATTGACTCTGCATATTGTGCAATATACAATATAGGCCAAACGTTTCGTATAAAGTCCTGTGTCCCTGAGAACTGGTCAGGGCCAGCAAAGGGGAATGTAGTGTGAGGACACACAGCAGGACCGTTTCTCAGTATTGGGTTAATGTGTGTCAAACATCCCCAGGCGAGTGTGCACGACGTGGACGGTCTAGTCTGACTTCACTGACCGTCCTCGGTGCTTTAAGGACACCAGCAGAGGCGGCTACCACATAGCCTGAGCAGAAAGGAAGGGAGGCAGTGCTTCAGCTCTCTGTCGACACACTGCATAATTCCCACAAGAAGGTTGAGGCAGTGCTCACAATTATAGAAACACAGGCAGCACTCTCTAGAATACAGGCAGTGCTCACAATTATAGAAACACAGACAGCACTCTCTAGAATACAGGCAGTACTCACAATTATAGAAAAACAGAAGGCACTCTAGAATACAGGCAGTGCTCACAATTATAGAAAAACAGACAGCACTCTAGAATACAGGCAGTACTCACAATTATAGAAAAACAGACAGCACTCTAGAATGCAGGCAGTACTCACAATTATAGAAACACAGACCGCACTCTCTAGAATACAGGCAGTACTAACAATTATAGAAAAACAGACAGCACTCTAGAATACAGGCAGTGCTCACAATTATAGAAAAACAGACAGCACTCTCTAGAATACTAATAAACAAATGTATTCCATAAATGTATGAAGCATAATAAGCACAGACACGAGCCGCCTTCAGCGTGCTAAACGTGCAAAACGATTCGGCATCAAATGCTAGACGCTCAAGATGAGATTTGCGAGCGCCGTGGTTGTTTTCTATCACGCAGTTCTGTACTGTTCAGCCGAGACTATGACTGAAGGCGCATGATATTAACATGAATAACCAGAAAGGACGGCTTTGCGTCAGGGGTGGCTGAGTTGTGCTTATTCATAACTGGTGTTGTTAAACTTCTGTTTGGAATAAATCCCAGGCCCCTTTTTATCTGTAATCGCGGTTGGACTCTTGGCGTATTTGGACTCTTGGCGTATTTTCTTGGCAGATGGATCAGCGCGGGGTGTCCTAGACATACGAGTTCTGAAATCCATTTACACAGCCTGGTCAATGACGTTAAAGATGCACTTGATTGATTTTCTTTTGTATTTCTTTTTCCGTATCCTTGACATTATGTCAGGAGACAAAACAAATAAGATCAGTGTGGCTGTCTACATGCCTCCCCAGTGTGCAGTAAAAAAGGCATATACTACAATGGTGACTATACAAGTGGTTACGGGTTTGATTCCTAGGTGAGGCACTGCCATGTGTACCCTTGAGCAAGTTGTTAACCTGTATTGCCTCAGTAAAAAGCTGTATAAATGTACATAAATGGATTGTAATGAAACTCATTTTAGACGATAGCATTTGCTAAATGCTTGAATGTCCTGGAACGGATCCTCCATGTTCAGATTCCGCATACCTCAGTGCCATCACTCTTTGTGCTGCTATTGATGGAAATTTCCCGGTCTGAGGAGAATATTGATTAAATGCCACATTACTCTATGTATAAGTAATGTATTAATCGCGCAATTATAAAGAGAAAGACCGGCCGTGGTGAACTCAAACGATGAAATGCACTGTGCAGAGGCTTTTATGTCGGATAATTGTTCTGTGTGATGTCAGCCGACCTCATTGGCTCTCGTTTTTAGTTTTTTCGGGGTTTAATGCAGTCTGACTCTGCACATGACCAAGACATCCTTGGTTGTCGTGGCAGCGTAGCCATGGAAAAGCCCCAGAAGTGCTTTGACTGCAATAGGCCTTTTCAAAAGCGCTGTATAAATAAAGTTACGATGATTGAATCCTGGAAGGTGCTTCTCTTCACTCCTCGGGTGCATCCCAATAATCGAAAAATGCCCCCTCCCTTCCTCCACTACCACCTTCTCTACTCCCTACCCCGGAAACGGATCTTTGTGTTTTAATCTAATGTTACTGATTACATCTTAATTACGTATTAATGGTTACATATTAATTCATGTCTCGACACCAACCGCAATTTCAGGTACATTGTATACTGTACATGTAAATACTTGTACTCAAAACATTCAGGCAGTTTTGCATACTTCCGTGTAGGAGAGGAGTGGTAGTGGGGGAGTGGAGGAAAGGAGTTGGGGAGTGAAGAATATTGTGATGCAGCCCTCTTGTCTGTATTTATGATTGACAAGAGGGGACAAAACACTTCAACTGACCAATCAGAGAGCAGAACAGTATGACCAGAGCCAAATCAAAGCTCTTCTATACTATTGAGTATGCTTGTTGAGTACACTGGGTGAGAAAGTTAAGTAAGCAAAATGTTCTTTAAATGTAGTGTACTTAAAATTCCTGGATGCTATATTTATTTTCACTTATAATAGTATGGAGGATATTTTTTTGCATACTGCATGTCACTAAACGGTATGCAATAAGCAGTACACAGTATTCTAGTACACAGGACGCAGTAGATATGGCCTGGACTCCAGATGAATTATACTGAACTTGTCATAAAAACTCTTCTCTCCTAGGACTTTAAGGAGCAGATTGTTCACCATATGGCCACCATCACGCTCATCAGCTTCTCCTGGTGTGTCAATTACATCCGGGCAGGGACCCTAATCATGCTGGTCCACGACGCCTCCGACTACCTACTGGAGGTAAGGCTAGCGCTGCTGTGTGTTACTGCTGCAAAACCGCAGGAATGATGCCAGGCCTTTGGGTCCCATATTGTCCTCTCACCATCAAGCGTTTGTTTTAAAATGTTAGCTGTGTAATGGCACATTTGCTAAAGGGTAATCGGACAACTTCACTGATCTCTTCTGAAATCTTGTGTGTGTTGTTTTTGTGTGTGTGTGTGTGTGTGTGTGTGTGTGTGTGTGTGTAAGAGAGAGTGACTCACTCAGTTGGCATGAGTGCCTTCTTTACTTGTTTTTACTTGACTGAGCGGTGTGGATTGTCTCCGCCCCCAAGCACTGTCGATGTGGGTTTAGATGTAATTAGGGCTGAGTAAGCTCATCCTGGATCTGTTATTAGGGCTGAGTAAGCTCATCCTGGATCTGTTATTTTGGGGGAGAAATTACCAAGAGCTGTTTAGCAAATGCTATCGTAAGAGAGGGGATGGCTATTCTCAGTTGGCATTCAGTTATGGCTGCCCTCTGGAGGCCAGCTGAAGGAACTGCAGCCATATTGTGTGATTAGTCTCTCACACACTCTCTCACTCTCTTTCTCACTCTCACTCTCTCAGTCAGCGAAGATGTTTAACTACGCAGGCTGGAGAAAGACCTGCAACTACATCTTCATCCTCTTTGCCGTCGTCTTCATCATCACCCGCCTCGTTATCTTCCCCTTCTGGTGAGGACCCGACTTCACACTCTAATGCACAGAAAACATGGCAGAGTATTAATTCTGTTCTGCTGAATGACACGGCAGAGTATTAATTCTGTTCTGCTGAATGACACGGCAGAGTATTAATTCTGTTCTGCTGAATGACACGGCAGAGTATTAATTCTGTTCTGCTGAATGACACGGCAGAGTATTAATTCTGTTCTGCTGAATGACACGGCAGAGTATTAATTCTGTTCTGCTGAATTACACGGCAGAGTATTAATTCTGTTCTGCTGAATTACACGGCAGAGTATTAATTCTGTTCTGCTGAATTCACATGTTCTACATGCATACTTCTGCACAGTAGCACCCAATGGACAGTGTTCGGTGAATTATGCAACTCAAAGAAGATTTTTTTTGATATTGTACTGAGGTAGAGGTTTTCCAGCATCAACCCTGACGACCTGTCACACCTCACTGTAAAGCCTTTTTTACATGCGCGTACGCGAGTATTTCTGCTTCAGAGTGTCTGCTAATTGTGCCTGAATGTAAAATGCGACGGGCCAGTCACGCAGACCTGTAGTGTGGTCAATGCTGCGGCCGCTGAGAGGGACTGATCTCTGCCTCTCTTCCCCAGGATCATACACTGTACCTGGGTGTACCCCGTGACCATCTACACCCCGTTCTTCGGGTATTACTTCTTCAACGGGCTGCTAATGGTGCTGCAGTGTCTGCACATCTTCTGGGCCATCCTCATCCTGCGCATGGCCTTCAAGTTTCTACCGGGAAACGTATGCTGCCTACTCAGTTCCACTCACAGTGTGTGTGTGCCTGTGTGTGTGTGCCTGTGTGCGCGTGTGTGTGTGAGAGTGCTTGTGCTGGTGTATGTGAGAGACTGTGTACGTGTGTGAGTGAGAGTGGGACTGTTGATGTGTGCATGGGCGTGTGTTAAAAGGAGGTGTGAGCTTTGATTCAGAACCTGTCTAATCTCCCCTGCTTTTCTCCCTCTCTTCTCTTCAGAAAATAGTGGAGGATGAGAGGAGCGACAGAGAAGAGACGGACGAGTCTGAGGAAGAGGAGGACCAGAAAGAGGGACAGGGGAAATTGACCAAAAACGGCCCCGTGCGAAACGGCCACCCCGCCATCAACAACAACCACCGCAAAACAGAGTGACACCCGCCAATGGGAGGAGAGGGGAGAGGGGGGGGGGGGCGCATGGCAGGAGCACAGGATGGCCTCTCAAAGAGAGGGGGGAGGGGAAAGGAGGAGGCATTTACACAGGCACGGCCACACTGCTCAACACTACACACAGACCAAAACAAACAAACACCCATCTATCCATTGAGCGTCCTGCAGGGGTCCGTACAGGTGAACCAACGCTAAACTCATCCTGATTCTTCTGTCTCAGGAGAGGAGGAAAGAGAGAGGGATAGCGATCCCATTTGCATAATCTGGACTTTTAGTGCCTTTTAACAGTCAGGTTGTGTCCCCTCTCTCTCTCTCGCTTTCTCTTTCTCTCTCGCTCTCTATGACTCTCTCCCGCTCTCCGCAGGTCTTATTAACTTAACCCTGTCTGGCTGTGTGGTTCACCCACTGCGACCACATTGACTCCTCCCACCCACACACACACACACACACACAAAAACTGGTGAAAGGAAAAATATAAGCAAAGACTTGAGATCATTTCAACATTGTGTGAACGGTCAGTATTCACTTCCTGTGCGTAAAGCGCGCGCTCTGATTGGAAACTGACTACTCAATGCTGCCTTCTCGGGCTGAGTGCCTTTTTCTTGTTTGTTTTATTTTTTCTTCAAAATGTGGCATAATTGCCACTTTGGCCTGACTGACCCATGTTCAGACCAGGGGGGGAATGTGTGCCAGTGTTGGGCTACCACCACAGAGAAGCATACGGTACAATGTCCTCATACCCCCCCCCCCCCCCCCCCTTTTTGTAGCTTGGCTCAGTCTACTGGTGATGCCTCTCATTTCTCAGTAGATGCAGAACACCAAGGGAATTATCTCACTGGTGTTTGAAGCACGATGGCTAGTGTGCGTATTTACAGCATAGAGCGATTCTGAGACTATACGGCAGTTTGTTTCATCTAACGTAGCACGTGTCAGCGGTGTTTTTCTTTTTTGGTTAAAATTCTATTCAAAATAAATAAATAATTCAGTCCAAGAAGAGGCTGAAGAGAGATCTCGTAGAGAGAGCGCTAAACCGAATGAGCTGTGTGCGTATACATTTTCTGTTTCCCTTTGTCTGTGTCAAATGCAAAAATCTTTCCAGGAGTAGGAATCGCGCAGAATGAATTTATTTTAATATATTTCTTTGGTTTATTTACTAATGAGAGATGCTACTTTGTTTTTTAATTTATTTTTTAAACTGAAGAACCAAAGTCACCCAGGCGCCCAGATTGACCATCCTTCAATCATGCAGACTATTGTCCTATCCCACCCCTTCCAATGTAGTACCATTGAGTACAGATGAGTTTTCTGTAGTCCAGTATAGTAGACCATACAGTATTCTAATCTAGTACAGTTGATTTTTTTTGAAGTATTATCCTATTCATAGTTTCTTTTTTTTTAATGTGCTCAGTGTCTTTCAGTTGTGGGCCAAAAAAACTACACAAAAAAGTGAGTATCTGCCAAGACTGAGTTGGGTCGGACTTTGGTGTTTTTCTGGAGAGTGATCTGGCAAATGATTCAGTTTTCTTTTTTTTCTTTTTTTTGAGAAACGCGGGTTTACAATTTAATTTTATTTATGCCGATTATTTGGACTGAGGACAGATCCACTCCCTCGGCTGCTCGACTAAGAGTAATGAATAGAAAAAAAGGCCGAAATGAGATTTACTTTAATATTTCAGTTGAATAGTTTTTTTTCTTTTTCGTAAGTGCCTTATCCATAAAGTGTGGATCCTGTCTGTGTGTTTAACACCCTGTCATGCCCCTAATATTCCCCTTTCTGCTCATCATTACTGCTCATTCTCATTGGCCCTGCCAAACCAAATCACCCAATCACACGCTGTTCTGCTGTGGTCTTTCATTCCATTTTGCTCATAATTCTAACCATGGCTACTCCCCTCTCCACCCCCCCCTTCCTCTTACTCGTTCCACAAAACAGCAGCTCTCTTTCTCTTTTAATTTTGTATTTTTTTTGTTATGATGCCAAAATATAAGATACAAATTATGACTATGAATAACCGTGTGCTGGTGTCTTCATTCTGAGTGTATGATTTTATTGGGTTGTAAAGTGGGTTTGACCTTGGCTTAATGTGCATGCACAACTCAATGAATTTGCAGTGTTCTGTGGAAGGGCTGCCAGAAACTCCAGAACTCAAATTACACTGCTCAAGAGCTTTGTCCCGATGCCAATTTTAATTTTTTATTTTATATATATATATATATTTTATCAGGTAGTCTCTTTTTTGAGCAAGACCTGGCCAAAAAATAGCATAAAAAACATACAAGACACAAACACAGACAGAAACATAAAAGGCGAAATGGCATAGGGGGATAAATTTAAGTTTGAGCGGACAAGATTAAATGGGATTAGGGGAAACTGGAGGGTAGGGTAATAAAGAGGAGGGAAGGTGAAGCTTTCCGGGGGCTGCTGGGGAGAGAAGGTCAGGTTAACGAATACAGTATAACACCACATTATACAGTGAAGCATCGACATTCTCCCATCTCATTCTTTAAAATGTCTGTAATGTGAGTTTTAAAATCACATTTGGTCATGAAAGCCTGTAGTTTCAGAGTTTTTTTAAAGTCCATTCCAGGCAGAGGGAGCAGACAACATGAAGGCCCTTTTCCCATACTCAGTGCGGGTTCTGGCTACTGAGGCATATAGTCATGTGATCGCAAGTTGTAAGATGAGTTTGATGTGATAGTGGAGTATGAACAGAGGTAAAAAGTGAGCTGACCAATGATTGCTTTATAAACAAAAGTGTACCAATGAAGCAGCCGACGGGCAGTCGCCGACGGGCAGTCAAGGACGGCCAGTTTACTTTAGAGTACAGAGTGCAATGATGGGTAAGTGATCTGTAACCGGTAATAAATCTTAATACTCCATGGTAAGCAGTGTCCAACATGTGCAATGAGGTGGAACAGGCGTTCATATATAAAACATCACCATAATCTAATACTGGTAAAAAAAGTGGCCGCGACTAGTTTCTTTTTTGCATTAAAAGAAAAGCACAACTTGTTTCTGAAATAGAAACACAACCTCACTTTTAGTTTCTTAACCAGACTTGGTTTAAAAGACAAGTTGTCATCAAGTAAAAAGCCTAGGTATTTTAAAGTCGATACAATCTGAATTTGGATTCTTTGCGATGTGCATATAAAGGCAAGACTATGCACTTTTGTTTTAGATTTAGTAAAAATCATAATTTTTGTTTTCTCCGGATTTAAGTCGAGCTTTAGTTTCTGAAGTTGGGATTCTATTTCCTTAAAAGCATGATGCAAATTTTCCAGAGCCTTTGTCAAAGCAGTAGCACAACAGTAAATGACAGTATCATCAGCATAAAAATGAAAGGTTACATTTGCCTAGATTATTGATATAAATTGTAAATAACAATGGTCCGAGAACAGAACCTTGTGGCACTCCCTTGTGGACAGGTAAAACGTCAGAATAAAAACCATCAGCCTGGGCACATTGAGTCCTGTCAGCAAGATAATTACAGAACCAACCAACAGCAGAGTCAGACAGTCCGATATTAATTAGCTTATGCTTCATTACATGATGGTCCATAGTATCAAATGCCTTTGAGAAATCAATAAAAAGGGAAGCAACATGTTCCTTCCTATCTAAAGCCCCAATTATGTCAATTACTACTTTTGTAGCTGCCGTAACTGTACTGTGACATTTCCTAAAACCAGATTGATCGCGAGATAAAATAGCATTATTATGTAAAAACTCTTTCAGCTGGTTACTTACCAGAGTTTCAAGTATCTTGGCTAGAGCTGATAAGTTAGAACTTGGCCTATTGTTGTTGAGGTTTGAAGGTTCACCACCTTTTAACAGGGGAAGAATGTGAGTTAAATTAAATATATGGGTCAGGTTCTGCAATACAATCAGCGGAAAGTTTTAAATAATAGGGATCCAGTTTTTCAGGCCCTGCTGGTTTTTTAGGATTAAATTTCTTAAGGGCTTTATGCACTTCACTAAAAGAAAATGATGTGATGGAGGCTCAAATTTAAGTGAGACCTGTGTTGCAGTGGTGTTTGTTACTGTGTACCTTGTGCTTTAAGGTGTTTAATGTCTTAAATGCACACAGGTGTACTTTGAAAATGCAAAGATATGATGCAATAAATCCAAAATCGCTGGATGAACATTCCATTTATATGGCAACCGGTCAGCTGGGTTGCCAGATTAATTTGTTTATTTAATGCAATAGAACGGGTGGGAAACCCTGGTCCTGGAGCGCTGGTGACGTTTTTGGTTTTTGTTCCACCTGAGCTTTATCTATTTGTTTATCTGAGCTTTGATGGATGATTAAAAGTCTGAGCCTGAATATTCTGAATGGTGAAATGCTGAGTGCCTCCAGCGCATGGTCACCTGCATTCGGTAATCCTGATTAATTAAAATGTATCCAGTTGTGTAGTTATAGGTTTGGATGGAGAAAAAACCAGGGCCGCTCTGGCACTCCAGCATTAGAGCTGCCTACCCGTGAAATGGAACATGTACAGTGACATCACTCTCAAACAAAATAAAGCCAAACCCCAGGGATATTCACGTTAATGTTTCTGAAAAATATGAATTAATTTAAAACTGTGAAGGAAGATTTTTGATCTCTGTATATATTTTTTAAAAACAAAGGGATTTGCTTAACAAAAAGCCAACACTGTTCCCAATAAGAGTGTGTTATTCAGTCCTGTAAGTGACTGTTTGGGCATACACTCAAACTGAATCACAAGATCTTAATCTTCACTCTTTCAATGACTAAAACCTTCATGTTGAATGCATTTGTGCTGCCAGTTTTATTCTGATTCTAAGAAAAGTGGATGTACACTAGTTCTTTTAGAAAAAAAACACCTTGGAATATGACATTCTTATATATTATAGGAATATATTATATAATTATAGATTATGTCAAGGTAAAGTACAATATTTTCAAAAATAGTTACAGGCTCGGATTCAATCAACGTTTCTCTTTATCTCTTTATTAATGCTTTTTCTTCAATACGAGTTTAATACGAGTTTAGGTATTATAATGACCTATTAAACATGTAGCTGTTTGTATAATTTGAACGCAAGATACCAAAAAATAGATAAACTTGTGCCAATGTTTATAATGCACTCGTCACAAATTGACCGTTCAGGGTTGGGTGGCTGCATCTCCCTCTAGTGGACAAATGTCATTATAGCGGGAGCAGCAAAGTTCCGTTTATAGAGCGACTTCCTGTATAATAAGAAGAAAAAAAGCCTCGCTGTTTAATTTGAGTAGTTTCCTGTTTGTAACTGCCACCTTTTCACAATATTTTATATATTTCAGGTATGGAATAAATGTGGTGGAGCCAGCATGCGTCAACAGACTTAAAATAATTGTATTGCCAGTAGATATTAAACACGTAAAATCAGCTGCAGATATGGCAATGTGTACCACTGTGCATGTCAGCAAGGTTTGTGCGAGTGTGAAAGAGTGAGTGTGAGTGTATATTTTCCTGTGTATCAAGAATGTGTCCTCCATATTCCAGCAAGATAGCTTTGCATTTGGGGATTTCGGGGACCTTACCTCCGTGTCTATGACACAGTGTGAGCTTTCTGGGACTATTTAGACAATGTAAGTAAATGGGTTTATGCAGTATTTACGCATTCTTGTGTGGGTGCCTGGGAACACTAGGCTGAAGTATACAGCTGGACACCCATTGGAATTTCAGTTAATTTATACAGATAGAATGAATCAAATAACCGCCATTTGGAATGACAAATACATTTTAATGCACTCAATTCATAAGGTCACTACATTGCTAGGTCTGCTGATAGAGGTGCGGGTGAAAGGGCTTTATGCAAGAAAGTTTGCTCTTGCTTACATTCTTTGTTCAGATTTAATCCTTTCTATGTCAGGGGCATACGTTATATTATTATTGATTTGCTCAATCTCAATTATTAATAGATGCCTGTGCCAACTTATTATTGATTTAATTAGTAGCCGCCCCTTATACTGGAAGATTTCCATAGCTCACATTTGACGTATTACCCAAGCAGGGGTGGGCATTTGGCTGAAGTAATTGGGGTGAAGGAGGTCGCCCGAGGGCATGACGCCAGTGTAGCGGCGTGCCATCGGCTCGTCTCGCTCGCTCCGCTCCACGCCAGAAAACATGACTGCATTCATTTCAGCCTGTTTATGCCCTTTGTGTCTCCTGCCCACCACCGTCCCAAGAGCAGAGTAGAGTAGAGTAGAGTAGAGTAGAGTAGAGTGGAGCAGAGCAGAGCGGAGCGGAGCGGAGCGGAGCGGAGCGGAGCAGAGCAGAGGAGAAGAGAGGTGTGCTGTACACAACATGCTGTGACTGCAGCTGAAGCAGTGAAACAGCCCTCAGTCCACCGAAGACGGAGCTACAGTACAACCCTGAAGCAGGAACTCATCGTGTTCATAGCTGTACTCTGGTATGTGCTATTGAACCGAGTGACTCTGAGTCCATCTGCTCTCCCTCAGAGATGTCAAATCCGGGGGTCAAAAAAGTAAAAGTCATGCCATGTGTTTGTTCCACCCATTAACTGCTGATTTGACTAATTAGCTCTACCTCCTGGCTGAAGAATTGCGCGAATTAGCAAATCCAGGTCATCGGAACAAAATACATTTACTTTCTGAACCTGGATTTTACACCTCTGAGGAAAAGCAGATAGACTGAGTCACTGAGTTTAATAGCACATACCAGAGTACAGTACTGTATACACACACGCACACACACACACACACACACACGCACGCACACACGCACACACACACACACACACACACACACACACACACTAAAGCAGATAGACTGAGTCACTGAGTTTAATAGCACATACCAGAGTACAGTTATGAACACTCCCTTATGAAAACAGAATATACTGTATACACACACACACACACTATTGTGTCTACAAAATATATGTTACACTGCTGTGAACACTATTGTATTTTCTAAGTTTATGTACTTACAGTATATTGCAATAAATGCCATTTCTGTAAATGTTTCTCTATCTCGCTGTAGTTTGGAGTTGCATGTTTGCTTTTTATCTTTCAAGTTTACACTGTAGCGGTCATGTGATTGATTGTGTCAGAGCAGAAAAGCCCACACAAAGGATTGATCACTGTTTACTTTACAACCTGATACGTGCGTAAGAGGCATAGGAAGTTCAGAGGTCATGTAATTCTGTTATTAACCATGTTCAGGTCGTTTAACATTCAACACCTGCTGATTCCATTTTCCCTGTCCTTAGCATGCTAATGATTTAATATAGGACATATTATAAAATTATTATAATATTATGGATGCAAATATTATGGCCACATATGTGGCAGTTAGAGTGTCTGTATTTAATATTCAGCAGCTATATTAAGTGGTGACAGAGCTTTCTAAAGAGATTATGTGAGTCATGTTAATATTTTGCAGTCCCGTGTCTTGTGCAATAGTGCTGTGGTTGTGCAGACTGGTGTAAATTCACGCCGGCTGAATGAGAATGTTTCCGGTAGGCGTGAGTGACTTGTCTTGTCTTGGCGCTCTGTAATAACAACAGAACTTCTGTGGTCGTAACTGTGTGATGGAATAACCACTCTGGGCCCCGTTTTCACAAAAGGATCTTCGATAAAGATCATCTTAGGCTATTTTGTTTATATATTAGTTTCATTGTTTGTTTTTGTCATTCTCCCTCTATTTTTATTATTTATTTTATGTAATATCAGTACATTTTAATCATTTGAATCATAAAATGTTGACAGCATAAACACAAAACACTCTCAAGATGATCTTAACTCTAAGATGCTTTTGGGAAACGGGGCCATGGTTGATTTGTGTCGTCGATGTTCCACAGATTCCAGATCAGTACGCATGGTCCTCCCATCGGCTAATAGGCCTAATTTTCAGTGGTGAGGAATGCAGAAGCCGTGTCTCCTTCCAAGAATTCCCCCGAATCCCCCCCCCCCCCCCCCCTGTCGCTGCACTTCCAACAGCGTCCATCAGGGTGAGATGAAGTGTTAAAGCCAAGTGTGTAATTTTCTTTAATTTCCCTGTGAAGACAGTTCCAGCTGACCAATGAGAATGGAATGTTGCTCTTATACATTTGTAGCAATATACATGTTAATAGTAGGCCTACATCATCAAATTCAGCTGCTTTCCTGCCTCTTTGTAGAAAGCACTGGAATGCTCTCTGGGTTAATCACATGTACGGTAGATCAGTTGTTCCCTGTTCTCTGCCAACGGCAGCCATCTTCTCACAGCTTCGGGTTTATTTGGCTTCACACACTCCGCTAACTTTACGGCGCAGGGATACCTCATTTATCTTATCGAGTCGGGCCCCAGACCGCGAGCCTTCTCCATTAATTGCGCAGGATCACTTTTCCCCGCTCACCTCCATCTTGCCCTTCTCCGCCGGTGTCTCGTCATCCCAATCCTTTCTATTTGATGGAGTCGGCTTTCTCCTTTTCCCTTTTGGCCAACGCGCAAAATTGCCGCACGGGGATATCACCTGTCGCTCTCCCTCCTCCCCGCTTCGCCCCCCCCCTCCATCTTCCTCCCTTTCAGCTGTCACGGCAACCTTTTCTCTGTCTGAGGCCTTTTTAATCGCCGTGGCAAAGATGCATATTGCTTGCTTAAAGCGCTCCAATTACAATGGTGTGTTGAGGCAATGGAGACGCTGCAGGAGACTAGGCCCTGACAGGAGCACAATGAACACTGGTATTTCATATCACGTCTGAACCCACGTGAGTCTTATCCAGGTACTAATAAACTATTAATGAGAGCTATGGTTGCGTGCGAACATGTCTGTGTGCGTGTGGCGCGGGGAGGGAGAAGGCATGTAAAGGTTAAGGATAGGAAGGAGACGTTAGAGGAGTCGTTAAACGAGGGTTGAAAGGCAGGCGAAGGAGAGAGAGTGCTTGGGATGTTTGACAGGCGAAGGAGAGAGAGGAGATAAAACTGTTCAATGACACAGAGGAACAGTGTTGATTCTTTTCCAAATAATAAGATAAGAGACTGAGGAAGATACTGAGAGGTGAGTATGTGCCGTATTTTCCGGAACCTCTCTCAAATTGACAGTACCCACAGTAATGCATATTGTAGATTTTTGTATTCTACATTTCAGTTTGTAATATATAATTGCAAGTATTATGAAATTTTAAATTGGGTAGAGATTTGCATTCACTGCATCTAGAGTTTGATACATTAGCAGCAGTGTCAGAGCATGTTTATAATGTCATGAATAAAATAAATAAAAAGTTGATGTACTGCATGTAGAACCCGCATTCAGATCTACTGTCCATTCATGGACAAGCCTCTGCCTTAAAGCCAAAGTTTAAGGGTGTTACTATGAGCCGACCTGGAACTGAAACGATCCATCACTTATTCAAAGAAGTGTTTCTGCCTCTGCCATATTCCCCCCCCCCCCCCCCTCCCCTCAGGCCAGTGAGATGGACCGGCCCGCCGGCCCGCTCTCCAGGCTGGAGGTGGACGTAGACCTGGGTTTTGCCCTCTTCTTCTTCTCCCTCCTCTGCTTCTTCCTGCTGGTCACCATGGTGCGCTGCGCACAGATGGTCAAAGACCCGTACGGCTCCATCTCCACCTCCACATACCAAGAGGAGCAGATCACCAACTGAGGAGCAATCCCCCCTTTTCTCGGGGTGCCCGTCCATCCAGAGTAACCCCCAGAGTTGCCATGGCTGCGGGGTCCAGGGGCTCCCCTGAACCACCTCCTCATGCAGGACCCTCATAAAAATTCCTGTTCTTGGGTCTGTTGTTGTACAAACTGGATTAAATGCACTTTGATACCTAAAGACCAAGTTGCTTGCGATTGCAGATGTAGCCTTTGTGGGGTCCCTGGCCTTTGTATGCTTCATACCATCATGTTGTCCCATAGGACAGTGGAATCCAAGTGATACCTTAACTAATACTTTGCGTATGCTGTCATATATTTTTTTCTCTCTGACTCTGAGTCTTTTTTCAGAAGAACCTCAAATAAAGATAAGGGCAGCCATGTTGACTGAGCTTGATTTGCTTCCCGTAATATACAATCGTTTAAACTGCTCACTTGTAAAACTACAAGATACATTTTGAACCGATGGATAAGGGAATTCACTATTAAAATGAACAATGTGGCGGTTTATAAGGGACTAATACTGGCCCAGATAAAACAAGAAGGTTTAGGCCACACTTACACATTCGCTGTGGTAAATTAAATACCCAGCACAACATAATGGGTGTAATTTGGTCTTGGAAAAGGGGTAAATTGTATATACCTTACACGCAGCAGTCCTTAAACACCTTATAAATGGTGTGGACTATCTTTATGGCCTTTTTTAAAGATTACCTCGACCCTAGCATGTTGCGGAGGTTCACTCTTCCTGTATAAGAAGCATGCTCAAACACCCGATTGAGTAATACTGGATGCTTTCAGTTAATCTCCACTAGGTGTCACTGTAGGACTGTTGAAGGACCACGTGGTCTTTAGGAGTGAAACAGGCAGATTTGGGCAGGCACAAAAATTAGTAGTTTTAAAAACCCCAATCATACACAACCAGTTTCGCTTAGAAAGTACCCAAATTAAATGAGCGAAAACACACATAACAAATTACACTTTAAATTGAAACCCTAAAATGGACGATTTGCGTTTTGTGAATCGTTGAAGTGGCTCTTAAAAGAGCCTTTGGGATAAATGTCAAACTGGTCACTTAAGCACGCTCCCCGCGGATACGACGAGCTAGCTGGATGTCTTTGGGCATGATGGTCACTCTCTTGGCATGGATGGCACACAGGTTGGTATCCTCGAAGAGACCAACCAGATATGCCTCGCTGGCCTCCTGCAGAGCCATAACGGCCGAGCTCTGAAAGCGAAGGTCGGTCTTGAAGTCCTGGGCGATTTCCCTCACCAGGCGCTGGAAGGGCAACTTGCGAATTAGCAATTCAGTGGACTTCTGATAGCGCCGGATCTCCCTCAGGGCTACAGTACCAGGCCTGTAACGGTGAGGTTTCTTCACGCCGCCAGTAGCTGGGGCGCTTTTACGTGCAGCTTTGGTGGCAAGCTGTTTTCTGGGGGCCTTACCGCCAGTGGATTTACGCGCTGTCTGCTTCGTTCTTGCCATCTCTCACAAATTTATCTTCCAAAAGCAATGAATGCAGAAAGCGCGCCGAACACAGTCTTATAAAGCATACTACGCTCAAACTGATTGGACAAAGTTTTACGACTCTCTCATTGGCCGTCCCGGGACTTCTGTACTTCTATTGGATACATTTTAAACTATTGTTTGCCGCCTGACTTCAACAGTCGAGCCACCCCCCCTCCCATACACTTTTCGCAAACAAACGTATTTCTATAACTAAACGTGATAGCTAAGTTTTAGTTTGATGGTGTTTTTTCGTTCTTAGAAAATAGCCGCCATAGCCAGTTGATTTGTTTTGTTATAGTCTACTACTTAATGTCTTAGAAAATCTTACATTAAAGTGAAAACCTTAAAGCAATACATCACATATAACCAAGCAACAATCACATAAGGACCATAAGACATTCCAGACAGAAATATCAGGACTTCACAAACTGTCCACGACTGCATGTTGAATAATTCCGGGCGCAAGTTGAAATAGAGGTGTTGTTTTTTTACCGAAAGCAGAGGGGAACTGGGTAAAGCCAGCTATGGCAATAGTGTATCTGGCGACCAAACTAGCTGTATATTAGCAGGAAACACGGAAGGTGTACGTGTACAGAAGTAAACTTGCGGCAAACTACATTATATACGCTAGCCAGCTGGCTACCAAACTAACTCTATTAGAAGAATACAAAACGGAGGGTGTACAGTAGCAAACTTGCGGACCTGTGTGAACGGCGACCCCACCAGTTGTGTGAAAGGGGTATTAGCAGAGAACTAGCGTGAGACAAGCGTCATTTGTAAAAAGTACCAGAACATGACACAAATGTCATCATTTGTTAATGCTTGTGCTAAATAATATAATGAAAATAGTTTGGAATAGTCTCGTTAAATTTATGAGGTGGCTCTTAAAAGAGCCTTTGGGTTTGGGATCAATGGAATGGTTTACTTTTTGGCTGCCTTCTCCGCTTTTTTGGGCAGCAACACGGCTTGAATGTTGGGCAACACGCCTCCTTGAGCGATGGTGACACCGCCCATGAGTTTGTTCAGCTCCTCATCGTTGCGGACGGCAAGCTGCAGGTGACGGGGGATGATACGAGTCTTTTTGTTGTCCCGGGCAGCGTTTCCAGCCAACTCGAGAATTTCGGCTGTCAGATATTCCAGCACAGCAGCCAAGTACACCGGCGCTCCAGCGCCTACTCGCTTAGCGTAGTGTCCTTTGCGGAGCAGCCTATGGACACGACCAACAGGAAACTGCAGTCCAGCTCTCGAAGAACGACTCTTAGCCTTGGCTTTCGCCTTTGTCTTCCCTCTTCCACTCATGTTCTTTCACGTATTTAAGACTATCCGATATGAAACTGATATTCTGGGCTTATGTTGCAGAGTTCTTATAGCAGTATGCCGCAACCCCATTGGTCGCAGTTAATATGAGCTGTCACCCAATCACAAGAAAGAATACTTTTTTTTACAAGGAAGAATAGCCTACGTTTTATTATTTGGCGCCCAAACCCGGGACTGTGTACATATTATTCAATTTCCACCCTAATTTTTAATGAAAAATAGCCTATTTTGCTTCTTTACCCTGGCTTCAAATGACGGCACACACGAATGTTCTTCTGTATCATCTTATTAAATTAATTTAACCCTTATGTTCTGTTTGCACTAATGAGCATCTGTGAAACTGTTAGCCTAGCTGGGTCAGATATACCGAGGACATTACTGGGATTTTGAATACAGAAATAAAATATATGCACAAATATTATATATTATCTCAATTCCAAACAATATAAGCAATGTATATGGTTAATGGTCGCCATTTACCTCTGCGAGATCACATTTATCAATGGTGTCATTCATTCTTTTGCGACAAATAAATAAATCCACTATAATGAAGCCATGTGAAGCCAATTTTTTTTTACATGAAATACCATGCAGCGGATTATTGATATTTATTGTTTTTAACTTATATTCGCTATAATTTTTCTAAGATACAATATTATAGGCAAAAAGAAAGCAAACATAGATGACGAACAGCAAATAGAAACACAAAACAAGAACCAAATGTACACTGGTTTAGTCACTGGTCATGAAATACATCTCTCAAAAGTGCCATTTCTCTGTTACTAAAAGTTTAAAACGGGACAATTTAAACCGAGCACAAGGGTTAAAGTACACATTTATTATGTATGTGCCATATGAGATAGAAGCATATATCACAGCAAGTTGACTAGTGTTTAAATGTAAAGGCCCAATTAAAACAGATACATGTTTTTGCTTTGTTATGATTGGAAACAACAGAATAATAACAGAATAACATTTTAAAAAGGGGCACACAGCAAACGTTTCAGTGTAAATCTAACACTGCTGGTGTACATTTAACACCCATTTTTGCAGTGCAAATGTCTAATATAGTGGTTAACAATTTGAAATCAAGTGGGTGCATTGCTATTGTACCCTTGTGTAAGGTACTCTTAACTGATTAATTAAACATGCAACTGTATGTAAAAAACACATAAAAGTAATATGTGAATAAGGCTGTCTACTAAACAAATACATAGTCTCATCAAAGGTTATTGTTTACTAAATATATTTTAAATGATTGATAATTTTTTTCACATTTCACTTTCAAGTCAATTAAAATGCATTGTATCATTCGTTGGGTGATTGTTTCTGAATTATGGCACTAATTTATACATGCTAGTGTTTGAGTGACAGTACGTGCAATATTTAATTATTGTATTTGCACAAATAATCTATATTCATAGCATGCAGGGTTTATGTGTTATTTTAGACTCATATTTTTCCCGATACTTTTCCCACGAAAATACTATTACAAATGGTGTTGCGGTTAGGGACGACGTAGTTACACGTTCATACATGGGAAATTATTCCACTACCGTGGAAAGGTCTAGGTCTTATAAAATCAGCGATTTTTACAATGGCCGTTTGCATTATCTGAAAACACATGGAATTGGAATCTTTTTGAAAGCTGCGAAAATGTGTTCGTGGATACAGCGACTGAAACGCCTGGTTAATTAATTAACAGAGCATTTTATACGCCCTATTTCCCAGGTTTCATTTTTAATCATTATTTTATGAATGAAAATCTGCACTTTCAAAAATTGGTGGGTGGCTCTTAAAAGAGCCTTTGTTGACATTGAAAAAATAATCTAGGACCTTTACTTCTTCTTGGCTGCCACCTTCTTGCCTTTGGAAACCTTTCGCTTGTTGGCTGCTTTAGCTTTCTTAGGACTCTTGGTCTTCTTCGCTGCAGTACGTTTTTTGGCCTTCTTGGGTGCTTTCGCCTTCTTGGCAGCTGGTTTCTTGGCCTTCTTAGGCGACTTTCTGGCCTTCTTTGCTTTCGCCTTCTTCTTAACCGGTGACTTCTTTGCTTTCGAGACTGCCTTCTTCTTGGTGGGTTTATCAGCCTTCTTGTTCAGCTTGAAAGAGCCAGAAGCGCCAGTGCCCTTGGTATGGACCAGAGTGCCATTAGTCACCAAGGCCTTGACTGCCAACTTGACGCGTGCCTTGTTTTTCTCCACATTGTAACCGCCAGCTTTCAGCGCCTTCTTCAGGGCGGCCAGCGACACTCCATTCCTCTGCTTACTAGCAGCTACGGCTTTGACAATTAGGTCTCTGACGCTGGGTCCGGTTTTCTTTGGCCTTGCTGCCCTCTTTTTCTTGGGTGACTTCTTGGGTGACCTGGTCGGAGATGCTGCAGGACTCTCTCCCATATCTTATTTGTTCGTGTCGTTTCTTCAATATAACCTGTTATCAATATGAACTGTAGAACTTCGAAGCAGCTATGTTGCTTTTAAATGCGATACGAGAACCGTGTGGACTCAATCGGCCCGGCACAGAGTTTACGAGGCATCGACAGTTCTCTCAACTTGTGTTTTCTTTTCAGGCATATGGATCAAATAGTCAACCGTGGTAATATTTTACATGTGTAAAAAGCATTGCATAAGAAGCCATTGTCCGTCCTTTCCAAACCAACCCTTTGGTACATTGGTGCCTTGCTATATTTCCTTTATATTCGCCAAAACACTTGCCATTCGGCGGTAGACGAACCGGCTTCACATTTCTTTTCCTGAAATATTTCGAATTTATAGACTTCTAAAACATGAGAAAGTGTTTGTCATTGCCTGGTAGTAATTGATACAAGACCAGTTCGTAACACGAAAATGTGGATCGAGTCAAAATGTCAGTTTCGGTTTTCAACAAGACAACTCAAGAAGCCGATGAAGCACAAAGCAAATAATTGTCTAGACGTGTATTACCATTATCACTCGTTTTAAACCAACAAACATTATGTACACATTTGTTTATTATAATGAATAAGAAAACATGTCATGATGGCATACATTTCATGAGTAACTTGTCTAAATTAAACCAACGATAAAGCATCCAAGTGTCTTTGCCAACCATTCTGACGTTCTGTGCCTGTAACAGAAACTGTTCTCATGTGAAAGGGGGAAAGTTTACTGAGACTGAAATCAAATGAAACACAACCAAATTTGATGAGAATCCACAAATTAAATATAATTATTTCTGGATTAAAACGGAAGGAATTAAATGCACTTGGACTAGTCACTCACCACTGAGCATACAACCCGAAAGAGACGAACTTGCACTTCTTGCTATTCCCAAACGGCTCCTTTCCATTTTAATATGCGTATATTGTACCGCATAGTTACATACCGTAGATATAGTATTATGGGATATAAACGTTGTAACAGTAAATACACTTTATTATTTTCAGTCGATGCTCGATAATGGTAGTCTTGAAATTAAGGTGCAGTCCAAAATTTCAACTCCAACGGACATTTTGTGCGTGAATAGTGTTATGTATAATTTGTATTACAAAATGTTGATTGGACCGTATTACACATAACACTGATGTTGGCTTGTGAATTGTTTAGCTTCCCAGTCGAAATATCACAGTAGCTATACAGTACATTTTTCTGTTTTCTGTAAGCCACCTTGCATAGGACCTACTATAGGTAACAGCTCAAAATTGTAACGTTTATATTCGGTATATATCTGAGGAAGACAGATATATCGCTAGCTAACGTTTGGTCAAACAAATACTTGCTATTATAATTACCAGTGTCATGACATAACTAACCAGTGGACATTTTTCGTGTTGAAAAGTCGGTGAAAAATTTGGTTGAAAACCGGCTAGGATGTAGCCACGCCAGGCTATATCTGGGTAAAACCTGGGCTAAATTGACACGTTTATTTCAAAACGTTTGAAACCTCTCAATCTGAGATTTCCACCTCTCAAGACTCCGACATTTGCTGACTGGGTATAGGCTAAATAATAGGCTATATGGCAAATACGTCTTTGATATATTGTGTATTGTTTTTTTCTCTTCATCAAAAACGTGTAGCTACACGAGCTGATTCAGAGAACACAACGGGAAGCTCTCAGCATAGTAGACTTAAGTTGATCGCTGCGTGAATGCGGGGTTAATGCTGGTTCATTGCGAACCAACGTCATTCTATTTGGACAGCTCGTTCTCGAGGTAATTCAGTCTAGTAAAACGCCTAGAGCAGATGGCGAAATCACTTAACCCAACACCTAGTCAATTACCCTCAACTAAACTTGTTAAATGGCTCTTTGAGAAAGTGGGTGGCTCTTAAAAGAGCCTTTGGGTCGGTGTGGTGGTCTTTACTTGGAGCTGGTGTACTTGGTCACAGCCTTGGTACCCTCAGATACGGCGTGTTTAGCCAGTTCTCCGGGTAATAGAAGGCGTACGGCGGTCTGAATCTCCCTGGAAGTGATGGTCGCGTGCTTGTTGTAGTGGGCCAAGCGAGAGGATTCGCACGCGATACGCTGGAAAATATCGTGGACAAAGCTGTTCATGATCATCATGGCTTTGGAAGAGATGCCGGTGTCTGGGTGCACCTGCTTCAGGACCTTGTACACGTAGATGGCATAGCTCTCTTTCCTAGTCCTGCGGCGTTTCTTGCCTCCTTTTCTAACCTTCTTAGAAAAGCTTTTTTTGGCTCCTTTCTTTGGGGCGGCCTTGCCAGGCATCATGTAGCTACTCTGAATAACAATCACAAGAAATGTGATGTGGTCGACATTGCACCTATATTATATTTAGTGCGTATGCAAATATTTACTGTAAATTATAACCGCCAATCGGCAGCCTGGATTATTGGATACTGCAATCCCACCGTTGTAATTCAAATGCTATTGGTTGAATTTCCCGCCCGGGCGCGGAGATGGCGCTGGATAAAAAACGCAAGTGATTCACCAACCCCCTTCTGGCAATGTTTTATTTACTTCAAGTTTTATGAGCAGCTACAACCGATTATTTATATGCGCAATAAAAACTGTAGCGAACAAAACAAATGATCACTTCAGATAGCTTTTATTTGAACTGAACAATTCACCGGAACACACATTCAGCATCCCAGAATAGTATGTTGCTCAGTTAGAGAGGGAAAACGGCTTCATTACCTTTACTAAAATAGCTATACTGATGTAACCTTGCTTATTTTAACATTTCGTATTTATTTTTATTCACCATGCTACCGACGTTCCTGATTTTGATTTTATACATTGTTATACAGCTTTCCAAGCCACACTGACAAATAACAACCGCTCATTGCCTAAATGGATATGTTTCATGCATAATTCAAGGACCAATTGCTATCTCCCAAGCCATTGTACGTGGTAAACGCAGAATACAAACTTCAAACCAAAAATAAACTTATTCAGAACGATCAAAAGCTAGACTTGTGTACCAAGCTATGGTATTATACACTGAACGAATGGGGATATGAAACTTCGAAAGGACTGTGGTTGTTCCTTCCAAGCGCCATTGAGTTTGTTCCAAAGTAGCTAGCTAACCGGGGTCTCGAAAATGTTTCCACCAGTCATAAAGAGTAGTCCTTACATTTTTTGGGCGTTTGCAACATCCATAGCAGTGGCTGTCTTTTCGAGGTGTGCTCGGTGTAGGAAGCAGTATAACGATTGCCATTCTCCAGAACCACTTTCTTTCTGTTTTACGAACTTAACACTAACTGTCGGAAGGGCCTTTATGCTATGCCGCCCCCATCTGGAAACTGGATAAACTATCACTCAGATTTTGGTATTCTAGGAATGGCACACATAAAAAGTACACAATGCAAAAAGAATATACAAGTTTTTTTTAGTCGACTGGCAAACAAGCAACCTCTATTTATTGGAACATTAAGTTCCAACACAAGTAGCTAGGCATTTTAAGCAAAGCAATCTCAATGCTGTATGCCGAGGGAAGTTTGTCTCGTTATGTCCAAATGAGAGGAAATTATTTTTTATCAGACTAGTGGAATGTCTAGGACATATAATATACCCATGGTTGCACCGCAATACTTGACCTGCTTTAAAAAAAAAAAAAATATATTTTTTGACAAAATTGATTGCTTTTTTCATAAGTGTGGGTGGCTCTTAAAAGAGCCTTTGGGTCGATGTGGTGAGATCTTTACTTTGAGCTTGTGTACTTGGTGACAGCTTTCGTACCCTCAGATACGGCGTGTTTAGCCAATTCTCCGGGTAACAGAAGACGCACTGCTGATTGAATCTCCCTGGAAGTGATGGTTGAGTGTTTAATGTAGTGGGTCAAGCGAGAGGATTCGCAAGCGATGCGCTGGAACATATCATGGACAAAGCTGTTCATGATCTTCATGGCCTTGGAAGAGATGCCGGTGTCTGGATGCACTTGCTTCAGGACCTTGTACACGTAGATGCCATAGCTTTCTTTCCTAGTCTTGCGGCGTTTCTTGCCTCCTTTCGTTGCCTTCCTCTGGAAAACCTTCTTAGCTCCTTTCTTGGGGGCGGCTTTCGCAGGCATGGTTCAGTCTGAAATGACAGTCACCAAAGTGTGACATTCTTGGTAATACGCCTATATTATATATAGTGCCTATGCAAATATTTACCACAAATTATAACCACCAATGTACAGAAGTGTTCTCATTGGACACTGCAACCGTATCGGAATTTACCAAGATACCATTGGTTGAGAAATAGGCGGGAAAAAATCCCCCGGTTTCCAACCGAAAATCATTTTCGGCCATTTTACTTGCTACTCACCGATCCTTTCTTCGATAAAAATGTAGGCTACATTTTTCTCCGCGACTTCGAATGACAACTCAGGGTTCATTGAATTGAAAGTTAAATGAGAAAACAGCCCCATGTGTTGTAACGCATAGTGATTTCACTATCGGCCCAGAAGATATTTTACAGTAAGTGCGCTTCGCCAGTAGAATAAGATAGCTACCACAATTGTGACTGAAACATGTACAATGGAGAGCTAACATATTACTTTTAGTTTAACACACTAGGGTATCTCACATGACAGTCATATTTGTTCATTGATATTTATTTGATAATGTATATACATAATAACAACAGTAGCCGCCCATTTATAATGCCGAAGGAAGTTCATTATCTATAACAGAACAGTTTGAAAAAAGGCGCTGTGAATTTTTTTGTTGGGATTACCTTTCTGGAGGTCCAAGGAATTTCAACCAATGGTCTTTGAAACTAATCCCGCTGGGTCGCGTCTACCAATGAGAATGCTTATAATGGTTGGGTTACAACAAACAAAATCTGCATAAGGACTGCTATTAATAGAGGCACGCTATCATCGATGCAACATATCAGAAATTGTCATTCTGACTGAACCATGCCTGCCAAGGCCACCGCTAAGAAAGGAGGAGCTAGTAAGAAGGGCTTTAAGAGAAAGGCTGGAAAAGGAGGCAAGAGACGCCGCAGGACTAGGAGAGAGAGCTATGCCATCTACGTGTACAAGGTCTTGAAGCAGGTGCACCCCGACACCGGCATTTCTGCTAAGGCCATGAAGATCATGAACAGCTTCGTCCATGACATCTTTGAGCGCATCGCGTGCGAATCCTGTCGTTTGGTCCACTACAACAAGCACGCGACCATCACCTCCAGGGAGATTCAGACTGCCGTACGCCTTTTGTTACCCGGAGAGCTGGCCAAACACGCCGTATCCGAGGGTACCAAGGCTGTCACCAAGTACACCAGCTCCAGGTGAAGATCGTTCCATCTTTTTAATTGACCCAAAGGCTCTTTTAAGAGCCACCCACACTTTATAAGAGAAAGCAATCCATTTAGTGAACACCCGCGCTGGATTGATGTTGGACCCTATGTTAGAACTCATCTTAATTTATATATGCAGTAAAGGGTTATACATGGGATATATTAACACACTCATACGGCTCATTTTAATATTGCTTTACAGGTTTATTGAGTGCATACTGTATTAAAATAAATTGCCACCTGTGTTTCTTCTAATCTAATCTTTAGTGTGTGCAAAACCCTTTAGCATACACAAAAGAAAACTAATAACAACCAATGATTGGGGCACAACAAATACCATAGCACGTATTTTCAAACTGTTCTGTTATTGGTTTTGCGTGTGCTGAAAGGTTTTGCACATGCTAAGGGAGTCAAACCGAGGGTGGCGGGCCTATTGTTCAGGACAATTGTTGTTTGAGCCTTGAATTCTTAATAGTTTATGAAGTACAAAGCTTCAATTAAGGTCCAGAATTACCATATTTTATTGAAATAGCATTTACTCTTTAAATAATAGAGATATCAATCTGATAACCACTACGGACATGGGGATATCAAAAATGTAAGCAAAGCATGTATAGAAAGCATTATACATATCTTTGTGGTTAGAAAGTCACATGTGGGCATATTTGTTCAGCCTCATAACTTTCACAGTTTACAGATGTATGTATACATGTAATGTGTAGAATGTGTCATTACCCTGAAAATCCTTCATGGTTAATTAAAAATATATATGGACCCTTGACCTTCAAGCAGATCTGATTTTCAAGCCACAATGAGCAGGGTCACAGCACCAGAAAGCTGTCACCCTTAGCTTTTGATTTTTATTTCCTTTATTGCCTGAAATACACTAAAGGATTCCACCTCCCAAGATGCTGGCCATTTTTTGGCCTATTTGGTCCCCTCCATCTCTACAACTATGCAGAATATCATGACCAAAGTTCAGTTTTATTCATTTGGATGGACAGAAATTGTGTGAAAATAATATGAGAACAATTTGAGACCTAAACATGCAGAATCAGCAAATCCTCATTGAAATCGCTTGGTCTGACCCAAAGGTCAAAAGGTAAAAGAGCCCTTAGTGTTCTGCGTTTGTCAGACACGCCAGCACACTGAAGTCAGTCTCTTGTGCCTAAAACCAATGTCTCACAAATGGCTTGTTACCCATCGATACAAGTCAGGTTGTTACTCCTTCCTGATATAATGACCACAGATTAAAACACTGCTTTGAAAATGTACACAAAAGGTTTTTATTTGCTTTTTTTGAAGCAGGGTAACGTTGAAAAATAAATGACTGTGCTTTTTGTGACATTGTACACCAAAGGCAGATCTATATGAGATTATTCTATGATATAACTGACTCAAGAGGTCTCATGCGATACCTTCAAGTTTAACTTTCAACCCCAGAGAGATTATATCGTCCATAAAATTTTGTGCTTTTTTCCCCCCTCATAATTATCACATTGATCATACGTGATTGTTTTTTCCATCCTGTCTAAACTATGGCCGTGTCAAAGGGACAGACAAGAGGGGAACGTTTAAGATGAAACACCAGTGACCCCATCACCGGCGGTCGTCATCAGTTACATCACAACCACATGATTCCTACACTTCCGGGTTTCTGGTGATGTGAATCAAATAGCATGGCTTCCTTTTCATTAAGTCTGAGCTTCAATTTGGGTCTAGATGTTGAAATGTTTGTTCTAAAAATAGAACCTGGATGGCCTCCCTGTTGCTTGATATTTTAAGTATTGCTCAAAGAAGCACACATTGCCATAAGACTCCTATCAGGATTATTCCATAAACGGTGGCCCATCTATTTTAAATGTGCAAATGGACAAAACTACAAATTACATTTTCAAATCAAACTGTTAAATCGTTCTCAGAGATGAACACTGTGCCTCCACCCACTTATACAGCTACCTCTTTTGGAACATTTAAAAAAAAAAAAGATTTATATTATGCCCAAAAATAATTTATTTAACATATTTAGTTTCTGTGTGCTATAGCCTCCATTATTGACATTATATCGTGAACAAATTGTTGATCTTCCTCTAAAGGATGGCACATTTCTGCTCCATTTCGTCTTTTCTCTGAAAAAAAAGATGTGACACGTCACAATTAGATCAGCAGTGACGCTACACAGTGCTTACAAGCATCAATTTTCCTGCAGGATCACTGTGGCTATGTTGGTTTACCCGGCTCGTTCGTAGAGGTGGCAAACGGAATGGGCGCCGTCTTCGTAGAAGGCATTGGTGGTCCGCCTGAGGTACTTTCCGTAACATTCCATCGATGACCACGGGGTTTTCACCTGAGTCCTCAAGGTTATTCTCAAACACGGAACACTCCTGGTTACCGTATTCATGCTCCTGTGTACCTTTTTTCAGCTAAAGGGACACGCATGTGTAAAGTGAGACCTGAAGTGACATAACTGTCAAATGTATTAAACGTAGACATACAAAACATCAAAACTACTGAAACTTACGTTCTCCGTGCTGGTTGCCTTTTGATAAGATATTGTTAGCTGGTCTGATTGGAGAATTCGGGACTCCAGGCTTCGCCTCCTGCACAGTAGGTACTGGTTTCCCCCTGGTGGTACTAACCGGAATTTATCACCCTGCAGCCTGCTTCTTTTGGAGTACTCCTTTGCTGATCCATCCGCGATTTTCAAAGTCTCTTGCAGGTCTTTGTGTTGAATGGCACATTTCTGTGCCAATGAAGCTTGTTTCTGAAAGCAAAACGAGTGCTAGATTATATCTACTGTAATATTCAAAATGTATACCCTTAAAGTCAGTTGATATATTTATAACTTTTCCCATGTTTGTTGCCTTTTGTAGGCTACCTTCTTGTCTCTCTCCTTTTGGACCGCTCTCAGGTACCTCTGTTTGTTCTGTTCATGTCGGAATTCTCTCTCGTACATCATTAGCCGCGAGCGATCCTCAGCATTCCAGGCCAGCATGTACTAGGGGTGGATAGCACAATGAACATAATCCATATGAAAAGTAGACAACACATATACAGGGCACAGAAGTTGTGGATATCAAGAAATGCTGCCTTGCATACTTTTTGGACATTAACATATTTGCAACTAATATCAAGCTTTTATGTATTAACTTGTATTACCAGCTCTGTGTAAAAATCTGCCTCTGGGCCCTTCTGTCTATTTTTCTGCCTGTAGAAAAAGGGACAGTTTCTTATTTTAGTATTAATGTTAAAAGAATTGGACTCTGTAAGAAGTAAAATATGTTCTGCTGGAATTTTGATTCAAGGTCAAGCAGTTTTAATGATATTCAATACTACAGCCTCGCCCTCCTGCAGTTTACAGCGCATGGGTTTATAGGCATGATGAGATTCATTCAGTTTGGTCCGGTACAGTGATGATGTTGGTTCATCCTTACTGTGCGGATTCAGTTTGCAGGAGCTGCCGTCGGTTCTCAACACCTTCCTCCAGCAAAACCTCTGTCACGTCAGCAAGGCTCACATCACAGGGAAGCAGGCCTTTCTCCTGAAACTCAATGAATTTCCTCATCTTGTCCCTCTGCAACGAAAAGCGGACAGCATATTGAAACTTCTGTCAAATGTGGATTCTAATTTTCTGTTGTCTGATTAACAGTGAGTGATCTATCAATAGGAATGCAACAGCTATAGGTGCCCACCTGTTCCTCATCGTATGTGTGTTCTGCAACCAGCTTGAGGGTCCTTAAGTACTCCTCATAGATATTATACTCCTTCAGAGAGCATATCACCTGAGGGGGAAAAACGTATCTAAAAATTATGACGCTGCAATATGACAATGTAACATGACAATGTAACCTATCATGGGAAACCATGAATCACACCAAATCAGTAATTTTGTTGGATTCAAGGTAGTGTTATCTCCACTTCTAAGAGTTTAGTAGTTTCAACCCCCAGACACCCGATCTCTAGAGCATCTGGAAAGGGACTCTACAGTCTGTGAGGTGCTTTCTGCAATCTGATTATTTGTAGCAAGTTGTAGCCAGCCTTTCTTTTAAGGTGGCTTTGACTGCTGCCTTCAGTTTGAGCCAAATGATCATAAACATTAAGCTTATTAGCAAAGAACACACTGAAGGTTGTGACCTTATCTCACAAGAGAGTGTGAACCTGGTCAGACGCAGATACCATAAGACAAATGAAGCTTGGGATCTCAGGGAAATCAGAATCAGGGGATGTGCCTTTATACAGCCTTCTCAATAAAGAGACAGTGGCATAGACAAGCACCCACAACTCATAGGAGGCAGGAACCTTTCACAACATGGTTATACACCCGATTGGGTCAATATGAGATATTAAAATCGTACCTCATTGTCTTTTGTTATGTAGTTTCCTTTCCTTAGCTCATCATGCATTGTTCTCCGGTAATAGTAACTATGGAGGTGTGGATCATGTAGGCTGTTGTAGTTGGGCTTCATTATACGCATACTTGGACCCGTGTTCATAAAGTCAGTGGTAGGATGAAAAAGCTGAGAGAAAAAGCGAAAAAATATGTGAACCCTGACAATGTGCAAATTATAAACCAACCTTTATTTTTAACGTCACAATTTAAGGGAGCAAAATTTTGTTGACGTTTCAAAATTATTTGAAATATAATTTTAAGTGCATTTATGTCATGCTATATATAAACTTCCTCCTCAGAGTTGTCCACAACGCTAAGTAGGAAACATTTCGAAAGGTGATTTGATCTTTATTCAATTTATGAGGTACAATTTTTTGTCGATCTTACCGAATGCCCCAGTTTGGCCCTAGAGACCGCGAGTTGGACGCCACGCGGTACATGAAGCTTTTGTGTTGGAGCACACGCCCTGGTCAGATGAAGGGCCTCGTAGCGCCTGTCATGCAACACGTCCTTTACGGGAGGGAACGGTTCCATCTCTCAGCCTACAGAGTCGCGGTTGATAGTAACAACAACATTCCGCATTTATTTTATAGGAGACTGAACGTCACTGAGGTTTAACATTTTCCCGTGGAGCTTTATGACGTATTACACTACCAATGTTCCTTGAATTTGACAGCAGCCTGTTCTCAGCGACTTTTTAGAAGACCTTTAATATAAGAAGAAAGGAGTCGAGAAAAAGAACAGGTAGCCCTACACAATTTTTTTTGATTGATGTAAAATCTGCAGTCTTCAAGCCCTGTGCTCCATGGAATAACATTATGGATGACTTATTTGTCTAGGATCACCCAACCGACGACATGTGAAATGTATAAACAAAGGCAATTAGAAATACACTACCTTGTAAGAAGTAAAAGTGTAGCCTACCAAACCACGGAATACACGTAGATTATCTGACGTCATTTAAATAATGGCAAATTCGTTCGTAGCCTATGCTATGGCTATTTCAGTCGTATTTTTTTTTACTTCAGACATTGTTGCGTAAATAATGTTTAATTCTTCGCTATTTCAACGAATCTGAAAAATGTAATGTGTTAATATCCAACGTATCTTTGCGTTAAAAAAGACTGTTGAAAAACTAGAAAATGACACGTTATGTGTTGTTTTTAACAATTTAATTAAAACGGGATTATCACAAAGTAGTGACACTCATCAACACGAGAAAACATTGAATATCCTGTATGCAACTTTCAAATATATGGTGGTTCAGATTTGTTCAAGGTATTGGGTGATCTTATACCACACCAATTTACTTTGAAGAAACAACAGAATGTGATGTAGTAGAATGAAGGACTCGGAAGTATTAGGATTTAATTGATGCATAAGGACGACCTGCTCACTCAGAAGTGCAGAAACAGTCCAAATAGGCTGCTCCAAAGTTTGATCTTTAAAAAAATTATTTATGACAAAAGTCCCCCTCTTGCATAAATGGTTTATGTTCACAGTTGGAAATGCATACGCTTCTCTAACTGCCCGAAGCCTACTAGCTATGGAAATGAGTTTGAATTGTGAGTCGACAAGATGGTTTGAACAAAAGGAAAGCTCAAATTGTAACAAGAGAATGCTGAATTACATGACGTCACCCAAAATAAATGCAAATATTTGGCAAATGTAAAACGTAACAGAAGGAATGAACGAATGAAACAAGAAATCAAATATTTATTCACAGTAAGTTGTTAAGAGTATATATTCCATTTATAAGTAGGAGAAATATACAGAAGAGCATCAGTTGGATTTTGGAGTGCCACAAACAGGGACCAGTGATGTACTGCTCAGCCGTCACGTTTAGCAGACCTACAGATCTAGGTTAAGTCGATTCGACTCGACTAGTCGATTAGTCTGACTCGAGGTAAAATTACTTTTTTTGAATATTGGTTTTGAATAATATTGTTTAGAAAAATACCATGGAGTAGTAACGTTATTGATAACTGGTTGGATTGAACTCCTTGTAGTGGGTTGTTTACAGGACGTCTCGGGTGCGCGCATTGTTCAGAGGAGGAGGGAGGGAAACGGGGTAGATTTCGACCTTAGAAAGCGAAAAAGATTTCGACGCAGGAGTGAGACGCAAACACGGATTTTCTTTGGGATAAACGAGCGGGCCTCGCTGCTAAAACGGTAAAAACAAACAAAAAAACCATACATATGTAACTAAAATATTCTCCAGACTAAGACAGCGGAGCGGATAGCTGACTGTTTATTTTGGTAGGCGATGGATAGTAAGATGGCGGTTGTTGGGAGGTTAGCTCACTAAGCTAATGCGCAGTAGCAGAATGGCGCTTACCTACTAAGGTGGTTGATTAACATTTGAATACAATTTTTTTACCCTCTTTGGTTGTTAGATATGACTGAAACACAATAGCTGTTGCAGCCAGCAAAACGTATATTCACTGTTTTTAGATCGAGTGCTAACTAGCTAGCTAGGTCGGATGTTTCCATCGAGTAGCTAGCTAGATAACTTGGCTGCTAACTATCTAACCTAGCATAGTGCCCGACGCAAGTTTATCTAACTCAGAAGCAATCAAGTTCTGATTGACCAACCTTAGCTATCTACTAACAACTTATTTAGCTAACGTTAGCGTTATACGATTATCTAGCTAGCTAACACCAGTTAGCAGCTAGCAATATTAATGAGAGCAAACGCATTGTTTTGGTAAATGTGTCATGTCTTCGCTAATGCTAGCATGTAACGTTAATCACACTGGTTAGGTATCTGCTTTTCATGAGTAACGTTGAATTAAGTAGACTAACGTTAGCTAACGTTAACTTAGCCCAGGACTGAGGTCTAAATAGCTAGCTGATGTTAGCTAGATTGCTAATTGAAAAGATACAAATTGACAAGCTGGCTACCCATTAAACTATTGTGTGTTTTGTAGTGGGATGTTTGAATTACAGATAGCTAACGTTAGTAAGCTACAGTCAAATAAGATTTAAATACAAATCACACCATTTAACAGTTTGCCAACTAACGCTAACTACATTTATAGTTGGTCTATGTTAGGCAGTTAGCTGGCTTGTAATTTTACATATTTAATAATGCAAAGTAAGTTGGTGTAGAAATAGCTACCGTTGGTAGCAAGTTGGCTGCCTAACCGGTGAGGTAGTTTTAGGTGCGTTTCCACTGGCCGGAGTTCAGTTGCTCGTTGATGATACTCTTGGCTGTCTTGTGCCACTCAGTACTTTATGGAATTGGAGGTAACTATTAATTATTAATTAATAATTTACTAATATTGCAACAAGCAGTGGAGGTAGTATGTAATTTGAACTGAACATTCATAAACCCCAAAGTTTCCTTGGCTATGCTCTTAAACTGTCCAATAACCTCTCACTTTAATGTAAGATTCTCTAATCACATTACAAAGAGAATGAATGTTCAGTAGGCTACTCTGAAAGTCAAATAAATAAAAAAGGCAAGAGTACTCTGCTTTAGTGTCCCAGACTTAATAATTTCTTTTTTGATTATTTGCATAATACAATTGCTTTGCATAGTATGTTGTTACCTGTGCGCGCAGTTGTACTAGTTGTAGTAGTTGGAGGTATACTGTGGCCTGTCAGTTACATTTTCACTAGCTAACATTTTCCATAGTGTGTTCATTTACAGCTGTGAATTCAGTGTGCATTTAAACACACTTAAACCAGCTGCAATGATGTATCATGATTTAAGTTTCCAGTGAATTATTGGTAACATCAGAACTGTTCATTAACCTTCAGGTGTTGTACTGTGTGCTATATGTACTTATTTTATTGAGATTATTCAAGCAGTGTATTCACACAGTCCTTTACATTTTTAAAGGTTATACTGGTCTCTCAATGAGATGGCTTAATATGGTTTTTCTATTTGAATTTTGGCAGTCCACAGAAATGTAAAATAACTAATATGCTCAAACGCATTTTAGAAACTATAGTGAATAATGCAAACCATCCCCCAGACTTCAGTATCCGTACGCCTGCTGGTTATATCATTTACTCATGTTCAGGGCTGCTTCTCAACTGCTGGGGACCAGGGAATATAAAGCATCCAGCCGTCCTGGATGCCAAACCAGTTTCCTGGCCTGTATTCTTGGCCCTATAATAAAACCAGCTAGCAGTACTGGGTTTGTTTGCCATGCAGAACAAATCTGTGTTTCTCCTCTTGTATTGTGTAGGAGAAAAATTATCTTGGAGGGGATCCAGAACAAAAACATTTTTTTGCATGTAAAATCACTCTCTCTCCCTCTCTTTCTCTCTCTCCCCCTGTCTGTCCGTCCGTCCGTCCGTCCCTCTGTCTCTGCCACCCAGATGCCTCACTCAAGGCGGTACCCGTCCTCGGAGCGGGCGAGTCGAGGCAGCTACCAGGACCGTTACCGCGGCCGCAGGCAGCGTCACCGCCGATCGCCCTCCCTGTCTTCCAGCAGCGAGCGGGACAGGCGGGGAGAAGCCCCCCGGCAGGGCTGCAGCTACCTGCGCTCCAGGAGGTCAGGACACATCTCCCATACTCACCGAGATCTGTCTCATTTTCCGCTATACCATTTAGGCATTCCGCAGATAAATGTAAACCAAAGCCACTTATAGTGAATGCATTTAAAATGGCTAGAATACCATCGCTAGGGCTTGATCTAAGTAAAGCTGCAAGCATATTGTAGCGATGCCACCATAAAGCCTTTAATAATGGAAGGTAAAAAATATGCCCGTCACAGTTTAATGTTCCAAAAATGTATTGGCTGTACGCCAAAAACAATGTTTTGATCAGGCAGGCCTTTGTCGGATGACACACCAGGTAGGCTTTGTCTGGTGACTCGCCCAATGAAGACCTGCCAGGTTGGAATGTCGTCCGTGTAGCGCAGCAAACATATTTCACGTGTCAGGAAAAGCAAAATGACTGCGCTGCCCCAGCTGTCGCATTAACCACCAGTGCAAATTCCTGACAACCCCCCCCCCCCCCACACACACACACAGCTACGACAACCGCTCAGCAGACCGCCGGCTGTACGACCGGAATTACTGCGAGGGCTACCGGCGCCTAGACTACAGCCGCGAGCGGGAGAGGGAGCACGGCGCGGCCGAGGGGTACTACGCACAAGCCGACTTCGCGCCCCGCCCCTACGACTACCGGCGCGGGAGAGATCGGGAAAGGGATCGGGAGGACTCGTACGAGCGGAAGGGCAGCAGGCGTAAGCACAATCGAAGGAGGCGTAGAACCAGGTCCTATAGCCCGTCCTCTTCGGTGAGTTCTGCCTGACCCAAACCTCTGTCTTACTGCTTTCTCACCTCTCACTCGCTCTTTCTTTCTGTTTCTCTCTCTCTCCCTTCCTCTCTCTCTCTCTCTCTCCCTTCCTCTCTCTCTCTTCTCTCTTTCTACTTCTACTCCTAACGTTCTCTTGTCCACAGCTCCCGGATTTGGTAAGTAGACAAATCTTTTTTTGTTTTATTTCTGTATTATAATTTTTTGTTATATAGAAGAGGGAGGGGTGTGTCTTGTAGGGAGTTTCCTGTTCTTTATGCATTTTAACTGGATAGCAGGATATACATTTGTAGGATTTGTACACATCACCCAAGTGCATTTTAATTGGTCAATAGCGTCTCAGTAAAACTACTCTTAATTGGTTGTCTTCTAAGATGGACTTGAGCGCCCGGTGTGCACGTGTGGGTCAGAGAGGTGTGCACGTGTGGGTCAGAGAGGTGTGCACGTGTGGTTGTGAATTAGCCTGTTTCTGAACTTGTGTCAGAGAGAGAGAAAGAGAAAGTCCAGCCACACTGACACACCTCTGAAATGTGTGTGATAAAGTGACTTCCATGGTCTCTCTCTCAGCAGTGGAAGTGAGGGAGAGTTGTGGTGAGGGTAAACTGGCATCGTTAATTATCTCTGAAAAATTCTTCTGCTTTTCTACCTTTGAATTGACTTCTTTTTTTTTTTTTGCGTGACGTCATTTTTCTTTCTTTTGATTTTGATTATTTTTTTACTCTGAAAATAAATATTTACAGCATTTATAGGCATATCCATTTAGTCGATTGAGTTTGGAGACAAAAGTTTTTCACTTATTAATGCCCATCTTTCATATGTCTATATCAGTTATTTATTAGATGCATTTATATAATCTGTTTTTTTAGTTTGTTAGGAAGGATAGATACAGCTGTAAGGGGAGAGGAAAAAAGAACGAGAGGAGGAATAAAGGGGGAGAAATGTAATCTTTGACTTGTTCCCTTGCACTATATCCCTACCATTATATATTCCTCACGTGGTGTCATATGACTCCTCCCCCCTCCCCCATGAACGCCCAATCTACCTACAACTACAACAACTGCCAACAACTACACCTCCTCCTCCTCCTCTTCCTCCTCCTCCTCTTCCTCCACCTGCGAACCCGCCATCGCCGTGGCTACGGCACGCCCTCCCCTCCCCCCCTCCTTCGCCGCGTCGTGCTCGAACCCTGGGCGGCCCGCAGCGGAGCACCAGCCGGACGCGGGCGTTGAGTGTGAGGGACGACGAGGAAGGGCACCTGGTCTATCGGAGTGGGGACGTCCTGCAAGAAAGATGTACTCACTGCCACTACTTATCGTAACCTTTCTCCATATCAGTACATCCATAGAGCATTCAGACAAAAAGAAGCTATGGTGATGATCATAATGGTACCGTGGGTAGAATGCTGTTTTCCGCTTTAACTTCTCTCTGTAGGGTTAACTACATGGATGGGATAGTTCATATTTTCATGAACGCGTTTTCTTTTTAATAATAGCTAGGTTTTACTTGTGAGGGAAAATACAGTTAACTTTGCAAAGATATATATTTTTTAGGCTGTCGTTTTGGCCTGAGGTTAGTTATTATTATTAATTATAATTTTTTTGCTTTGCTTTTTATTTTATTTTTTAAGGCTCTATTTTCCAGACTGTGAAAATAGACATGCTCGGCTGCACTGGGCATTTTAGTGTGGTACTTTTGCAGTCAGTTTCAGAATGTCACACATTTTCCCTTTTCCCTCTCTTCTTAATTTGACCCTGCCAATGACCCTTCTACACAGTAAAAACAAAACTACAAAAAAAGAAAGAAAAACGACCATCCTCTAGACAAGGATTCTGTGACACAAGTTCTCCCAGAATCCCTCTTGCCTGCGTGTTTGTGGTTTCGTACTTCATACTTTAGTTTGTTACTTATTAACATTAGGACATTTAAGGCTATTATGAATGGAGTTAGACTCTTTCTCCTTATCCATCCAACGGCTCCCCTTTAAGCACTCTTTCTTGGAGATAGTTTTTTTAAAAACCGCATGAATACAGAACAGCCGGAGAAGACCACTAGTGTCTCTCCGTCCTCTCCGTCTTACAGCAGTCTGTTTTCCCTCCTTCAGTCTTGCCTGCAGGGCATGGCTTGTACATTTCCTCTGTGATCAAATTAATTTCAGTTTGAACAAAGCAGCCCCTCGTCTTGTTCCTCCTCCGCCTTCCCTCTGTTACGTCCCGGGCCAAGTTAAATCTCTCCTCTTAATGGCTTTTAAGAGGAGCTCCAGTCATATCTGGTAGCGAAGGATGCGATTAAACTTTTTTTAACCTGGAATTTCGTCCCGCAGTCCAAAAGTAACAGTGCATTAATTCATAAACATTCTTGTCCCGCTCCTTTACCCTAAACAGAGGAAAAAACCCGTTCACATCTGCTGCATAAGAGCAAATGTGTATAGTCTCTTTATAGCTTGAAATTCTGTCATTGTTGGGGGGGAGGGGGGCTATGCAAAAAATTCCGACCCTCTAACTGTCCTGTGGGCAGATGTTTGCAGTACATTATAACGTCTGTGGGGTTCTGTTGGAGCGGTCGTTTGGCTTGTATGTGAGAGACAGAAGGGGGGAGGGGCTCCCACCCCTTTCTCTCTCCCTCATTAACGTCGTTTTCCAGCGGCCCTAGCGTCTCATCCTTTTATTCCCTTCTCTCCCTCTCCTTCCCTCTCCTTCTCTCTCTTTCACTCAGATGAGATTGTGAACACTCTGGGGGAAGGAACCTTTGGGAGGGTCGTTCAGTGCGTGGACCATCGCAGGTATGTGTGTGAGGATCCTGCGCGGCTGTGTGCTGTAGCAATGGGGTGCTGAATTCGGGCAGTTGCAAACCCAGGGGATGTGTCCTTTCTGAAATGTGTTGTGTTTTTGTAATTGGGAGCCCTGAGATGCACGTTGATTTGCTGTACATTTATCATGTCATTAGCCAATGCGGGTGAATTTTGAATGACTGCATCGTCCCCTGGGTGATTATACGCCCCCGGGTGATTACACGCCACTTTTAATGAAATGGGAAACATTTGGTGTAGCGGAGGAAATGCAATGAGCTAAATTAGGTAGCTGGGCTTGTTTTTTAGGTAGTGTGCTGAATTTTGTGACTGGAGCGAGTGCGTATGCATTTATAGATTCTGATTGGTTGTGTGTCAAAGGGGCGGAGCCCGTGTGGCCTTGAAGATCATCAAGAATGTAGAGAAGTACAAGGAGGCCGCACGGCTAGAGATAAACGTGCTGGAGAAGATCAACGAGAAGGACCCAGAGAACAAGCAGTGAGTACGAAACTGAGGGCGGAGCTTTACACAGTGGGGGCTGATGGGCAGTGAAGTCCTGGTGAATTTGATGGAGGCGCTGGTGAATTTGAGGGAGGCGCAGCGCCTCCCGTATTAAATACTTGGGGGAAACCATGGTGTTGGAGTAGAACCTCGATCGGCTGGTTGCTTAGAAACCAAAGTGACCAGTGTGACGAGGAAACGATAGAGCTCTATTGCAGATCATGTCACTGATCCGAAATTCTTCTCCCCATAAGTGGCTGCTCGCTGTATATGTGCTGAAGGAAGAGAGAGCAGATGTATTACGGCTAAAATCCTGGCTAAAAAAGGGCCGCTTGCTAGAACATCTTCTCAGTGTTGTGGTAGCATTGTGTCGCGCTACAGAGCCAAGCGCTAACGTCCTCCCGCCTGCCTCCCCCTAGCCTGTGTGTGCAGATGTACGACTGGTTCGACTACCACGGCCACATGTGTATCTCCTTCGAGCTGCTGGCGCTCAGCACCTTCGACTTCCTCAAGGAGAACAACTACCTGCCCTACTCCATCGGCCAGGTCCGCCACATGGCCTACCAGCTCTGCCAAGCGGTCAAGTGTGAGTACGCGCATACGCGCTCATCGTGCACACGGACTGTGCACGAACGCTGCACGCGAACACCATGCGCTAGATCATAACGGTGCATGTGAGTGCGCACACGCACGCACACACACACACACACACACACCATGCGCTAGATCATAGCGGTGCATGTGAGTACATGCACACACACACACGCACACACAGCGCACACACACACACACACGCACTGCGGCAGATCGTAACGGTGCATTTGAGTACACGCACGCACACACACGCACACACACTGCGGTAGATCGTAGCGGTGCATGTGAGTACACGCACACACACTGCGGTAGATCGTAGCGGTGCATGTGCGCGCACACCCACCGTGCCGATAGAGGGTAACGTTACCTTTGCTTCGCAGTTCTTCACGACAACAAGCTGACGCACACCGACCTGAAGCCAGAGAACATTCTGTTTGTGAATTCGGATTTCACAATGACGTACAACGTGGAGAAGGTGAGACACACAAGCGCAAGCATTTCACTGCAGAGAACCCGCAGGGAGAGCGTAAACCACGGTAACCCTGAACTCCCCACCCCCCTCACCAGAAACGGGACGAGCGCATGGTGAAAAGCACGGCAGTGCGTGTTGTGGATTTTGGCAGTGCCACGTTCGACCACGAGCACCACAGCACCATCCCATGTCGTCCCGGCACTACCGCCGCCCCCCGGAGGTCCCTGGTGGCCCCCCCCCCCCCCCGAACTTTTTTTGCGTTTTTTCATTAAGCTATTTCCATTCGTTTCTCAAGCTTGGGTTTAAAGGAAAAAAACAAGCAGACGTTATTATTCACACACATCTGGGGGTATACTACGAAGCAGGATTACCGAGTTAGCTGGGTAACTACACTCTTTTTACTTCAGTCCATGTTCCGGGTTTTACTCAGTGCCGTTATCCAGCTAACTCAGAATTCCTGCTTTGTGGTATGCACCCCAGGTTTTGATTGTACAGATGGCTCGCTTGTGGCTATATCCAGATACCTGACTAGACCTTTAATATCCTGGAAGCTGTGCGTGTTGTGTAATGGCGTGATTTTGGCGTGTGATACCCCTGCAGAGCTGGGCTGGAGCCAGCCGTGTGATGTGTGGAGCACAGGCTGCATCCTGTTTGAGTACTACCTGGGCTTCACCTTGTTTCAGGTACGCCACGGCCGACGCCACTGGGCTCCGCGCTCCCCGTTTCAGTGTGAGGGGAATTCTGGGAAAACTGGGCACCCAGGAGAGCCAGCCCTGAGCTGAGCCTGTCTTTTAACCCTAAGAATGTTCTCATAGGAACATAATGTGCAGTATATGGGCAAGGGTTGGGAGAACGGGGTGTTGTAGGATAAAGAGCTGTAGTTTAAACTGCTCTAAGGCAGGGAGTGTAAGCAGGGCAGAGGAAATCAAATCTGTCTTTTTTTTCTTTCTCCGTTCCCTCTATCCCTCTGTCCTCCCCTCAGACCCATGACAACCGCGAACATTTGGCCATGATGGAGAGAATACTGGGGCCAGTTCCATCGAAGATGATCCGCAAAACCAGGTGAGAACCTTCTGGCGTCCGGCCGTATGCTGTCACGTCATGCCCTCCTCCACTTATGTGCGTGTGTGCGTGCGTGCGTGCGCGTGTGCACGTATATGTGTGAGGCTCACTGCTGCTTTTCCACCTCTCTTGCAGGAAGCAGAAGTACTTCTACCGCGGCCGGCTGGACTGGGACGAGAGCAGCTCTGCTGGGAGATACGTGAGAGAGAACTGCAAACCGCTCCGGGTGAGAGGGGGAGGAACCGGGGGGCGGGGTGGAGACGGAAAACATGTCAGATGAGTATGTGGGTGGTGGTGGGAGTGACAGGAAGGTGGTTCATTATGACTGGTCACTGTTCTTAATAGACCTTCGCTCTCTCTAAATCTGACCCTCTCACACCCACCCCCTCTCCCTCCCTCTTTCCGCCCCTCCTTCTCCTCCTCTCCCCCTCTCTTCCATCTCTCTCCATCTCTCCCTGTCTCCTTCCCCCTCTCTCTCTCTCTCTCTTGCAGAGGTATCTGCTCTCAGAGGCAGAGGAGCATCACCAGCTGTTTGACCTGATTGAAAGCATGCTGGAATACGAGCCGTCCAAACGCCTCACGCTGGCCGCGTCTCTCCGACACCCCTTCTTCGAGGCCGGCAGCGGGGGAGACCCCAGCGGCAGCAAGAGCTGGGAGGGCAACCGTGACATCAGCCGGTGACCCCGCCCCCCTTACGGGGAAAGCGAGGGGGGGGGGGGGAATCTGGGAGAAGCACAGCGAGAGTCAAACCAACCGACTGACCTGCTGACGGAAGGACCTGGGAGAGGGTGGAGATGGAGAGGGCTGGACCAGGCAGAGACAGTTCCTAAGACGACGCAGTTTGATCCTGACAGCCACCCTGATTTCCCCCCCCCCCTCCACACACACACACACACACACACACACACACACACAGTGGACACGTGGGATGTGTGTGCTGAAGACGTAGTGCTGAAGGTCGTGAGGGCGGGTGGACAATGAAGCAACGGCCACCTCAAACCCAAAATCCATCAGCTTCCACACTGTCCGCGCGTGAGGAAGGGGACAGAACCTCCCAGAAACAAAACCTGCTACTCTTCTAGAAGATGAAACCCGTGGCAGGTCTCTGGACAATCTCAAGCTAGAGGATACAGGGCCCCCCCCCCAAAGTAGCAGTAATATATTTATATGTGTGCTGTGCTCTGATTGGCCCTGAGCATTCCATGTGGTGTGTATAAGCCAATCAGAGTGGAACTCTGAAAATGTTCCCCTGCCATGTCTTGAGACTGACTCTTCAGAGCTAACATGTGTACACAACCCATACTGATTGACAGCTCTCCCTCTCTGTGAGATTTGGGAGGGGCTTACAGTGATTACCCCACCCACAAGCACTTGGCATTAATCCCCAATTTGGAAGGTGACGAAAGGGGACTCTTAAGCTCAAACTGGTACTGCCTGCTACACAAAATGCCCTACCTTTATGTATTAGGAAGAATTGTGTCCGTCTGACATTGTGCTAAAACAGTGTAATGTACAGCAAATACTCTCAGTGCTGCAGATGCACAACACCCCGGTTTACAGTATTTATTTTTGACAAGATGAAGGTGGACATCTTGTTGGGGTCTCTTTTTGTACGAACTTAACTGTATAAACTGTATATAAATGTTTGAGTATGTAATAAAAGTGACCACCTTCACGAGAGGCCTTTATTGGCACTGGTAGGTAATACGGACCGTGGAACCTGCTCTCACAAAAAAGTTTAGCTGACAAAGGATAGAACAAGGCATTGAATAAGAAACGAGAGACCTCGTACTGTTCCTGAGAAATGCAAAGAAACACACCGACCTTCACTGGTAGCGTCATTAGTAAGCGCTAGTTTTCACACTGGTAGTGGCTGTAAAACCAGTCCAGACAGGTTTTGTGTGTGCTGGGTAAAATTAGTTTTGTAAAATTAGACTTTGTTTAGGACCCAGGATTAGTGCCAGTAATGGGTGAGTACATTGGTTTGGGATCAATTTCATTTTAATTTTTACAAATTTGCCATGCGGTTGTGTCGCCACAAGTAAGCATTTTGACACATTTCTGCCCGATTGTCGAAGTGGTAACGCAGATTTAAAAGTTGGACAATGTACACGTCAACAGTGGCCGTATTTAACAGCGGAAGCTATTTGAATAATCTAAAACGCATACATGCAGTGGACTTGAGTTGCATTTCCGTTTCATGGTTGCACAGTTCAGAGGGGTCTGGGGGGCCATAGTGGTTAGCGCACGCTATAAGCACCCAGGGGCGTAGTGGTCAGCTTGTGCTGTGCACACTGAAGGCCCTGGCGGTCAACTTTGTTCGGAAGTCTTGGGCCACGCACTGCGCCCGGCCTGAGGCTTGGAGGCCCCCTGGCAGTCCGAGGCCCCGGGGCACTGGCCCCACTGGCCCGGCCCATAATCCAGGCATGTCCATAGGACACTTGCAGGATTTGTTCTTTATACTGATGTGAGTTTGGAACACCAGTGGGAGATCGGGTTTGACTAAAATGTGTAGATTGTGCAGGTAACTTGCTACCTAAATCATACCATAACATTTAAAAAAATCTAAATCCAATTATTAATAGAAGAAATGCATTAAAGCTGCTTTTCTTTTGTCAAAATTGTGTTCCTGTGTAAATAAGACACATAACCGTATAGAACCATAGCCGTATAGAACCATAGCCTTATTGAACCATAGCCGTATAGAACCAGCTAATGTTGCAACTGAAATTCACTGTAGAAACACAAAGTCACAGAGAAATTTAAATCTGATTGTTTAACTTTATTATTTGGCTAAACAGGTTGATGATACAGTCAGGACACAACATGACACAGAGGTGGTTGGGTGTGTGTTAGTCTTTCAGCTGGATTTAGTACTTGGCCATGGTGGAGGTGAGCCAGTCGTTGAAGAGACAGACCTGGAGAGAAGTATAAGCATATAATTAATCAATGCTATTAAACTATGAAAGTGGGCTATATCGTTAAGGGTTGACTACATGAAACCATGAAAGTGTACAATACATTATCTCTGACATCCACAAATGTATTTACACACACACGCACTGACGTACCTTGGCATAGACGCCGGGGTGATTCCTCTCAGCACAGCCATATCCCCAGGACACAACACCCTGGAGCTCATTGTTGCACACAACAGGGCCACCAGAGTCACCCTGTTATAGAGAGAGACAGAGGCTTAATGCACTGATACACTGCACTGAGGATGTTACAGAGAGAGACAGAGGCTTAATGCACTGATGCACTGCACTGAGGATGTTACAGAGAGAGACAGAGGCTTAATGCACTGATACACTGCACTGAGGATGTTACAGAGAGAGACAGAGGCTTAATACACTGATACACTGCACTGAGGATGTTACAGAGAGAGACAGAGGCTTAATGCACTGATACACTGCACTGAGGATGTTACAGAGAGAGACAGAGGCTTAATACACTGATACACTGCACTGAGGATGTTACAGAGAGAGACAGAGGCTTAATACACTGATACACTGCACTGAGGATGTTACAGAGAGAGACAGAGGCTTAATGCACTGATACACTACACTGAGGATGTTACAGAGAGAGACAGAGGCTTAATGCACTGATACACTGCACTGAGGATGTTACAGAGAGAGACAGAGGCTTAATACACTGATACACTGCACTGAGGATGTTACAGAGAGAGACAGAGGCTTAATACATTAAGGAAAACAGTAGTAGTATTACTTTTATTATATGAAGTCGGTAACTTTTCTGGACATTGTGGGCTAGAGCAGGTTACTTCAGGTTAGAGATATTTTATCTGGGTCTATGGAGTGCAGTGTAGGTTAGTACAGGTAATTTCAGACTATTGTGGGGGATTATTGCTGAAGTTGATGAAGATTAGTGTGGTTTGGTGTGTTAGGGCAGGTTACTGCTGCTCCTTACCTGGCAGGAGTCCTTGCCTCCCTCCAGGTACCCAGCGCAGAACATGGCGGGGGTGATCATCCCAGGGTAAGACCTTTCACAATCCCTGTCCGACAGGATGGGGATCTCCAGGCACTGCAGCCTGGTGCCATCATCTGGAATGCGAGAGAGAGAGAGAGAGAGAGAGAGAGAGAGAGAGAGAGAGGAGAGAATAGACAATCAGTCTGTACTACTGTTAGATATCAGACCATAATGCTATTCCACTGAAACTGACCACCAGGGCAGTTGACCTTTGACCTGTGACACTCACTGGAGGTCATGGTGTCGCCCCAGCCAGAGACGGTGCACATGGTGCCAGCAGGGGCACAGCTGGTGGGCAGAGCCACAGGCTGCACAGCGCTGGTAAAGGTGGCGGGCTGGCTGAGCTCGATCAGCATGATGTCATTATCGAGGATCCAGGAGTTGTACTTGGGGTGGCGGATGACGCGGGAGGAGCGGATGAACTGCTCATTGCCCTCGGTCAACCTGATGCTGTGCTCGCCCATACGCACCTCAACTTGGCTGGAGGAGAGAAAGAGAGGCGTAATGAACAGCGTTGAGTGTATGTACTTTATGTAATCTGGGTGTTACTAGTGGTCTGGACCATTTATCGACCAATCCGGGAGTTGAACTCTTTGAAAACATTGCTTTATTCTGTGTTTTCTACTTGGCTTTTTATTATTTTGGATGGTGGTGTAGACTAATGTATTACATCTCACAGTCTACTGTCCCATAGTGCTGTGAGTTTATATACATTTTAATGGACTTTTTGAGCTAATGCAACCTATATTCATTATCTTTGATAGCATTGAGTGATCAGGGTTTCTAACTGATGACATGCTTTGTCATTATTGCTACAGATGCATATTAATATACTTTAAATAACTGTAATCTAGATTATAGTTTGTATCTATATGATATAAACATTGAGCTACCTTTCATTTTGTTAATGACTATTTTAGTGTTATTTATTATAAGAGAGGATACTGTGATACAGACTAGTATATTATGTGACTATATTTCACTCTGTAAGTCTGCTGTCCCACAGTCCTGTGTATTAGTATCACTCACGATTTGTAGCAGTGAGCAGCGGACACAACCCAGTTCTCGTTAACCAGGGAGCCACCGCAGAAGTGGTACCCAGAGTTCAGAGACACCTGCCAGGGCTTGGAGTGGGGCTCACACTCGTACCCTCCCACAATCTTATCATCTTCCTGAGCCACTGCAGAGAGAGGGAGAGAATATCAAAGATGGAACTTACATTTACTGAATGCTGCGTGTCTAAACAAATACATTAATATACAGATTAACCTAAACTTTTATGTTAAAAAAAGAAATGTGGAGTAGATACTCACCAGCAGCTCCCAGAAGCAGAATAAAGACCAGAGACCTCATGGTTAGTTGTGGATTCTGTTGAATGAATGACTGTCATGCTGTTGTAGTTTATATGCATCCCTCAGACACTGGAAGAGCCAATCACAGACTGAGAGAACCTGTCAATATCACAGCTGTTGGATAAGAGCCCATATCACCCGTTAATAAATAACCATGTACATTATCCTAATATCAGAACACTCTAAACCCCATATTAAACTTTAGAATTTCTAATTATTCCAGACCTTTTTAAGGATTCTTAATGTTTATTGATAATACAAGAAACAAGGAATTGCCTCTTTGCATTGTGTGGCACTTAAGAAAAAGCAGATCCAGTCTGAGCGGGTTCCCAGCTTGCTCTGAATCATACATTGCCTTTGTGAGGGGCATGTGATCATGTTGTGGCCCTTCACAGTTTGTCATGACAGATCAACTTAAATTAGATTTCCACTCTTTATTATTGTCATTTATATTATATCCACTCAAGGCAGTTTTCACTCTTTGCCGTGTTCCACACCTCATATGCTTTGCAGCCCCACTGTTCCATTTTATAAAAAAGTATATGAGATATTATGCTAATTGGAGACCTTCCTCTGTATAAATACCTCATGCAACAAAACTTTATGTTTCCATATCTTTTCGAATCCAGATCCGTGATATAATGTATGTTTGGCACTGTAACAGCACATCCCCCCCCCCTTACTTTCCCTCTCCCCGGGGCAGGTATATTTTTAACTGACTGCAGGTAAGGCCACAGGTTTGGTTTTTCCCACCTTTATCTTTAATCTGTTCAGTTATATCACAGAAGAATGCTTCGTGGAATACATGCGTCTCAAAAATAACGTCACGGACAAACATTTGACAGAAATTCTTCTGAAAGGCCTCTGGTTTTATATTCACTTTTCATTTGGCAATAAGGAATTTTGCCTCAGCGTGTTTATATGTATGATATTCCTGTTCTTTTGATAGTTGAGGTTTGGAGTACAATTTTGAATAGGACTGATGAGGCTTTTATTGACTTTGTTAAAGTCTTTTTAAAAATTATTAAATAGGGAATATCTTCTGTTATTTTTAATAAGTGACCATCATAAATAAGCAATAAGAACAAGCTGCTGACTGAAGAAACACAAAGAAATTTAAAGCTGATTGTGAAGCTTTATTATTGAGGTAAACAGGTTGATGACACAGTCATGATATTACATGGCACAGAGGTGGTTGGGAGTGTGTTAGTCCTTCAGCAGGATTTAGTACTTGGCCATGGTGGAGGTGAGCCAGTCGTTGAAGAGGCAGACCTGGAGAAAAGTACGAATATAAACTGAATTAATGAGTTGCTGCTACAGTCACTAATAGTGCTATATCATGAATGGTTAGCTGTATGAATCCATGAAAGAATTTAGTGGATGGACAAATTGAATAATACATGTTCCCTTACACACCCATTGGGCCTCGTTCATCAAGCGTTCGTAAATATGCGTGTGCATTTACGTACGAAACGAGTTGGTACCAACGAAATACGCCCGATTCATGAAACCGTGTGGAAAAATAAGTTTTTTGATATGCACGATTGCACGTACGTATACGCGTTCACGTTATTTTGTGATTAGCATAAATCCACGCCCATTAATTGCCTTATATGGAGGTTGTCTCTTCAATTTAAAGCTCCATACAGAGTGAAAATGGTCCAGAAAAAGGAATAAAAATTACTATTCCGACACTGAAATTGAAGTTTTATTAGCAGATGTTCAATCAAGGAAAGAAAATAGTTTAGTATTATCCGTCCCATTGTCATCAAGTAAACCATAAAGTAACCTACATGGTAAAGTAAAAAGAGGATATAACATACAGGAAATGCAGAATCTCACATTACATTAGTTGTTTAAGTGCAAGCCTATCTGCATCGGACGAGCGCATTGCCTTTATGCCAAGCACTAGGCTGCGGTCTTTCTTACAGCCTGAAAATAAAATAATTTATTTATTAATTTCGTTATTTTGTTGGTGTATGTGTGCGAGAGGTGGTTTGAATTCCCGATCTCTTAGTGACGGAAAGAGGTAGGCCTACTCACTGTCTGACACAGTAAATTTGATGTAGCGACACCAATAAGCAACTAAAGCTATAGTAAACTGAAACTGTTGTAGGTCTCACCCGTCTATGGTCCCAACAAATTATATTCAGAAGCTACATTTAGTGGCATTTTGAATTTACGTATGAGGTATGCGTGGTCGCGAGCAGGTGTAAAGTTTGTTCGTACATACTAACAAATCTGAGATATGAAATCGTTGATGAATGCCAAAATACGGGAACAATTGCTAACACGAACGATTATGCTCACGTTTCATGAATGAGGCCCATACAGAGTACAGACAGGCACACACACATACAAACAAACACACATAGACGTACCCTGGCGTAGACGCCGGGGTGATCCCTCTCAGCACAGCCGTATCCCCAGGACACAACACCCTGGAGCTCATTGTTACACACAACAGGGCCACCAGAGTCACCCTGTTACAGAGAGAGACAGAGGCTTAATGCACTGATACACTGCACTGAGGATGTTACAGAGAGAGACAGAGGCTTAATGCACTGATACACTGCACTGAGGATGTTACAGAGAGAGACAGAGGCTTAATGCACTGATACACTGCACTGAGGATGTTACAGAGAGAGACAGAGGCTTAATGCACTGATACACTGCACTGAGGATGTTACAGAGAGAGACAGAGGCTTAATGCATTGATACACTGCACTGAGGATGTTACAGGGAGAGACAGAGGCTTAATGCACTGATATGCTGCACTGAGGATGGCAAATTATTTAAGATTAGCGCGCTAGTACAGATTAGTGTGAATCAGTGGGTTTGGAGTGCAGGTTGGAGTAGTTTTGTGTAGGTTCCTGTAAGTTTGTGAGGTTAAATGTGGATTTGTGTAGTTTAGTATAGATTCTGGCAGTTATTTTGGGTTAATGAGGGTTAGTGATAGTTAGTCCAGGTTACTATGAGTTAGTGGAGGTTAGTTGAGGATGCAGTTGGTGATGATTAGTGGGTATTAGTACAGGATAGAGCTGCTCCTTACCTGGCAGGAGTCCTTGCCTCCCTGCAGGTAGCCAGCACAGAACATGGCGGGGGTGATCATTCCAGGGTAAGAGCTGTTACAATCGCTGTCTGACAGGATGGGGATCTCCAAGCACTGCAGTCTGGTGCCATCGTCTGGAATGCAAGAGTGAGAGAAAGAGAGGGAGGGAATGGTAGAATGGAGAGGGGGGGGGAGTGATAAAGACAGTGGGAGGAAGGAGAAAGACAAGGGGAGAGAATAGACAATCAGTCTGTATTGGCTTCAAACCTGGCCACTCAACGGAGACCGCACTCCTCTCCGTCAGCGAGATGCTTCATGCAGCTCGTGCAGCCTCCCTCTCCTCTGTGCTAATACTTCTAGACCTCTCTGCCGCCTTCGACACCGTAGATCACTCCATCCTCCTGTCGTTCCTGTCTGCAGCGGGCCTGGATTAAGTCCTACCTCTCCGAACGCTCCTCCCAGGTTGCCTGGGCTGGTAAAGTATCGGCACCCCGTCCCCTTATCACAGGAGTCCCCTACACCAAATCCCTTGGCCCTGTTATCACTGCTCATGGTCTTTCTTACCACTGCTATGCTGACGATACTCAACTCTTTCTCTCCTTCTCACCCTCTGACACTCAGGTGTCAGCCCGCATCTCCGCTTGCCTGAGAGACATCCAGAGCTGGATGGACAACCACCATCTCAAGCTCAATCCAGGCAAGACTGAGCTCATCTACATTCCTGCTCTAACCTCTCCCCCTCTCAATCTTTCTATTTCCCTAGGAGACATTCCACTGACCCGTAATGTATTACTGTTAATAATAATACTATAATACTATTCCACTGAAACCGGCCACCAGGCCAGTTGACCTTTGACCTGTGACACTCACTGGAGGTCATGGTGTCGCCCCAGCCAGAGACGGTGCACATGGTGCCAGCAGGGGCACAGCTGGTGGGCAGAGCCACAGGCTGCACAGCGCTGGTAAAGGTGGCGGGCTGGCTGAGCTTGATCAGCATGATGTCGTTGTTGATGTTCCAGGAGTCGTAGTTGGGGTGGCGGATCACGCGGGAGGAGCGGATGAACTGCTCATTGCCCTCGGTCTTCCTGATGTTGTGCTCGCCCATACGCACCTCAACGCGGCTGGAGGAGAGAGAGAGTGAGGTGTGTCCCCATGCAGCAATTTAGCACAACGCATAGCATTGTGTGCGTGTCCTTTATGTAATCTGGATGTGTGTAACTGATCTGGACATTTATCAACCTATCTAGACCATATAAGGTTTGTGCATGCCTCATTTCACTCATTTAGCTTTTTACTGGCTGATACTGTGGTGTAGGTTAGTATATCATTTCACTATAGGCCCCTCTGTAAGTCTGCTGTCCCACAGCCCTGGTTGTTTTTTTAATGACTATTTTAGTGTTATTTTTTATTATAGAGGGACTTGTGTGATACCACTAGTTATATTATGTGACTATATTTCACTCTGTAAGTCTGCTGTCCCACAGCCCTGGTTGTTAGTATCACTCACGATTTGTAGCAGTGAGCAGCGGACACCACCCAGTTCTCGTTAACCAGGGAGCCACCGCAGAAGTGGTACCCAGAGTTCAGAGACACCTGCCAGGGCTTGGAGTGGGGCTCACACTCGTACCCTCCCACAATCTTATCATCTTCCTGAGCCACTGCAGAGAGGGAGAGAATATCAAATATGGAACTTACACATTGACTGACTGAAAGTTACGTGTCTAAACAAATAAATTAATATACAGATAAACCTAAACCCTTACGTTTAAATCAACATAAAAACATGGAGTAGATACTCACCAGCGGCTCCCAGAAGCAGAATAAAGACCAGAGACCTCATGATTAGTTGGGGATCCTGTTGACTGAGAGACTGTCATGCCAGTGTAGTTTATATACATCCCTCAGACACTGGAGAAGCCAATCACAGACTGAGAGAACCTGGAGATGTCACAGCTGTTGGATTTGAGCCCATATCTCCTGTTAATGAATAACCATGTACATTCTATGTATATCTGAATACCCTAAACCCCATATGTAACTTTAGAATTTTTCCAGATCCTCGTAAAGAATCCAAAGGTTTTTTGATTATAGAAGAAACAATGAATCGTCTCTTAGCATCATATGGAACAATGACATGAATATGGGAGAACAAAGATAAGTGTATATATTGTTTAATAGAGTATAAGTTTTTAATTGTGCAGTGATCTCTGATTTCTGGTTTGTGATAGTCAAGTTAATACTATAATGAGCAAGTGTATGTAAGGCTGTAATGATCAGCATGATCTTTTGCTTATCTGTGAAAGATATAAAGTCTTTTTAGTGAAAATATCAGGTTTGAAATCATCTGACAAATTTATAAGTTTATATTTTTCTGACAGTCTTAAACCAAAATGCATCCATATGATGACAGGATGACAGATACTTTTGAAATCTTAATAAAAAAACTAAAGAAACTGAACATTTCATGTGTGCTTAGTCTAAAAGTGTTGAAAATCCATATATCATTATTCATATCCGTATATTATCCAGCATACGCTTCAGGTCTCTGTTTTATCAGAGGAAAAAACTTGAGAAAAATTTGATGCAATCTGAGCAGAATTCCAGAGTGCTTTTCTGAATCGTACATAGCCTTTGTGAGCTGCATGTTATCTTTTGACGAGCTTTTCAGTTTGTTGATCAACTTAAATTAGATTTACACTCTTTTTGCTTTAATTTCTAACATGTATTAATTCAAAACAATTTCTCGAAACTCTTTCTCATCATTTAGAATAAAGTAGTGAATGGGACTGATAAGCCTTTTTTGACTTTGTTAAAGCCTGTTTTAAATATGAAATATCGGTTGTAATACTGAATTGCTGATTTAACCAACAGAAATATAAATGAGGAGAATATCACATATGTTAAAATACCATTCAGTATCTTTAGAATTGTACCTCTGTTATGAAAAGTAAATATTTATGACGATGGTCATACGGTAAACTTAAATGTGTTGAATTTGACAAGAGCCAACTCATGTCCACTAGATGGGAGACTTCATGTAGTGACTTAGATTGAAGAAGTTCCAGTGAGTTCTCTGGCAGTTGTTCAGAATGTGGTGGATTTTTATTAAATTTTAATAAAATATTTACGCCTTTTTTTTTTGTCCTGGGGGCGAAGGCATGGGGGTGGGGTGTGTTGCTGTCTAATGAATGAAAATAAAAAAGTAAAAGGATGTCATCTACAAAAAGTTGAATGGGAATCCTTGGGTAAGAATTGAATCATAGCCATCTTATACTTATACTGCAGGATGTAACTTAAGCCCTGTGAAACAAAACAGCTAATGACAGAGCTAATGTTGGACCATCACTGACATCTACAGGTGAAGATGAATAAAAATCTCATGTGGTCACATTGGTGGATGTGATCTGCACAATCATGCAATGCACAAATAAATCAAACATTTTGGAGAAACTGAAGTATTACTTTAAATCATTATCAGGTAATGCCAGTGTATGTAACAGTGGCCCCTGTGCAATATGCATGCAGGCTTGTTGTAGTGGATACTTAATAAATTGTGTAGTGATGTTGTCTTGAGGTCAAATCCAACACATTTTGTAGCATCTAAACATTTGACCCTTTTTTCACTTCCTGGGGATTCATTTATAAAATTTGCTTAGATTTCATACTAAATTTGATCTTGTGCTCAAATCTAAAAATGCATGTACAAATGATTTATATATAATTTTGTTATGCATGCATTATGATTTTTACATCTGGCATATGCATGTTTTATCTATGAATCACAAATCACAGTGAAATTTTGTGCTGGTGAATTAGCTCAATCGCTCCACACTGTGAATGCCTTCAGGGAGTTTACATGCTGACTTGTGTTCTTTCTGACTATCTGTTCTTTCCCGCTTAAGTCTTTTAGCAGTTACATAGCGGAAGCTACAACCCAAAATGGCAGGTGAGCAAGAGAACAGAAGTCTTATATCTTCAAAACAGCTGACCAGCCACACAGGAGAGTTTGTACGCATGGCCTGAACCTTGCTTAGAGGTAAACATGTTTACACGTCAAGTTCAAGTTATTAAAATCACAACACTTATGCGGATTTAATTGAACACCATTAAATATGTACCTATGAACATTTTATTAATAGATTCTTGTTTTTCAGGGGGATGTTGAAGTGCTGAATTTAGACTTGGCTTGCATGTATTATTTTAAATGATTGACGTGCCATGGCGAAAGATTAAAAAGCTTGTGAATGTAGTTAATTTTAATAAGTGACCATCATAAATAAGCAATAAGAACAAGCTGCTGACTGAAGAAACACAAATAAATTTAAAGCTGATTGTGAAGCTTTATTATTGAGGTAAACAGGTTGATGACACAGTCATGATATTACATGGCACAGAGGTTCACAGAGGGGATTGGGAGTGTGTTAGTCCTTCAGCTGGATTTAGTACTTGGCCATGGTGGAGGTGAGCCAGTCGTTGAAGAGGCAGACCTGGAGAGAAGCGTAAGAGCATAATTAATCAATTAGTCCATGCTATTAAATTATGAAAGTGCTATATCATTCAGGGTTGACTACATAAAACCATAAAAGTGTACAGTACATTATCCCTGACATATACATTAATGTACACACACACACACACACACAAACACAGAGACACACACACACACACACACACAAGTACAGGTATAGACGTACCTTGGCGTAGACGCCGGGGTGATCCCTCTGAGCACAGCCGTATCCCCAGGACACAACACCCTGGAGCTCATTGTTGCACACAACAGGGCCACCAGAGTCACCCTGTTACAGAGAGAGACAGAGGCTTAATGCACTGATACACTGCACTGAGGATGTTACAGAGAGAGACAGAGGCTTAATGCACTGATACACTGCACTGAGGATGTTACAGAGAGAGACAGAGGCTTAATGCACTGATACACTGCACTGAGGATGGCAGTAGTCGTAATATCGGTTTGTGTAGAGATAGTAGTTGTTTCAGAATAGAACGCTAGTACAGATTAGTGTGAATCATTGAGTTTGGAGTGCTGGTTAGTGTAGTTTTGTGCAGGTTCCTGCAAGTTTGTGAGGTTAAATGTGGGTTTGTGTAGTTTAGTGTAGATTCGGGCAGTTATTTTGGGTTAAGGAGGGTTAGTGATAGTTAGTCCAGGTTACTGTGAGTTAGTGGAGGTTAGTTGAGGATGGAGTTGGTGATGATTAGTGGGGATTAGTACAGGATAGAGCTGCTCCTTACCTGGCAGGAGTCCTTGCCTCCCTGCAGGTAGCCAGCACAGAACATGGCGGGGGTGATCATTCCAGGGTAAGAGCTGTTACAATCGCTGTCTGACAGGATGGGGATCTCCAGGCACTGCAGTCTGGTGCCATCGTCTGCAATGCAAGAGTGAGAGAAAGAGAGGGAAAGAATGATAGAATGGAAAGAGGGGGGGAGTGATAAAGACAGAGGGAGGAAGGAGAAAGACAAGGGGACAGAATAGACAATTAGTCTGTACTACTGTTAATAATAATACTATAATACTATTCCACTGAAACAGGCCACCAGGCCAGTTGACCTTTGACCTGTGACACTCACTGGAGGTCATGGTGTCGCCCCAGCCAGAGACGGTGCACATGGTGCCAGCAGGGGCACAGCTGGTGGGCAGAGCCACAGGCTGCACAGCGCTGGTAAAGGTGGCGGGCTGGCTGAGCTTGATCAGCATGATGTCGTTGTTGATGTTCCAGGAGTCGTAGTTGGGGTGGCGGATCACGCGGGAGGAGCGGATGAACTGCTCATTGCCCTCGGTCTTCCTGATGTTGTGCTCGCCCATACGCACCTCAACGCGGCTGGAGGAGAGAGAGAGAGAGTGAGGTGTGTCCCCATGCAGCAATTTAGCACAACGTATAGCATTGGGTGCGTGTCCTTTATGTAACCTGGATGTGTGTAACTGATGATCTGGACATTTATCAACCTATCTTGACCATATAAGGTTTGTGCATGCCTCATTTCACTCATTTTGCTTTTTACTGGCTGATACTGTGGTGTAGGTTAGTATATAATTTCACTATAGGCCCCTCTGTAAGTCTGCTGTCCCACAGTCCTGCTTGTTAGTATCACTCACGATTTGTAGCAGTGAGCAGCGGACACCACCCAGTTCTCGTTAACCAGGGAGCCACCGCAGAAGTGGTACCCAGAGTTCAGAGACACCTGCCAGGGCTTGGAGTGGGGCTCACACTCGTACCCTCCCACAATCTTATCATCTTCCTGAGCCACTGCAGAGAGGGAGATAATATTAAATATGGAACTTACACATTGACTGACTGAAAGTTACGTGTCTAAACAAATAAATTAATATACAGATAAACCTAAACCTTTACGTTTAAATCAACATAAAAACAGTTGATACTCACCAGCGGCTCCCAGAAGCAGAATAAAGACCAGAGACCTCATGATTAGTTGGGGATCCTGTTGACTGAGAGACTGTCATGCCAGTGTAGTTTATATACATCCCTCAGACACTGGAGAAGCCAATCACAGACTGAGAGAACCTGGAGATGTCACAGCTGTTGGATTTGAGCCCATATCTCCTGTTAATGAATAACCATGTACATTCTATGTATATCTGAATACCCTAAACCCCATATGTAACTTTAGAATTTTTCCAGATCCTCGTAAAGAATCCATAGGTTTATTGATTATAGAAGAAACAATGAATCGTCTCTTAGCATCATATGGAACAATGACATGAATATGGGAGAACAAAGATAAAACGTATATATTGTTTGATAGAGTATACGTTTTTAATTGTGCATTGATCTCTGATTTCTGGTTTGTGATAGTCAGGTTAATACTATAAAGAGCCATGTGTATGTAAGGCTGTAAGTATCAGCATGATCTCTTGCTTATCTGTGAAAGATATAAAGTCTTTTTAGAGAAAATATCAGGTTTGAAATCATCAGACAAATTTGACAAGTTTATATTTTTCTGACAGTCTTAAACCAAAATGCATCCATATGATGACAGGATGACAGATACTTTTGAAATCTTAATAAAAAAACTAAAGAAACTGAACATTTCATGTGTGCTTAGACTAAAAGTGTTGAAAATCCATATCTCATTCTTCATATTCATATATTATCCAGGATACGCTTCAGGTCTCTGTTTTATCAACGGAAAAAACTTGAGGAAAATTTGATCCAATCTGAGCAGAATTCCAGAGTGCTTTTCTGAATCGTACATAGCCTTTGTGAGCTGCATGTTATCTTTTGACGAGCTTTTCAATTTGTCATAGCCAATCAACTTAAATTAAACGTACACTCTTTTTGCTGTAATTTCTAACATGTATTAATTCAAAACAGTTTCTCTATACTTATTCTCATCATTTAGAATAAAGTAGTGAATGAGACTGATAAGCCTTTTTTGACTTTGTTAAAGCTTGTTTTTAATATGAAATATCGGTTGTAATACTGAATTGCTGATTTAACCAACAGAAATATAAATTAGGAGAATATCACATATGTTAAAATACCATTCAGTATCTTTAGAATTGTACCTCTGTGATGAAAGGTAAATCTTAATGACGATGGTCATACGATAAACTTAAATGTGTTGAATTTGACAGGAGCCAACTCATGTCCACTAGATGGGAGACTTCATGTAGTGTCTTAGATTGAAGAAGTTCCAGTGAGTTCTCTGGCAGTTGTTCAGAATGTGGTGGATTATTACAAAATTAGCTGAAAGCGCAAAATAATTGATGAATTCATGATGCCTTTTTTTGTTTGGGCTGATTTTATTGATTTATTTACACCTTTTTCTTTCTCCTGGGGGCGGAGCCATGGGGGTGGGGTGTGTTGCTGTCTAATGAATTTTTAAAAATTAAGTAAAGGGATGTCATCCACAAAAAGTTGAATAGGACTCTTTGGGTAAAACTTGAATCACATGCTTGTACTGCAGGATGTAACTTAAGCCCCGTAAAAAAAGACAGCTAATGACAGAGCTAATGTTGGACCATCACTGACATCTACAGGTGAAGATGAATAAAAATCTCATGTGGTCACATTGGTGGATGTGATCTGCGCAATCATGCAATGCACAAATAAATCAAACATTTTGGAGAAACTGAAGTATTACTTTAAATCATTATCAGGTAATGCCGGTGTATGTAACAGTGGCCCCTGTGCAAGATGCATGTAGGCTTGTTGTAGTGGATACTTAATCAATTGTGTAGTGATGTTGCCTTGAGGTCAAATCCAACACATTTTGTAGCAACTAAACATTTGACCCTTTTTTTACGTCCTGTACAATTTGCTTAGATTTCATACTAAATTTCATCTTGTGCTCAAATCTAAAAATGTGTGTACAAATGATTTATATATAATTTTTGTATGCATGCATGATGATTTTTACATCTGGCATATGCATGTTTTATCTATGAATCACAAATCACAGTGAAATTTTGTGCTGGTGAATTAGTTCAATCGCTCCACACTGTGAATGCCTTCAGGGAGTTTACATGCTGACTTGTGTTCTTTCTGACTATCTGTTCTTTCCCGCTAAAGTCTTTTAGCAGTTACATAGCAGAAGCTACAACCCAAAATGGCAGGTGAGCAAGAGAACAGAAGTCTTATATCTTCAAAACAGCTGACCAGCCACACAGGAGAGTTTGTACGCATGGCCTGAACCTTGCTTAGAGGTAAACATGTTTACACGTCAAGTTCAAGTTATTAAAATCACAACGCTTATGCGGATTTAATCGTAGACATAATGTACCATCAAATATGTACATTACATTACAGGTATTTAGCAGACGCTCTGGATAAGAGTGAGTTACACAACTTATAAGGATTTATTATTGTTTTTTACATATTATCCATTTATACAGCTGGATATATACTGAAACGATTCAGGATAAGTATCTTGCTGAAGGGTACAACAGTAGTGTCCTACCTGGGAATCAAACCTGCAACCTTTCGGTTACAAGGTCAGTTTCTTAACCATTATACTACACTGCTATGTACATATGAACATTTTATTAATAGGCTTCTGTTTTTTCAGGTGGATGTTGAAGTGCTGAATTTAGACTTGGCTTGCATTTCTTTTTAATTTTAATTATGAATGTGATATGGACACAAATTAAGAAGCTTGTGAATGTATAGATTTTTAATAAGTGACCATAAGCAATAAATAAGCAATAAAAGCAAGCTACTGACTGAAGAAACACAAAGGCACAAAAAATGTAAAGCTGATTGTGAAGCTTTATTATTGAGGTAAACAGGTTGATGACACAGTCATGATATTACATGGCACAGAGGTTCACAGAGGGGGTTGGGAGTGTGTTAGTCCTTCAGCTGGATTTAGTACTTGGCCATGGTGGAGGTGAGCCAGTCGTTGAAGAGGCAGACCTGGAGAGAAGTATAAGTACTAATTAATCAATTAGTCGATGCTGTCAAACTATGAAAGTGCTATATCATTAAGGGTTGACTACATAAAACCATACAGTATACAGTACATTATCCCTGACATATACATGAATGTACACACACACACACACACACACACACACACACACACACACACACACACACACACACACACACACACACACACACAAACACAGAGACACATACACTCACACACAAACACAGAGACACACACACACTCACACACAAACACACACACACACACACACACACACACACACACAAGTACAGGTATAGACGTACCCTGGCGTAGACGCCGGGGTGATCCCTCTCAGCACAGCCGTATCCCCAGGACACAACACCCTGGAGCTCATTGTTGCACACAACAGGGCCACCAGAGTCACCCTGTTAAAGAGAGAGACAAAGGCTTAATGCACTGATACACTGTACTGAGGATGTTACAGAGAGAGACAGAGGCTTAATGCACTGATACACTGCACTGAGGATGTTACAGAGAGAGACAGAGGCTTAATACACTGATACACTGTACTGAGGATGTTACAGAGAGAGTCAGAGGCTTAATGCACTGATATACTGCACTGAGGATGTTACAGAGAGAGACAGAGGCTTAATGCACTGATACACTGCACTGAGGATGTTATAGAGAGAGACAGAGGCTTAATGCACCGATACACTGCACTGAGGATGTTACAGAGAGAGACAGAGGCTTAATGCACTGATACACTGCACTGAGGATGTTACAGAGAAAGACAGAGGCTTAATGCACTGATACACTGCACTGAGGATGGCAGTAGTCGTAATATAGGTTATTGCAGAGATAGTAGTTGTTTCAGAATAGTGCGCTAGTACAGATTAGTGTGAATCAGTGGGTTTGGAGTGCAGGTTGGAGTAGTTTTGTGTAGGTTCCTGTAAGTTTGTGAGGTTAAATGTGGATTTGTGTAGTTTAGTATAGATTCGGGCAGTTATTTTGGGTTAATGAGGGTTAGTGATAGTTAGTCCAGGTTACTGTGAGTTAGTGGAGGTTAGTTGAGGATGCAGTTGGTGATGATTAGTGGGGATTAGTACAGGATAGAGCTGCTCCTTACCTGGCAGGAGTCCTTGCCTCCCTGCAGGTAGCCAGCACAGAACATGGCGGGGGTGATCATTCCAGGGTAAGAGCTGTTACAATCGCTGTCTGACAGGATGGGGATCTCCAGGCACTGCAGTCTGGTGCCATCGTCTGGAATGAGAGAGAGAGAGAGAGAGGGAAGGAATGATAGAGTGGAGGGGGGAGTGATAAAGACAGAGGGAGGAAGAAGAAAGACAAGGGGAGAGAATAGACAATCAGTCTGTACTACTGTTAATAATAATACTATAATACTATTCCACTGAAACCGGCCACCAGGCCAGTTGATTTTTGACCCTTCTGTGACACTCACTGGAGGTCATGGTGTCGCCCCAGCCAGAGACGGTGCACATGGTGCCAGCAGGGGCACAGCTGGTGGGCAGAGCCACAGGCTGCACAGCGCTGGTAAAGGTGGCGGGCTGGCTGAGCTTGATCAGCATGATGTCGTTGTTGATGTTCCAGGAGTCGTAGTTGGGGTGGCGGATCACGCGGGAGGAGCGGATGAACTGCTCATTGCCCTCGGTCTTCCTGATGTTGTGCTCGCCCATACGCACCTCAACACGGCTGGAGGAGAGAGAGAGAGTGAGGTGTGTCCCCATGCAGCAATTTAGCACAGTGCATAGCATTGGGTGCGTGTCCTTTATGTAATCTGGATGTGTGTAACTGATGATCTGGACATTTATCAACCTATCTTGACCATATAAGGTTTGCGCATGCCTCATTTCACTCATTTTGCTTTTTACTGGCTGATACTGTGGTGTAGGTTAGTATATAATTTCACTATAGGCCCCTCTGTAAGTCTGCTGTCCCACAGCCCTGCTTGTTAGTATCACTCACGATTTGTAGCAGTGAGCAGCGGACACCACCCAGTTCTCGTTAACCAGGGAGCCACCGCAGAAGTGGTACCCAGAGTTCAGAGACACCTGCCAGGGCTTGGAGTGGGGCTCACACTCGTACCCTCCCACAATCTTATCATCATCCTGAGCCACTGCAGAGAGAGGGAGAGAATATCAAATATGGAACTTACACATTGACTGACTGAAAGTTACGTGTCTAAACAAATAAATGAATATACAGATAAATTCAAAATTTATGTAAAAAAAAAAACATGGAGTAGATACTCACCAGCGGCTCCCAGAAGCAGAATAAAGACCAGAGACCTCATGATTGGTTGGGGATCCTGTTGAATGAGGGACTGTCATGCCCGTGTAGTTTATATACATCCCTCAGACACAGAAGGAGCCAATCACAGACTGAGAGAACCTGTAGATATAACAGCTGTTGGATTAGAGCCCATATCTCCTGTTAATAAATAACCATGTACATTTTCCATATATCGGAATACCCCAAACCCCATAAGCAACTTTAGAATTGCTCATTTTTCCAGATCCTCATAAAGACCCCAAGCGTTTATATACAAGAAACAAGAAATCGTCTCTTAGCATCATATGGAACAATGACATGAATATGGGAGAACAAACATAGAACGTATATATTGTTTGATAGAGTATACGTTTTTAATTGTGCAGTGATCTCTGATTTCTGGTTTGTGATAGTCAGGTTAATACTATAAAGAGCATGTGTACGTAAGGATGTAATTATCAGCATGATTTCTTGCCTATTTGTGGAAAATATCAAGTTTTTTTTGAGCAAATATTAGGTTTGAAATCATCTGGCAAATTTATAAGTTAATATTTTTCTGACAGTCTTAAACCAAAATGCATCCATATGATGACAGGATGACAGATACTTTTGAAAATGTAATTAAAAACTTAAAGAAACTGAACATTTCATGTGTGCTTCGTCTAACAGTGTTGAAAATCCATATCTCATTGTTCATATCCATATATTATCCAGCATACACTTCAGGTCTCTCTTTGATCAGTGAAAAAAACGTGAGAAAAATTAGATCCAATCTGAGCAGAATTCCAGAGTGCTTTTCTGAATCGTACATAGCCTTTGTGAGCTGCATGTTATCTTTTGAGGAGCTTTTCAGTTTGTTGATCAACTTAAATTAGATGTACAGTATTTCTGCTGTCATTTCTCACATGTATTAATTCAAAACAGTTTATATATACTCATTCTCATCATTTAGAATAAAGTAGTGAATGAGACTGATAAGCCTTTTTTTACTTTGTTAAAGCCTGTTTTAAATATGAAATATCGGATGTTATTCTGAATTGCTGATTTAACCAACAGCAATATAAACGAGAAATTCGGATCGCTGAGCGATCAGGAAAAAAGCCTCCCCCCGTCTGACCTTCCACTGCCTTGGTTTGTTTTTCTTCCCAATGCTGCAATTCCAATTTCAATATAAGTCCCTTTTATATTGCAGACCATGACTCACCACAAGAAAGCTATGCTTCGTAAATATGTAGATATGTTGGGACACTGAGATGGGTAAATTCTGCTAGGCTGTTAAGTTGAAATCCATGTTGAAAGTATGTTCTTATCCAGATTGAATAACCGGGCTATATGCATTTCACCTACTTGCACTACGGCATAGATTTAGTGCAAAACATGAGTATATATAGACAATTAAATTTTTAGCCCAAAAAAGTGTCAATTTTTGTTGCACAGTTTTTAAAAATGTATTCATATGACCTTGACCTCTGACCTAAATAGTTGTCATTTGAGAAATATGTGCCCAGTGTCAAGCATCAAGATGATACTTTGTTTGTCCCGATCGGACATATAGTTCTCGAGTTATCAGCAGAAACGTGTTTTTCAAGATGGCCGTCCTACCGGACGAAGGTCAAGGTCACAAAACAAATAGCTCTTGCACAACTTCAGTAAATATACATCTCGGATAAATATATGGGTAAATATACAAGGACTAGTTCCAGGGTCTTGCGGTTTCTGAGATTCTGCCTCCACAAAATTTGAGTGCCAATTTTTGTCGCACCTCTTTTTCAATTGGCCATATGACCTTGACTTTGACCTTTGACCTATATAGTTGTTATTTGAGAAATATGTAATTTGAGTCAAGCTTGAAGTTGATACTTTGTGTGTCCCAATCTGATATATAGTTCTTGAGTTATCAGCAAAAACGTTTTTGTCTGGTAGGGCGGCCATCTTAGAAAGGTAAAAGTAAAATTAACCAGCCAGAAGAAGAAAAAAAGAAGAACATTTTTTTTTGTAAAAAAAGTTTTGAAAGTGGTTTTGCACAAGTGGGTGGACATGGAGTCTCATGACGTATATAATTCTTGTGGGAAATTCATGTTGAAAAAAACCCAACAACTGGTATACGCTACCTCCTATGGGGGAGGCTTAATAAGAAGAATATCACATATGTTAAAATACCATTCAGTATTTTTCAAATTGTATCTCTGTAATGAAAGGTAAATCTTTATGACGATGGTCTTACGGTAAACTTAAATGTGTTGAATTTGACAGGAGCCAACTCATGTCCACTAGATGGGAGACTTCATGTAGTGACTTAGATTGAAGAAGTTCCAGTGAGTTCTCTGGCAAGTTGTTCAGAATGTGGTGCATTTTTCTAAAAATTTGTTGGAAGCACAAAAACATTAATTATTTCATGATACCTTTTTTGTTTGGGCTGATTTTATTTATTTATTTACGTAGTTTTCTTTCTGCTGGGGGCGGAGCCATGGGGGTGGGGTGTGTTGCTGTCTAATGAATTTTAAAAAATGAAGTAAAGGGATGTCATCCACAAAAAGTTGAATGGGAATCCTTGGGTAAGAATCGAATCATAGCCATCTTATACTTATACTGCAGGATGTAACTTAAGCCCTGTAAAACAAGACAGCTAATGACAGAGCTAATGTTGGACCATCACTAACATCTACAGGTGAAGATGAATAAAAATCTCATGTGGTCACATTGGTGGATGTGATCTGCACAATCATGCAATACACAAATAAATCAAGCATTTTGGAGAAACTGAAGTATTACTTTAAATCATTATCAGGTAATGCCGGTGTATGTAACAGTGGCCCCTGTGCAAGATGCATGTAGGCTTGTTGTAGTGGATACTTAATCAATTGTGTAGTGATGTTGCCTTGAGGTCAAATCAATCACATTTTGTAGCATGTAAACATTTGACCCTTTTTTCACTTCCTGGGGATTAATTTATAACATTTGCTTAGATTTCATACTAAATTTTATCTTGCGCTCAAATCTAAAAATGCGAGTACACATGATTTGTATATAATTTCTATACTCATGAATACAGATTTTTACATCTGGCAGAGACACAATTTATCTAAAAATCACAAATTGCAGTGAAATGATGCACATGTGAATTAGCTCAATCGCTGCACCCTCCGAAAGTCTTCAGTTATTTTTACATTCTGACAGACTTACTTTATGAATACAAGTTATTAAAATCAAAACGCTGATGTGAATTTAATTGTACACCATCAAATATGTACCTATGAACATTTTATTAATTAGGTTTTTCAGGTGGATGTTGAAGTGCTAAATTTAGACTTGGCTTGCATGTATTATTTTAAATGATTGATGTGCCATGGCGAAAGATTAAAAAGTAAATGTAATTATTTTTAATAAGTGACCATCATAAATAAGCAATAAGAACAAGCTGCTGACTGAAGAAACACAAAGAAATTTAAAGCTGATTGTGAAGCTTTATTATTGAGGTAAACAGGTTGATGACACAGTCATGATATTACATGGCACAGAGGTTCACAGAGGGGGTTGGGAGTGTGTTAGTCCTTCAGCTGGATTTAGTACTTGGCCATGGTGGAGGTGAGCCAGTCGTTGAAGAGGCAGACCTGGATAGAAGTATAAGTACTAATTAATCAATTAGTCCATGCTATCAAACTATGAAAGTGCTATATCATTAAGGGTTGACGACATATAATCATAAAAGTGTACAATCCATAATCCCTGACATATACATGAATGTACACACACACACAAACACAGAAACACACACATAGACACACACACACACACACACACAACCACACACACACACAGACAAGCACAGTTATAGACGTACCCTGGCGTAGACACCGGGGTGATCCCTCTCAGCACAGCCGTATCCCCAGGACACAACACCCTGGAGCTCATTGTTGCACACAACTGGGCCGCCAGAGTCACCCTGTTACAGAGAGAGACAGAGGCTTAATGCACTGATACACTGCACTGAGGATGTTACAGAGAGAGACAGAGGCTTAATGCACTGATACACTGCACTGAGGTTGTTACAGAGAGAGACAGGGGCTTAATGCACTGATACACTGCACTGAGGTTGTTACAGAGAGAGACAGGGGCTTAATGCACTGATACACTGCACTGAGGATGTTACAGTGAGAGACAGAGGCTTAATGCACTGATACACTGCACTGAGGATGGCAGTAGTCGTAATATAGGTTTGTGCAGAGATAGTAGTTGTTTCAAAATAGTGCGCTAGTACAGATTAGTGTCAATCATTGGGTTTGGAGTGCTGGGTAGTGTAGTTTAGTGTAGATTCGGGCAGTTATTTTGGGTTAATGAGGGTTAGTGATAGTTAGTCCAGGTTACTGTGAGTTAGTGGAGGTTAGTTGAGGATGGAGTTGGGGATGATTAGTGGGGATTAGTACAGGATAGAGTTGCTCCTTACCTGGCAGGAGTCCTTGCCTCCCTGCAGGTAGCCAGCACAGAACATGGCGGGGGTGATCATTCCAGGGTAAGAGCTGTTACAATCGCTGTCTGACAGGATGGGGATCTCCAGGCACTGCAGTCTGGTGCCATCGTCTGGAATGCAAGAGTGAGAGAAAGAGAGGGAGGGAATGATAGAATGGAAAGAAGGGGAAAGTGATAAAGACAGAGGGAGAAAGAAGAAAGACAAGGGGAGAGAACAGACAATTAGTCTATACTACTGTTAATAATAATACTATTCCACTGAAACAGGCCACCAGGCCAGTTGACCTTTGACCTGTGACACTCACTGGAGGTCATGGTGTCGCCCCAGCCAGAGACGGTGCACATGGTGCCAGCAGGGGCACAGCTGGTGGGCAGAGCCACAGGCTGCACAGCGCTGGTAAAGGTGGCGGGCTGGCTGAGCTTGATCAGCATGATGTCGTTGTTGATGTTCCAGGAGTCGTAGTTGGGGTGGCGGATCACGCGGGAGGAGCGGATGAACTGCTCATTGCCCTCGGTCTTCCTGATGTTGTGCTCGCCCATACGCACCTCAACACGGCTGGAGGAGAGAGAGAGAGTGAGGTGTGTCCCCATGCAGCAATTTAGCACAATGCATAGCATAGGGTGCGTGTTCTTTATGTAATCTGGATGTGTGTAACTGATGATCTGGACATTTATCAACCTATCTAGACCATATAAGGTTTGTGCATGCCTCATTTCACTCATTTTGCTTTTTACTGGCTGATACTGTGGTGTAGGTTAGTATATCATTTCACTATAGGCCCCTCTGTAAGTCTGCTGTCCCACAGCCCTGCTTGTTAGTATCACTCACGATTTGTAGCAGTGAGCAGCGGACACCACCCAGTTCTCGTTAACCAGGGAGCCACCGCAGAAGTGGTACCCAGAGTTCAGAGACACCTGCCAGGGCTTGGAGTGGGGCTCACACTCGTACCCTCCCACAATCTTATCATCTTCCTGAGCCACTGCAGAGAGAGGGAGATAATATCAAATATGGAACTTACACATTGACTGACTGAAAGTTACGTGTCTAAACAAATAAATTAATATACAGATTACGTTCAAAAGAAAACATGGAGTAGATACTCACCAGCGGCTCCCAGAAGCAGAATAAAGACCAGAGACCTCATGATTAGTTGGGGATCCTGTTGACTGAGAGACTGTCATGCCAGTGTAGTTTATATACATCCCTCAGACACTGGAGAAGCCAATCACAGACTGAGAGAACCTGGAGATGTCACAGCTGTTGGATTTGAGCCCATATCTCCTGTTAATGAATAACCATGTACATTCTATGTATATCTGAATACCCTAAACTCCATATGTAACTTTAGAATTGTTCATTTTCCCACACCCTCTTCTAAGGTTTATTGATAATACAAGAAACAAAGAATTGTATCTTTGTATTATATGACACAATAACATGAATATGGGAGGACAAAAATAAAACATATACATTTTTTGATACAGTATAAGTTTTTAATTGTGCAGTGACATTCTGATTTGTGATCGTCAGGTCAGCACATGTATGAAAGGCTGTAATTATTATCAACATGATCTCTTGCTTATTTGTGAAAAATATAGGTTAAAATCTTTTTAAAGAGCAAATGTCAAGGTTTTAAATAATCTGACAAATTAATAAATGTATATTTTTTTGTCAGTGTTCAGCCAAAATGTATTAAAATGATGATACGATGACGGATACTTTTAAAGATTTTATGAAACTCATAAAGCAACTGAGCATTTTATGTTTGTGTTCTTTGTGCAACAGTATTGAAAATCATATCTCACTTTTCATATCTCATGCTTGCTCAGGTCTCTCTTGGAAAAGAGTTTTAATCTCAATGGGACCAACACTCATATCTATGGGCAATTTAGGGTATAAATAAATAAATAAATGAATAAATTAATTAATAAATATGATCCAGCATACTATTCAAGTCAATCTTTTATAAGAGAAAAGAACTTGAAAAGAATGAGGTCCAATCTGAGCAGAATTCCAGCGTGCATTGCTGAATCGTACAGCCTTTGTGAGCTGCATGTTTTCTTTTGAGGAGCTTTTCAGTTTGTCATATTAGATCTATTAACATGAGATTGAAACTCTTTTTACTCTATTTTCTAAAATGTATTCAGTTAAAGCAGTTTCCTCCATAATTAAGTCTTTATTTATGTATTACGTATTTATTTATTAACCTTTATTATTAACCAGGTTACCTATTGATATTAAATCTCTTTTGCAAGAGAGATGATCAAAAATGGAAGCAGTACATGATATGTGAACAGTGAGATTTTCAATACTGATAGGCAAAAAAAGAATGCATGAAATGTTTAGTTTTTTTATTTTCATTAAATCTAGATGCATTTTGATGTAACACTGTCAGGATAAGATACATTTATACATTTGTCAGATGATTTCAAACCTGATATTTTTCTTTAAACAGACTTTAGCAAAATAAATTCCATAAATAAGCAAGAGATCATGTTGATAATTACAGCCTTCCATACATGTCCTTTTCAGAGTACTAACCTGACTATAACAAACCAGAAATTAGAGGTTACTACAATATTAACAACTTATATTGTATCAAACAATCTATATGTTTTATGTTTGTCCACCCATATTAATTTTATTATTTCATATGATGCTAAGAGGGGATTTCTTGTTTCTTGTATAATGACCAAATTCTAAAGTTACATATGGAGTTGAGAGTGTTCTGATATTTTGATAATGTACATGGTTATTCATTAACAGAAGATATGGGCTCTAATTCAGCAGCTGTGACATCAACAGGTTTTTTCAGTCTGTGATTGGCTCCTTCTGTGTCTGAGGGATGTATATAAACTGCAACAGCATGACTGTCATTCATTCAACAGAATCCCCAACCAATCATGAGGTCTCTGGTTTTTATTCTGCTTCTGGGAGCCGCTGGTGAGTATCTAATCCATGTTTTATTTTGAACGTAAAACTATACATTTATCTGTCTTTAATTTATTTGTTTAGACACGTAGCTTTCAGTCAGTCAATGTGTAAGTTCCATCTTTGATATTGCAGTGGCTCAGGAAGATGATAAGATTGTGGGAGGGTACGAGTGTGAGCCCCACTCCAAGCCCTGGCAGGTGTCTCTGAACTCTGGGTACCACTTCTGCGGTGGCTCCCTGGTTAACGAGAACTGGGTGGTGTCCGCTGCTCACTGCTACAAATCGTGAGTGATACTAACAAGCAGGGCTGTGGGACAGCAGACTTACTGAGGAGCCTGTAGTGAAATTATATACTAACCTACACCACAGTATCAGCCAGTAAAAAGCAAAATGAGTGAAATGAGGCATGCACAAACCTTATATGGTCTAGATAGGTTGATAAATGTCCAGATCATCAGTTACACACATCCAGATTACATAAAGGACACGCACCCAATGCTATACGTTGTGCTAAATTGCTGCATGGGGACACACCTCACTCTCTCTCTCTCTCTCCTCCAGCCGCGTTGAGGTGCGTATGGGCGAGCACAACATCAGGAAGACCGAGGGCAATGAGCAGTTCATCCGCTCCTCCCGCGTGATCCGCCACCCCAACTACGACTCCTGGAACATCAACAACGACATCATGCTGATCAAGCTCAGCCAGCCCGCCACCTTTACCAGCGCTGTGCAGCCTGTGGCTCTGCCCACCAGCTGTGCCCCTGCTGGCACCATGTGCACCGTCTCTGGCTGGGGCGACACCATGACCTCCAGTGAGTGTCACAGGTCAAAGGTCAACTGGCCTGGTGGCCGGTTTCAGTGGAATAGTATTATAGTATTATTATTAACAGTAGTACAGACTGATTGTCTATTCTCTCCCCTTGTCTTTCTCCTTCCTCCCTCTGTCTTTATCACTCCCCCCCTCTCCACTCTATCATTCCCTCTCTCTCTTTCTCTCACTCTTGCATTGCAGACGATGGCACCAGACTGCAGTGCCTGGAGATCCCCATCCTGTCAGACAGCGATTGTAACAGCTCTTACCCTGGAATGATCACCCCCGCCATGTTCTGTGCTGGCTACCTGCAGGGAGGCAAAGACTCCTGCCAGGTAAGGAGCAGCTCTATCCTGTACTAATCCCCACTAATCATCACCAACTCCATACTTAACTAACCTCCACTAACTCACAGTAACCTGGACTAACTATCATTAACCCTCATTAACCCAAAATAACTGCCCGAATCTACACAAAACTACACAAATCCACATTTAACCTCACAAACTTGCAGAAACCTACACAAAACTACACTACCCAGCACTCCAAACCCAATGATTCACACTAATCTGTACTAGCGCACTATTTTGAAACAACTACTATCTCTGCGCAGACCTATATTACGACTACTGCCATCCTCAGTGCAGTGTATCAATGCATTAAGCCTCTGTCTCTCTCTGTAACACCCTCAGTACAGTGTATCAGTGAATTAAGCCTCTGTCTCTCTCTGTAACATCCTCAGTGCAGTGTATCAGTGCATTATGCCCCTGTCTCTCTCTGTAACATCCTCAGTGCAGTGTATCAGTGCATTAAGCCTCTGTCTCTCTCTGTAACATCCTCAGTGCAGTGAATCAGTGCATTAAGCCTCTGTCTCTCTCTGTAACATCCTCAGTACAGTGTATCAGTGCATTAAGCCTCTGTCTCTCTCTGTAACATCCTCAGTGCAGTGTATCAGTGCATTAAGCCTCTGTCTCTCTCTGTAACATCCTCAGTGCAGTGTATCAGTGCATTAAGCCTCTGTCTCTCTCTGTAACATCCTCAGTGCAGTGTATCAGTGCATTAAGCCTCTGTCTCTCTCTGTAACATCCTCAGTGCAGTGTATCAGTGCATTAAGCCTCTGTCTCTCTCTGTAACATCCTCAGTGCAGTGTATCAGTGCATTAAGCCTCTGTCTCTCTCTGTAACATCCTCAGTGCAGTGTATCAGTGCATTACGCCTCTGTCTCTCTCTGTAACATCCTCAGTGCAGTGTATCAGTGCATTAAGCCTCTGTCTCTCTCTGTAACATCCTCAGTGCAGTGTATCAGTGCATTAAGCCTCTGTCTCTCTCTGTAACATCCTCAGTGCAGTGTATCAGTGCATTAAGCCTCTGTCTCTCTCTGTAACAGGGTGACTCTGGTGGCCCTGTTGTGTGCAACAATGAGCTCCAGGGTGTTGTGTCCTGGGGATACGGCTGTGCTCAGAGGGATCACCCCGGCGTCTACGCCAAGGTACGTCTATACCTGTACTTGTGTGTGTGTGTGTGTGTGCATCTATGTGTGTGTCTCTGTGTTTGTGTGTGTGTGTGTGTGTGTGTGTGTGTGTGTACATTCATGTATATGTCAGGGATAATGTACTGTATACTGTATGGTTTTATGTAGTCAACCCTTAATGATATAGCACTTTCATAGTTTGACAGCATGGACTAATTGATTAATTAGTACTTATACTTCTCTCCAGGTCTGCCTCTTCAACGACTGGCTCACCTCCACCATGGCCAAGTACTAAATCCAGCTGAAGGACTAACACACTCCCAACCACCTCTTTGAACCTCTGTGCCATGTAATATCATGACTGTGTCATCAACCTGTTTACCTCAATAATAAAGCTTAATAATCAGCTTTACATTTTTTTGTTTCCTCAGTTTGTAGCTTGTTCTTATTGCTTATTTATGATGGTCACTTATTAAAAATAACTACATTCACAAGCTTTTTAATCTTTCGCCATGGCACATCAATCATTTAAAATAGTACATGCAAGCCAAGTCTAAATTCAGCACTTCAACATCCCCCTGAAAAACAGGAGTCTATTAATAAAATGTTCATAGGTACATATTTGATGGTGTACAATTAAATCCACTAGCGTTGTGATTTTAATAACTTGTATTCACATAGTAAGTCTGTCAGAATGTAAAAATAACTGAAGACTTTCGGAGGGTGGAGCGATTGAGCTATTTCACGTGGGCATCATTTCACTGCAATTTGTGATTTTTAGATAAATTGTGTCTCTGCCAGATGTAAAAATCTGTATTCATGAGTGTAGAAATTATATACAAATCATGTGTACTCGCATTTTTAGATTTGAGCGCAAGATAAAATTTAGTATGAAATCTAAGCAAATGTTATAAATTAATCCCCAGGAAGTGAAAAAAGGATCAAATGTTTACATGCTACAAAATGTGATTGATTTGACCTCAAGACAACATCACTACACAATTGATTAAGTATCCACTACAACAAGCCTACATGCATCTTGCACAGGGGCCACTGTTACATACACTGGCATTACCTGATAATGATTTAAAGTAATACTTCAGTTTCTCCAAAATGTTTGATTTATTTGTGCATTGCATGATTGCACAGATCACATCCACCAATGTGACCACATGAGATTTTTATTCATCTTCACCTGTAGATGTTAGTGGTGGTTCAACATTAGCTCTGTCATTAGCTGTCTTGTTTCACAGGGCTTAAGTTACATCCTGCAGTATAAGTATAAGATGGCTATGATTCAATTCTTATCCAAGGATTCCCATTCAACTTTTTGTAGATGACATCCTTTTACTTTTTTATTTTCATTCATTAGACAGCAACACACCCCACCCCCATGCCTTCACCCCCAGGACAAAAAAAAAGGCCTTAATATTTTATAAAAATTTTATAAAAATCCACTACATTCTGAACAACTGCCAGAGAACTCACTGGAACTTCTTCAATCTAAGACACTACATGAAGTCTCCCATCTAGTGGACATGATTTGGCTCTTGTCAAATTCAACACATTTAAGTTTACCGTATGACCATCGTCATAAAGATTTACCTTTCATAACAGAGATACAATTTGAAAAATACTGAATGGTATTTTAACATATGTGATATACCAGTTGTTGGGTTTTTTTCGACATGAATTTCCCGCAAGAATTATATGCGTCATGAGACTCCATGTCTACCCACTAGTCCAAAACCACTTTCAAAACTTTTTTTCTTAAAAATTTTTTTCTTCTTTTTTTTTTCTTCTGGCTGGTTAATTTTATGGTGGCGGAATCTCAGAAACCTTGAACTTCTTTTCTAAGATGGCCGCCCTACCAGACAGAAACATGTTTTTGCTGACAACTCAAGAACTATACTCCTCAAAAAAAGTTTGGAAACGTTATTTCGGTCGATTATTCCTCCCCTTTAATAATACCAATTGGTATTGTATTTTATATCGTTGGAAAACCTGATTAGTCACCTTTACAACGAGGTACAACTTGTAAGGATCATGCATTCGTGGAATGAGCAACACAGCTAACCGTGTGGGTAGCGGCCCAAAAAAATGTGCCAAAATCCCCTGCAATATTCTTCTGTTGGTATTCACTCTCGTTTTGAGCTTCAAGTGCTGGCAGGTGTATGCCAGTCACAGGTGTGTGACTGGCACCTGATTGGCACTGAGGAATGGGATGCCATCCCACAGCAGTGTGTGACCAGGCTGGTGACCAGCATGAGGAGGAGGTGCCAAGCTGTTGTGGCTGCGTATGGATCTTCCACACGCTACTGAGGTCCCTGACAGTGTAAAATGAATAAAGTGTAAAAATGGCCAATATGTGTTGTTTTTTCCTTATTACTGTGGGAGAGTGCAATCATCCAGTCCACCAAGCAACTCAAAACGAGAGTGAATACCAACAGAAGAATATTGCAGGGGATTTTGGCACATTTTTTTGGGCCGCTACCCACACGGTTAGCTGTGTTGCTCATTCCACGAATGCACGATCCTTACAAGTTGTACCTCGTTGTAAAGGTGACTAATCAGGCTTTCCAACGATATAAAATACAATACCAATTGGTATTATTAAAGGGGAGGAATAATCGACCGAAATAACGTTTCCGAACTTTTTTTGAGGAGTGTATATGTCTGATCGGGACAAACAAAGTATCAACTTGACGCTTGACACTGGGCACATATTTCTCAAATGACAACTATTTAGGTCAGAGGTCAAGGTCATATGAATACATTAAAAAAAACTGTGCAACAAAAATGTACACTTTTTTGGGCTAAAAATGTAATTGTCTATATATACTCATGTTTTGCACTAAATCTATGCCGTAGTCCAAGTAGGTGAAATGCATATAGCCCGGTTATTCAATCTGGTTAAGAACATACTTTCAACATGGATTTCAACTTAACAGCCTAGCAGAATTTACTCATCTCAGTGTCCCAACATATCTACATATTTACAAGGCATAGTTTTCTTATGGTGAGTCATGGTCTGCAATATAAAAGGGACTTATATTGAAATTGGAATTGCAGCATTGGGAAGAAAAACAAACCAAGGCAGTGGAAGGTCAGACGGGGGGAGGCTTTTTTCCTGATCGCTCAGTGATCCGAATTTCTAGTTTATATTGCTGTTGGTTAAATCAGCAATTCAGAATAACAACCAACATTTCCTATTTAAAACAAGCTTTAACAAAGTCAAAAAAGGCTTATCAGTCCCATTCAGTACTTTATTCTAAATGATGAGAATGAGTATAGAGAAACTGTTTTGAATTAATACATGTGAGAAATTACAGCAAAAATACTGTACATCTAATTTAAGTTGATCAACAAACTGAAAAGCTCCTCAAAAGATAGCATGCAGCTCACAAAGGCTATGTACGATTCAGAAAAGCATTCTGGAATTCTGCTCAGATTGGATCAAATTTTCCTCAAGTTTTTTCCACTGATAAAACAGAGACCTGAAGAGTATCCTGGATAATACATGGATATGAACAATGAGATATGGATTTTTAACACTTTTAGTCTAAGCACACATGAAATGTTCAGTTTCTTTAAGTTTTTAATTACATTTTCAAAAGTATCTGTCATCCTGTCATCATATGAATGCATTTTGGTTTAAGACTGTGAGAAAAATATAAACTTATAAATTTGTCTGATGTTTTCAAACCTGATATTTTCACAGATAAGCAAAAGATAATGCTGATAATTACAGCCTTACATACACATGCTCTTTATAATATTAACGTGACTATCACAAACAAGAAATCAGAGATCACTGCACAATTAAAAACTTATACTCTATAAAACAATATATACGTTTTATGTTTGTTCTCCCATATTCATGTCATTGTTCTATATGATGCTAAGAGACGATTTCTTGTTTCTTGTATATAAACGTTTGGAGTCTTTATGGGGATCTGGAAAAATGAGCAATTCTAAAGTTGCTTATGGGGTTTGGGGTATTCCGATATATGGAGAATGTACATGGTTATTTATTAACAGGAGATATGGGCTCTAATCCAACAGCTGTGATATCGACAGGTTCTCTCAGTCTGTGATTGGCTCCTTCTGTGTCTGAGGGATGTATATAAACTACACGGGCATGACAGTCCCTCATTCAACAGGATCCCCAACCAATCATGAGGTCTCTGGTCTTTATTCTGCTTCTGGGAGCCGCTGGTGAGTATCTACTCCATGTTTTCTTTTTAATGTTAAAGTAAAAATTGATCTGTATATTAATTTATTTGTTTAGACACGTAACTTTCAGTCAGTCAATGTGTAAGTTCCATATTTGATATTCTCTCCCTCTCTCTGCAGTGGCTCAGGAAGATGATAAGATTGTGGGAGGGTACGAGTGTGAGCCCCACTCCAAGCCCTGGCAGGTGTCTCTGAACTCTGGGTACCACTTCTGCGGTGGCTCCCTGGTTAACGAGAACTGGGTGGTGTCCGCTGCTCACTGCTACAAATCGTGAGTGATACTAACAACCAGGACTGTGGGACAGCAGACTTACAGAGGGGCCTATAGTGAAATTATATACTAACCTACACCACAGTATCAGCCAGTAAAAAGCTAAATGAGTGAAATGAGGCATGCACAAACCTTATATGGTCTAGATAGGTTGATAAATGTCCAGATCATCAGTTACACACATCCAGATTACATAAAGGACACGCACCCAATGCTATACGTTGTGCTAAATTGCTGCATGGGGACACACCTCACTCTCTCTCTCTCTCTCCTCCAGCCGCGTTGAGGTGCGTATGGGCGAGCACAACATCAGGAAGACCGAGGGCAATGAGCAGTTCATCCGCTCCTCCCGCGTGATCCGCCACCCCAACTACGACTCCTGGAACATCAACAACGACATCATGCTGATCAAGCTCAGCCAGCCCGCCACCTTTACCAGCGCTGTGCAGCCTGTGGCTCTGCCCACCAGCTGTGCCCCTGCTGGCACCATGTGCACCGTCTCTGGCTGGGGCGACACCATGACCTCCAGTGAGTGTCACAGGTCAAAGGTCAACTGGCCTGGTGGCCTGTTTCAGTGGAATAGTATTATAGTATTATTATTAACAGTAGTACAGACAGATTGTTTATTCTCTCCCCTTGTCTTTCTTCTTCCTCCCTCTGTCTTTATCACTCCCCCCCTCTCCACTCCACTCTATCATTATTTCCCTCTCTTTCTCTCACTCTTGCATTCCAGACGATGGCACCAGACTGCAGTGCCTGGAGATCCCCATCCTGTCAGACAGCGATTGTAACAGCTCTTACCCTGGAATGATCACCCCCGCCATGTTCTGTGCTGGCTACCTGCAGGGAGGCAAGGACTCCTGCCAGGTAAGGAGCAGCTCTATCCTGTACTAATCCCCACTAATCATCACCAACTCCATCCTCAACTAACCTCCACTAACTCACAGTAACCTGGACTAACTATCACTAACCCTCATTAACCCAAAATAACTGCCCGAATCTACTCTAAACTACACAAATCCACATTTAACCTCACAAACTTGCAGGAACCTACACAAAGCTACACTACCCAGCACTCCAAACCCAATGATTCACACTAATCTGTACTAGCGCTCTATTCTGAAACAACTACTATCTCTGCACAAACCTATATACTACTGCCAACCTCAGTACAGTGTATCAGTGAATTAAGCCTCTGTCTCTCCCTGTAACATCCTCAGTGCAGTGTATCAGTGCATTAAGCCTCTGTCTCTCTCTGTAACATCCTCAGTGCAGTGTATCAGTGCATTAAGCCTCTGTCTCTCTCTGTAACATCCTCAGTGCAGTGTATCAGTGCATTAAGCCTCTGTCTCTCTCTGTAACATCCTCAGTGCAGTGTATCAGTGCATTAAGCCTCTGTCTCTCTATAACATCCTCAGTGCAGTGTATCAGTGCATTAAGCCTCTGTCTCTCCCTGTAACATCCTCAGTACAGTGTATCAGTGCATTAAGCCTCTGTCTCTCTCTGTAACATCCTCAGTGCAGCATATCAGTGTATTAAGCCTCTGTCTCTCTCTGTAACATCCTCAGTGCAGTGTATCAGTGCATTAAGCCTCTGTCTCTCTATAACATCCTCAGTGCAGTGTATCAGTGCATTAAGCCTCTGTCTCTCTCTGTAACATCCTCAGTGCAGTGTATCAGTGCATTAAGCCTCTGTCTCTCTCTGTAACATCCTCAGTGCAGTGTATCAGTGCATTAAGCCTCTGTCTCTCTCTGTAACAGGGTGACTCTGGTGGCCCAGTTGTGTGCAACAATGAGCTCCAGGGTGTTGTTTCCTGGGGATACGGCTGTGCTGAGAGGGATCACCCCGGCGTCTACGCCAGGGTACGTCTATAACTGTACTTGTGTGTTTGTGTGTGTAAATTCATGTATATGTCAGGTATAATGTACTGTACACTTTCATGGTTTTATACTCACCCGTTAATGATATTGCACACTTTCATAGTTTGATAGCATGGAATAATTGATTAATTAGTACTTGTACTTCTCTCCAGGTCTGCCTCTTCAACGACTGGCTCACCTCCACCATGGCCAAGTATTAAATCCAGCTGAAGGACTAACACACTCCCAACCCCCTCTGTGAACCTCTGTGCCATGTAATATCATGACTGTGTCATCAACCTGTTTACCTCAATAATAAAGCTTAATAATCAGCTTTTAAAAAAAATTGTGTTTCTTCAGTCAGTAGCTTGTTCTTATTGCTTTTTTATGATGGTCACTAATAATAATAACTACATTCACAAGCTTCTTAATCTGTCGCCATGGCACATCAATCATTTAAAATAATACATGCAAGCCAAATCTAAATTCAGCTCTTCAACATCCCCCTGAAAAAAAGGTTTTACAAAATGTTCCTCCACACATATTTGATCAAGAATTGTTTGTATGATTATATCCACGCCGGCCTTTCATTTTAAGAACTTGAACTTGATGGGTAAATGTGTTTGCCTCTAAGCAAGGGCCAGGCCATGCATACGCAGTGTGCTTTCTGGCTGGTCAGCTGTTTTGCAGGTATAAGATCTCTGTTCCTTTGTTTGCTGCCGTTTTCCGTTTTACCTTCAGCCATTTAAATCAAATCAAATCAAATCAATATTTATTTATATAACGTATTTCACAACAAGTTGTCACAATGCGCTTCACAGAAAAAACCCAGCCTAAACCCCCACAAGAGCAAGCCAGAGGCAACAGTGGCAAGGAAAAACTCCCTGGTGTAATTAGGAAGAAACCTTGGGAGGAACCAGACTCAAGGGGAAACCCATTCTCCTCAGGTCGGCTCAGGGTCTAGATCTTAATGACCAGCATGGTCAAACTGACTGGCAATATCCATGATAGTGGAAATTGCAGCAGCTAGATGGCAGTCCAGATGTGGCGGCAATGATGATGGGAAAACGGGTGCCGATGGCGACAGGATCGGCTGGTAGCGGTGGTGGGGAGGGAGGGGCAAGCGGCGATGGACAGGAAGCTGGACAGGAAGCTGGACAGCAACTCTCGAGATGCGGGGCATGAGCCCCGCCGGCGGAATGTGGAAGGAGAGAGAGAGAACAGTTAGAGGGGGGGGGGGGGTTGGACAAGTACCCCCGCCAGGAGTAACTTATGGCTGCATAGCTATGAAGACAGGGTTTGAGAACCCATCCAGTCATGAGAGAGTAAACAATCCTACCCACCTATCAAGATCCAGCCCAGGAAGATGGGGTCACAGCTGTTGACAGGTGACAGTAAGGAAAGGATGTCACTCCGCATTACTTAATTTAAAGGTGCACTATGCAGGATTTTTACTTTAAAATATTATAAAATAACCATGCTCGGTCATATTTATGATGCACTAGCAATCTCTGTTAAAAAAACATTTGCCGAAACCTTGCTCCTCTGCCTGTATTCATTATTCTAAGATGTGTTGGGGATGTTTCTGGGCGTGGCGCTTTTTTCTGTGTGGGGAGGGGTGGGTGTGGCTACAGAGCCTGTGGTGTGGGATCAGGCTTTTGTTTCCATTGCCAACTAGCTACTGCAATGCTGGAGATGAAGAAGAGGGAGTCCAGTGAGTCCTTTTGAATCAACTTAATATAACAATGTAATATCGCGTTGTATTTTATAAAATAAATAATAATTGTATACAAACATGTTCTTGAAAAAGTAATTTACTTTACAATGGTATTAGCTGGCTATGATAGACACGATATGGTCTGCTAATGTTAGGCTACTTATTCCACACATGATTCCGTTTTTGCATCCCTGTTCTAAATTAATGTTCAGAATAACGTTAGCCAAACGCTGACCAAGCACACCATTTCTTCAGCCACATATTCTTGCCCATACTATACAATCTCTGCCTCAATGGAGGGGAGTGGGCGGGGTTTAGAACAGTGGAGGACATTTTTTTGATTGTAAAAAAGGGCTGCAGCAAGGCTAAAAATTCTGCATAGTGCACCTTTAACTGCTGAACAACTTCAACAGAAAAAAAGACTTATATATAAAAAGTATTATATATAAAATTATTCACATGCAGAACATTTTATTTCACTGTCATTTGTGATTTATAAACAAAACATGAGCTGGATGTACAAATCTTTATCCATGCTAACAAACATTAATCTTTCATGCTAAAGATCAAATTTAGTATAAAATCAAAGCAAATTATATAAATGTGGCCCCAGGAATGGAAAAGAGGACCAAATGGTATACCTACGAAAGGTGATAGACCGAACCTCAAGGCCACATCATCACGCAACAGATTAAGTCTCCAGAGCAAGTATTAACATTACCGGTTAATTATTTACACGTTAACATTACCTGTTAATTATTTACACGCTAACATTACCTGTTAATTATTTACACGCTAACATTACCTGTTAATTATTTACACGTTAACATTACCTGTTAATTATTTACACGCTAACATTACCTGTTCATTATTTACACGTTAACATTACCTGTTAATTATTTACACGCTAACATTACCTGTTCATTATTTACACGTTAACATTACCTGTTAATTATTTACACGTTAACATTACCTGTTAATTATTTACACGCTAACATTACCTGTTAATTATTTACACGCTAACATTACCTGTTAATTATTTACACGTTAACATTACCTGTTAATTATTTACACGCTAACATTACCTGTTCATTATTTACACGCTAACATTACCTGTTCATTATTTACACGTTAACATTACCTGTTAATTATTTACACGCTAACATTACCTGTTAATTATTTACACGCTAACATTACCTGTTAATTATTTACACGTTAACATTACCGGTTAATTATTTACACGTTAACATTACCTGTTAATTATTTACACGCTAACATTACCTGTTCATTATTTACACGCTAACATTACCTTGTTAATTATTTACACGTTAACATTACCTGTTAATTATTTACACGCTAACATTACCTGTTCATTATTTACACGCTAACATTACCTGTTCATTATTTACACGCTAACATTACCTGTTCATTATTTACATGTTAACATGTTAACATTACCTGCTTATTATTATCAGTTACTCCAAAATGAATTTTTTTGTGTGCATTGCATTATTGTACAGATCACTGACACCAATAAGTCACTATATTACATTCACTGGTTTTTAACGGTAGGTCTTAATGATGGCCCAAAATTAGCTCTGTCATTAGCATATGTTTTGTTTAACTTACTTCCTGCAGTACCTATAAATATAAAATAAATTTAAAAAGTCTTAGAAAAAGGATCCCCATGCAACTTTTTTTGAGTGAAGTCTCTTCAAATCTCTTTTTTATTAGAAGAAATAACTTGAGAAAATTTTGATCCAATCTGAACAAAATTCCAGAGTGCTTCTCTGACTCGTACAGCCTTTGTGAGCTGCATGTTATCTTTTGAAAAGCTTTTCAGTTTGTGATAGCGGATCTACTTAGATTTCCACTTTTTTATTTATTTTTTTTACTGTATTTTCTAAAATGTAAATTTGGTAAACTGAATGACTGATTTAACCAACAGGACCATAAAAGTATATATTTATGAAGATGCTCGAAGGGGTAAATTTAATTGTGTTGAATTGCCCTGGAGCAGCTTCACTTTCCACTTGGTGGGATACTTCATGCAGAATGTTAAGCGGTCCTCTAGGCCTACTCCTCGTCATTGTTCGGAATAAAGTTTTGAATGGGGCTGATGAGCTGATATTACGTACGCATGGCCTGGACCTTGCTTAGAGGTGAACACATTTACATGTCAAGTTCAAGTTTTTAAAATCATAACACTGGATTTAATCGTACACACAACTTTCAATCAAATATGTGCGTAGGCATGTTTTATAAATGAAGCCTGTTTTTTTCCAGGTGGGTGCTGTAGTGCTGAATTTAGACTGGCATTGCATTGCATTTATTATTTAAAATTATTGATAGAAGCTTGTGAATGTAGTTATGAAGTGACCATCATAAATAAGCAATAAGAACAAGCTGCTGACTGAAGAAACACAAAGAAATTTAAAGCTGATTGTGAAGCTTTATTATTGAGGTAAACAGGTTGATGACACAGTCATGATATTACATGGCACAGCGGTTCACAGAGGTGGTTGGGAGTGTGTTAGTCCTTCAGCTGGATTTAGTACTTGGCCATGGTGGAGGTGAGCCAGTCGTTGAAGAGGCAGACCTGGAGAGAAGCGTAAGAGCATAATTAATCAATTAGTCAATGCTATTAAATTATGAAAGTGCTATATCATTAAGGGTTGACTACATAAAACCATAAAAGTATACAGTACATTATCTCTGGCATATACATGAATGTACACACAAACACAGAAACACACACATAGATGCACACACACACACACACACACAAGTACAGGTATAGACGTACCTTGGCGTAGACGCCGGGGTGATCCCTCTGAGCACAGCCGTATCCCCAGGACACAACACCCTGGAGCTCATTGTTGCACACAACAGGGCCACCAGAGTCACCCTGTTACAGAGAGAGACAGAGGCTTAATGCACTGATACACTGCACTGAGGATGTTACAGAGAGAGACAGAGGCTTAATGCACTGATACACTGCACTGAGGATGTTACAGAGAGAGACAGAGGCTTAATGCACTGATACACTGCACTGAGGATGTTACAGAGAGAGACAGAGGCTTAATGCACTGATACACTGCACTGAGGATGTTACAGAGAGAGACAGAGGCTTAATGCACTGATACACTGCACTGAGGATGTTACAGAGAGAGACAGAGGCTTAATGCACTGATACACTGCACTGAGGATGTTACAGAGAGAGACAGAGGCTTAATGCACTGATACACTGCACTGAGGATGTTACAGAGAGAGACAGAGGCTTAATGCACTGATACACTGCACTGAGGATGTTACAGAGAGAGACAGAGGCTTAATGCACTGATACACTGCACTGAGGATGTTACAGAGAGAGACAGAGGCTTAATGCACTGATACACTGTACTGAGGATGTTACAGAGAGAGACAGAGGCTTAATGCACTGATACACTGCACTGCGGCAGCGGCAGTGTAGTATAATGGTTAAGGAACTGGACTTGTAACCTAAAGGTTGCAGGTTCGATTCCCAGGTAGGACACTGCCGTTGTACCCTTGAGCAAGGTACTTAACCTGAATTGCTTCAGTATATATCCAGCTATATGAATGGATACATGTAATAAGAAGTTGTGTAAGTCGCTCTGGATAAGAGCGTCTGCTAAATGCCTATAATGTAATGTAATGTTACAGAGAGAGACAGGCTTAATGCACTGATACACTGCACTGAGGATGTTACAGAGAGAGACAGAGGCTTAATGCACTGATACACTGCACTGAGGATGGCAGTAGTCGTAATATAGGTTTGTGCAGAGATAGTAGTTGTTTCAAAATAGTGCGCTAGTACAGATTAGTGTGAATCATTGGGTTTGGAGTGCTGGTTAGTGTAGTTTTGTGTAGGTTTCCGCAAGTTTGTGAGGTTAAATGTGGATTTGTGTCGTTTAGTGTAGATTCGGGCAGTTATTTTGGGTTAATGAGGGTTAGTGATAGTTAGTCCAGGTTACTGTGAGTTAGTGGAGGTTAGTTGAGGATGGAGTTGGTGATGATTAGTGGGGATTAGTACAGGATAGAGCTGCTCCTTACCTGGCAGGAGTCCTTGCCTCCCTGCAGGTAGCCAGCACAGAACATGGCGGGGGTGATCATTCCAGGGTAAGAGCTGTTACAATCGCTGTCTGACAGGATGGGGATCTCCAGGCACTGCAGTCTGGTGCCATCGTCTGGAATGTGAGAGAGAGAGAGAGAGAGAGAGAGAGAGGGATTGGGAGAGAGGGATTGGGAGAGAGGGAGAGGGAGAGGGAGAGAGGGAGTGATAAAGACAGAGGGAGCAAATAAACAATCAGTTTGTACGACTGACGACTGTTAGAAACGAGACTGTAATACTGTTCCGCTGAAACCAGCCACCAGGCCAGTTGACCTTTGACCTGTGACACTCACTGGAGGTCATGGTGTCGCCCCAGCCAGAGACGGTGCACATGGTGCCAGCAGGGGCACAGCTGGTGGGCAGAGCCACAGGCTGCACAGCGCTGGTAAAGGTGGCGGGCTGGCTGAGCTTGATCAGCATGATGTCGTTGTTGATGTTCCAGGAGTCGTAGTTGGGGTGGCGGATCACGCGGGAGGAGCGGATGAACTGCTCATTGCCCTCGGTCTTCCTGATGTTGTGCTCGCCCATACGCACCTCAACACGGCTGGAGGAGAGAGAGAGTGAGGTGTGTCCCCATGCAGCAATTTAGCACAACGTATAGCATTGGGTGCGTGTCCTTTATGTAACCTGGATGTGTGTAACTGATGATCTGGACATTTATCAACCTATCTAGACCATATATGGTTTGTGCATGCCTCATTTCACTTGTTTTGCTTTTTACTGGCTGATACTGTGGTGTAGGTTAGTATATCATTTCACTATAGGCTCCTCTGTAAGTCTGCTGTCCCACAGCCCTGCTTGTTAGTATCACTCACGATTTGTAGCAGTGAGCAGCAGACACCACCCAGTTCTCGTTAACCAGGGAGCCACCACAGAAGTGGTACCCAGAGTTCAGAGACACCTGCCAGGGCTTGGAGTGGGGCTCACACTCGTACCCTCCCACAATCTTATCATCTTCCTGAGCCACTGCAGAGAGAGGTTTATTGCTGATGTCAGAGAAACTTCAGTCCCTAAATATCTGAATTATTAAAACCATAAATTAACTTAAAACTACATTGATGTGAAAATGTGGTGTAGATACTCACCAGCGGCTCCCAGAAGCAGAATAAAGACCAGAGACCTCATGATTGGTTGGGGATCCTGTTGAATAAGGGACTGTCATGCCAGTGTAGTTTATATACATCCCTCAGACACTGGAGGAGCCAATCACAGACTGAGAGAACCTGTCTCTCAAAGTTGTTAGATTAGAGCTCAGCTCTCCAGTTAATGAATAACTTTGAGAGTTACACCAATATCAGCATACCCCATTATTATACATAACTGTATTATTGTTCTTCTATGTTTATATTATAAATGTTTTTTAAATTCAGATTACATGTTTTGTTTGTTCTATTAATTTAATTTTAAGTATTATATTATGCTAATCTGAGACCCTGCATATACACTGCAAAAAAGCCTGTCTTAACAAGTATTTTGTAAGTGTTTTGTAATGAGACTTAAAATCTAATTCTTTTTTCCACTCAAAATATTAGCTTTTTTTAAGTTACTGTTTGCTTGACAAGTTAAATTTTCTCACCTCAATGCCAATATTTTTGTCTTATTTAGCAAAAAAGTAATAAAATTAAAATTAAGTAAAAATATAAGCCTAAAATAGTTGTTGAGATTAATTTCTTTTTTGTTTTTCGCAGTGTAAATGTTAAGGTCCTTCCAATCTTCCACAATGAAATATCACAGCAGCTTTTCCCTCTACTTCACGGCCTTACCTGGATCTATCCCAGCCCTCTCCTGTCCTATTGTTAGGCATTTGAGTAACCGTTGTCCCTCTGTGCAGAAAACATTTAAGTCTGTATTAAAGTGCAGCGCTCTTGCTCATTCAAGTTACATATAATGTAATCAAGCATTCAGTAACTGTCCCAAGCTTTTATATGTGTTATATATGCGATATATTTTTGAAACTATAATATGATTTTTTTCAAGGGCAGGTGTAATTTTGGCCGGCCGCAGGTAAGTGTACAGGTGTGAGTTTCCCACCTATATCTGAAATTCAACTACGACAGTCAGCTCAAGAGTAAATGCATAGTGGAATACAGACATATGTTCTGAAATCACATTTTGGACAAACGTTTCATAAAAATGACTTTGAAACGCATCTAGGATTGTATCGATCCTTTATAATTCTATAAGGAACATTGTATGACTATGTATGTGTATACATGTGTGTGTGTGAGACATCTAACATATCCAAAGCTCTTCTTTTTCCTTTAGCATTTTATTGCGTTTTCTGTTTTTGTTTTCAGTGTTGATGCATTAGGTAAGCCATTTGTCCACTTTGCTGAATGCTTTCCATATAACTCCTGCTGAACTGAATGCTGTCAACCAACAAATGCAGAAATGAGGAAAAGGTCACATATGATCAAATGCTGATCATAATGCCTAAAATTAGACTTCTGTTCATATATGTCACCATTCCTGTGGGGATACACACTGCAATGTGCCCGTCCAAAGTATATAAACAAACACTGAGAATGTGACACAAGGGTTTTGTGATCGCGCATTACTACACTGATGGAATTTGTGCATCCAACAAATTCCAGTGTCATAATGCACCAAAAAAACAGAAAGAAAAATGTAAAATGTTGGAGATGTAGGATAATGTTGGAGACGTAGGATAATGTTGGAGATGTAGGATAATGTTGGAGACGTAGGATAATGTTGGAGATGTAGGATAATGTTGGGAGATGTAGGATAATGTTGGAGATGTAGGATAATGTTGGAGATGTCGGATAATGTTGGAGATGTAGGATAATGTTGGAGATGTAGGATAATGTTGGAGATGTAGGATAATGTTGGAGACGTAGGATAATGTTGGAGACGTAGAATAATGTTGGAGACGTAGGATAATGTTGGAGATGTAGGATAATGTTGGAGATGTAGGATAATGTTGGAGACGTAGGATAATGTTGGAGACGTAGGATAATGTTGGAGACGTAGAATAATGTTGGAGACGTAGGATAATGTTGGAGATGTAGGATAATGTTGGAGACGTAGGATAATGTTGGAGACGTAGGATAATGTTGGAGACGTAGGATAATGTTGGAGATGTAGGATAATGTTGGAGATGTAGGATAATGTTGGAGATGTAGGATAATGTTGGAGATGTAGGATAATGTTGGAGACGTAGGATAATGTTGGAGACGTAGAATAATGTTGGAGACGTAGGATAATGTTGGAGATGTAGGATAATGTTGGAGATGTAGGATAATGTTGGAGACGTAGGATAATGTTGGAGACGTAGGATAATGTTGGAGACGTAGGATAATGTTGGAGACGTAGGATAATGTTGGAGATGTAGGATAATGTTGGAGACGTAGGATAATGTTGGAGACGTAGGATAATGTTGGAGACGTAGGATAATGTTGGAGACGTAGGATAATGTTGGAGACGTAGGATAATGTTGGAGACGTAGGATAATGTTGGAGATGTAGGATAATGTTGGAGATGTAGGATAATGTTGGAGATGTAGGATAATGTTGGAGATGTAGGATAATGTTGGAGATGTAGGATAATGTTGGAGATGTAGGATAATGTTGGAGATGTAGGATCATGTTGGAGTTGTAGCCCAGTAATGCCGGCCTGTGTCCATTGTGTGCATTATGATGTAAAGAATACTTCATGTACTGTACAGCGGTTTAGCCTTGAGGTCCTGCTCATTACCTAACGGCCCTGACCTGCCTCTATGACAGCTGGCTGTGTTCTCAGATATACTGTCGTTTGCTTTTCATGTCCTCTGTCACGCACCTACTACAGCTGACTGTTATGGCAGCTCTGTGGGGGAAAAAAATTATTTAAAAAAAAATCTTATAATTTGCCGTTTATTGAGCAGTGCACACACAGATCAATGGGCCATACAAGGATGGTTTACACTGCAAGCTAGGCCAAAAAAAGTCTAGGCCTGGGTTAAAATCTTCTCACAAAACCACTTCCTATACTGACAGTACTGTGGCATTCATAAGAAGAGCCAAGTAACTGAAGCCGAAAAAGGACAAAACTTTGATAGCTGTTGTCAACAGACGCCGGTATTGGTAATGAATCATTAAGCATTGATCGCCTCCCGACTGTTCACTGGCTCTTTTCTGAATATTGAGACAGGCCTTGGCGAGAGATGCTGGGATCGTACCTCCAAAGCAAAGCTCAAAACGACCAAACTCCAGTCATCAGGAGCACTGCTGAAATGAACCATGGTTTGGTCTTTATGCTGCTGCTGCTAGGAGCTGCTGGTGAGTTTAGCGCATGAATGGTTCAATAGATATGAAAGAGGGAGCTATACAGCAAGTCAGCTGAAGTCAAGGCCTTCTCAAACATTTCAGGAGAATCCCCTGTTCGGTAAACCAGACAGTTTGCTTGCTTCTTTATTTTCATGGGTCAAGGTAAACAATCAAACTATTGAGCCTTCTTCCTTCATAGACACACAACTCCATGTCTCCCAAACACAATATATTCAGTAAAATCTTCCCCTCTGGTCTGTATAGTCATAAACACTAAGGCCATTGTGGGATTTGCCAGCATGGTTTATTTACATTCAAATATACTTATGTAAGCGTTCAATTATTTCTCTGGTGACATAATTGACCTGTTGGGTTTACATCTTTTGAGTTGTAAGAAATAAATTAACATATTAAACGGTTATAATATATATATATATATATATATATATATCTATTTGAGAACATTGGCACTTTACGTCGCTGTTTGCGTTGAATGGAAAGCTCACAGAGAGGCCCCTCTTTGGGTAGGAAAGGTGAATTAATCTTCAAATTTTTTCTTCTCTCGAATCCTTATTTTATTCGCTCGCCTTTTTCTCCGACCGTTCTGTGGTGTTCTCCCCTCCTGGCCTTCCCTGGCTTCCTGTACAGCATTCCTGAGCAAACGTGAAAGAACAGCCAGCGTGTACCCACACACCCCCGCTATCTGTCCTGTCCGTCTCCTGCAGCCAACTCCGGGCCGTCAAGTGTTTTTAGTCAGCTCTTCATTAGAACAGTCACTGGTTGTTCCCTCCCGCCTCAGATCGGGCTTTCTGATTGGTGTTTCCGTGCCGCTGGCCGAAGACCTCCCTGATTCTGGCCACGCAGATGTCGGTGGCCGCCTGGGTCTCCTTGCACAGCTGCAGGCAGAGGAAGCCGTGGGGCAGGTCCTCCACCACACACAGGGTCACCGGCTGGTTCAGGCACTTCAGCCGCCTGGCGAACATCACAGAGTCGTCCAGCATTGCGTCCAGCGCGCAGGCCTAAATTTAAATTCAGATGTTATTTAAAAAAACTGCTTTAGATGGAAAATTATCATTGGAGCAAATAAAAAGGAACACAGGGTACACAACACAATATCACAAACCACACAATGCAATAAAAAATATCAAGAAAAGAGCGTAACAAAATGACATTATTAACAACATATCAGAAATAGAGAATGAGGGGAACAGAGAGGGAAAGGAGGGGAGGATAAAGGTGATGAAGGGAGTGAGAGAAAAAGAGAGGCCTAACAGAGAGGAAAGAGTCAGAGATGAGTGGCAAAGCAATACCGCCATCCCTGTCCCTCCCTCCCCCACCATAAATCTATGTACTCGTTTTACAGTAAGTGCATTCCTAAGCCTCTGCACCTTCACTGTAAAAAATGTGTTTTAGTCTTGTAATGAGACTTTATTTTCTCAAAAATATTAGCTTGTTTTAAGTTACTTTTTGCTTGACAAGTGAAATGATCTTCCCCCACTGGCAGAAAGTTTGTCTTATTTAGCAACAAAAGTAACAGAAATAAGATTGTAAAGTCTAAATATAAGATTAAAATACTTGTTATGATTTGGTTTTTGCAGTATTCTGCCTGCTACACACCGCATGCTAACTGATGCCCACCCCCACCCACCCCCTCCCTCTCCCAGTACAGCCCCACCCCTCCTCACCACAATGTGGATGGGGGGCAGGCCCTGCAGCATGCTGTCGGGAGCCAGCAGCGGGGACACGTAGGGGTTCCTGCTGACGGGGGAGCTCTGCATGCAGGTTTGGGCCAGCTGCTCGGAGCGCAGCGGCTGGAACCCCTCGGGGTACTCGATCTGGCCCTGGGGGGGCGGCACACGCCCATCGGAGGGGGCCTCAGCCTGCCACAGTAATAAAGGAGGCGGAGACATGGGGGTGTTTGGTTAGCACACTGCTGTAAAAACATTACTACAGTGGAATACTGCTGATTAAACCCATTTGTGTTTCATTGTGTTCTTATCCTGTCATAAAAGATATGGCGGTATAGCGGACTGGTATAAAGCTGTAGCCTACACATGGTACAGGCACGGTGCACAGTGCTGTACGTACATTACACACGTGATTTATCTTTTTTTTATAGATGTTTTTATAAAATTGTGGCATGTTTGCAAGGCTGGGTGTTCGGAATGTTGTTTTGGGCACCTGGCCATTCTCTGACCCCAGGTCCTGGCAGGTCTGGCTCCGTTGGGGGTCCGCCGAGTCGGAGGGGGAGGAACTGACAGCTGTGTTCAAGTCGCTCCTCGTCACTGAGAGAGAGAGAGAAAGAGAGAGGGGAGGGAGAGTGTCTCTGTGTGTCCAGGAAGCATAATAATAATGAATAATAATACTTTCCTCAACCATAAGTGCCCCAAATACTGACAGAATTTAACTTGTTAAACTCGGCTATTTTTTTTTAAAGTACTTGCTGCACAGTGTGAAAAATGACTCTTCACCCTTTCAACTGAACTGTAGCGGCATAATACAGTCATAGCACTTCTGCTTAGCCAATCAGCTCAAGAGTTACTCCTGGTGCAGATTTCCACTATGAAAGATCACGATATGCATTCCATTTAGTGAGTCAGCACACTAACAACACAAAGAAATGCACACGCGTTACGAATACACAGAAACATAAAGCCTATTAGCAGCTTATACACACAGCTGCACACACACACACACACACACACACATTAACAGGGTGATATACAGAGAGACTAGCGGTCAGCACCAGTAGGGGACTCTGTTTTCATCATTCTGTCCTTCTTGGATGTGTCCGTCTGTGGCTCTGTGCCTGGGGAGGGAGGGGGGGGGAGGCAGGGGGAAATAAACCGGAATGATGAGTCATTTAGTCAGTCAGTGTTTTCTGAAGTGTGCCTGTGATTTGGGCCACGAGAGCATGTGTACACTTGTTTGTTTGAGTCTGTGTGTCTGGTGTGTGTGCGTGTTTCGGTGTGTGTCTGCATGTGTGTGTGTGTGTGTGTATGGTATGTCTGTGTGTGTGCGTATGTTTAGTGTGTGTGTGTGGTGTGCGTGTGTGGTGTGTGTGTATGTGTATGTATGGTGCATGTGTATGTTGTCTGTGTGTGTGTATGTATGGTGTGTGTGTATGGTATGTCTGTGTATGTGTGTGTGTGTGTGTGTGTGTGTGGTGCATGCCCCTCCTCACCAGCATAGGCGCTGAGGCACTTGTAGAGCACGCTGAGGGGCAGTAAGGGGTCGATGCTGGTGAGCAGGCGGGAGGGCGAGGCGTAGGGGGCGAGCAGGGTGGCGGGGTAGGCGGCCATGATCCCGTCGGGGAGGCGCACGCCCTGGGACAGGGCTCGCATAGCCACCGTTATGCACAGGTTCCCCCCGGCACTGTCCCCCGCCAGACACACGCGCTCCCCTGTGGACCCTGCAGCAGAGAAAGAGAGAGAGAGGGACGGCCCGTCATCGACCTGAAAAACGCAACCTAAACCACAAACTCAACCACAAATTTACAGCGCAAACATTAAAACGTGACACAGAGAGGTTCATCTGGCACCGGCCAGTCTGAAGCGGTATTCCAACCGAGAAAAGCTCCTGTCCGTAAAGATGGTTACCATGACAGCAGACAGCGACCTAACTGGGACATTGCAGCTGTCAACAGCGGCAGGGTGGTAACCACAGGGATTACCATGGAATTAGTTCCTACCAAACACCTGCCAGGCACCCACTGCTTCCAGCTGTGAGTGAGAGATGCAGAGTACAGAGTAGAAGTTCTCATCGGCGTAGAGCAGTAGCGGTACTGACCCAGCAGGTGGCAGTGTTTGAGGGCCCAGCAGTAGGCGTAGAAGCACTCTTCCAGGGCCCGGGGGAAAGGGGCCTCAGGGGCCAGTGAGTAGTCCACAGACAGGATGGGCACGCCCAGATTCTGGGCCCAACCCTTCAGGTAGTTCTGATGGTAGGAGAGGCAGACGGATCATTGACACCGTACCGCAACATTCACAGGGAACATTCTAGATGGTCATTAAAAATTCTAGATTGTCAAAAGAATTCTAGATAATTTTTTTCAGGACCCAAATTAGAAGTACTTTTTAATATCGGGACCCAAATTAGAAATTTAGTACCTTTCAGGGACCCGTCAAGTACACATACTACCATAGTCTAGTAGTGGAATACAGAGTCATTCCGGGACCCACCTCATACACTCCCATGCCCCATTTTTGGTCCTCATGCACAGTTTAAGAAACACTGCTTTCAGCTGAGCCACAGTAAATAGTTGTGCAGTTTGTTACGTCACTAATTATAAAGGCAACACATCACAGTGACACTGTGGGTAGCTAAGCGAATAGAATTGTATGTGTATACAGTGTGCTTTATTTAGATTCACTGATTTGTTTTCACCAGTATTATACCTCTTACACCCGAGGCAGTCAGATACTGTATGTCTTTCACTTTCACATATGTGCACACTCATACCCCATTCATCATTTTTCAGTATAATGCTTTGTACACAACCTTCCAGGTCTGTTCACATCAGAGTTTCAACATTGTGGATTTATTATTTGCTGTCGTGCTTCAATGACTGAATATAAAAACCCATAAACCCTGACTGCACAGATGCGTGTCCAGTTCAGGCTTCACAGAAACGTTAGCCGCGCGTTGAAAAGCTTTCGACAGGCTGAGACCCGCGTCACCACGCCGTCGGCTTTCGAGGAGCTGCCCGCGGTCGCTCGTATCGCTCGGCACCAGGCATGGAGGAGGCTGCGTTTCCGAGCAGTAAAGGAAGGCCTGCATGGGCTAAAGCCAGATAATGACAGGCCAGCCACGGAGTGCCAAACATCTCATTACCCACAGGGGAGAACACGACTCAGAGCAGAACGATCTCTGAGAATGGGAGTCAGTTACAGCCTCCGCATTACTGGCTCTCTCCTAAAGAGAGCCACTCTCATATCACCTTTCTCCTTAAGTTGATTGTCAGTAGGCCTTGAAGCTTAGAATAACACTCAAATTAAAGTGGACCCCTAATTCTGCAGTGGAACAGTCTAACTCTGGGGTACCCCTAGTACTATTACCAAAAGTGGGAGCCTGACCGAAAAAGTTTGGAAACCACTGGTCTAACTACTCTGCACAGCCAAATATGCATTGTGATTTAGAGGCTCACGGTACAGAACCCCCCCCCCCACCACCACACCCTCGGCTGTCTCTGTACCTCGTGTGATTTTGAGGTGTGAGCCACAAAGCCGCCTCCGTGGAAGTGCACCAGCAGCCAGGGTGACGGGGGGCATGGCGTTGTGAGCCCCAGGGAGATGGCGATCGGGGTGCCTTCACTGTGAGAGATCGCCAGCATCTCCTCGCTGTTCTATAGCGAGGACGAAAATCACATGTTAACGATGCGTCATGATATTTGGATCCCCATTAGCTGTTGCACATGTATATACAAGAACAAAGTATATATACCATATGTAACTACAATAAAAAACCGTGCGCCACATGAGGTCAAACTGATGCCATTTTGGGCTTGCGGGCCACTAGCATTGCTTTATGTGAACCTGCCAGATTTTATGCTAAATTGTGTGGATTGTACAGTCTTTGTTCCCAAAGTGGTGAAAAGAAAAATAAATAAAACTGTGAACAATTCAAAATACTGTTAAAATATACAGTATGGCCATTACAGCAGGGATCTCAAACTGTGTCTGTAGGTTTTTGTGGATTCAATCCACAGAAAATATAGGTCTTTAGGTCAATTTAGAAAACTAGTTGTGTGGACTAGTTGCCAATCAACTAAAATTACACACTTATGTGCTGAAACACCCTGAAACACAGTAAACATTGTGGCCCTGCAGGACTGGAAATCAAGATGACGGCCTTGCAGTGCGCAGAGACGTACCTGTCCCTCCAGCAGCTTGTGGGAGATAAGGCGCATGTTGACCGGGCCGGGGCCGCAGTGGGCCACAGGGGGAACTATTGTGACGGACAGCTGAGGGTCAGAGGCGAGCGGGAGGCGGAAGGACATGGGCTGGATGGACAGGGTGCGGTTCACCTGCACTTGGCTGGACATGATGTTGGCCAGGCCCTATAGGGGGAGGGGAGGCAAGAGAGCAGAACCAGCCGTGAGTGGTCGGTAACCAAACGGAAGCTTCCAGAAAAGATTGAGCTCTCTGTGACACGTTAGCAAATTACTTTACCACAATGAAGGCAAACCCTTACGGAGAAAAAATATATTTGAAAACGTAATCAAATATATTACAGGAATATGGCAACTCTTCAAAAAACATTGCAAATAAACAAATTATTTGTGCCATAATACATTGCAATATATCACAGTACTGTGAAATACATCATTATATGTTCTAAAATGGCCATATATTTACAATATATTGAAGTATATTCCATTTTCATGAGGGTGGAGACGTAGGTAGAAAACCTCTCCGTCTGCTCCCCCCACCCACCCACCCACCACCCTTCCCCTCCCTCTCTTACTGATACCAGCTCTGTTTCTGACAAGTTCCAGAAAGCCTGCCAGAACTGCACGTCCATGTTCTGAATGATTCGCTCAAACTCCGCCCCCCTAAGCTCTGGGTCTATGATGTACTTCCCAGAGGTGAAAAAGGAGCTGGCTGCTAATCCTGGGAGAGGAAGAGAAAGGGAGAGGGAGAGAGAGGGAGAGAAAGGGCCAGACAGCGAGAGGAACGAGACTTAAAGCTAATCACAGTATGACAGCATCACATAGAGCAAATGGAAGAAGTGGCATGAGAGACATTTTTGAAAAATACAAGTGGTACTGGTGAGGGTGGCCAATAAGAAATGCACAGTGCTGTGGTGTATTCTGTGCCTGGAGACGGATGGAAACGTGCACAATTAGAACTCACCGTACTGCGTCATACCTCCTGTCTCCTCTGGGGTGCAGCATAGAGCACAAAACAGAAACGTTAGCCAGCCAGTGGAGCTGCCTCATCAGTTTGCATATCAGTGCCAAGTGTAAAGAAACACTTTTTTTGTGGTCTGAGGGCTGCCCCGACCACTGTTAGTGCAAAAAAAAGTATATCTATAACAAGTGTTTGAGAGAAACTGACCAATCAAGGATTTGTGTTTTTCGTAGTTCTCTCCAAAGGAGACCAGGCAAGTGACAACGGTCTGTATGAATGGACGAATGGCAGGGGAGAACTGAAAGAAAGAAACAAAGAGGGTTACGTAAATTCACAACATTAGAGAAATCACACATTTTCATCAAACGGCGGGTCAACCAGTCACTCAGAGCTTAAAGAGCCGCCATTTTTCTTTGACCGGACACTGACCTGGAAGCCCAGGCAGCGGCCATAGAAGCAGGCCTTGTGCATGGAGGCGTATTCCTGAGCAAACGTCTGGCTCAGGCCCTCCTCCTTCTGAAAGTAAAGGTCACCCTGGTCGTTATCGTGCAGCAGCCGCTGGGCCAGGTAGAGCAGCGCACGGAGCTGGCACAGGGCACTGCAGTACGCCTCCATCTCTAGGACGTTGTGCGGCGCCCTGAATAAGAGCTTCCGGCAGTGGGTTGTGACATAGCGCCCCTTTTGGATGATATGGAAAAGGCAGGAACGCACCACCTGGAAAGATATATATAATTATTCTTTTTAAAAAGCATGAAGAAAGAGATGGGGGATATACCATCCATCCAGTTACGGTTTGGCGTGTCATGCCCCATACCTGCACAGCCACAGACAGTTTTCAGATAATAAATGCATACACACAGAGAAAGGTTTTCTCCAAGATCAGGAGTAAATGCAGCCAGATAATACTTTTTGTTTGCCCTGCACATCACATATTGGCTGTTATTGATTGATATTATATCCAATATTAGCTGATATTGGTTAATATTATATCACATAAAGACTGATATTGGTTATAGTCTATTGGCTGATATTAGTTAATATTATATAGCATATTGACTGATATTGGTTGATATTATATCACATATTGGCTGATATTGGTTAATATTATATCACACATTGGCTGACACTGATTAATATATCACATATTGGTTAATATTACACCACATATTGGTTAATATTATATCACACATTGGCTGACACTGATTAATATATCACATATTGGCTGATATTGGTTAATATTATATCACACATTGGCTGACACTGATTAATATATCACATATTGGTTAATATTATATCACATATTGGCTTATATTGGTTAAAGTTATATCACATAATAGCTGATATTGGTTAATATTATATCACATAATGGCTGATATTGGTTGATATTATATCACATATTGGCTGATATTGGTTGATATTATATCCCATATTGGCTGATCTGGTTGATATTATATCAAATATTGGCTGATATTGGCGAATATTATATCACATAATGGATGATATTGATTAATATTATATCACATAATATCTGATATTGGTTAATATATCACATATTGGCCGATATTGGTTAATATTACACCACATATTGGCTGATATTGGTTAATATTACACCACATATTGGTTAATATTATATCACACATTGGCTGACACTGATTAATATATCACATATTGGCTGATATTGGTTAATATTATATCACACATTGGCTGATATTGGTTAATATTACATCACATATTGGCTGATATTGGTTAATATTACACCACATATTGGCTGATATTGGTTAATATTACACCACATATTGGTTAATATTATATCACACATTGGCTGACACTGGTTAACATATCACATATTGGCTGATGTTGGTTAAGATTACATCACATATTGGCTGATGTTGGTTAAGATTACATCACATATTGGCTGATATTGGCTAATATTATATCACATAATGGATGATATTGATTAATATTATATCACATATTGGCTGATATTGGTTAATATTATATAACATATTGGCTAATATCGGTTGATATTTCACATATTGGCCGATATTGGTTAATATTACACCACATATTGGCTGATATTGGTTAATATTACACCACATATTGGTTAATATTATATCACACATTGGCTGACACTGATTAATATATCACATATTGGCTGATATTGGTTAATATTATATCACACATTGGCTGATATTGCTTAATATTACATCACATATTGGCTGATATTGGCAAAAATTGTATCACATATTGGCTGACACTGGTTAATATATCACATATTGGCTGATGTTGGTTAAGATTACATCACATATTGGCTGATATTGGCTGACATTGGTTAACATTACATTACATATTGGCTAACAAGAGTTTCTCTTTGTTTTAATCTTCTCAAGTCAAATCTTATGGTCTAATGCTTCCTTCTTTTTGGGGCCATTTGCTCAGATTTGTGCAAATCGGTATTGATTCTGATACAAATCTGTGAACCATGGTTTTATGATAATCAAGTGTTCCTAGCTATTATTTACCAGGAGTCATTATAAATGTCAACATGCTGCTGTAATGCTGGCAGAACCTAGGATCGTTCAGGGAAAGCCGGGCGCATACATGCACTCGTACCTTAACGAGGGACCGGTACCCGTTGCCAGGAACCAAGGGGTCAAAGTCAAAGTGGTGGAAGGTGGCGGTTAAGCCTACGATGACGGGTTCGAGACCACGCCCGTGCTCTTGGATGCGGTTAACGGCCTCTATGAGGCGTTTGGCGGAGTCGGCGTCCATCTCGCTCGGCTCCACGGAGAGCGCGGCCACAGCCTGTTCGCACATAGCGTACAGGGTGGTGAACAGCGCCATGTTGTCCATCTCTGAAAGAAAGAGGCCGGGGAGGAGAAGGTGACTGCACTGCACTGACCAATAAGGACAGAGAGCACGCACACTCAAACCGGGAGGAAAGGGATGGACAGAAGAGTGTAAACACAGATATTGAGTCACATATCAAGTTAAGTCACCAAGTACATATTTATGTGCGTAATAGGCTTATTGGTCACTTATAACCCTGGCAAGTTAGACATTCAAAAAACAACAAAACCATGCAGATACCTTTCAGAGACATACTTCCAGTCAACGTCTGTTTTCTCTCCCCGGTAGCAGTACAATAGAACAAGTGTCGTAATCTGACACCGTCTTTCTTGTGCATATTTCATGCCGGTTGCCCCTTCGTCGGTTGACTTTAATTTCAGCAACTTTGCAGCAGCCGCAGCACATTAAAGTGTACTTTACATGCGACTCGACTGTCTCTATGGCAACACGTCAAAGTGTACTTGACGTTAAAGCCAAATGTATATACTGAGTGTGCGTATTGGGCCTAACCACTGGATACAAAAATGCAAAAATGAATAAACAGACTACTAATTTCCCTTACAGCATATGCCTATACCTCAAAGCAATCAACACAATAAGAGTACCAATGTGGGGACATGTCTGGGCATAATTGGGGAATGTAATAATTGGGGAATGTAAATGTAACAGTACTGATTGAAATAGACAAATTAAACACTGAACACTGACCATTTGCATAAGGTCTCAGATGTTTTGCAGGAGGACTCAGCGTCTCAGACGCTGATCAATTATCTTTGACTTTGGACTTTTTATATCTCTGCTGATGTCGTCTCTGTTTATTTGTCTTCACAAGTTAGGCAAGTTACATGTGCATTCAAAAGACATGTGCAAATCCATGAATGACATCACCACTGGTGGCGAATTGGCTGTGCCAAAGGTGGAAGGTTCAAACGTGCAAGAGAACCACGTATTTTCCATCATCACTTCGGCAGAGAATTGGCACTTCAGACATGACCAGGTTTTATTTCTTTATGATCTCTTCATGTAAATAATTATCTCGTGTTCATGCATTAGACACAGCTTTCGAAATGAAACAACGGTTTTACTTGTGTCATAAGGCATGAGAGATAATTGACAGGTAGTGGGAGATAATTATTTCCATGAGAGATAATGTCCTCACTATCAAGAGTTTCCAACTGATATAACAACAAATTCATGTTAAGCAAAACCTGTAATACTTAGAAAATATAGAAAGAATAGCACACAGTTTGCTCATCATATTCTTTTTTTTTTTTTAAACATGATGTTCCACTTAACCTTTAAAAGACAAAAAGTGTACATTTGTTTATCTAAAGTTAAGGAAAGGCGCAAAGCAGATCTCACACTAGGCTCCCACAGCCAAAGCTTTGAGGCTGCCTGTGTTACTGCTAGAGTGCTGTAACGCCCGTCCTGGTTATAGATCTTCGGTATTTCTGAGTCAGTGACCAACTCGTCAGCGCATTTTATCGAGCTAAGAATGACAAGCAAGCTAATTACAATGGGATACAATTAAATGTTGTGCCCGAATATGCAGTACCTTGTTTTATCTGATTAAATGTATTGGCTGTGCACACAACCTGGCATACAAAGTGCAAATCCTTTGATCATGTATATCTTGGTTTGGCACCTCCATAATAAAATAGGCCTACTTTAACATTGTTTTTAGAGTAGGCCTAAATGGGTTAAACACAAACAAACAATAAAAAGTCGCGCGTTTAAATAACAGCTCTACTAGAGTGTAGACAGACGTGAGATGCTCAGTCTCTTCAATTTATTTTTCCACCAGCGCGCCACTCCTGTCCTGTCAAATGCCTACAACAGCCTTACCTGAAAAGCTGGATAGGCAGCGCGCCACCCAATATCCGAAAGTAGGCTATTTAAAGCGTCACACCGCCATGCTCAGTCTTGCGCTTTCTCTGCTCTCTGTCCCCAAATGCCCATCGTAGCCCTTAGTGAAGCGTTATCTTATATCGGCTACAGGCAGCGGGGTTGTGCCCAGGTGAACAGGGAACAAGACATTCAGTCGAGTATAACGTCAGCTGCAAGATACAGCTATCGTTAGCTAGCAATACTTTCACTTTAGTCCGTTATCTAGGCAGCTAGCGTATTGCATGTTTAAGGTACACTAAGAACAGTAGCCAATAGCTTTTCTCTAACTCAAGATACCGCTACTGGGTCCAAAAGTAGACAACAACACAACAACACATTCAACTTATTAAAACGTAGGTAGGCTACTCACCTGTCATTATGTTTTGAGAAGAGTCTGCAATCCGGTATAACGCGAATGTTTATGCAACCGTAAAATGCATTGCTTGTGTAGGCTACGCAATAAACCATTGGATATCAACACTCTCTCAACATACCGGCGCACCTGTGGAATGTCACCCAGTCAATACGTTATTATAACCGCCTCTTCCTTTCACCCACTCCATGATGCCAGCTTTCCCCCGGATACATTGACAGCATCGTGATCGTCAGAGCTCCTCCCTCGCGATACATTACTGTCTATGTGACTGCACTCACACCCATGACCACTTAAATTAATCAATGAAAGACGTAAAAACTCGTTAAGCCTCGCAAAGTATTTTAATCGCAAGGATCGCCCATTGCATCGTGTTTTCGCTTTCGAAAACCTTCAGCCTTACAATTCACCTCAACTCCGAAGCGTCACAATGATACCATATAAAATAGCAACAGGTGATAAAAGAAAAAAGCACGATTAACGATTGGTGTGAGTAGCCTAGAAGTGTCTGAGCCCGTCCACGTTTTCCGTAAGCTATAGCCTACTTCATAGTAATGAAACGATCACAATAGCCCGTTTCATTAAAGGTCACCGAAAAAACATGTTGCTGAACTGTTGAATGGGTCCAAATGTCTTGTATCAGAATTCCCTTTTGTAATTACTACACTCATTTTATGTATTAAAACAAAGTAAGAGTAAACGTCATTCTTTTTTGTTGAAAATCATTGCTTTCTACTTTGTCTTACAAGATTGAACCTTATAATTCCAAGCGGAAAGTGAGTTCTTAGTATTAGAAAGTTCTATCAGTAATTCACCTGTTTTACAAATTTGATAGAGTTTTGATATTGTACATTTAGAGTACATTTAGGGTGTATGTCATTTTGACCTATGAAATAAAATTTCCCTGCATATCAGTTTTGCTATTTAGGATGTGAAAACGTTTAAGCTCCATATCTCAAAACTACTCCAAACGCAGAGAGAGGTAATTCCAAGGTAACGTGATAGCAAAGCAAAATAAAATATATGACGAATAAATACAAACGAAGCATGTTGAAATAGTCTAGTTAAAGAGTTGCTAAAAGCACATTGATAATTCATTGGCTGCCTAATAAGTTTATTTAGGGTTCCAAATTTCCAGTTTCCCATGTATCAATGAGACTACTTGCAAATTAATAATACAATTGACATTTATGGTAACAAGACATTTGTATTGACAATCCCACCTCCAATACCGACCTATAACCAGTTTAGCCTATTATGCAAATAGGTTGACATAGCCTATAGAAAACACGAGGCTGATTTAATTGCTTTCAAATTTCATTGTGCAAGGGGTAGACTACATGATTGTAGAAGTTCATAAACCACTGGAAAAACAAGAACATCCCAACAACCTTATATTTTTACACCAAATATAAAAACTTTTTTAACGTCCTAAACACTGTTTCCTTTCTGTATACTTTAGCAACTTGGCCTACATGCTCTGTCCTTATCACCCACCATCCACTCATTTCCTATGCCTCATATTTTCATCCTTTTGCATGGTGCGGTCTGATGATAGGTGAGTTGGAGGTAATGATAGGTGAAACTGAACTGAGAGAATTAGGGGTGTAGCAACAATGTGCTTTTAATGTGACATTAAAATGTGTTAATCCTTGTTCATCTTAAAATGTGCTTGGTCAACATTACCCTTAATAGAAACCCAACTTGTCTTTGCAATGCAGGGAAAAAGCGCCTTTGATAAAGAGAGCTCATATATCACTCGAGTGTGTGTCTAGGATGCTCAAGAATGGCATCTGTGGTCAGTCAGGTCCCAGTAGTACACCTGTACCAGCCATGAAAACAGGAAGAACTTTGAACCAACCTGGAGCAATCAGCTGACAGGACTGCAGAATGCAAATAAGTAATGGCTGGCTACATGCATTTCAGAGAGCCTGCACGCTAGTCCACACTCTCCTGTTGCCTACCGATGATAGCGGAGTGGTTGTACGGAACAGGACTGGAAATAATATTGAAAGATGGAAAGATATTAAAATAAATGTAGCCATGCAAGTTCCCTTTAAAGAGCTTGCATGACTACGTGGGGGTGGACATTGAGCCTTTACCAAAACATGGATTTCTGGACAGACATTTACTGCCCTCTACAAAATGCAAGAAATGCAATTTAACAGGTTGGCGTGTTCCTGCAAGAGTCCATCTGAATGTAGACAGCTCGTACCATCTTTTTTCCACCATGGCCTCCATAAACATGACTGTCATTCGGCATGTGTTCCAAAGTGCACAAATGGAGAACTCCATGAAGCAGAGAACATTCCACACAGCCAATGTTCCTGCCATTATTCTAGTGTCCCTAACACCACCATAACATTTAGTGGCATAAATAGTTCTGTTTTCGTGTAATAAATTGTTTTGTGCCAGAATGCGCCCCCCACCCTTATATCCTTTCACAGATGACACACAAATGACAGCCATTTTAAAATATTTATTAAAAAAACAAAACAAAACAAAAAAAACAGGCTTAAAAAAAAAAAAAAAAAAAGTACCTCAACTCTTAATACATAAAATTCAAAACCCTTTTACACAAAACATTTAAGTCCATATATAATGTATAATTCTTGCAAATTCATGTTGGCAGATAGGCTGGGGTGCCTCATGCAAGGATCAGACATTCTAAGAACTTTCTAGTGAAAAATATGATGCAGCTCCATTCCTGCACCACCAGAGGGTGCTACATTGAGCATACATAGTAATAATGCTTTGCATACCTTCCACTTGAAGTAATGTGTTTTTGTAGAAAGGGTTTGTTTTAAACACACTGGTCTTTGAGCTCTGCTTTTAACCTAATAATTTAGTAACATAATCTGGATTGAACCAGTCAAATGTATTGAACCAGTGTTCACCGTAAAGCCCTTTGAACAGGAGTGAATCACCTGATGAGGCACCCCACCTATATAATATACTTAAATATGTATATAAGTGATATTATATAGATAGGCTTCAAAGCATGTGTACATGAGAAGCAAAGCATTCCTCTAAGTCTTATTTACTATGCAGTCCTATGCCTGTCCATTTTCCACACACAGGCACAAAAAAACGACCCACAGGGCTCCAAGCGAGCTTAGGACAATAGTCAGACAGTACTCAGAATAGTCATAAAGTAAACAAAATAGGCCATCAGGATAATTAGTTGTCAGAATAGTTAGAGTAGAGTTGTCAACATAATCAGACTACTTAAAATGTCAGAGTAGTCAGAGCGCAATGGTCTGAAAATACTGCCAGCAGTGTGATTGGTCAAAATAGTCAGAGAAAAGAGACTGGAATCCAGCTCTAACATAACAGAGCCATCAGCGTAGACAATAATAAAATAGTCACTTTTTGTCATTGAGTTTATAGTCTATTAATGTCACTGTCCAACCCGTCACAGTGCTATACTGGCAGTCTTGTGGTCTGTGTGTTTCAAAGTTAGTCTGTGCAATTGGGAGTCTGAGACCTCTTCCCCTGCTGGCAATGCATAGTAATTACATCATGTCTACAACACATTCCCCGTTATGAGAGCCCCTTAAAATAAATCACCACAAAGCAACGCTGTGCAATAAACTAGCAGAAAAAAAAGAGGACGTGGAGGAAAAGAATGGGTTGAGGAACTGAGTGCTACTTGTCCTGGCAAGACAGAGCAAAGAAGACCTATGCTAACCCCCCCCCCCCCCATTATATTTGTAATCCATTCCCTGTAGTGAAAACGGAAAAATGTGTTGCTCAAATGAAGCCTTATTTCAACCACATCTCGGGACCATAAAATGAAATGCAGAAGTAGAAAAGTAAAGGGGAAAAAGGGGGAGAGGGAGGAGAACAAGGAGACGCTGAACTCCTTTGAGTGCAAAAGAAGACGACCGGCATGTTGCCATTACGCTCACACTAACGGAAAACGGTTGAAATGTCGTCGCTGGTCACAGATGAAGCCGATTAAATCATCTAGGAACATAAAAGCAAGGTGCTGGCATTCTTTACTTTCTTTACGATTATTCTCCTTTTGTCCAAGAATCCGACACAAAATTTTGGATGCGCACATATGCCTTTCCTGAAACTGAACACCGATTAACAGCCCAACTGCAATGCAAATACATGAAAGACTTTACTGTGTTCTGCAGGGCAAGGACAGAAAAGCAGTGGTAATGACCACCGTAAAAGAAATGACAATTCTCCAAAATAACATCTGTGCATTGGATACAATTTCCACCCGAACACGGGTCAGTCAGTGAGAGTTAATATGTACAATCGCTCTCACGTCATTCTAGGACGTTACAGCACTGCAGACGGGACATAGGCGTGCATTTCTGCACTCCGAGGTCCGAACAGGCTTGGCACACTCGAGTCCAGAACAGTCTAATATACTGGAGGCCCAAGTCAATGTAGGCAGAGTATTGCAGTTGGCACTGTAACAAAATCTTAACAAGCATTTTCATCTTATATTTAGACTTTAGAATCTTATTTCTGTTACTTTATTTTGCTAAATAAGACAAAAAGATTGCCAGTGGGGTAAGATTTGCTTCACATACATTTTCCACTTTAGAGAAAAAATAAGATTTTAAGTCTCATTACAAAACTAAAACCCTTAGATAGACATTTTTTGCAGGCAATATATTGCAGTTGGTACTGTACAGTGGACAGATGGTATCCCCACATCACATCTACGGTAACTCTCAGCCCTTGTCCAGAAAGGACCCCCGTGTCTTGTCAGAATAACTTTCTTATATTAAATATGCTCTCAGCAGCACACACTGGGCTGAGAGCTTATTTATTATAATTAGTCCTTTGTATCTAGATCCAGAGCAGCTCAGTGCCTCAAGGTAAAATGATAACATCAATGTCTCATAATTCAGCATATCTGGAATAATAATTATTATTTTGCATTGACAAAAATATTACATTGTTTCCTAAAAAAAAATGTGTCTCTTTGGTTCTGTTCAGGGTTGACTTTAAATTGATGAATCAAAACAAAAGTATGCTGTAATACTCGCTACATTCAGTTGTTATCTTTAAAAGACGGAATTCTTTTTTTAATAAAATAATCAACAGGACTATATGCAAATATCTGTTGACACAAAAAGTAACAATGTTCCCCAAAATGTTTAAACTTCTCGAAATGGCTGCTCTGAAGTGACCGATGGCACATACCCGAAACGTGTTTGCCTGTAACATTGCAGAAGGGCGTGCCTTCGTGAACCTCGTTCGTCTGTGACGCTGGCAACCGCCGACTCATGAACCAATCAAAAGGGCTTAAACCACCACAGCAGGAGATTGCAATGGGTTGGATTGACTGTTTTGATGGCATGTGGCAGGTCTGGCCGTTTTTTAATTTATATTTATTATTATTATTGTTATTATTATATATATATATATATTTTTTTTTAAGTTCACAAAGCCTTGCTCTCTCCTCTTGTCAGTTGTGCAGTTGTGGGTGAGCGCTGATCGTCCTGTAACAGTCTGCCTGGTTCAGTACTCTTCTGCGGCACTGCATTATCACTGCTTATGCAGTGCTGGAAAGTATGTAACACTAAGCACGCAAGGCCACCAAGCTGTAACCTGTTTTACCTTCCAAGCTCAACTCAGCCATTTATTTTATTCTTACTTGCCTGTACCCCACTATCCTACATCCTCTTTGTCTAATTCTCTGCCACCTCCCTATAATGCATGCCAACAAACACACACACTCTTTCTTTCTCTCTCTCTCTCTCTCTCTCTCTCTTTCTCTCTCTCACACACACTATCTCTCTCTCACACACACATACACACTCTCTCTCTCTCTCTCTCTCTCTCTCTCTCACACACATAGTGAAGAAAAAAGGAAAGGTGAAAATGCACAAGACTCCATTTCAATAAATATTATTATATAAATAATATTATTCAAATATCTCTGTTTCTAGATAGAAAACCTTTTTACAATTATAATGTGCACAATTCAGTGATTATGGAAACTGATTTCTGTTTTAGATGGGGGAAAAAACATGCCTGTTATTGTTATCCCATTGATATTGGGACGATGCCCAGTTAAACCAGATCTGGTACGGTAATCTGGGACTCAAACTCACAACCTCTTGGTCATGCGTTCACAGTGACTACAGCATAGTGCATTATAGTGCGACTGCATCACAAAGGCATTACAATGCACGCAGGGCACATGTATGTAAAAATAAAACACGGAGTGTATTTGGTTGCATGTTCATAGCATTTATAAGCTGTATTTTTAAGGGCTGCAGACTTCCCTTATGTACAGGCTGAATGCTAACTGCAAGGTAATAATGTATAATGTATAGTACTGCTCTAACATGTCACCCACTTGCAAATGACATGCCTCTCCCACTCTCGCACACACAAAAGTGAAACCTGAGACAGAAAAGCACAATGACGCCACGCACACGCACGCACGCACGCACACACACACACACACACACGCATCCACGTACACACACACGATCGCTCTCCCTGTCCTATGATATTACAGTACAGCACTGTCGAAGCCCACCTCCTGGTGTCTCCAGCTTCACAGCTGGCTGTACCCACTGTCAGTCTTCAGAAGGGACAAGCAAAAACCCTCGAGCAGAGAAGGGCGTACAAAAAACTCCAGGCAGCACTAATCAATCACCCCGAATACTTCCACTTAAGTCCAGCATGTACAGTGATCTGAGAAAACCAAGAACAGACACAGTATGAGAGAGGAGATTTCTCAAGACACATTAACCATAATGCACTATGCTGTAGTTGCAAAAAAAAAAGTTTCTCATCGGTTACCATTGCAACTATACAGAACAGTGCTGTGATATTGGTGTTGAGTGTAAACACTATTGCAATTCACCTGGTGGTCCAGTAGAGGCAGTGTGCTTCACTGGAAGTTAGCCTCAGAGAGGATAAACTTGGAGAGGAGCTCCTGTAACCTGTGGTAGTCATCTTCCACAGCCTGAGAGAGGAAAAGGTGAGGATACAGCAATGTCATCTATAAATATATATATATATACATATACAGTGAGCACCATAATTCATTGGACAGTGACACATTTTTTGTTATTTTGGTTCTGTACTCTAGCACTTTGAGTTTGAAAGGATACAATGACTAAGTCATCCCGGGTCTGACGTATCAAACAAGCCTTAAACCATCACTCTGCTGCCAGATATGCAGTAGATATGGATGGATAACTTGAAGGGTTTCTTCTTTTGACTTATTTTTCCATAGAGTTCAATAGAAAAATGTGTCAGGAGAAACAACCCTTAAAGTGATCCATCCATATCTACTGCATATTGGGCAACAGAGTGATGGTTTGAGGCTCGTTTGATACCTCAGACCCTTGATGACTTAGCCATTTTACCAACCATGTATTCCATAATGTTCCAGCATAATTTACAGCTAAATCTAGTCCCACCCCCCAATTCCCAAAGAGATCCATTCAAATGCAGAGAAGTTAAATTATCGCTTGTAAGAGTACCAGAAAATAAGATATCAAGAGTCTTTTGATATTGTTGGGTCACAGACATCAGGAAGTCATGGCATGCAAAGGATATGCAACCAAATATTAAAAATGATTACTTTATTCTACATTATGTTAAACCGTCCAATATCTTTTGATGCCCGAAAATGGGGGGGGGGACTATGAACAAAAGGTTCTATCATTTCTAAACGGTTCATCCGATATGGATGAAAATACCCTCAAATTAAAGCTGACAGTGTGCCCTTCAACTTCATTGTTATTGCATCCTTTCACACTCAAAGTGCTAGAGCACAGAACCAAAATAACAAAAAATGTGTCATTGTCCAATGAATTATGGTGCTCACTGTATGTTTAAAGTACTTGTGTGGCTCCCATGAAACATCCATGGAGGATCTTTCTTTTTTATCTTCGTCACTCTGTGATCTCTTTCTCTCTCACTCACCTGGAGGTGTTTCAGATGTTCCTCCAGGCTGTCAATTTGCCTCTTTGCCTCCATCTTCTCCTCAGACGTCATCGGAGGGGAGCCATCCACCTCGTCCCGCTGTCCTTGCATCCCGCCATCTGATTTCACCAGAACAAAGGGATAAGAGTTTGTGTTACCACAGGGTTTATGGACTGTCCCTCCTATGCTAAAGACCAAGGTAAATGACTCCACTGGGCCTGGAGAGATCAGAGAATGCGTGTCACGTGACTTGCCTGGTGATTGACAGCTGTGATTTTCTGGCTCCACCCCTTCATTCTTCCCCGATTCTGTTGCATCTGGGTCCTCTGGTAGGCTTGAGTTCACCAGCAGCCTCAGGGAATTAACTGAATGTGAAAGAAGGACGGAGGGAGAAAGAGAAAGACCAAAGAGAGGGAGGAAGAGAAAGACCAAAGAGAGAGACAGAGAGAGACCAAAGAGAGGGAGAGGGAGAGAGACCAAAGAGAGGGAGGAAGAGAGAGACCAAAGAGAAGGAGAGCGAGAAAGACCAAAGAGAGAGACAGAGAGAGACCAAAGAGAGGGAGAGGGAGAGAGACCAAAGAGAGGGAGGAAGAGAGAGACCAAAGAGAAGGAGAGAGAAAGACCAAAGAGAGAGACAGAGAGAGACCAAAGAGAGGGAGAGGGAGAGAGACCAAAGAGAGGGAGGAAGAGAGAGACCAAAGAGAAGGAGAGAGAGAAAGACCAAAGAGAGGGAGGAAGAGAGAGACCAAAGAGAAGGAGAGAGAGAAAGACCAAAGAGAGGGACAGAGAGACCAAAGAGAGGGAGAGAGAGAGAGACAGAGAGAGAGAGAGAGACAGAGAGAGACAGAGAGAGAGAGAGACCACAATGAGAAAACGGGGGAAGCGATGAATGCTACACATTAATAGGGACTCTAATCAACAAGCCAAAGCCTCTTACCTTCTTTCAAAGCCTCGTCTGCAACTTTCTCCTGGGGGGCGTTGTGGTGAGCGATGAGGTCGAAGCCATTGGCCAAAAGATGATCCATCAGCGCCTGGGAAGAGTCTCCTCCCTTCACTCCAGACAGGCTGTCCTTATCCCTGTCTACATTTACAAGGGAATGCCATTAATAACCTGTGATGTAACCGAATCCGAATGTGTTGCATGCGCCATAACCGTCAGAGACCAAAGTGCGCAGGTAACTAAAACAGCACAACTCTCACCAGAGCTGGTCTTCAGCGACAGTGCTCCATTCTCAGAACCAGTGTGTGGGGATGGCATACTGGAGAGAGGAAGGGAGAGTGAGTGAGAAAGAGAAAGAGAAAGGGAGGGAGAGAAAGAGCAGGAAAGAGGAGAGAGAGAGAGAGAGAGAGAGAGAGAGAGAGAGAGAGAGAGAGAGAGAGAGAGGTTAGATACTTGTGTGACAGCATGTACAGTACAGTGTGACCTTATGAAAGCAGAGTCAGTGCTGCATCAGCTGGTGGGCGGGGCTTACGGGCTGGAGCTCAATGGCGTGCCTGGCGGGATCATGCTGCCCATTCTGCTCCTGTCCAGCAGGGTGCCGTCGTTCTGCTTCAGCTCCTGCACCGTCGACGTTATCAGCGCCTTCCAGCTGGAGGAACAGAGAGCCTTTACTGTATGCTTGCTCGGCTAATTTTGTTCTTGTTTGTATAACTTAGTCTACTGTGCAAAATGGTTTTTTTTTTTTAACCGCGCTTCGCTCCTCCCTCACTCACTTCTTCATCTCGATGATGGAGTGCGCGACCAGCTCGTAGATCTGCGCGCCGCTGTCCCAGGTGAAGATCACGTAGAAGGCCTTCCGGTCTGAGAGGAGTCAGAGAGGGAGCCACATTTACACACAGACACTGTCAGAGTGTGTACGTGCGTGTGTGTGTGTATGTATAAGTGTGTGTACGTATCAGTGTGTGTACGTGCGTGTGTGTGTGTGTGTGTGTATGTATAAGTGTGTGTATGTGCGTGTGTGTGTGTATGTATGTATGTATGTATAAGTGTGTGTGTATATCAGTCACTGAGAGTCTCACCTGTGGCCACGTCCCTGAGGAAGACGGTGTCGAGCTTGATAATGGGACTGAGCATCTGCTTCCCCTCCTGCACTCCGGCGCTGCTCTTACTCTGACATTTGAGCAACATCTTATCATCCTGCTTCTGCAGCAACACCAACAGGTCCCCCAGCAACACACACTGCACGTCTGTACAGGGAGAAGACACCATGATAACACTACACACTGCATGTCTGTACAGAGAGCAGACACCGCGATAACACTACACACTGCACGTCTGTACAGAGAGCAGAGACCGCGATAACACAACACACTGCATGTCTGTACAGAGAGCAGAGACCGCGATAACACTACACACTGCATGTCTGTACAGAGAGCAGATACCATGATAACACGACACACTGCACGTCTGTACAGGGAGCAGACACCGCGATAACACTACACACTGCACGTCTGTACAGGGAGCAGACACCATGATAACACTACACACTGCACGTCTGTACAGAGAGCAGACACTGCGATAACACTACACACTGCATGTCTGTACAGAGAGCAGACACTGCGATAACACTACACACTGCACATCTGTACAGAGAGCAGAGACTGTGATAACACTACACACTGCACGTCTGTACAGGGAGCAGAGACCGCGATAACACTACACACTGCACGTCTGTACAGAGAGCAGAGACTGTGATAACACTACACACTGCACGTCTGTACAGAGAGCAGACACCGCGATAACACTACACACTGCACGTCTGTACAGACAGCAGAGACCGTGATAACACTACACACTGCATGTCTGTACAGAGAGCAGACACCGCGATAACACTACACACTGCACATCTGTACAGGGAGCAGAGACTGCGATAACACTACACACTGCACGTCTGTACAGGGAGCAGATACCGCAATAACACTACACACTGCACGTCTGTACAGGGAGCAGATACCGCGATAACACTACACACTGCACGTCTGTACAGAGAGCAGACACCGCGATAACACTACACACTGCACGTCTGTACAGAGAGTAGATACCATGATAACACTACACACTGCACGTCTGTACAGGGAGCAGACACCGCGATAACACTACACACAACACGTCTGTACAGGGAGCAGACACCGCGATAACACTACGCACTGCATGTCTGTACAGGGAGCAGATACCGTGAAAACACTACATACTGCACGTCTGTACTGGGAGCAGACACCGCGATAACACTAAACTATACACTGCATATCTAGAGCTATTTCCCACACTATACACTAACACTATACACCACACACCTACAAAAAGGAAAGAGGGTCTACACATTTATTTCCTCTTATACTGCCACAATCACTCACTCATTGGTAATTGTACTCCACCATAAGAATGGCAGCAGTGATGCGTATTATGAGGGCTAAACTAATAAATAACCGGAAATCCCTTCTACCGTGCAGTGAAGCTGGGTAAAGTGTGAATAATGCACAGTAAACATTGGCTGCAAACGGACACAGATACAGAACCTATAGTCTTCTCCTTAGTGACCCTCCAGGTGAGCGGTCCCTCGTAGATCATCATCCTCTGACTTAGGTCCACATTCTGGGGGGGGAGGGGTTGGGAAACAAAAAGAAAAAGAGAGGATGGCAAATGGAAAATGGCAGGGAGAGAGAGAGGGGGGAAATAGATGGAGGGGACCGTGGGAAAAAATAAGACAGTTTCACAGCAACACAAATAGTAGATATAGAGTGTTAGTGTAAACAGTGAAAGGCTGGTGTAATCTATAACTGAATTATAAAACCATGCGCTATTGAAACATTTAATAAATTTATAATTTTTTTTATTTTTTATTTGCACTGACATATGGCACCTTTAGGAAATGCCTCTCCCCCCTCTATTCTCTAAACAGGCTCCTCCCTCTCGCACCTTGTACTCTGCATACAGGTCATTGCTGGGCTTCAGTCCAGAAGTGTCCAGCCTGCGCTGGTAGTCTTTCAGGGTCTGTGGAGAAAAGCCAGATGAAAGCATGGTCTCTCGTTCCAACATCGCACTTTCTGGAGGGTCTGTGGCACGTTTGAAACATTCTGCGGACACCGCCAGCGTAATCACACTTCGACTGCTTAAACGCCGTCGCCCGCCACGTGCCGCACAAACGCACGCCATTTCATAAACGTACGCGCTGTAACTGATACTCGCTGTGAAAATATTTACACAAGGGCATATAAACACACTTCTAGCAATACGCAGTTGGACCACACAGATGTAATCTTCAAGATAAACACTTGCAGGCTAGCTTCACTCGCTCTCCTTCCTTTGCCACCCCCCTCCGTCTTGGCCACATCCTCTGCTTCCTTCACTCATTCTTTCTTCTAGAACTTGTTCCTCCACTAGTTTTTTCTCTGCCCCTCTTCTGCCCGTAAAACTCGTTTCATCCTCCTTCTGATCCTCATCACTTCCTCTCACCCAACCCCAAACCCCTCCCCCTCACCAGCAGGTTCTCCATGTCCTTCACTTTCTCGTTGACGTGGTTGAGGATCTTGCGGCAGCACTCGGCCACCTGCACGACGCTCTCCTTCTCCGCTTTGTCCTCTGCGGTTAGGTCGCCGGGGGAAACCGGGGTCAGCGTCCAATCGCAGCGCAGAAAACAGGAACAAACACACAGAGCCACACGTCAGCATTGACAGACACAGCCTCCCAGATGCCTTTGCCTCATCCAAAGCTGCCAGCTGAGGTCACTCGGCCTTAAACGTTTTCATTTATACTCTTCAAATAGCAAATGTAGTAATGCTGCAGGAGCAGAGGCAGACAGAGCTACGGATGCAGCCGTAGAGGAACGAGCTCAGAGAGACACAGATGCAGCCGTAGAGGGATGAGCTCAGAGAGACACAGACGCAGCCGTAGAGGGATGAGCTCAGAGAGACACAGACACAGCCGTAGAGGAACGAGCTCAGAGAGACACAGACACAGACACAGCCATAGAGGAACGAGCTCAGAGAGACACAGACGCAGCCGTAGAGGAACGAGCTCAGAGAGACACAGACGCAGCCATAGAGGAACGAGCTCAGAGAGACACAGACGCAGCCGTAGAGGAACAAGCTCAGAGAGACACAGACGCAGACGTAGAGGAACGAGCTCAGAGAGACACAGACGCAGCCGTAGAGGAACGAGCTCAGAGAGACACAGACACAGACGTAGAGGAACGAGCTCAGAGAGACACAGACGCCGCCATAGAGGAACGAGCTCAGAGAGACACAGACGCAGCCGTAGAGGAACGAGCTCAGAGAGACACAGACGCCGCCATAGAGGAACGAGCTCAGAGAGACACAGACGCAGCCATAGAGGAACGAGCTCAGAGAGACACAGACGCAGCCGTAGAGGAACGAGCTCAGAGAGACACAGATGCAGCCGTAGAGGAACGAGCTCAGAGAGACACAGACACAGACATAGAGGAACGAGCTCAGAGAGACACAGACGCAGCCGTAGAGGAACGAGCTCAGAGAGACACAGACGCAGCCGTAGAGGAACGAGCTCAGAGAGACACAGATGCAGCCGTAGAGGAACGAGCTCAGAGAGACACAGACGCAGCCATAGAGGAACGAGCTCAGAGACACAGACGCAGCCATAGAGGGACGAGCTCAGAGAGACACAGACACAGACACAGCCATAGAGGAACGAGCTCAGAGAGACACAGACGCAGCCATAGAGGAACGAGCTCAGAGAGACACAGATGCAGCCATAGAGGAACGAGCTCAGAGAGACACAGACACAGACGCAGCCATAGAGGAACGAGCTCAGAGAGACACAGACACAGCCGTAGAGGGACGAGCTCAGAGAGACACAGACACAGCCGTAGAGGAACGAGCTCAGAGAGACACAGACGCAGCCATAGCGGAACGAGCTCAGAGAGACACAGACCTGTGCTTTTGGCGATATTCTCCAGGAGCAGTGGGTACTTAGTGAGTCTCTGCATCTCTGTCGGGATGATATCCTTCAGCTGAAGCCTCCGACACTGCGGCTTGCTTTCCGCTTCCTGGTAGTGACCAATCAGGTTAACAACAGAAAAAAAGAAAGACACTGTCTATTCCGCAAAGCCTTGCGAGGGTCATGCAACCATATTTATTTCTGAGAGTAACTATGAAGATTTACTCACATACACTAGACAGCTACTGTCATAAACTGACCCTGGCAGTTTTTTTTCCTCAAAACTTTACATCAAAATGTAAGAAATTCTAAAGAGGATATAACAAAGGGGAAACCGTTACAAACAACACCCAAGAACTTTCAGAGTGAAGTCGCAAGCCAAAGGCTAGAATATGAGTTAGTCTAGTGTGGCCTGGGGCCACATGTATAAAACTCGGAGTAAAAGAATGCGTAAAAGAATGCTCAGGGTGAAATCTGCTTTTTAAAAAAGTTTTGCATTTTCTACCTCTGCCTTTCGGTCACGGTGTCACCATATCACACGGACCCCAAACATTGCGTATGTATGGTGTCCATCGTGTGCAGAGGTACGCAGATTCTCACAGTTATATTATACATCTGAATTTCTGCGTGGAAACTCGCTTACGCTGCTTTCTGAGGCAATTTTTCTGCTCAGCACTGTTTATACATGTGGCCCCTGGTGTTTTGGTTTCCACGGATACCTGTATGAAGGAGTTAAACTGAGGGTCTTTCTTCTGCCTCCCTTTGATCTGGTCCAGGGCGTAGGACTGGTGGCTGCAGAACCGAGCCGTCAGCTTCTGAAACCATTCCCCCTCCGCTCCGCTGAACTGGGAGAGGAGAGAAGAGCCGCCATCACACTAAGCCCCTCCCCCTCCCCACTGGCTAATCTGATTGGCGGCTGTCCCTTTGTTCGGGAACTAACCGCACGGTAGGGAGGTGTGCCCGTTCGTCTTTACTCACTCTGTTCAGGAGAGTCGATCCTATACACTTGACGATGAAGTTGTCCTCCTGCCGCAGTTTCTTCAAGTTATCGTAGAAGTTATCTGCAGAGGCGGACAGCATAATTTGTAAACCCCCGTAATTGAAGATCCCTCTTCAGACCTGCTCTATGCACACTCTAAAGAGTACACCGGTTGTCTGGTCACACAAGCCAAATTGTCAAAATACAAACCACCCACATACACACAATTGGACAGACTGGAAATGGTTGCACAGAACCTAACTTTAATTTTGCAGTTACAAAATGTGTGAGAAACTAAAGTCTGATAAGGGATGCAAGGGGGCTGGTGTGTAATTAGCACCCAATGTGGAAGAGTGAAGCTAAACAAACATCATAAAGAGGTGGAGCTTACTTATCCTGTCAATCACTGACTCACATTGACCAAACTAATGACTTTGCTCTACATCACTTATAGTGCTCAGTGATGTAAGCATGGTCATTTAGTTAAAATCTGGGATTTGTTTGCTATTCCATTCCATTCAACTGAATAACTATCGCCATTTTGTGACACACAGAAATCCTGAGCTTCACAGTCATCTGTAAATGGGCCCTGCGAGTGGCGCGAGGGGTCTCACAGTGCATGTCGATGATCTCGTCCAGGTTGGGGAAGATGGCGGCCAGCTCGGGAAGGGTCATGATCTCCCTGCGCTCCAGCGGTCGGAAGAAGATGGTCTGCAGGACGCTGAGCATGCGCACGTGGGCGTGCTCGGTGGCAAACAGCTCTGTGGGGGGTAGAGACAAAAAGGTGTTATATGCTACGAAAGTGTGGTGTCATCAGTGTAGTAACCATAGATATAGAACCATAGATATGACATATCATGTAATGTAATAGTAATTTGGAATTCTGAAATGGAACAACATGGCAGCCATCTTACCTGGGTACAGCTATAATAGGAACCTATGGCAAAGTGTCATGTACTTTCTAACCCACTGTGATGTCATAATCGGGTCTCGAAAGCCAAAGTCATCAGGATTGGCTCATAGATATAAAACCATGGCTACTGGCCACCATCTTACCTGGGTATGGTCTCAAAAATTGTGCCACTAACTATGACATATGTCACATCTATGGTTCTATATCTATGGTAGTAACATACATAGAAAATGTGGTTATCATAGCTCTCTCACGCTCTCCAATCTGTAGACGGTATAAACACGTTCTTCTCTTTAGTGGTATAAACCCCCCCCCTCTCCCCTCACCATTGATGACTTCCTGTCTCTTGGTCTCCTTCTTGCTGAGGTTGCTGAGGGCGTCGCTGGGGGCCTGCTCCCTCCAGTTGAGGGGGTCCTGCTCCAGCTCCAGAAAGCGGGGCTCCACCTCCTCCTGAGGAGTGGAGACCTGCAAGGAGGCGGAGCCCTCACTGGGGCTGACCCCACCGTCAGAGCTGATGGGCGGGGCGAGAGAGAGGGAAGGGATGGGAGGGAATGCGGAAAGGGGTTGGACAGATGCAGCATGACAAAAAAAGAACGTAACTGAAGTTAAAACTACTTCACCAAGTCACTTCCTTCTGCCCTGTCCTTCATCATCTGGATCTCTCCCTCCTCTTCCCCAGTAACCCTCTATTGTTCTAATTCTAGCACTATATGCACGTTGCGTTCCTTTTACACTAAACTTCCTAAACTGTTCTGTTGTAATCCCCCACGTACTATCTACCAGAGTGGGGGGTCGATTCATACCATCTACCAGAGTGGGGGGTCGATTTATACTATCTACCAGAGTGGGGGGTCGATTCATACTATCTACCAGAGCGGGGGGTCGATTCATACCATCTTCCAGAGTGGGGGGCCGATTCATACTATCTACCAGAGTGGGGGGCCGATTCATACCATCTACCAGAGTGGGGGGTCGATTCATACTATCTACCAGAGTGGGGGGCCGATTCATACCATCTACCAGAGTGGGGGGCCGATTCATACTATCTACCAGAGTGGGGGGCCGATTCATACAATCTACCAGAGTGGGGGGCCGATTCATACTATCTACCAGAGTGGGGGGTCGATTCATACTATCTACCAGAGTGGGGGGCCGATTCATACCATCTACCAGAGTGGGGGGTCGATTCATACTATCTACCAGAGTGGGGGGCCGATTCATACCATCTACCAGAGTGGGGGGTCGATTCATACTATCTACCAGAGTGGGGGGCCGATTCATACCATCTACCAGAGTGGGGGGTCGATTCATACCATCTACCAGAGTGGGGGGCCGATTCATACCATCTACCAGAGTGGGGGGTCGATTCATACCATCTACCAGAGTGGGGGGCCGATTCATACCATCTACCAGAGTGGGGGGTCGATTCATACTATCTACCAGAGTGGGGGGCCGATTCATACCATCTACCAGAGTGGGGGGCCGATTCATACTATCTACCAGAGTAGGGGGTCGATTCTATTTCATTCAATGCATTGAAATGCAATTCATAAATTGAAAAATACTCAGACCGTTAAGGCCATTTTTCAACTTGTGACCTGAATTTCGACTGAACGGATTGACACCATTCCTTTCACCTACTACCTTTCCTCTGTCCCTCAGCCTCTCTCCTGTTAGCCCGCGGCTCTACACTGTTAGATGTGCTCACTCTCCCGCTACAGTGGTACTGTGATACATTGCTCTCTCTCAATCAGTGTGCACTGTGAATGCAGTCCAGGAATGCAGTCAGTCAGTCAGTGTAAAACATAATCAGCGGTAGGCTTGGGCCCCTCCCCTCCCTGTCTGACTAGGTGCCTTACAAGGGGGCCTGGTGGGGGGAGAGCGAGAGGGGGTGCGCGGCGGCGGCCGCCTGCAGGTCCACGTCGCTGCGGGAGCGCGGCTGTTTGTCCCGCGCGGAGCCTCGCTTTGAGCGACGCCTCTCCGTGTGCAGGCTCGCGCTGCGCTGAACCGATGTCCTGGGGGAGAAGAGGAGGGACGGGGGGCGGAGCCACAGCGGAGAGAGGGAGAGATGGAGGAGAGTGGGAAGGGGTGAAACACGAGAGTGGAGGGTGGGATGGGAGAGAGGAAGAGGAGGAGGAGGAGGAATTTGATTGACAGTAAAGGGGGAGGAGGTGAAGGGATGAAAGAGGGATTGGCAGATGGGTGGAAGATAACGTAGACCCAGGGGAGGTGTGGGTGCGGAGTGTGTATGGGGGGAGGGGTTAATGAAAGAAAAGTAACAGATAAGGAGCGAAAGAAATCCAGACAGACAAAAATGAAAACGATGAGAGAAAGCATGATGCAGAAAAAAGAGTCAGAGTCATCAACAGACCCAAATAAGACTCATACCAATCTGTCCGTTATACACAGTCTGTTATATCATCTGAATTAGAACTGACCAAACACAACTCAGAACCTTTTATGACCCACTTCCCCAATCTAAAGGTTGATTGGTCCTTATTCAGCTACTCATATTTCAACAAACAAGTCATCAGATTTCCAATCTCAACCTCACATAACAATCAAGCCTTCCTCCTCTGCCACACAATTTCAATCGGATTCATTTCATAACTGAGGTCCAAAGGAAAAACAATACTTAGCCATGCGTGTCTGTGTGTGGACGCGTGTGCGTGTATGCACGTGCGTGCACGCATGTTACAGATGTATGCAGCTGTTGTTAATGTGTAAAATGCTATTTTCAGCATAGCAGTGAATACGTCATTATGTTATTTTTTTGTGTTTGCATTGCGTCTCTGTGTGCAAACTTGTCAGTAGGTCTGTACGGTTCATGCATGTTGTTGCGTTTGAGTCGCTGTAAGGCATGTTGTGAGCAGTGCACAGAGGCCAGGTCAGGCTGAGAATCCGCTCCACTGCTGTAGAGACCCACCTTGACTTGCGTCTGCAAAAACACGGGACAACGCTTCGTTACACACCCAAAAAAACGGCCACCGTCACACAGAGACGGACGGACGGACTCCCCCGCGTGCAGCATGCGTGTGGAGACCGCAGGCGCGAAATACAAAGGTGGGAAAGTGCAGACACGACTCGATGCAAACAGATTTTTAAAAAACGCACAACCAGTTACAAAGCCTCTCCGAGCGGCCAAACGAAGACGAAACACAAGCAAGCACATGCCGCCGCCGCCGCCGCCAAACATTTGAGACGACACAAAACAGGCACGGTGATGATTCAAACATAAAACAACATCTTAAAGGAAAAATTCACCCCACAAGGTTAAGAATGGAGTATTACTACTTGCAGGTGATACAATACAAACACACAGAGTGTGATTCATCCAAAACCTGCTCGGCAAGATAAGAGCTCCTAAGATTTACACTATTTACTCTTGATGACAGTTGGAAGGAACTCCACGCCTGTTTAATATGAAAGAATATCATATTGGCATTCAAGCTGTCATTATCTCAATGTCAGAATCAATGTGTGGACACTCTGTCCTCTGTCAATCAAGTATTTAGGCATGTCAATATGATCCCATTTTTAAACTTTATCTTGAATGACGTTTCCTTGCCCCAAGCTCCCACAGTTCATCGTAAAGTCATTGTCTATGATGTCTTTGCGATGTTGGCGAAATTCTGGGAATTGTATTCCAAATGGTAAATTGGAAGATCTGGTATGGCAGAAAGATATGTTTTATAACTTAAGAAAGGGTATCAAGATACATTTAGTTAAAGTTATGTTTAGGGGTTTTCAGCTTTATTGGACAGCACAGTGTAGCAATGAGCATGTGGACGGTACTCTTACAGGCTACGCCACAGAGACACCCCCCAAAAGATGCATTTAGTTAGATTATTACCCCAATAACCATAAGTAACAACATACAGAATTAACCCAGGGAATTTTTCCTTTAAGGTCCTGAAACCTTGTGACACTTAAACGTTTCAGCAGCAATAAGAAATATTGTGCGTGTGGAGCAAAAAGCACAACTCCAAGTGATAATCCCAAATGAACAGAAAGGCCATGTTGCAAGGCTATCAGTGGGGACATGCATTTTCAGACCCATCTTGCAATGCATCACATTACACAAGACAACTTAGCGCCCCCCTGTGGCAGAGCAGGATACGCACACACACACGCAGCAGTGGCTTCCAGCGTGGCAGAGGACTGGGTTTAGTAGCAACAAACAAACGCATTGCGAATCTCAAAAACTGCTGGGCTGGCATACTCGTTCATCTCAAGTAATGGGCATGTAGAGTCGTTTATCGTTTTCTGAAAGCGCGATACAAGGCTTCGCTCAAGTAAAATGTACTTGTTTAGTGCGTACTTAACATTAAATGGTCACAGCTAGTTACATTACCCATATTCACCTTGACCGAATATGGACCACAAAGTATACCCCCAGGATAGAGTCTGGTTGGATATACAAAGTCCATTCTATGGGGATAGAATGATTGACTGATCAATGCTTTGTGGTAGAAATTCCCTCATTTTAATTTCTTCTGATAGCAACACAAAGTGTTTATGTTGCTATACATTAGGTATACAGTACTGCATATTCACCTATATATTATTTAGGGGTATTTTCACATATACTCATATCATGTTTTTGATATTTTTCTTTGTCTACTCTGTAAATTGTGTGCAGAACTTAATTACACACCAAAATAACACAAAGCGCTTTTTAATATATTCTATGTACTTACAGTATTCAAGAGCTACAGTAGAAAGACATTTATTAAGAGTGAAAACTGACCCGGACAAGTGGTTAAATGAAACATCAAAAGAAGGAAAGAGCAGCTGACAGAAAGTGATTGAGATGGGGTGATGAAGAAGAATAGAGTCGTATAGGGTGGCTGGAGGCGGGTACAGGGCGTGTTTATTCCCCCCCCAGTTAGGGGTCATCTCCAAATTCCTGCGCTTTGTCTCTGCGGCAACAGTAGCAGCAGCGAGAGCGATAGCACACAGCAGGGACACAGCATAGCCGCCAAACCCCATGGAGTTTGACCCCAACCCTTCCAGTCAACCGAGGTGTGATAATTAAAAGTGAAAAGTCACCCACGACCCACTGTCAACCTCTGCGTTTTACCGTGTTTACTGAGGTTTAAATGTCAGGTGTTTCTCAGTGTACGTCACGAAGCTTGGCAGCTACTGAATATTATTACACGATGGTCTGCCCCTCCCCCCCAGACCTTCTATGGAGCTTGCAATATATGCAAGTGCATTTAATCCCTTTCTTTACCAGAAAATGTGTTTGTTGCTCTCTCTCACGATGATGGTCAGTGTCTGTGTCTGTAGGCGTCAAGGGTCTCACCTGTCTCCATCCTGGCTGTCCTCTGGGGCGGGCTCACTAGTTTGGGGAGACTCCAAGATGGACAGCCCCACTTTGAACGCTGGAGACACTTCCCCCGCATCCGTCACCACCACGGTTTCAGAGCGACTGAGCAGCCCTGAGAGTGTGAGTGAGAGAGAGAGAGAGAGAGAGATAATTTTTTTTGGATGCTACACTATGTCAAACAGAAATTCTTACATATACCGTACATATACTTCACGTGTACATTTCCCAAGATTGTTCAATTGCATTTTAAGAACAAACTTAACATTTTAACTACATTTTAAAATCTTTTGCCAACAAAAATAAATACATATTTTGAGGGAAACTGCTCCACTTTATCGTTCTTCTCTTAATTTCCATCCTCACCCCATTTCGCCCCCTCTTCTTACCAATATCGGGTTGGGAGGAGTCTAGGCTGGAGGTCCCACTGGTGCTGACCCCTGAACCCTCATTGCCCTCTAACCCTGGGTGACTCCCTGCACCCCCAATGGAGCCCTGTTTCCTGTGTGAAAAAGGCAGCGGGGAGGGCTCAGGAACCACAGCGCGGACTGGCGGGAACGCCTTCTCCTTTTCAGCTGTGTGTAAATACGGGGATGGTGAGACAGACAAAGTAAGAAGAAAATATAATAAGTCAGGGAATAAAAATCTTCACAAATAATAAAATTTCACAAATAGAGAAAGGGGTATTTTTAAAAAGACACATTCCTAATCTAGAATGTTCTGTGTCCTCACATGCTTACAGACAGAGGGCACTGCAGAAAGATTTGATGCAAACCTCAGACATTAATAGATGTCAGATAATTTGATGAGATGTTCAATGCTTCAAAAACCAAAACCTCACTTTCCCTAATTTTTAGTGGATAGTTTTTGACACTGTGGATAAATTATGTGTGGCTTCTTGAAGTAAAATGATCAAAAGTATGACGATGAGAAGTAATTTAAAAAAAAAAACCATTTTAATGGAAATCTAATTTTGAAGTAATGCTGAACTACATCCGGTTCCCTGATCATAGTATAGTGTCAATCTTTCACAGAAAACTGTTTAAAATTTGAATATCACCTTTGAGACCTTTGTCAGAGGTTTAGACAAAATTCACGCGTCCACATTGACGAACGTGACAGAACATCACCTGCCCCCAACTGCCAATTAATTTGATATTTATTATTTCATTCATTTTATGGTGTGGGCTGTGGAATCTGGCCAAACATCGGGATTACCTGAAACATTAAATGTCCACCAAAAATGCCCCTCAACACATGCAGAGAGATGTAGAGAGGCACCGTGAGGGAAACGCCCATTTCCCTTTTAGCTCCTAATTGAGTGACAGGGCTCAGCTGGCCTCATGCCAGAGTCATGGAGCAGGGCCCTGTTCCCCGTACGTAGATAACTTGGTACCCAGCATGCATTGGATTTGATTAGTAAGGAAGTGACTACTCTAATACATAAATAGGAGAGTGGGTTGCAGAACGGTGGGGGCAGGCTGAAGTACCTTCGTTCTCTGGTTTAGACACTTTGATTTCATCTGAAAAAAAAAAACACAGGGCGAGAGAGTTTGTGCTTTTTCCCCCTCCATCAAATGAGACACATGATCCTGAATATTTCCCATGGCAACGGGCCTCATAGCAGCCTATGATATCTGGGTCAAACGTCCTGGACAGAGCAGAGCAGATTACTACTCTGAGCAGCACTGCTTCTGGCAAAACACCTTCCTGCAGAGCACTACAAGCCCAGGATACAGAGCTGCTTGTTGCAGAAAACCTAAGTCCTGTCTGAAACTGTAGTTTGACATACTATGGTACGATTCATCGTGTCTAACTGCCTGTGAAGACTAGCATAGTACAATGAACTGATCTGCAATTGGGAACATAGCAATCCAAGGATGGGTCATGGGATGTTAGAGAGGTATATGTGTGGAATACAAGATGTACATACTGCTGATGACGTTGATCCAGTGGAACCTCTGCTTGGATTTGGTAGAGTCTTCCAGTTTCTTAATCAGGTGATGCTGAAATGCAGGCAGAGAATATTTGCCCCGATATGTGACGTCTGTCCTATGAAATTCCCTGCTGGCTATCAAGGCCATGTCATAGATATCATAATGGTACAATGTCCAAAACAACCACGTACACAACTTACATTTTCACGACAAACTTTTCCACCCAAGTAAGCCAGTCCAATGGGTTAACAAACAGTAGAATTGTGCAGTCTATTAGAATGTGACATCTTTCGTTCCACACAAAGCTATGGAAATGGTTTTATATTCTGTTTGCTTTATTGTTTTATATTCTGTTATGTTTTTTTGTTGTTGGTAAATATCAATTTAGAGACAATGGGCCTCATTCATGAAGCGTTCCTCAATATATACCTGAAATCAGGTAATCACATGGGCTACCTTATTTTAGAATCTCTCTGGCGCGTTCTAATTGCGGTCACATTGATGCGTGTGTCCCACACAGCTCAGGTTTTACTGGGATATAGCCTACTGTCTACATTCTAACCGGTTAAAAAACAGTGACTTTTCGACAAAAAACGTGCATTGGGGTGTGCAGTCTATGGCACCGATAACATTGGACAGGTTGGCAATTTCATAAAAACCCCGCTTTACCTCCACCTGGCTTTGCATCTTGTAGGGGAACTGGATTTACGCTGGCAACCCTGGCTACAGACATGTAAGCCACTTTAAAGCTAATTTCGTTCATTGGTTAAATGTGTGTTTTAATTAGCATGTAAGGTCATGTAGAATTTCAATTTTTAGCAATTTAGAAAAAATAGTAGGCCACTGGGAACGTTCATTAGTCAACGTTATGGGTCTAATTAAACAGCTTCATAGCCTGCAATTGATTAATAATGTTTGCTTTTAACAATCATAATTTATTATGTTTACAATGTGTATTTCAAAGGCTTTAAATTTAGTCTTGTGAATTTAACAAAAATAAATAAAAATAATTCCTATTCTAATTATCACTCAGAAGCTACATTTACCGGCATTGTGAATTTACAAAGGAGGTACGTCTGCTCTGGAGCAGGTGTAAATTTTGTTTGGAGGTACTAACAAATCTCAGATACGAAAATGTTGATGAATACCAAAATACGGGCAAAATTGCAAATACAAACAATTTACGTAAAAATTCGTTCTGCTCACGTTTCATGAAAGAGGCCCAATACTTCTATAAACATATAGTTTTGTCCTGTCTATTAAATGAGTTGAATATCTCACTTATATTTATTTCAGCATGTATCTTCTGTTCATTAAGTATTTACAGAATTGTAAAGCCCATGAATTTAAATGAGTAAAAAAAACTACCTTTTTCTTGAAGAAACCCCTGGACTTCTTGCCATCGTTGGCTCTGTACCTGACGCTCAGGTGCTTCATGTAGAAGACTATGGCTGTGAATATGGTGGCGCTGTGAGAGCGAGAAGGCAGATTAAACCCACATGCTTTTACATCGCGTCTCTGTCACAGAAGTTACACAAACTGCCAAGAACTAAGAGAACACACATCTGCAATGCCCTGGTAAGCATATTCTAAACCACTGGTTCTTAAAACCTTTTAATACTGGGACCCAAGTTAGAAATTAGTACCTTTCAGGGACCTGTCAAATACACATACTGGCATAGCCTAGTGGGACCCACCACAAACAGTCCCGGGTCCCATTTTGGGTCCCTACCCCATAGTTTAAAAAACACTGTTCTAAACAATCAGAGGCTGGAATTAAGAGGTACAGTACATAATCTTATTATGAACCTCATTGTATACCTTTTTAGGCCTTTTTGACTATTTTAGTTATTTTTAAAAGGATTCTTTAGGCTCAGGAGAAAATGACTCTGAGTGAGTCAGACTCAGGGCCACAGACAGGAGCAGCAGTGATGCATCCACACTGTCTGTGCTGGGACAGGGTGCTGGCAGAGCGCTCTAAACCACACACTGCAGCCAAAAAGAGGGGCCGTAATGTAAAAACTCACTATTTTTCCTCGTCAATGCCGTGCCTGTAAAAGAAGAGAAACCGCGGTCAGAGGAAAATCTTATTTAGTCTGTCAGGCCAGACTCAACGTACAGAAGACCCTGATGGATGGGGAATGGCACACACATAAGCGCATAGCAAGGCATATGTTGCACAGTGGGCTTTATCCTGCGAGAAAAGCAAAACAAAACCCAAGGTTATAAACCTGTGTTAAACATAAATATGCCCTGCCAAGGGTGTTGTGCTGGTTTCGCCAACAAATATTCCCCCTGTGGTTCACTTAAAATGGCTACCGACTTTTACCCAGAAAAACTTTCTTTTATTTTCAATCTCCAAGGACACATACATAGAGGCTGCCCGTTTTATCCACATCAGTGACTCATTTTTAACCCATTCATGCCAGTTATTACTCATGTTCTCATTACAACATTGCCTGGGCCAAAGAGAGAGGTTATGTGTGTGCCATTTGTGTCCCTATAGTAATGTTTCTACTATACATTTATATTCATCGATCCTCTTGGCTTGACCGGTACCGTAAAAGAGAACGTGCTCCGAATCAACGCGCCTGCACACATGTGAGGTGACAATGATAAGGTACTTTAAATAACATAAATTATGAAGTATAATTGCAGTGAAAAAACGATAAGCCTATTGACTCTTAAAAAGTTTGTAACAGAAGATTCTCCCTCTGTACAGGCAGAAGCTACACACCCAGTCAGTTTGTTTGTCAGATCAGTTCACCTCACTGTTTAGGCGGTGCTTTGCTGTTCACGCTAATGATTTTGTACAGTGGCTATGGAGAGCAAAATCTGGAACCCGTTTTTCCTGTACTGCAGTCAATGATCTTGTGATCTTGCGTTCGGAGCCAAAGGAAATTAAGAGAATCAGACCTGATTATTAACCAGCACAATAAAGAAGGTAAACAAATTTCAAATATCTCGAGAGTGTAAATACGTGCATATAGAAATATAGAAATCATTTAAATTACTTCAAAATAATTAAAAATCCCCCAAAAAACTAGCATTATAACAAAACAAATTCAATAAATCATTAGTTGCCTGCCTGCTAGAAAAAAAAAAACACGTAAGTTTCACTTTTGGATTCAAAATACTATGTTTTAAATTTAATACATTCATAATAAATGCATACTTCTCCCCAATTCTATTAGACAATACTTCTCAACTGGACTTGGTCAAAAGAAAATGGCCTGTCTGATGCAATATGCCTGCTAAGTGTTAAGAAATAGGATCTCTTTGCTTTCAAAGAGCGGTAAGGGGGGAACTTGAATGGGGTTTCCCAAGAAGAACCAATCAGGTAGCTACAAGCAGGCTCCCCTCTTGGTTGGAGGCAAAGGAAAGTATGTTGTCATGTAAGTGGAGAGGGGAAGGAGTTGAGAAAACACAGACATTGTGTGTTTGAATTAAAGACTAAAGGCTTTATGAGCAAGAGAGAGGGGGAGAAAGAGAGGATTGTATGTTACAGAAGAAGCATTTAGTCTACTGCCTCAACTCAGTCTCTCAGTTATGATGTCACTGTACGATGTCACAATAAAGTACTTGTTCACATCACTGATTGGCTGTCAGCTCTTAATCCAGAAAACGTCTTAAATACAAGAAAACTACTGTGTGCAAGCAAAAGGCTAGTTTAAATTCAATTCCCCAATTTTGACTTTTAGTTCTTTACTTTTTATGTCTTAAACAACATTTTTTTTTTGTTAATTAAAGAAACTGCCAATCGGTATGAAAAAATGCTTGAATTTGTAACCAGAAAATAATGAACAAACAGCAGTGTGGTAGGTCTGACTTGTCACCTGCTTGTGAAAAAGACTCTCCATCAGTTAATCCCTAACTGTTGACACGGACAAGTGAGTGACAACTGAAATCACTACCAGGGCACTGCGTTAGCAACCATCCCGGTGTTGAAAGAACACTCATTACATGTCCAGTCAGACTGCAGTAATCCTCCACCCTGGTTGGATGGGTGCCATGGAGGAAACTCCCCTCCTTTCTGCCAGCGTGGCAGCGCTGACTCCCTCTCTCTTTCCCGTCCTCTACCTCATCCCCCCCCCTCCTGCCTTCTTCCCCCTCTCCCCAGCTCTGCCAGGCCTCTGGTATAGAGAGGATTGATGCCGCGCCAGCGCTTTGTCCTCTGCCATGTTAGCCCAAGGGGCGACTCCGTACTCCGCCCTCCAACACTAACATTTACATTCATACAGTCAGCATAGAGCGGCTTACAAAATATTGTGTTTAATGAGGCACGGCTACCAGCGAAAGTGAAACTTCTGTACGGCATTTCCCTATTAACCAGTATTGCATTTCCATATTAACCAGTATTGCATTTCCATATTAACTAGTATTGCATTTCCATTGCAATACTAATGTGCGATGCTGAAGAGTACAAATTAAAGATAACAGGAGAATATGCAGTGCATCAATTACCTTCCTACACTTTGACTAATGAATTTCAAACTATACGTTTGGTAGTTGCAATGATGAGGTACTACTTTGACTGGTAATCTGTATTCTACAGTGACAGTGAACCGTGTTAGCAAGCAGTCCTGGCCCGATAAGTACCACCCGTTGGCCTTTGCCTCTCGTCATGAATAGAGTCATCCTTGCCTGGCATCAATTACATACTGTCATTGATATTTACGTACTGTCCTTTCTGTTTATTATCCATGTATTATGTAATCAGTTGTTTTTAAATGAAGTGATGGGAGCCGGTGGCAGACGGGCTCCTCCTCTGAGTCAGGTTCTGTTCCAGGCTTCCTCCCACCAGATAGGGAGTCTTTCCTTGCCACCGTCGCCCTAGGCGAGCTCTTGGGGGGGGGGGGTTTCAGGCCCGGATCTCTGTAGAGCTGCTTTGTGACAATAGCTTTTGTAAAAAGTGGTATATACAAATAAAAAAAGGTAGCCGCAGAGTGAACTCACGGCATGTCCGGGAGCTTTTCCAGCAGCGTTTCGGCCACGGCCTTCTCCTTCATCGCCGTGGGGATCCTCTCGGTGGGGTGGTGGGACTCGACCTCGATCAGCTCGTTCTCGTTGGGCGTCATTCCCATCATCCTCTTCTGCCTGGGGGTGTTGGGGATGGGAGGGGGGGGCGAAGAAGAGGTTAGTACGGACGCTCGGACAGAGTTAACACGGTGCTGTGAATGGGGTGGGGGGGGTGGAGAGGGTGGGTTCGGGAACGTTAGTACACACAGTACTGTTTAAAGTGGACAGAGAGAGGTGATCAAGTAGTTTAATGGCATGTCAGGCACTGTAACACACAAATACATTCATTGTTTCCTCAGTGAATGTTTAAAAAAAAAGATGCAGACTTTCGGTGCTGTTCTTCTGGAATTGACATTAATTTCACTAAATTTTCATTGGTTCATTTGCTAAATCATTTACAGGGCAATTGAACTGAAGAACACTGTGGACTGTAGCATAATTCCATACAAAGGTAGGTTAGAATTAGTCGGGTCTATTAGGCAGAAAGTACAGTTTCTCAAAATTGTATTTAAACTTTTTACGTACTTTAACATACATTGCAAAACTTTTAAAGTTCTTCAACTTTTAATGAAGAACCCTAGGTTCCAATTCATATGCATATGTTATAAATTTGCCATCTGCTGATTGGTTGGTGGCAATCTGGTTAATCGATGGGCATGTTCTCACTTGAAGTCCTCCAGTTGCCGCATGATCTCAGGTACCAGCTGGGCCTGAACGTCCACAGCGAAGCGCTTCTGCATGTCCTCACCAATGGCATCTGGGCGTGCGTGGTCTGTGATACACACGCACATGCACACACACACGCAGCACACACACACGCGCACGCACACACAAACACGCACATGCACACACACGCACACACACACACACAAACCTGTCAAATGGTCATTCTGTGGAAGTGTTTCTGAGATTTTTCCCCACATTAAATTGTATAATTCAGTGTCTGTGTTACCTGTCCTGTATTTGTTGTGTTGCTGTGGAAACTATACTGTTGCTTATCTTGCTTGCCAAGTCTCTCTTGCCAAAAGAGATCTTAATCTCAGTGAGACTAGCCTCGTTAAATAACAGTTGAATGAAAAAGAGAGAGAGCAAGAGAGAGAGAAGAGAGAGGGAAAGGGAGGAAGAGAGAGAGAAGGGGGGGCGGGGGCGTTAGGGGGTAAACGGTGACGGTCTGAGAGCTTACCGAACTCAGCCAACACATGGGCGGGCACTGACACTCTGAGGATCTGAGCGAGAGACAGACAGTGAAGAACATGGGTGAGAATAGATACATGAACGAGAACCGCTTTGGCAGTTTTGCACGTCATAAAACATCCATTACATACACACTACAGTGGTCAAATGAGCAAAACAAAACAACAAAATGGAATTGATTTTACAGATCTCCCTTCTTCAGATCAACAATTAAAATCAATGCAATTGTGATAAAATTTGTAAAATATATTTCCAATAGAACTAAAACCTGTAAGGCCTGTAACTAGCTGTAACGAACCTGTAATTTCCTGCTACTCAATTAGTTATTATGGGTTGTAGGGTCACAATGCTTTTCAATTTGCCTGTTTGATAAATATTACATTCAAATTCACAAGGAAAGAATGAAAAAAAACAGCACAGACTTAAGCACAGCTAAGTGCTTCTGTGACACATTTCTGTGCAAGCCTGAGAAGTGTCTTCCTGCAGAACAGCTGAAAGTAAAATCTTGCCCAAAAAATTACATTTAAAGAGGCACAGCCACCAACACCCAAATGAGAAGCAGTAGCCACTTGATAACGCGCTTGAGGAATGCACGCACATTCAGAGACCCCCTGCTTCTCTGCGACGGTAAAGATACAGGGAAAACTACAGAGTAAATATAGACTATAAATTACCCCTGTAATCCCTGACCACCCAGAGCAAGAACATGAGGTCATTCACAATGCACAAGCCTGCCGACGGATTGGGCTACTCACTGCTCCCTTGTCCAGGAACGTGTTGTAAAAATCCCCAAACTGTTTCTTGGTTTCTTTGGCACTGAGGGTCCTAAACATGTCGGCGTGGAGGTAACACATCTGGAGAATGGGGACGGGAAAATAGGTGGAACAGGGGAACGTGGAGGGATGGGAAGAGGTAGAGAGAAGGGAGGAGGTGAAGAGTCAATGGAGCATTCATTAGGCCTGTTTATTTCCGTCCATTCTCCACCAATGCAACTGTCACGGAGCGCATTACCCCAGAGGGACGACTGACACGACACACACTGACTGAACAGTACAGCGCACAAACAATACACTTCAAGCGTGGGTGAGAGAGAGATGGAGGAAGGGACGGAAGGATGGAGGGAGGGAGGGAGGGAGACAGGAGCTCAGAACAACATCTGTATGAGTCACATGGTCTGCATACGGGAGAAGGAGCGCGCATTAAACATGCCTCACAGGCACGCTTTAGCATTTTCAGAGTAACATCCTGACGTGGCTGAAAACTCACACAACCACACGCTCACACAGCGCTTAGAGACAGCGATAAGTCTTTTTTCTGCCGTCACTGGTTAAGATAACTGGCCAGCAAGGGCTCAAGCTTAAAAAAAATGCAAAGAATTAAGGGATGATGGAAAATTGCTATATTTTTTTTATGATGCACCCTTCAGTTTGTAGCCCAAACTAAAAACAGTAAACTTTACAAAAAAAAATTTATACAACAAAACAGTTACATTTTAATTTTGTTTTTATTATTAAATGAATTAAAAGAAAAGAGTAAATAAAAGAGCATATAAAAATGGACTGAGGAAGGCGGAACTCCCTCCCTCCCTTCTTTACTCTCGTCTTTCTTTACCTGTTCCCTCCTTCCCTTCACTCAGTATGTGTGTAGAGAGACAGCGAGAGTGAGAGAGTGAGAGAGTGAGAGAGTGAGAGAGTGAGAGAGAGAGAGAGAGAGAGAGAGAGAAGGAGCCTCACCAGTGGAGCAGTGTCAAACTGCAGCATCACGTGTTGCAGAAAGACCAGCAGGTGAGTGGGCCTTTTCTTCAGCAGGTCGATACTGTTAAAATGGCTGCACTGGTCGTCCACAGTCTGAGGGAGCCACACAAAGACCCAGTACATTAGAGCTAGACAAACCAGCATAACACACAACTCCCCCCATCTATCTGTACCACAAGACAAAAAATTATACATGAACAAACCCTACAGACGTGACGGGGTACTTACAGGATCCAAGTCGTTCTCAAAGAATTCGTCCTCCGCTCCGATGATGCTCATGGCGATGCTCGAGCACTGGGCCCCAAACAGCCCAGACTGAGAGAGAGAGAGAGATTAATGAGCATCAGTATGAGATGCTTTGCCTGGCTGGGTACCAATACCGATACAGGGCTTTAACAAACATTCAAATGAACAAAATGCATGTTTTAGAAAATACCTACTCTACCACATGAACCACCACCACAAATAATAAAAGAGGCAAATGAACAGTCACAAAATCTAATCTCATATGAACTTAAACAATTTTTTTTTTTTAAATGAGGTACAATAAAAAAAAATTAATAAATAAATTCAGAACAACCAGAGCCAGTCTATGGACGAAAAACACTGCTGCACCCGGCCTCTAGAGCATCTATAACAAAATCACTGTTTTGTGTTCACAAGATTACAAAATGGAGGACATGTAAGATTCTTCTCCCCTCAGTTTCTTAATCACCGGCATAATACGGTACCATCAAATGCTAGGGAAGGCAGTTGACACTTACCAAAAAAACTAAAAACAAAAGCACATTTCAAATTAGGAGGGAAAAAAATAAATAAAAGTAGCATTTCCCTAGCCGTAGCACGTCTGTGATGCTGGCAGTAGACTTTTTTTGCAATACTAAGACCAAACAAAATCACTTCAGTGTTTTGGTCGACCCACAGGTTGAGCAAGCAGCATGGAGTAACTGATAGCCTAAATAAGCAATTAAACTGTCACAGATTACTTCCTGAAAGATACTTCCGTTTATACAGAGCAACACAGTGCAGTGTCAAAATTACTGTGCAGTTTAAAGTCACAGTTCTAGCGTTAGTTCACTTGGCTGCTGATTCCTAGCCTGGCTCACAGGCCTCATTTGGAGAGGCTAGTAAGCGCAGCCAGGTGCCCTGCGGTCAGATCTCACTGAGCTGAACTGTAACGCACCAGCCGTTCGGCCACAGAGATTCCATCACTCCTGTCTCACCGACTTGCAGTCGGGATGCAGGAAATGACAACTTTGTCTCCAATGAGCCAGCACTGTACGACTTCCTTTAACGTTTCCTCGACGTGAGGAATGAATCCAGAATATCTAAGCGGGTGACAATAACTTCGTGAAGACTTTACAAGGACATCCTTGTGGCACCAATGCGGTCAGAAATCATTTAGGCTCAAAATGGTAGCACTACACAAAACATATGCATTTTTAAACCACTGATGAACTGAAACATGTTTGAACCAATCCCCTTATGCCATATGCAGAAAAATGAGCCATCAACATTAAACTGTCATGAACTTTAACCCAGGAATAGACTGCGACGATCAGTCGGAAAATAAAGAGCGTACAGCAGAATATATCACATAACAACGACGATAATGCAGAAAGCTCAGCGGGGGCGAATGAGTCAGGCCTTCAAACGTCAGCACGGAAACTCTTGGCCAGATATCAGATTGGATAAATTGAAATGGTCTGGTCGTGCCGCAAAAGCATTCAACACAATCTCCACCTCACTGACTTTCCACTGCATGTGTGTGTGTGTTACCTGTGTGTGGATGATGTAGTGTGTGTGTGTGTGTGTGTGTGTTTGTGTGTGCGTGTATCCACTGCATCTGGGTCAACTTTGCAATGCGTTCTGAACTCTGCCGTACATCAGAATGCCTCTACCACCATAAAAAACAAAAACAAAAAGACGTGGAAAGTTTTTCTTGGCTTTGCTGGCATTGAGACCAGCCAACCTTTACAACACTGTGTGAGCATGCTTTCACCATTTAAAAAAATTTGAAATCCAGACTTCTAAACTGAATCAAAAAAACTAAAGGCAAAGTCCCTACAAATCTACAGATCGGTGATCGGCAGTATGAAAAACTTTTTCACTTAAGTGTGTGCCACCCGATTGCATTTTCTTTCTTTTTTACTTTAACGTATGGAACCATTTACAGGGATTAATAACTGGTTTCCTGGCAGAAAGATAAAAGCCAGTAACGGTAAAAATTTGTTTCATTTCAGAGGGATTTATGCGTTTAGGTATTCACTATGGTAGGAATGACTCCTGATAACTGCTTATGCACAGGACTGTTATGATGTCATCTAATAGCCACAGCTTGCCCATAAAAGGAGTAGTTACATTGCTGGGCTTAATATGGGAACAGGCCTATGCTGTGTAATTAAATAGAGTATGTGATGACAAGTATTCATATCTTTAGTATATTGTCACGAGAAGGACAAAATTACTTGGCATCTCAAAGCAATGATCTGAAAAGCAATCTCACGGGCACCCTAACATTTTCAAATTCCTCAAATTTTCCTTTGAGAGATTCCCATTTTCCTAAGAGGCGTTTAATGTGACCAACATGTCAACTTAGAAGAAATGCAAACCAGTAACACGGTACGCCTGCATTCTCATTTATAGGTGAGGGATAAACTTTGAGGTTTATTTATTTGTAGATTTTTATTCAGGCACGACACATTTTGAACAATGTTGTCATTCATACTGTTTCACCAATGAAACCCTTTCACCGTTGAGAAATCAGGGTATGAAATTAACTTTTTCACCCACTGGCCAGAGTTCTAAAACTCACCAGCCATTTTCAACATTTTACCAGCCACAATACCGTTTACAATATAACACAATCTGGTTGGTTACCGGCCAAAGTGGCTGCTTGAGTAAAACTTTTACCAGCCACAATCAAACATTTTACTAGCATTTGGCTGGCGGCTGGTGTTAATTTCATACCCTGTGAGAAATTAAATTAGATATTCAATTAAGTGGCCATTGATGACCTCACCCCATCGTTGGCTTCTTCACTGTCCATAATGCAGTGGGTGGGGCCCGAGCCTGTCAATCAAAACCCTGCAATGACATCACAATGACTGTCAGAACAGTGTGGACTTATGCACCCCTGTACATTCCACTGAAGACCAGTACTAGAGGTGAGAGGATAGCATGATCCAGACCATGCTTCAGGGGCCAAGACATTATACACATCACAGTATAATAATGAAAAATTTCACACATGGATGAGGCTTTTAAAAACAATAACTCAAGACTATCAATGAACATGAAAATACTTTCATTTCCAAACAGTAATTATTAAAAAAAATTGAAAATCAGTAATAGTACTAGCACCAGCAATCTAGTCATTAAAATGGACACATTTCAGTGTTTATTGAAATTTAAAAAGTCACAAAGCTAATAAAGCTGTCATTAGAGAAGCTCGTAAAGCATTACATTAGAGAGAAAAAACAAAACATATTTGCAAATACATTTAGGCTTTTCTTTGAAAACCCATGTCCACGCTGTGACAGCAGAACACTGAAACGTCTTTCAATGGTATAAATTCAAAAGAAGCAATCATACTCATTATACAAGAGAGCATAAACCATCGTACATGCATCAGTGCACAACAGCACAATAAAAACTAATGCTGCGAGCAAAATTATCTTTAGTCAAACTACAAATGTATACTATCCTAAATGGAATCTGCAGACCCAGTTGGATATGTCTAAATGCAATCTATTACGATTTTAAGCTGTCATTACAAAGTTTCAAGTAATATAAACACTCTGTCTGCCATTACAAGACAGGAGAAGCACGGCTCTGCTCTGTACCAATAAAGTTCTGCGTTTGTGCGGCCTTAACATATACATTAAAGGCGCTTTGTGTTGCTACCGTCTTCTAACTACGTTACAATCATTCTAGAGAACCGTTAAGGCTCCCCGGGGTCCTGATTAGTCCTCCAGGCTTGCCCTTTGTGGTGCCTGAACACAAAGAGGGGCTCGTAATAATCATGAAATAGGTATAATTTCCTCAGGAAAGGATAAGTGGAGTTTCCTGTTGACCTGTTTGCGATAGGCACTGTGGAGAGTGAAACGAGGGGGAAGGACGGTGAGATAGAGACAGTCGGCCAAATTAAAAGTAGGGAGGGACAGGGTTCCCAGATGAGCAAGAACTCTTGAGTTTACAAGAAAGGAGATGCTAAGATAAAATTTTGCCTGTTGTGAGCCAATGTAAAAAAATAAATAAAATAAAAAATAAACTGAAAAGAAAAGACAAAGGCATGCACACGTGAAAAACACAGCGGGAAAGACTAGAGGGGCAGAGAATTATGGGAAATTCTCACAGGGACAAAGAAGTACTGGAATAAAAGGGGCATGTATCAAGTGTGATTTGAAGAGAATAAGAGGGAGACAAAAAGGAGATAACAAAAGGAGAAAGGGAAGTGAGAATTTAAAGTCCATTTCTATAGCAAAAATGTAAAAGATTAAATGTATATTTTATATATACAAAGTAGGCAGATTAAACGGCAACAGTCTCTCAATAGAACAGTGAGGAATGACAACGCATATACCGGCAACAGTGTTACTGTTCCAATCCCATTCCAGCAACGGTCAACTTTTAGAGCGAAAAGGCCAATCAGTATGGAGATAGAAAAGGGTGTTGAGTCATGTTGAAATGTAAAAGGGAAGTTGAATCCCTGTGCAAATGCATGTGAATGGTTGTGATCAATAAAGACAACCGTTCATACTGGATTGTAAATAATAAATCACTGAAGAGGTGGCATTCATATATTGATGTTTCAACATGCTGCATTAGCCATGGCTTGTAACCCTGCGGGGCTAATTAAGTCACATTTTCAACGTGAACTGCATCTAAATACAGGAAAGCGTGCGGTTTTTGACCGGTAAATGAGTAAATGAGTGTGCTGGGAAGATTTTGTGAGAGTTGACCAGTGTGGGCAGTGATTAAAATAGAGCGTGACACTACAGACACTACACGTTAGCGACAAAACTGTCCCAACGGTGTGAACTGCGTTCCCTTCCTCTCCAACCGCTCCAAACTCTACAGTAGTCCTGCCACCGTGCTTACATGACTGCCACGATTCTCCCCTCGCCACGTCCATTCCAGGCATTTCAATGTCCGGGAGGCTCTGTCCGATACGGCTGAACTCTAGTAGCGTAGAGACCAAGTGTCGCGCTGGCCGGTCGATAGAGGAACAGTTATGAGGCAGCAGTGTGGTAATCACCACAGACTCACGGAATGAGACCGTTCTTTCCCCTCGTACAGGCCGATATATTTATTAGCCTAAACCTCATGAAAACGATCCCTCTGGTGTAGAAGCCCGTCATGTTCATGTGTTTCTCTCCTCTCCCTTGACTTTGCTGCCTTCACAAAGCCAAATTTTACTTTAAGTCAATACTCATGCATGCTTTCTGGCATGCGAGAGTTCTGGATAAAGAGACGTGTATGCTTTCATTTATGGAATGATATGAATGTTCACTCGCTTCCGTGATCGTGCTCCCTACTTCCTTCTTCTTGACCAGTCGTTCACGTCCGCTCACCCTCCATGTTCCGCAGAGCACTGGCCTGTTTCTACCCCTCCGGTCTCCCTTTCTCTATATTATGCAAGTATTATACCTGGCAACAATCCAACTCCCTCTCCATTTCTCTCTCTCTCTCTCTCTCATCAATTATACTGGGAACATGAAAACATTTCAAACTGAGGGAGACTGATTACAATTGATTAGCATTCAGTGTTGATAATGACTGCAAATGCGTGTCTGGGTTTATGAGACGGTATCAACACTGTTTTCTCCCGAGAGAATGTCTGACAAGATTCCATGTGACTGAGCTAAACTGGAAAAGTGAGTGCCAATGATCACTACACACACACACACACACACACACACACACACACACACACACAGAATCCTTTTTCCCCACTCACGCTACATTGTTCTGATTAAGCAGAAGTAATACTGTGTATGTTATGATAATTTCTGAACAAAGGGTTCACAAAATTCAAATACATAATCATCTAAAACCAACAGCTCAATACAAATGGGCAAGGCAAAGCAGTGTGGTGCTACACTGTTGTGTTGTCACGCTCCCACTGTAAACCAAATGTCACAGTGGAGGGTGACCGACCGTTCACATGCAATATTTGTATTTATAAACAGATTAGGCCTACTCCACTGAACCACTGAGCCACAGCCAATCAGAGCGTTTGATTGTGCTGACCAATCCTAATCACTATTTGAAGTGACTACCATTAAACATGCTGAGAATGAGAGATTGTATTGGGGGATATCTATTAAAAGTGTTTCTGAATAAGTTCCGACGTGGCTTTGAAGAAGTAGAAGCTTTGTTGATCTGGCTGTGTGATTGGACACGGCAGGGAAACTTTTGTGCAGTTTATTGTGTCTGCACTTCACATGTTCATATATAACTCATTATGACACTCACATATACAATTTTTCTACTGTAAGCCAACCCCCTCGCTTTCATTCCACATAACTACAGCTTGTCTTACCGCCACAGTACAGTGCCGATAGCCCCGGGTGTCGAAGCGCCCCCCTACGTACGATAGTGGACAAATCTCTCTCCCAGGCCACTCAATCTGCATGCGTATATGTGCATATTGACCTCTCTCTCCCCTCCCCCACGTCCTCTCTCTCCCTCTCTTTCTCTCTCTCTCTCTCTCTCTACAGTACAGTCTATAATGCCCAGTCTAGCGTTTTCCACACGGACCCAGTGAATGAAAGGGACAATGCCCTTTCCCTCTCGCGCTCTCAAATTTCATCGTTCACACCTGTATGCTTGTGGAAGCACGACTCCCAGCGCTGCACAATCTGACGTGGCTCCCCCCGCCCTCCCAGGATTTTAACTGAATACAGCAGTTTAGCATTACCGACAGCGGTGCTTTCCCACATGACACAAATGAATTTTCTCCCCGTTATATCACTGCTGTAGCCTGGCTAGAGCTTTTCATTTTTTTTCTACCCACCCAGTTCTCACGGTCGACCCATATACAGTACCTGCCCCCCTAAATCTATTTGCAGTTGAGTATATGCAATTCTGGTAAATGCAACAAAGAAATTTGTGCCTGTGTTTTACGAGAGAAGTGTCACATGCAAACTTTAGATTTGGCTACGGGGTCACACTCAGAGACACGGGCCGGAGCTGCAGGGTGCTGCGCATACCTGCGCATACCTGCGCACACCTGCTTAGGGCCAGGATCTCAGTCCCCAGTACCTGCTGATTTCTAGTTTGTTTCAGCTCTAAGATGTATAAAACCTTTTAGCACACGCAAAACTAATAACACAACCAATGATTGGTGCAAAACAAATACCATGACCAATCATTGGTCATGTTATAGGATTTGTGTGTGCTGAAAGGTTTTGCACACGCTAACGGTCTTAGTAAATCAGGCCTTAAGTGTATACATGCACTCCAAATGGACATCTACAGCAAACACTGCAAAGCAACAACTCCGTCTCTACTTTTAACAAAGATACATACATTTCTCTACTGGTGCAAATTTTAAAGTGTTTGCGTTTTAGTTGATTTTTTATCCTTAATTAATTAAGCTACACGTGAACTGGCAGAAACATCAAAGAACACTGTTCACTGAACACGGATTCAGCTAAGAATGCATGTGAAGGTGGTTCAAAGAGACGAGGTATAGTGCTTTGTTTGACATGATGACCATTCATAAATTAGCTTTGCAAGGCCCCTGCGACGGTCTGTACAGGTGCACCCAACTAAGCACCATCTCTCGTTTTCTTTTTTCCCCCCAAATACTCAAATGTCTAGCCTGTTTTCTTCCATAAAATCTAAAAACTCATTTAAAATCAATGAGGTGCCTAACTATAATTCAGAGGTAAACTACTGATGACTTTTTGGAACAGCGGGATTCCGTTCAAATGGTGGGAAAACTAAGTGGGAACATGTATGTGCAGCTATAATTTCCTGGGACCTTCCCTCAACTCCCTTGACCTTGAGTCTTCTTCTGTGGTATCTAATTAAAGAGGGTGGTCCAGGTCCAGACACATAGAAGGAAAGACCCAGAACAGTCCTTAATGCAACTCTATGGTTCTACTGCACCGGTTGAGGGATATTATTCCAGGCAGGTTCACAATTATCTCACTCAATCCCCCACTTAACCAATAAGCTTCTTAACTAAAGGTATCCCGATTGCTTCACCTCTACCAGAAGGGGGTATGTGAACCGGTGGGAAACAGTTCACGAATACCAAAGAAGTAAGAAGGAAAGAGGGGGTTATTAAATACTCCGCATTCCACAGAGAGAGAGCGAGAGAGACTAGCCTGTGGGTTTAAAACAAGACAGCACTTGCTGGGAGCGGGAGGGCGGGGGTTGGGACGGTCTGCCATTCCTGCTACAGCTGCAACAACGATGTCTAAATAAAATAAAAAAGCAAAAAAAAAAAAAAGCAAAAAAAATAGGAGTGGGGGGGTGACGGAACGTCACAATTGTTTTGGCAACATGGCGGTGGAAGAAATGCAGCATATGCCACAAGAGAAACGTTAAACGTTCATTTTTGGTCTCCTCCTATGGAGTTTGAGTTCACACTTTTGATTAATCTCAAGTGTTAAAACAGTCAAAGCGGTTAACAGGCAAACAAGAGTATACAGTTTAAAAAAAAAATCTTGCTTGTTTATGTTTATATTATTTGGAATCAGTGCAAACAAGCTTCATTCTATGGATAACTTTCAACACTTATAAATAACATTCCAACCACGAGACAAGAGCTGGTGGCTAGTACATTACCAAAACTGTCATTGAAGCCAGTCCTGCTATAGGCTAACTTTGTAAATAGTAATGTCACATACTAATACCAATGCCAAACTGCCAGGAATCTGCAACAGCACTAGCGTGAACAACCGATCTGACTAGCTAACACCAATGAGCTAAATATGATTTGTGTAACATAAACAATAGTGTCATAGTCATAACTGTGGATTCTCACTAAATCCAATTTAACGTTTGCCAAAGATGGACAACGACATTGCACATACATCTACACAAGTTATGTTGTTAGTTAGTGTCTGACAAGCTGTTGTTTCCCGTTTTCACATAAGTGCCACTTTTCCTAAACGGTAGCTTCGAAACACGAATTTCTGCATTACCGTGCTTGTCCGGTCTGGATAGGTGCATACATGAAAAAAATCTCATTGACTGAATGTAGCTGACAATGAATTTTCACATGAGAAAAAAGATTGAGACTTTGCTTTAATTCGCGTATCACACATGAGAAGTAGCCATGCTAATTGGCAGATTAATGAAAATGGTGTGCCAAAATAGGAACTAGATCATTATCGTAAAGTTATGGCTAAACTACCTAGCGAGTTAACGATGTTCTCACTTTTGCCTATCCGCTTGCTACTTCTACTTAGCCATCTGGCGCTACTTTTTTCTAGCGGTTGACTAGATGTATTCTGCAATAATAATAATGGGAAAAGTTAACAAGTTAACGTGGTTAACTGCTAGCTTTTAATTAATTTCAACGAGAAAGTTAGCAAGTTTAGCACTTACCTTTGAATAAATGAGCCTGCTCAGTAAATTGACACGTCTAGTGGGGTTTCCTGGTCGAAAGTTGACGCTTGTCTGCGAAAAAAAACATTGTATGCGGAAGTACAATTTTTCAAGTGCGCTGGTTAGTTTTTGCGTCTGTAAACCCCCCAAAACATTTAGCGGTCTTACGGTAATGTTTAGCTTGAAATTGTCTATCTGTAACACACCGCCTGTCGGTGTATCTTTCTGACAAGTAACTGCCAGAAAACTGAACTGTTTTCTCTTTAGTGTTTTTTTCTTTCTTTCAAAAAGCTACTTACGGTATGTAGCTCAGCTAGCAAGTTAACAATTCTCTGCCTCGACTGTTAAGCCTTCCTGTTCGTTTTTATTTTTTTTATCAATCAAAAGCCATCCTCTCTCGCATGGAGTTCCTCACTGTGACAATATTTAGTTCCCCATGTTACTTCAATCTGACCGCACTTGCTATTTCTCACAATTCGTTGTCCATTATTGATCCGTTCAGTCATCGGACTAATCAAAAATACGGAACAAACGGTCTAAATTTCTACTTCTCCCTCTCATGAACTTTAAACAAGACGGTTGGAGAATAACACCAAGCAATTTTAATTTCCATATGTGGTAAATGTCGGATGAATGAAACTGGTTTTGTGAGCCATCTATTCTGCGATAGGGCAGAAATAAATATGTTCTGGTTTTTGTTTAACCTTTATTTATTTTCAAGTGAACACTGGAAAGGCTAGACAAACGAGCCAAAACCAGGCATTCAACAATAATTATTTACACATTACTTACAGGTTGTATACCGTCGTTACTTAGCAATACGTATGCTCTAAACTTGAGGTTAGATCCGTTGTCTGTAAAGATTCCTCCATTATTTAGATGGCAGCCGTCTCACAAAATAAGAGGGTCGCATCACATAAAGCTATTCTTGCTGACCACCCTTTTTGGGTTTCTACCATAACCACTGGGCAATGGGCAGTGTTCACAATTTAGCAACAAGGAGTAAGCTACCAAGTTATTTTTAAAAACAATAATAATAATAATAAAAAGGACTAGGCTACCAAGTTTATTCTAGTATTAGTACCTTTGGAATGTACACTATTAAATACGTAAATTACATATAAAAAACGACAACGATGGGGAAATGGAGAAGTACAGCTAAATTGCATATTTAGTATTTATGAAGAAGCCCTGAAAGTTGCCTCTCAGTGTTGTACATGCATAGGTCTGCCCCTCTACCTGTAACTTGGCGGAAGGCATACCTGCCATCCTAAGAAAGGAGAAGAATTGATGGAGAACATACAAATAACATACAAATACAACAGTACTTTGACATATTTAATGAATTCACACTTTCTTTTCTTTGTATGCAGTGTTAACTAAATACATAGGCCTAGATCTAATTCGATACTTACATATTGGGCATATATAAATACAACAGTTTACTCATTCACCAAATAAATCCATAGGTGTGGATCATTTTATTTTAAGGGGGGCAGTGACATCACATCCTTAACAAAAATCCAATCTTCCAGTCAATCCTTCAATTTCCTCACACAGTGCACTCTGCATAAAAAGAACCATCGGAAAGACAATCACGTACATTTATCAAAACCTTTGGGACAAAACATTACAGTTCATATTGAAATAAATACCGTTCGGCTCTTACAAATTGCCTGGTTAAACATTTCTCCAGTTCTTAAGAGAGTCAGACCAAATTGTACAGACGTCTCGTCCAACGTAAAGCACATGGATTTAATTATTCACAACGGATGCCTTAATAAGCGGCAATTTTCATACAACAGCTTACATTTTGCACACAGGATTTCTCTAGATATTCACTGAAGCAACGGAGTTTAAGAGCACTGCTCAAGGGAAAAAACAGCAGTTGATTATACAACCTTTTGGTTACAAGCCCTGATCCTCATCTACTATTCCAGATAGCCACTATTGCACACTAACAGTTCATTTCGATAGTTGATAGTACAGCAATGTACAGTACCGTGTTATCCTCCCCATCCACTCTTCCTACCCTGTTTTAGTCTCTTTTTTTTATTTTTAAAAACGTTCCTTGTCCAAGCCACTCTCAGTGAACCTTGAGGTGAGAGGTTAGGTGGTGAGGCCGGGCAAACGCAAGGGGGCAGTGTGGGCAGGGGTACGGCCTCTCCCCGGTGTGGATGCGGGTGTGGGTCTTCAGGTGATGGATCATCCTGAAGCTCTTCCCGCACTCCTTGCAGCAGTAGGGCCTGGCCCCCGTGTGGCTGCGGCTGTGTTTACGCAGGTCCCCCGAGTTGTTGTAGCTGCGCTCGCAGTCGGGGCAGGGGAAGGGCTTCTCGCCCGTGTGGGTGCGCTTGTGCTTGGTCAGGTCGCCCGACTGGCTGAAGCTCTTGCCGCACTCGGTGCAGGTGTACGGCTTCTCGCCCGTGTGCGTGCGCTGGTGGGTCTTCAGGTGGTGGACGCGGTTGAACTTCTTGCCGCACACGGTGCAGTGGTAGGGCCTCTCGCCCGTGTGCGTTCGCAGGTGCTTCTTCAGCACCCCCGCCTCGCCGAACTTCCTCCCGCACTCCCCGCACTGGTGGCCCTTCTCCCCGCTGTGCACCCGCTGGTGAGCCTTCAGGTTGCTGATGACCATGAAGTCCTTGCCGCAGTCGGAGCAGTGGTACGGCTTCTCCCCGGAGTGGGCGCGCTTGTGGATCTTCAACTCCCCCGTGTGGCTGAACCGCCTCCCGCAGTCGGCGCAGGGGTACGGCTTCTCCCCGGAGTGCGTCCGCTGGTGGGACGTCAGGTGGTGTATCCGGCCGAAGGTCTTCCCGCAGTCCTGGCACTTGAAGGGCTTGACGCCCGTGTGTATGCGCGTGTGCTTGCGCAGGCTCCCGCTGTCCGCGAAACGCTTGCCGCAGTCCGGGCAGGGGAAGGGCCTCTCCCCCGTGTGCGTGCGCATGTGTATGCGCAGGTTCTGCGTGCTGCTGTAGCTCTTGCCGCACACGCTGCACTCCAGACCCCCGCCGGCGCCCACAGGCCCCTCCTTCAGCTTCTCCCCCGCGTCGCTGCACAGGTGCGGGCGGAGGGTCTCAGAATCGCCCAGGCGCGTCCCGCAGTACGCGCAGCTGAGCTGCCTGTCTGCGCACACGGTGTCCAGCTTGTGCCAGTGCTTACAGTGCTTCTGCAGGCTCGCCAGGTAGTGGAAGCCGCGAGGGCACTGCGGGCAGGGGTGCGGCTTTTTGGGGGCGGGACTGGGGTGCACCTTCCGTAGATGGATGGAGAGGTGCCGCTGGGTGGGGAACAGGCTCCTGCAGTGGGGGCAGCTGACTGTTTTCGGAGTGCTGCGGCTCCTTTTGCCCCTGGAGGCTCTGCGACTCTGGAGCAAAACCAGGTACTGCTCCTGGTGGGTCCACTTGAGGTGTTTCTCCAGGTAAGAGGCGTCAGTGAAGGAAATTGTACAGTGAGAACATGGGAAGAACTCAGACCTAGATTCTGAAGGGGGGAGGGGAGGGGGGGGGGGCAGAAGGATTTTAAAATGAGCAAGTCATAATAATAGGAGAAGGATTGAATAGAGAGTTTTACGGAAAACATAGCAATAGAGGGATTAGACAAGAAAGTAAAGAAAAGGAGTAGATTTTGGCAGAAAAATCAGAGGGAGGCAATAGGTTGGAGGGGAAATGAGGGAGGTATGAGATGAGGCGTGTTGGGGAGAAAATGATGGGAGAGAACAACAGGATTGTATTACAGGGAAGAAGAGGAACAATAAATAAAGTAAGAAAATGTATGACAGAAAGTGAGGAGAGGAGAAAAGTAATTGATAAAAATTCTGAAATTCTATGTAATTCTTTATGTTCAAATACCAATGTGAAAATAACTGAAAATGATCAAGGTGTCAGTGGACTTATAGGTGCTAATTTACTAAGACCTTTCAGCACACACAAAACTAATAACACAACCAATGATTGGTACAAAACAAATACCATGACCTATCGTTCGTCCTGTTATTGGTTTTGCATGTGCTAAAAGGTCTTACTAAATCAGGCCCATAGTTGTAGGTCGCAAACAATACTACTGTGTTTGACATTATCATTTAAAGAAGGTTTATACCGCATTTCCCCCACTGTCTTACCCATCTCTGTGCAGTGGTCCTCACTGCCCAATGTCTCTGGATGCTTCTGTGGGTCTCGATGGTCCCCATTCTCTTCAGTTTTCACCAAACAAAGGTTATATTCTTCACTGCCCTCTCCATTTAGCTCAGAATCAGAGACTGGTTCGGCTTTAATCCGGAGAGTTTTTCTGCCTATGCGGACAGAATCCAGTTCGGGTTTCAAATCAACCAGATCAGAACCGGTCTCCTGTTTAACGTGTGCCGATCTGCACGTAGACGGTTTTTGCGGGACACGGATTCCACTGGGTCCCGCACCAGGATGGACGGTCTCACATTCTGCCGGTTCTTCTTTAACTTGCACACTATTCATTTCTGAATAATTTGGTTCCTCTTTGATTGGGGTTGCCTCCTGTTTGAGTTGCGTGGGCTGAATACAGTCTGTAGGAAGCATGGAGGAATTGGGGCAGTTAAGTAACTCAGAATCATGTGCTATGTTTCCCTCTGACTTTGGTGAGTGAGGTTCAGATTTTATGTAGGCTCTGATCTGGTCTGCATATAGCAGAGGATTCCCGTCTTTACTGTCCTCTGGACCCGCTGGCTTGACCTGACATGACCCCTCCACGTCTGTATCTTGACTAATGTGGTCATGAGCAGCCTCCATGCCTCAGAATCTGTCTTTCTTAAGCTTACTTGAAGTTTATTTTCCTTCAACTCCAGCAAGACATCAACCTAGGAAGAAACGTGTTTTCACAAAAGACCTAAACAAAAACGAATGGAGATATGAGATAGCTCCTAAAGACATTTGAGTGAATTCTTGGCTCTCTTTTGAGAGTAGAATTTACTGGAAGATGAACATACATCTACGCAAATACCAACAGGACCACTAGGGCACCCCTGTAAACGCAAGACTTTGCATTCGTTTTTCACTTTCGTTTAACCATGACATAGACTAGAGTAATGACGTTTTCGCTTCGTTATAAGAAGAGTTCGCAGTATTACGTTATATTTGCAGCACTTGTAGCTGAATAATTTACCGGATTTTACAATAGATAAACTAACTACATATATTATTAAAAAATAGTAACGACACTGCAGACATAATTTATTATCAGTATTGCAGCCCGTAAAACTAGCCCACAGCCTAGTTTTTTAAAAAATAATTGAAGTGACGTTAGATTCAAAATATTTGAATCTGGAAATTGAGGTCAGTCATAAACGTTTAATTTCACGACAGATCAACGCTAGGCCAACTGCAAATAACACCAATTTGCCCAAGTAAAACACACTGCTTTCACATTAAATTTTCAACTGTAATTCATAAAATATCCCAGATATTTTATGAACTTTAATAAAATACAAAGTGCATCCGTCTAGCCAGTAGTAGGCTAAGTGCATAAACAATTTGTTTTCGGATCTAAATCGCATGGCTAAATTACATTAGATAACATACCACAGTGCATTCTTCCTTTATCCATGAAACTTGATAATGTAAAATGATAATCGTTTGCAGAAGAAGCAGCAGGTATTCTAACAATTCTTGTGATTATTTAAGAGTTACTGTTGATATTGAACTGCACGCAGTGTACAGTATTGTCATATACCATATATCTTAAGTTATTGTACCCGGAAGAACACAGTCCATGGGCCTGTGCTCCGGACTGATATGACGTTCCACCAATCAGCTCACTCCTCTCTAATGGCAGTCCAGAATTTGGAAGGTCATGATTGGTCTAAAATAATAAGTGATCCTATTGGACCGGTAACGTTGTTGAATGCAGCACAAGCCAGCTATTAAGATCGACGCTGAACAAACATCATAAAAAAAACATCAGAAACCACCAAGCGTGAAATTATCATATACGTATGGGTTTTGTACTTTATCGTATAACACTGACGCATTTGATCAGGTAATGAAATGGTTGCTGTATGCATGTACTATGTAATGATCATGAACAAGAATGTGTGGAGTAAAGAATGTATAATTTGTTCTGTTATTTTGTGAATAAACTACTGAGTGAGTTTCCTGGAAAAACTAATTTGAGGTAATTTATAGTTGATTTTTTAACACCTTACTTATTTTTATGCATACTTTCGCAATGTGAAAATGTGTGTGTTAGCAAACATGAAGTCCATATATTGAATTACTTACATGCACAATTTATTATATTAGGAATCGTTTAACCGTGTGCTGAGCCATCCAAACCTGCACAATATTTTGAGAAATATAGAAACATGGCCAGTAGAGGGAGCTTCGAACTACCATATTAATTTAATCAAAACCAGAATTTGGTGCATTTAGGCCTATTTGTTTCTTAATTAGGCCGACCCTGCATAACCTCGTTGAATGTTAAAAGTTGCAGGGCTAAGTTTAACAGTATCAATCCTGTCTCTGGTCTCTGCCGTTGTTGTTTCTTTTGACATGCAAACTTACACAAGTAAACATTTTTGAAGATAGCTAATACTGTGAGGGATTATTTTCATTGTTGTTTCTGAATAGATTTATATTTTACCCTTTATAAGAATTACTGAAAATGGTTTACATTGACCTCTCGTATATTAATATATTTATTTTTTCTGTGTTTGATGTTTGATTTATGTGTATTTCTAAAATTCACTGTAGTCTATTTTACAGTGTAAAACGTCTGTGTATAGACTTCATGTGCCAGTCATATGTTTTAGTACTCATGATTCTTGAAGAAATATGAGTCATGTGCTTGTCCATAATAGTTCCACTCATATTGCAACCAAATTTTGGTTTTGGGGCTCTCATCATGCGTACCTCTCTCAGTTACTTGTATTGCCACTTGGAACAATAGGAGCAATGCTAGCCATAGTGAAAAAATGAAAAGTTGTACATGACATGTACTTTAAAGGTCTTTATTTTATTGGATAGCCATCTAGGTGGAAAAGAGAGAGAGAGAGAGATGAAAGAGAGAGAGGAGAGAGAAAGAGAAAGAGAGAGAGAAAGAGAGAGCAGACCTTGACAATACACCACCTACAGTCAAAGTGAAATTGACATTTATAAACACCACAGAGGCATAGGACACAAAGCAAAGAAAAGGTTGATAAAAAAAAATCTTCATGACAGCACCTATCTGACTCATTTGAAAAATTGTAATATTGTACTTTCGTATCTTGTTTCCACTAGGGTTGTTTATTGCTTGTGAATTTATATGATTATGTTTTACTTTAATCGAATAGGCCCCATGCTGTATAGCATGCAACAGCTCTTATAGGACATTAAACAAAGAGAGAGCTCAGGTGGTGAGACATAACGGTCCAGGACAGGAAAACAGTTTAGTAGGCGACTGTGCACCATGTGAACAGAACCACAGCACATGCAAAACAACGGAAAAAAAACACACTGTGTGAACTGACAAGGCTCAGTTTTCTATCATGTGCATACATAGCAGTAAGTGCTTTATGCCTTTGTACTTCTCTACACTAGTCATTTAGACATAAAGCAGGGGGCACACAGTGTGCTATACATACTGGAACATTGTGCACTTCAGACAGTGTTAAGATGTGCAAAGTATGAAATGGCACATTATAATCATACAATGGCAGAAGTCCAAGCCACGTCTTTACATGCATGACACCAACGTTGCTTTACATCTCCCTTGTAGTTGTAGGCACGTGATTTTTCCTATGACTGAAATGTCAACTTCTACCTACCCCTGGCCTGTATACTCTCTCTCTGACTATCCGCCACTTTACAGTATCTCATGATATGCATGTCTGTGTGAATAGGTCACATTAACCCTTCACTATTGCACACACACTTAATTTGGAAAGGTGAACGCAAAGCTTTATGCTTGAATTTATATATACAAAAGTTGTGACGTTTACGTCTCTACTCTTTGATGCCTGGCAGGAGAGGTGTTGGACTGCGGTGTGAGATGGCGTCAGCGAATTGCATGTACCACATTCCTGCACGCATAGGCAGAGGCAATGGAGATACAGAAGTTACCAACCATCTTCCTCATGCTTGCATGCACACACACACACACACACACACACACACACACACACAAACAAACACACACACACACACACACACATGCAAACACACGCACACACACAAACACCTATGCATTACATACTCACTTTGTTAATCATTGATCATTCGCTTTACTAATATTCTACATTAAATTGCTACTTCATTCTATTGTACTAATTGGATTGTTTTTTGAATTGCAGTTCTGAGGCAAAGCCCTTCCTTCTTCTGTATCTTTCCCCTCTCAATGTTCCACACCACCAGGCCTTGAACAGGAAGAAGAAGGGAGTACAAGAGATAACAGATGCAACCAATCAAGAAGTCAAAGATTTATTTCCTCACTTAATGAGATGTTGTAAATATAAAAGTGCAAACAAAGCACAAAGTTGCCTAGCAACCTGACATGTAACCAATCTTTGAAATAACAACCGACACCAACCTGACCAACCAGAGTAATAGAATTTCAATATTACCAGTTTACAGTTTTTGTATAAAAGCCCCTGTAAATAATGTGATCTTTGAGACGATCAGTGTACTGAGCAGAACTTTGAGCTCTGTGTGGTTACTTTCTTCTCCAAAGTGCTTCTATTAAAACTGCCTGTGAACTACATCTCTGACTCTGCCTGAGCTGTCTCTCTCTTGGTTCCTCCCATTCCGTCACAGTCCATAAAGAGTTACCCTCCTACATTTTTCTGTTTTTCTGTGGCCTTCATTTCATGTTATTATCTGCATTACCACAGAGACTACAATCATGAATTTCAGGTGATTGTATAAAGTGACCACAGGGACTACGATCATGTATTACAAGTGATTGTATAAAGTGACCGATTTAACTTGAAAATCTGTTGAGGCCCTTTCCTGCATGCCTTTGAATGTGCAATGTGTTATATAAGTTTAAAAACATTTTAGTCATTGTAATGTTCTCAAATATTTTACTTTCGCTGTTTGCTAACTTACCGAAAAATCTTTGAAAAAAAAGAGAAACTTAAATTGATTTAATTAACCCTAACTCTCTCCCTTTCAAGGAAATATACTTAAATAAACTAAACTGATATGAAACAAATATTTGCACGTCTTTCCAAAATAAACAATTATCTCATGTGAAAGACAGTTTTGCCCTGTAACAAAACATTTTTTTGCTAATTTATTTACAGCAGAGGGAACAGCTTGAACTAATTGCCAACTGTTTAGCTGCTGGGGTGTCTGGTTTCTGTTATTCTTTTACGTAAGGCTCTCTACTATCAGTCTGTTTCCCCACAGGCTGTCATTAATAATCAGCAGTACATCCTAAAGCAGATGTCCCTGTTTAAAATCAGCAGCAGGAGAAGGGGAGAACGACTTGTATGCTATCGGGATCCTTGCGGTACGGAAAGCTTCTCAGCAGCTTGCAAGAAATGGGAAGTGAGACGGAACCACAGAATCGCAAACAGCCTTTGTGAAGGGCCCCTGAAGCTGTTGAGTGTAAAAAGGCCCTACGTTGGGCCTCTGCTCCCAGGTCCAGAGTCTTGGTGCAGTTAGTCAATGTTTTCTGATAATTTTTCATCCATTGCACAGGTGATTAGCCCATGTAATTTTACCAGAGCCCTGTTGGTCAGGTTTACCTGCTTCCACCTCTAATGACTATAGGGTGTGAAATAACGACTGGCTTGCAGAAAAATGCATTGCAAAAGTGAACATGCTGCAGCTGCTGGTTTCTGGGTATGGGAGGTGTAACAGTGACTGAAGAGGCAGCATTACCTATACCAAAAGAAAAGTAGGAAAAATACTCACAAATTAGGCTCTGAGCAGTAAAATTGTATACTGTATGTTTTAGTGTCAAGGGCAACTGATTAAATAATTACATTTTAATGAGATTTTTGTTTTTGTTTTACCAACACTGCAAAATAACCAGCATTAACATTTTTCTGTGTCCTGTGCTGTTGCGGTATTTATGGTTATTTAATTATTAATTATTATTTCTGAAGAGCTTTTCTTTTCTTCTCACTGCCTCTCGCCAAAAAAAAAAGTTACATTGCTAAAATAAAATCCACAAAACTCAGATTTCCCATAAATTATATGCTATGCTTGTGGAGCTTCTGTTTTCTACTGAAGAGACTATATGCAGAATAGTCAGACAAGAGACCCCATATCTCAAGAAAATGGCCCAGTGAGGTGATGCTTGTAAATACGGCAGATGCAAACTGCAGACATGTGCTCACTGCAGCCTCCAGGAAACCACAAATTGCAGATGTCATAACACTGCTAGCTCCGCAGGACAGAAGAACGTCAAACATGTGGGGGGGGGGGGGTCGAGCTTCACACCTCCATTTAGAGACAAGCCCAATTCTTCACATAACGTCCGACTCAGCAGTGTGTTAACCTAATTAATCTAATTCTAAAATGCCAAGTCTCAGCTTTATCTGTGAAATGTGCAAAAAAGAAGAGAAATAAAGTTGTTATAATTAAAAATATGTGATATTATAACTAATCCTGACTATGCTGGAGCACGCTGTGGCTGGCGGCCATGCAGAGCAGTATATTATTGGTTATTATCATCTAGGGAGGGAGCATTTGAGTCAGCTGGGTTGTCACAGTCTGACTTTACTAATTGCACTTGAGACTTAGTACTCAGACATAACAACAGCACAGCTCAGCTGACATATTAAACTGTGATAAAAGAGAGAACCGGATGTAAAAACTATTTGAAATGCTTATGAGACCAATGCAGGAACAATGATATTATCAGCAGAACCCAAACTGAGATAAGGGCCTGTTCATTCATTGTATCTATAGTTCACTTTAATGCACAAGTGGGAAATTAACCAGCAGTAGTCCAAGGTGCAACACAATGGTTACTAAAGCTACAGAAAGATGTGGCTTAGGTAGAGGAAATTACTTTTTTTAACCCACTTATGCTCAGTGTCTGGTTTAGACAGGGTGAATCGCTTAAAGGATTCTGTCCTCATAACATTCTTTTTTTGGTACTCATTTGCCCAAATGCATTATCTATGCAAACACTCAAATACAAGAATTAAATACTATTTAGCTTACTTGTGCATCACGCAGCTTTAATATGCATCATAAGAGTGACATTGGCTATATGACACACAAGAAAACACAACTCCTGTCTGAGAGAGAGGCTGAACAAATGCAACACAGCTTCTTATAACCAGCCAAAGACTGTTTACAGTTATGCTATGCAGGCCTTGAAGTAGGCTGCAAAAATTTTGGTCTGATGACATTGAATGATGTTGTGTTTTTGTATTAGATATAACATCCTAATGCCTGAATAAGTCTCCATGTCTTGTAACAATAGCGTCTTGGAAGCTATCAGGCAGGGGCCAACATTTCACAATGCATTTGACACATCAATGCATTTAAATACATGAACTTCTGGGAATTCCAGAAGTTCAACAACAACATTCATACTGTGCATGCATACTTATCCAATTGTGAGCATAATAGCAGAAAGTAAATACAACTGTAATCTTATCATTTTGAGAACACGGCTGGTTTTGCAAAAACATCATTGTAAAGCACATGGTAAACGCCTGTTATACTCATATTGTATATATGTATATATCTCATATATATATATATTGTTTGACCACTTCCCAGTTACACTTTCATAATGAAATCACATACTTCACTTTTCCTTTTAGGACAAGGCAGTTCCTGTATGAGGGGACGAGCTTTCCTGTTGCGGTTCGGAATTGTAGAGGATAGGACCAAATGCAGGACTCAGAGACAGGCGGCTGCTTGAACTCCACGCAGGAGACTTTATTACAAGTAGGCCCACACAGGGTAGCAGGCAGGAATGGGCAGGCTGGAGCAGGGTAGGAGAACACAAAATTGACGGGTGCACAGGACTGGACATAGGAACGAGGAGCAGGCAGGGAACAAACAGGAATCAAGATATTGCCTATGCCCGAAACTCACATTTTTCATGCATAACTTGACAGAACACACATTACATCCACTAATCCCAATACAGCAAACTCATTCTCACAGTATTTACACACAGTCCCATTCAAAAAGCCCAACAAATTCCCAATTCAATACAAATAATTATCACACAACAACAGCAAACAATCCCACACCATAAACATCCTTCCCATACCCTCCCACTTACACAATTACTCCCAAACCCATCCCATCCTTAACAAAAGTCATCAAATCAATCACTGTCCAAATTACTTAACCGAGCATATTGTCCAGAAATGCAACCTCGTTTGCCACTTGTTCAAGTGGAAACACCGGGTTGTCATTGTTCTCTGGAGACAACGGTGGGTGTCAAATTCTGAGCTGGTCTATTCTTCAGTGAAAGGGCCCTGCCCTTCCACCAAGCCCTTCTTCTCTCTAATTGGTTTTGTCCCTGGGCTCCTCCACCGTTTACGGGTAAGGCCCTCAGCTGAGACCAGCTCTGGCCTGCTCTCACTCAAAACCTGGCCTTCATCTTCCTGCCCAGGAGGCAAAGAGACCCCAGATCCGCTCCGCTCTTTCAGAATTCCGTCTCGTGTCTTGTGCCGCGGCAACGCATCAGACACACTCCCCCCATCTGCACTGGAAGCAAAGGCTTTCTTTTTTCCAAATCTTTCACTTCAAATCTAACAGTATTTCTCTACCGCACCCTGCGGGCCGGTACACCTCCCTCTGGAGTTGGGTTGGAAAGCAATATGCCAAGCACAAGGCAGGGCACAAGACGATCTGGCACAGAACAAAGAAACTGGGGAGGCTATATGCCAGATTACTGACGAGACAAAGAGGAACAGGTGAGACGAGAACACAATTCAGGTGTGGGAAAGTGGAGACACAAAATGGAGGGAGAGAAGAAAACCACTGAAACAAAATGCAAATAGAAACGGGAAACCAGGAAATCGGGACAGAGCCACGGGACATGACATTCCCATTCATATTGTTTCATATTGCTGTGTGTGTTACTTCCGCTGTTCCCCTTCCTTTCCACCTCCCTTTTGTTCTTCTTGTTTTCCACATTCCTCTCGTTCCATGTCATGTCTTTTTTTTTTAACCTCGTTTGTTTTTTTGTGTCGTGCAGGCTGGACGTGATTTCTTTGCTCGTTTCCTTTTTGTCAAAATTTTTGTCAAAGCCGAGAAATGTGAGTTTCAGGTCCCATCTGTGTCGTTTTTGGGCTTCATTATTGTCAAGATCCAGGCCGTGGTGGAGTGGCCCCGTCCTACTTCTCGAAAACATCTTCAACAATTCCTCGGGTTTGATAACTTTTACAGGCAGTTCATCCGTGGCTAGAGCCAGGTCGGCGCCCCACTCACTAACTTTACCTCCACCTCTGTCCCATTTGTTTGGTCTCCTGAAGCTTTTTCCACACTCAAATCCAGGTTCATCTCCACCTCTGTCTTGTCCCATCCTGAACCTAACCACCAGTTTGTGGTTGAAGTGGACACCTCGGATACTGGTGTGGAGGCTATCTTTTTCCAACGCTCGGGTGAGGATTCTAAAATTCATCAGTCTGCCTACTTCTCCCGCAGACTGTTCCCGGCTGAGCAGAACTATGACATGGGTAACCGCGAGTTCCTAGCGGTCAAGCTCGCCCTCGAAAAGGAGAAACACTGACTGGAGGTGGCAGAGCTTCTCTTTGTGGTATGGACCGACTATAAAAATTTTGAATACATTCAATCTGCCAAACACCTGTCCTCCCGCCAAGCCCGGTGGGCTTTGTTTTTCAGTCGTTTCCATTCCACCATCACTTACAGACCTGGTTCTCGTAACACTAAGCCCAATGCCCTGTCCCGCCTCTACTCCCTGAGTCTGTCTCCGAGTCCTGCATTTGGGTCCATTCCAGTTTTGGAAACCATAACAGTGTGTGCTTTTTCCCTGCCTGAAGGGAAGAATGAATGATTACTAACATAGCCGATAGAGGCAGGTTGGCATTTAAAACACCATCGCTATTGTTGCACACCATCAGAAAGCAAACCTATCTGAAGATGTCTAATCAAACAAAATACTGTTGCACATTCTCATGTCACATCTTTCTAGCAGGCATTTACACGATTAGCTCCCTTTCCCTCTCCTCAACCTGCACCCCCCGCCCCCCCAACCCAGTTCAGTTTCTCTCATTATCTATATCGGTTTCCTCTCAATTTATACAATTGTTCTTTGTCACATACGGTAAATGCAACTTCCTGTACCTATTTCTGTACCACTGGCTTTTTTTTTATCAGGCTTTTCTACGGCCTGTGTTTACTCTCCCTCTTGTCTCCGTGCTCTTTCTCGTTTCACACTCTTCTGCAGTTGCCATGGATGTTCCGTGACTTTGTCGCTGTCGTTTTCGCCGTGTTCCTCAACAGAAACATCGCCGTGCTAAGCTCATTCGTGAGAGAGGGAATGCAGAGGTAGGTTGTGACTGATCATCTCTGTGGGAATAACATCTAGACTAAAGACTTTCATATTCACCACTGAAATATTATCCAATGATATGGGTCGATGTGCATGCAGCACTGTATTACACAAATACCACAGAGCCATGTACCCTAGTTTAGCTATATCCCAACCAAGGGCATGCAAAGGATTGGTATTTCATGGTAGCTGATGTCAATTTTCTACTATTAATAATGGAAACAACAACAGCAACATCAGGTAATCAGTTCTACATCCATCTAATTTTCTCAATAAAACAAAATAAAAATCTGTTTTCATTTAATTTAACGTTTTTGTAATAGAGTGGAATCTCAGAGCAGAAACTTTAACTGCAGCAGTTAAAGTCCTCCTCGTTTTCTCCTCTCTTTTATGTTCAGTGTTATTAATCAGCCTCAGTGATCACAATCCCCTCAAACCCTCTCAACACTTTTTGTTTTAGTTCACCAGGTGAGAAAGGAAATGAACCCCCTTGACAGGAAATCAGAGCGTGTTTGCCTTTTTAGAAAACTAAAAGGGTTTGAAGCAATTGGCAGGCATGATTCATCCCCTCACCACAAAAGCAAGTGGTGAGGTGTATTTCTCACAATGCACCTCTACAAGCGTTCATAGTTTGTTCCTCAAAGAATGTCAAAGTTTACCATTTTTTCCATGTACCTGTCCTGTTCACCATCTTATGATAATGACTCAATGAAGGGCACCTAACTTCTCACCGTTCATCCCAAGCACTCTTGAGAGCACATTATTAATTGACCACCCAATGGGAGGCATGTTCACTGCAGGTAACATTATAAAACAATACTGGTGGAATAAACTTGGCATTTTTACATGAGAGGTCAGCTGAAACAATACACAAAACTCATGTGCTGATGAGAATCAGACAAATTAAGAAACTGTGGGTCCTCTGCTAAAACATTCCTCCACTGGAAACTGATTCTGGTCAGACCTGGGAGGTGTCCGCGTGTGCAACCACAAGTCCAATACTTGATACACACAGGAGAGACTTCAGCTACAGTTGAAGTCGAAAGTTTACATACACTTTAGTCAAATTCATTTAAATTCAGTTTTTCACAATTCTTGACATTTAATTCTAGTAAACATTCCCTGTCTTAGGTCAGTTAGAATCACGACTTTATTTTAAGAATGTGAAATGTCTGAATAATAGTAGAGAGAATGATTTGTTTCAGCTTTTATTTCTTTCATCACATTCCCAGTGGGTCAGAAGTTTACATACCATTGCCTTTAAATTGTTTAACTTGGGTCAAACGTTTCAGGGAACCTTCCACAAGCTTCTCACAAGAAGTTGCTGGAATTTTGGCCCATTCCTCCTGACATAACTGAGCCAGGTCTGTCGGCTTCGTTGCTCGCACACGCTTTTTCAGTTCAATTCTGCCCACAAATTTTTGATTAGATTGAGGTCAGGACTTTGTGATGACCACTCCAATACCTTGACTTTGTTGTTCTTTTTTAGCCATTTTGCCACAACTTTGGAAGTATGCTTTGGGTCATTGTCCATTTAAAAGAGCCATTTGCGACCAATCTTTAACTTCCTGGCTGACGTCTTGAGATGTTGCTTCAATATATCCACATAATTTTATTTCCTCATGATGCCATCTATTTTATGAAGTGCACCAGTCCCTCCTGCAGCAAAGCACCCCCACAACACGATGCTGCCACCCCCGTGCTTCACGGTTGGGATGGTGTTCTTCGGCTTGCAAGCCTCACCCTTTTCCCTCCAAACATAACGGTTCCAAACAGTTCCATTTTTGTTTCATCGGACCAGAAGACATTTCTCCAAAAAGTAAGATCTTTGTCCCCATGTGCAGTTGCAAACTGTAGTCTGGCTTTTTTATGGCGGTTTTTGAGTAGTGGCTTCTTCCTTGCTGAGAAGCCTTTCAGGTTATGGACTCATTTTACTGTGGATATAGATACTTTTGTACCGGTTCCCTTCAGCATCTTCACAAGGTCCTTTGCTGTTGTAGTGGGATTGATTTGCACTTTTCGCACCAAAGCACATTCATCTCTAGAAGACAAAACGCGTTTCCTGGTTTGTGGTCCAATGGTGTTTATACTTGGGTATGTTTATGACTACAACTGTACACAGAACTTATAGTCTACAGTCTTGGAGAAAATCGTGAAACACTGGGACGTGCTTGGCCAGCTGCATGCAGCAGATACAAAGTAAACATGGCAGAAAAGTTGCAAGCAATATTCTGAGGGTTTCTAATTGGAGTCCAGACTTTTCTCGCATGAAGTATCTGCAGGTCCTGGCAGCAGAAGAAGACTAATTTGTTGTGAATGATGTGCACAGTTAAAAATGAGCTAATAGCTGTCCTTGCAGGACATTTGACTTTAGTCAGCTGTGAGTGCCTTACTGTAAAGAACAGGCAGGACGAAAGCAAGAAAGAAAGACCATGGATTTCTGTGTTACCATATTTGAATAAGTACATGACTTGTGGCGTATAGGTCTACTATAAACGCATCTACAATAAAGTGCTGCAAAGAAGACGACGTCCAAGGAAAGTTTAAATTTGCAGGTTTTCTGTGCTAGGTCTATCAGCCCGCAGTTTCAAGCACTGCACGGCACCTGCAGCATCACTGCAGTCGTCCGGCGCACTGGCTACGCAGCTCAACCGGACGATAAATCGAAATAGCATTTTGTGCAGTTTTTTTGTAAGTTTTGTTTATCGTTTCTGGTGCACTAGGCTGGAATCTGGCTGGAATAGGCAGGGAGGGGGTGGGGACGGGGTTCACTGACGGCACAGCATGTAGCCAAAAATCACTGGCTTCAAATTCAACAATTGCAGTAGCCTATTTTGCAACACATTAATGTCATTTTGGAAGAAGATGTTGGACACGAGACGCGGAAGGAAATACCACATCTTGCTACAGTGTGCATTGCGTGCGCAAAGATCTGTCAATAGTTTTCGCGTTCATAGACCCCCAGCCCCCGCCTCTCTATAGAAAGCCTGAAGTAATGGGTTGGGCGTTTCATGCTAGAAAGGTTTGTTACAAGACGCTTAGATTCCGTTTACGGACAAAATGGTAAGTTTTTAAAAGCATTGTCTTCTTTCTTTCTTTATGCTTTTCAGTGTGTGTGTTATACGTAGCCTACTTTGTTGCTTTTATTTTGATGTTTAACGTAGACTGTATAGGCTACAAACATTTTTTGTTTAAAAATGTTTTTGTTTGGTCGAAGAGTTTTAAGAATGAGGTCCTCCAAGACACTTGAATAAGAAGAACAAGATGTTTTAAAATGTTTGGTGAAACGGGGGTAAGATGCTTAGCATAGGTTTTCAGCCCGTTTTCCAGTTATTTTTGTAACGTTACTACAGATGGAAATGCTTTGTCGAGTTTCTGATTTATCGCGCTTGATTGAAGTTAAAGGCACAAGACAGTCGTGTATTTAAGTTACCGTTAGACAAAGTTATTTATTTTGAATGTGAAGATTATACGTTGTAGTACACATTGATATTTAAGGAATTTAGCAGAGGCGTATCCAGTTTATTCAGAGCGATAAATGCATAGACTACATGCATGTTTAGACAAATAGCCTATGCTGATGGTGTAGCAGTCGATGTGCTACACTATTCCGTTACGTTTAAATGCTGTTATTGTTATTTTCATACGGGCTATCAACGTTATAAATAAGTTCACCGTTACATTTATATGTAGTGTAATCGGCTGCGGGCTTCATCAAGTTTATTTTTATTTTTATTTTTGGCCAGTGTAGGACACCCAATAGCTAATTGGACATCAATAATCTCACAACCTTACCATCAAGCAACCTATTTTAAAACGTACAATTTAATATTAAAATCTGCCTATCGTACTGTAATATTGTAGTAGTCTACTTTTGCGTAGTTCACGTGTTGTTTGAGCTGTTTCTCAACTGTGGTAATGGCAGAGGTAACAGTGATCATGCTGACAAACACGAAAATAAATTTAGCAATTTCAGTGATTTTACCAATTCATCTGCTGGCTAGCTGCTACTTCAAATTAATTTATGTGTTGCAAGGATAGGTTAGGCTTCAGGTTTTCTGTACCATTTATAAAAAAGAAGGTGTCAACAATCAGTTGAGCTTTACTGGTAAAAATGCTATATTTTATAAAGTGTCAGTCACTGGCAATGGGGACATTATTAATTGTATGAAATTATGAATTGTATGAAAAAACACCTGCCCTATAGGCTAAAACTGTGGGGGTTGAGTTACTGTAGGCCTGCTCTGCTCGAACTTTCTGTAGCATATAGTGGCTTGGAACATTTCTCATAAAAATAGCGTTAATTCTGAGAAAGAAATTCAAGCTTTCAACCTCAATGAAACTCTTGCACTGTGAGATGTGCCGTGCACAAGATGCACACGGTCGACTGGTTCACCCTGTGGTTTTTTTTCTTTTTCTTTTTCAAATGCATGCAGAGGTGTACGCTGTTTTTTAATAATTTTTTAATTATAATTATATATATTTTTTGCATTATGATTGTGACAAAACAGCCATTGGGTGACTAGTGTGTGGATGGATGGGATCGTAGTCTGCTTGCACGAGCTACATGTGAAGTGTCCTCCTCAAACTCAATGTCTGTGTGAGCTAGCCAGTGGATTAAAGAAACAGGGGCTTGACATTTTTAGTTGTGGATGAGAGCATCTTTCTGTGCCCTCTCAGGTTGACAGAGGAGATTGCAGTGGTAAGCATGGCCACACAAACTGAGCAATCCAAGTTGTCAGAAAATAGGGGTAAAATAATAAAAACAAAAATGCAACATGAAAACCATGGATTGTGGTGTACATTCTCTCTAGTTAGCAGTTTTTCTAGTTAATCTGTATAATATCATATTGTTGACATGTCCATTACTACAGTATTTAAGGAATAAAGGCAATTGAGTTTTACAGAGATTCAGTCTACTCATGTTTTTGTATGTGCAGGTTGCGGACACAAAGATCACCTTCTTTATAGACGGGATGTCATTTATTTTGGAAAATTGGACCGATTACGACAACTACAGTGACTATGAAGGTGATGCGTGTTGCAAGGGGGCAATGTGCACCCAGCGGAGCAGCATGCAGTTCGAGGCGGTCTTCATCCCCGTCCTTTACTCTGTGGTGATGGTTCTGGGCCTGCTGGGGAACGGGCTGGTCCTGGCGGTCTTGGGACAGCTCCGGCGGGGGTGGAGCGTCACCGACACCTTCATCCTGCACCTGGCGGTGGCGGACACCCTGCTCTTGCTCACGCTGCCGTTCTGGGCGGCACAGGCCGCCAACGGGTGGAGTTTTGGCACTCCCCTGTGCAAGTTGACGGGGGCGCTCTTCCAGGTATGGGGGCACTGGTTCCAGCTGGCCTACACTCCTACTTTCAACAGCCCGTTTTTAAATGTGAAATAGTGATGCATACATTTTTGGCACTTGCAACCACCTGTAACAACGATGATAGAGTGTGAATTTGCAAAATGCTGTATCTAAATTAGCGTGTGATTTAAAAGGAAGTGTGGTAATACTTGAATTATATGCCATAATGCCTGCATAATGCTGTCATAAGCATGACATAACACCTGTCATAACATATTGTCACAATACTAAATAGAAAAGACTAAATAACTGATCCCATGGATACGCTTTTATCTCTCTCTCTTTCTCTCTCTCTTTCTCTTTCTCTCTCTTTTTCTCACTCTCTTTCTCTCTTTGTCTCTCTCCCTCCATCCTCGCCAGATTAACTTCTATTGTGGGATTTTTCTGCTGGCCTGCATCAGTCTGGACCGCTACGTGTCCATCATCCACGCCGTCCAGATGTACTCGCGCAAGAAGCCCTGGCTGGTGCAGACCAGCTGCCTGTGCGTGTGGATCCTCTGCCTGCTGCTGTCCATCCCCGACTGGGTCTTCCTGCAGGCGGTGAAGGACGAGCGGAGGGGCAACAGGGTGGAGTGTGTGCACAACTACCTGCTGTACTACAAGACCACCGAGGACTGGCGCCTGGCCTCCCGGCTCCTCTACCACGTTGTCGGCTTCCTCCTCCCGTCCGCCATCATGGTCTTCTGCTATTCCTGCATCCTGCTCCGGCTCCAAAGGGGTAGCCAGGGTCTCCAGAAGCAGAGGGCTATTAGGGTGATCCTGGCGCTGGTGGTGGCCTTCTTTGTCAGCTGGACGCCGTACAACGTAGCCCTGATGGTGGACACGCTGCATGACAGGGAGGCCATCGAGGACACGTGCGACACCCGCACCGCCCTGGACGTCTCGCTGACCGTCACCTCCTCCCTGGGCTACGCGCACTGCTGCCTGAACCCGGTGCTGTACGCCTTCGTGGGCGTGAAGTTCCGCCGCCAGCTGGTGAAGCTGCTGAAGTTCCTGGGCTGTCGGCTGAAGGGGCAGGTCCGGCCGGGGTCGGGGTCGCGGCGCACCTCCGTGTGGTCAGAGTCTGGCAACACGTCCACCTCGGGCATCTGAGGACATTCGTCACTGCGTCCTGCACCTGTGGCTTAGTCGAGGGCGGGAGAGTAGAGCCGTGTTTTAGAGACTCGACATGTAACTGGTCTGTAGGCTGCCAGGTGGGGTTCTGTTGTTGACACAGATAAACAAACAGAACTTAATTCAGTATGTAGGCAGCGTTATAATGTGAAAATAGGTCATATAAATGGATCATGTGAAATAAATATAAGGTGTAGAAAATGGCATGTAAATGTACATTGGCTAAGCTAATAATAATAATAATAATAATAATATGTATGTTTGAGAGGGAGGCGGCACGGTGGTGCAGTGGTTAGCACTGTCGCCTTACAGCAAGAAGGTACCGAGTTCGAATCCCGGCCGAGGGCCTTTCTGTGTGGAGTTTGCATGTTCTCCCCGTGTCAGCGTGGGTTTCCTCCGGGTACTCCGGTTTCCTCCCACAGTCCAAAAACATGCAGGTTAGGCTAATTGGAGACTCTAAATTGCCCATAGGTGTGAATGGTGTGAGTGCTCTGTGATGGATTGGCGGCCTGTCCAGGGTGTATTCCTGCCTCTCGCCCAATGCATGCTGGGATAGGCTCCAGCACCCCCCGTACCCTGAATAGGAATAAGCGGGTTGATGGATGAGGATGATGATGATGATGATGTTTGAGAGGGGGAAATCGTGTAAAAAAACAAATAACAAAGGGGTTTGCTGGTTTTCACAATGCAAAATGGAAAATATAACCGTACGCTCTAAATGGAGGTGATTTTGACCAGTATGGGTCAGCAAGAGGAAACCAGTGTCTGTATACAGCATGATTACTTATTTAGATTTTTTTATATTTGATACGTTTTTGAAATGCAACTGTTACATATACCGAATGGAAGAAAACATGTTTTTTTTATAATAGTTACTGCATTTGGCATCTATCGTGTTGATAATAAGGTGTAGAAGGTACAAGACTATCTTGTTGATAATAATATCAAAGGTGTAGGAGGTACAAGACTGTTCACACTGACAAGACAGATTAGGAAGGTCCTGCCATGGGTAAACCTTTAATGTACAATGACTGATTCTCAATCATGTGTTTAAAAAGTTAGGTTTTATACTAATTCTGCTTTAAGTTTTTATCTACCAGCTGCCTCTCATTGACCCTTTATATTGTGCATAGTCTGGTGCTGTTTGCTTGTTGCCTAAGAAGGATTTGTGTGAATTTTGCAGAAGCATTTTTGGTAGAGGTCGCGGGTCGCGGCGCACCTCCGTGTGGTCAGAGTCTGGCAACACGTCCACCTCGGGCATCTGAGGACATTCGTCACTGCGTCCTGCACCTGTGGCTTAGTCGAGGGCGGGAGAGTAGAGCCGTGTTTTAGAGACTCGACATGTAACTGGTCTGTAGGCTGCCAGGTGGGGTTCTGTTGTTGACACAGATAAACAAACAGAACTTAATTCAGTATGTAGGCAGCGTTATAATGTGAAAATAGGTCATATAAATGGATCATGTGAAATAAATATAAGGTGTAGAAAATGGCATGTAAATGTACATTGGCTAAGCTAATAATAATAATAATAATAATAATAATAATATGTATGTTTGAGAGGGAGGCGGCACGGTGGTGCAGTGGTTAGCACTGTCGCCTTACAGCAAGAAGGTACCGAGTTCGAATCACGGCCGAAGGCCTTTCTGTGTGGAGTTTGCATGTTCTCCCCGTGTCAGCGTGGGTTTCCTCCGGGTACTCCGGTTTCCTCCCACAGTCCAAAAACATGCAGGTTAGGCTAATTGGAGACTCTAAATTGCCCATAGGTGTGAATGGTGTGAGTGCTCTGTGATGGATTGGCGGCCTGTCCAGGGTGTATTCCTGCCTCTCGCCCAATGCATGCTGGGATAGGCTCCAGCACCCCCCGTACCCTGAATAGGAATAAGCGGGTTGATGGATGAGGATGATGATGATGATGATGTTTGAGAGGGGGAAATCGTGTAAAAAAACAAATAACAAAGGGGTTTGCTGGTTTTCACAATGCAAAATGGAAAATATAACCGTACGCTCTAAATGGAGGTGATTTTGACCAGTATGGGTCAGCAAGAGGAAACCAGTGTCTGTATACAGCATGATTACTTATTTAGATTTTTTTATATTTGATACGTTTTTGAAATGCAACTGTTACATATACCGAATGGAAGAAAACATGTTTTTTTTATAATAGTTACTGCATTTGGCATCTATCTTGTTGATAATAAGGTGTAGAAGGTACAAGACTATCTTGTTGATAATAATATCAAAGGTGTAGGAGGTACAAGACTGTTCACACTGACAAGACAGATTAGGAAGGTCCTGCCATGGGTAAACCTTTAATGTACAATGACTGATTCTCAATCATGTGTTTAAAAAGTTAGGTTTTATACTAATTCTGCTTTAAGTTTTTATCTACCAGCTGCCTCTCATTGACCCTTTATATTGTGCATAGTCTGGTGCTGTTTGCTTGTTGCCTAAGAAGGATTTGTGTGAATTTTGCAGAAGCATTTTTGGTAGAAGTTTCATTGTTATGTTATTTCAGAAATTGTGGTACTTTTTAACTGATTAAATGATAGTTTATCTTTTCTCTCGTTGCTTTTGAAAAAAAAAGCTTTATTATTTTTGGTTTTATATTTTTGTTTCTCATTTTATCAGGTAAAATATTTCAATCTCTGGTTTGAAAGCTTTGTGATACAAAATGTGCAATTCCATGTGAAAACTATTTGAACCATTAAAACAAAAGGTACTGTGTTTTTTATATAATTGTTCATGCTAAACCTTTCAAAATTCTAATAAATTAGTTTTGAAAATAATTATATTTTTTTTTCCGGCTTCATGTTTTTTTTGTTGATAATCTAAGCGAGCAGGGAGGAGTGATACTGTGCAGTAGGTGATGGACCAAGTATAAAATGCATTATTCTTCAGTTACTAAAGTTCTGCTTTCTTAAGAGACCAGTGGCCTACAACATTGAAGGTGAACCTCACCAAGTAAGGTAAGTGCCTAATAGCAATTTAAAGTCCTGCTATGGGGGCTGTTTATGACATGCAGATCTCCCCTCCCCTGCTCTTTTATTATATTTTATCATTTATGAAAGATCTGATATGAAACCTCAGGAAGAAACTTTACAAGATGAGATCTGGTTTTAAATTTCCCCCAACGTAAGATCAAGCTATGATTGCTGCTTCTGTGGTTTTCCGAACTGAGAGAGAAGGCAGGAAAGAGGTTCGTGGTTCAGCGAGACTAAAAGTTCCACCATGTCTCTGCCAAAAACAAGAATGACAAAGGAGAGCTGATGTAAAATGGTACCCACAATGATATGAACTTTAGTTCAATCGATGTTAAGAAACAACTCACAATATTAGTGCGTTTTTTTATAATCATATAGAAATGCATGTGGAAATCACATGACTGTCCCCCCATGGTGATATGGACCATCCAGATTTCCCTAGGAATGTCAACTTTTTTTGTTTTGGTTGGTCACTACCTTATTTTTACTTTGTGGTTATGTTATTACTACCGGTATGTTGTCAGCAGGGGAAACGTGACTCTTCTGAGCTGAAAGTTCCTCTTGGTCCGAATGGAGATGACAGGCCTGGGGTGGAGCATCGTAGGCTAGCACACAGTGAACCCTGTCCATGCACCCTGTGACCTCTCCACCCAGCAGACCCTGAGTCAGCGTGCGGCACGACTCATTCATTGCAGACCCATCTCTTTTTCTTCTAATCTTAAAATAACATGCGGTAGGCTGGTTGTCCTTCCGGAAAATGAAATTTCAAATGTGGGAGGCAACAGAGAAACATGGTGATGAGATGGGCAAGGCGAGGCATTTAGATTTATTTAAATCTGTCCTACTGAAGTCTAAATCTATGATATACAATTCCCTCCTTCTGATGCACCATAAAACATTACGCAGAACACTTTTTTTTATGAGAAACAGTGACTCATGCCAGCATTGCCCCATAGCAGACAGTTTATCTATGCACTTTATATATACTATATCTATGCACTCTCGCACTGCCAACCAGTCTTGTACTTCTGGACCACAGTCACATCTACATGATCAATTGTCTTGGGCCACAGTATCATTAGCATACATTTTTAAAAGATCACTATGATCAATAATCTGACTGATTTTCTGAAAAATGGGATTTCCTTACTCAATTTTACGCAACATAAATAGACTTACTTAACTTCAACTCTTCATGGTCTTTAGAAGCATGAATAATGTTACCTGTATTCAGCCACTACTTTGATCCATAGATTTTTGTTGGGGGGGTTACGTGTCGTGCGGTAAATATATCTGGAGTTTGCTCATTTTCTTCTTTGGCTGCAGAAACAGTTGTGAGCACTTGGCGCAGGCCCGCTACTAACTGGCTCCAGCCGTTTTCACTGCAGTCTGTTTGAAGCTGCCTGAAGTGGCGGTAGTGTGAACAACAGCGTTGCCTAAAGGGGAATTTCCCGCTCATCAGTCAACCACTCCTGTGGTCAATGTGCAGTCTGCCGATCCCACGTGTGCAGATCTCTGGTGAGGTAACGACACGACTCAACCGGTGGCTGTTTGTATTTTAGACAACACCTGGGTTAGCACCTGGACCCTCCTGAACTGGCAAGATGCCATAGCGATAGAATGAGCCTACAATTGTCATTGCTTATTCTAAGTTGTGGGGGGAAAGGAAAAGGGGGGAATAAATTGTGTTGGGCTGCAATTAAGTGCTCAAAAATTTGGTATAAAAATAAATGTACACAGCAAAACTGTCGGTGTAAATGTAACACTGCTGGTGTACATTTAACACCCTAGGGTGTTTATATGAGTCCACTCTAGGGTGTTAAATGTACACCACCATTTTTACTGTGTAGTATTATTATTATTATTATTACAAATATTGGAACATGTAACATTTTTAGAGTGAAATTGTTTTATTAACCTATTTCAGCCAACACTACCAGTAGTTTGGACAGCAGTGCAAGGATATCAGGTGCTGCTCCTGGGGAACACATGCTCAGGCCTTTTCTCCTTAACTGCATGAACTGCTAAACATCGGATTAACCCAGTCTCTCCGAATCGAGTCACGGCACATGGGCACGTCAGTACTCATTTGTTTTACTTCCCGTTTTCCCACTGCATACGTTGCTGTGCTTAACAGAAATGCCCAGCTTGCTGCTGGCAGCTCTGAATGTGCTCACTGTTTGTGTCACCTCAGATTAGATTTGCCCAGTTCTTCCACCGCCACGTCTGCTATCAGAGTAGCCTACATTTTGCATGATTTATGACATTAGCGTGGAGCACCTGCAACTGAAGCCAGCTTTTTTCAGAGACTGCAGCCAGAAACAGATGGGGCAGCATGCACATTGAATGGACACTGTGTCCCAAACGCATTCAAAGCAAGAGCTCAGGGGAACAAGGTGAGAGTTTCTGCCAAACTGGATTTCAGAATGCAATTGACACAACCTCAGGGTATGTACAAAATATCAAAGCAGAACTTCTACCTAACTGCCATTTCCTAACAAGCTATGGCAATGAATATGTGTTTATTGTTTTCTCAAATTCCGCATGTTAAAATTGCTATACCTTCCTAAGACCCGGCAGTTAAAGTTTGTCCCCTGTAGGGGACATGAGTCTCTGGTCTTAATCTCAAGAACCATAATAATACTATGCTGAAACCTACGCTACAAAAGACATGCAACAAAAATAAAATAAATAATATTTTTGGAAATATTTTCACTGCAACATGCTCTTGGCATCCAAGACAATTGTGACAATTGCCACGTATCATATAAAAGGGTTGTTCTTCCTCAGACACCCAGAAAGCAGACCCTGGAAACTCATCATGTAGACTAGCTGTCTGTTACCTGGCTGTACTGTGCCTTCTGGTTTCTGCTGGAAACCTGTTCCTGGTCATCCACTGTGAGTCTCCTGTCGTCTTTTATACGTGCGTGGGCTGTGGGGGCTCACATTATGCTTGTCATTTTCTCTTCAGTTGGGCAGTATTTTTTTCTAAAAATGATTTCATGAAAGTCTATATGTGCTGTACTGAAACAGCCAAACACATTCCCCAGATGTAGATGTTACTAGTTGCTCCTGGCAATGGTATTACTGGTCATTCACATTGTATTACACTGTTAGTGTTGAATTTTTTTGGTTTTAATTCCTGTCACACTCCTCAATGAGCCCAGTGGTGCAGATCAACAGCAGCTTCCAGTCCTGGTCAGACTCCCAGAGAGGACAAGCCGGAGAGCTGTCACAGAAGTACAACACCCTGAACCTCACCTATTCCAGCCTCTTTCTAAAATTCCCTGAGCTGGATAAGTACTGCCCCGTCACCAACAAGACATCCAAAGGTGAGTTCTGCTATGATTTTACCATCACAGAGAGTTTCTTTCTCTGCAAGAACATTGCTCATCTCTCCATTGTCTGGCAGTGTTTGCTCAGTGAGGCTTTTTTTTTACATTACAGACATATTCTACAATAGATTGAGTTAATTTTTTGTTTCAAAATTCTACACAAATTGGCCCCTAATGACAAAGTGAAAACATGTTTTTTGAAATTTTTGCAAATGTATTAGAAATCGAAAACTGAAATTTCTCATTTACATAAGTATTCATACCGTTTGCTTGAACATATTTTTAAAGTATCATATTTAATATTTGGTCGCATATCCTTTGCATGCTGTTACTTCCTGAAGTCTGTGACCAATCAACATCAAAAGACTCTCGATATCTTATTTTCAGGTACTGTTACAAGCGATACTATAACCTCTCTGCATTTGAACTGATCTCTATGAGAATTGGGTGAGACTAGATTCAGCTGTAAATTACACTGGTACAGTATGGAACACATGACTGGCGAAATGGTTGTACATCATCAAAGGTCTAAGCTATCAAACGAGCCCCAAACCATCACTCTGTTGCCAGATATGGAGTAGATGTGGATGGATCCCTTTAAGGGTTGTTTCTCCTGACTTTTTTCCCCAGAGTTCTATAGAAAAATGAATCAGGAGAAATAACCCTTGCAGTGATCCATCCACATCTACTCCATATCTGGCAACAGAGTGATGGTTTGGGGCTTGTTCGATAGCTCAGACCTTTGATGACTTACAGCCATTTTTTAGACAAAAAATGAACTCAATCTATTGTAGAATATGTCTGTAATGTAACAAAACGTGGAGAAGGTGAAAGGGGTGTTCAGACTTTCCGGCTTGACTGTAGTTCAGCAAACTGCTGCCATATGGAACTGAATCCATGTTGATTTTTCACTTCTGTTAGAAAACTGTAAAGCTTACCACTAAGGTTACAAATTTTTCCTGTAGTTTGTAGTTTGCTGACTTTGTGGATATTAGCGAGTAGTGTTGATACTGTAGACTTGTCCACCATAACTCCTCTTAATAAACGATGACTTTGTTCGCGTCTAATCAGATATTTAACCTGGGAAAAAATTTTCCCACACCCGTTCCACTTTTACAGAGCGGACATGTAGAGGCTGTCCGGAGGGATGGGAGCTTTTTGGTGAGAAGTGCTTCCTCTACTCCGATGACCGGCAGGACTGGAAGACAAGTCAGTGCCATTGCATGTCTGAGGGTGGCCACCTAGTGGTCATCGAGAATGAGGAGGAACAGGTAGGAGGCACCAGCACCACTAACTCTGCTTTCTCAAATAATAGTAATAGTAATAGTAATAATAACTTTGTTCATATAGCACCTATCATGCATACAGCTCAAAGTGCTTTACAATAAGAGATAAGTTTTTAAAAAAGGACAAAACAAACCATTAATATAAATTACAAAATAAGTTAATTAAGTGACCATTTATAAGGATGAGATTTTAAAAGGGATTTAAAAACTCAAATGGCTTCACATTTCAGAATTTAAAAAAGACAAAAACAAATGTATCTAATCAGGGAGACCGTTCCAGAGTCTAGGGGCCTTAACTGAAAAGGCAGGTCCCCCTTAGTCCTCAATATAGACTCTGGAATAGTCAGGAGATTTTTGTTGGCTGACCTCAATTCTTTATTTGGATAATAGGGGGTTTTAAGAGTTCAGTACTTGAAGACTTCAGTAACTGATGCTAAGTTCAAAGTACATTTTTCCAGTATAGACCTCTCATTACAATCATAATATTCCAAACCCCTCTTTAAAATACTTGTTTATTTATACAAAATGACCATTTAGCAGACACACCTATCCATAGCAACTTTCTAATTTTTGCATAGTGACAATGGCATTTGGTGACAGTGGCAGTGTCCTACCTGGGAATCAAACCTGCATCCTTTAGGTCACAAGCCCAATTCCCTAACCATTACACCACGCTATCGCCCCAGTCGTCATTCGACTTTTTGCTGTTAGATTCTGAACTCCAAATTTGGGTCAATTGATGGTATAGGCAGTGCTCTAAAAAGTAGCAATTGATCTTGTAAGGGCACATTTTTCATATACACCATGACATGTCTCGACCCGTTTCCCAAGTGGAGGGTGTTGATTGGTTCCTGGATGTTTCCTTTCCGCAGGTGTACCTGTGGAAGAAGGCCAAAGCCTTGAGCCAGGGGGACTCTTACTGGATCGGTTTGCATGACTCCAGCAGTGGGGGCTGGCAGTGGGTGGACAACACCTCCATGGCAGATGGTGTACAGTAAGAGCGGACGCCTCCGCCGGTTTTACAAAGGGAAAACACGCCAGTTTTATCATAGGTGGCTAATTACAAGTCTTTCCACCACAATACAAATCAAGGCGCACAGGACAGACGGAAAATTCCTAAAATCGCTAAGCTCATGCAGCCAGAACTAAATAAACACTCTGTGCCCCCCCTTATAATGAAACAAGATGAATAATAAAAAGAATGCTACACTGTTTACATGGCAGACTTAGGTCATCCTGCTGTGCCCTCCACTATAGATAGTTGCAGTAATTCTAACCTAAAGGTTGCAGGTTCGATTCGATTCAGGTAGGACACTGCTGCCGCACCCTTCAGCAAGGTACTTAACCTGAACTTCTTCAGTATATAAATTATTGAGCTGTATAAATAGATATGTTAAATGCAAATGTTGTGCAAGTCGCTCTGGATAAGACCGTCTTGCAAATGTCACTAATTTAAGGTAAATACAATCCAAATTGATACTGCTATTCCTTCTACTCATAACAGTAGCTTTAATTATAAGTAGATGTATCATTATAGATAACATTAACCCAACACACAATGCTAATTGCCCCCTAGGTTCTGGGGTTACCTGCGTGAGAGAGGGGACTCCGGAGAGCTCTGCGCTCGACTGTCTCCTAGCAACAACTACAAGAAGGATTGGTACAGCGTCGTCTGCACAAGTTCCTTGAAGAGGGTTTGCGAGAGGAGATCGAGAAGTCTGCTCTAATGGAGGATTGGTCTGTTTTAGCGCGATCACAGGCAGGTGAAGGTTATGCGACTGGGCTCACAGAGGCGGCCGTGGGACAAACAGCCAGCTCTAAAAGTCATTGTAGAAAACGATTTACATGTTAAGAACATACGTTGTATTCACAGAATGTCAATAAGCAATGGCCCCGAGGACTACACATATTGACAGAGTAGACCAATTCGACCCACTGAATATTATTTCAATGAAACATCCTCTGTCATTTCAGGGGACTAGCATGTGCACACCCTGAAGCTAATACAGGAGCAAGCCTTTGCGTTGTTTTCACAACTGCAGTCGATCAGCGGAGCTGTGAGCCAAGGCTAACATTTTATTCAACAGCCTTATTATAAAAAAAACATTTGCACGGTTAACGGTCTGATGACATCGCATCGTGTGACTTTGTACAACATACTTAAATAATATGGAATGTGTCTTAAAATACATGTTTAAAATAAATTCTTGCTGCATATGGTGCATTGAATTGACAAAATACCTGTAGATGAGAATATTAATTGGTCCACAGCGCCACCCTTTGCATCCAAATGGAACACAATGCACTGAAAATGTAGCCCCTAGCCCAGAATGCAGTAACGTTAGGCTACACTGAATTTGTTTACCTGATCCTCCTTTAAATTCTTGCATTGTAATTATAAAACCACGTAAACATTCTCCGTGGGCACTTTTGTAAATTGTTCTGCTAAACGTCTAAATGCAATGCAAAAGTGAACGAACAGCAGCACATCCAAAACGAAAATGCTCATACTTCATTATTTTTTCCCGACACGCCTTGAGGTCTAATGTAGCTACACTTCACCCAACCCCCCTCCAAGTTTAAAAAAAAAAAATCTAACCGCCATAGCAAAAACGCATAGCATTTCGTGTGTGATTTAATCTTTGTATATTACAATTACGAAACTTCTGTGAACCAGGAACCACTTTTAAAAAAACATCACAATTATTAGCTGGCGATTAAGCGCAGCGACGTATGAAAGAACGTTCTGGTCTTTTTCAAACATTTAACAACTTTCTTGTTCCTAATGAAGCAACAAACCTTCCTACTATAAATCATGTCAGTTCATTTTTACACAAGCATATCGAACAAAGATTTCGGAAAAGGCTAATACAAACTGAATTTATGCAGTTTAGTTAGTTAAGTTATAGAATGGACACATTTGCGATTCTGGGAATCATTAAAGTGGCTCTTAAAAGAGCCTTTATATTCGGAGAGAAAAGGTCAAATCGAAGTCATTTAAGCACGCTCGCCACGGATACGCCGAGCTAGCTGGATGTCTTTGGGCATGATGGTCACTCTTTTGGCATGAATGGCACACAGGTTGGTATCCTCGAAGAGACCAACCAGATATGCCTCGCTGGCCTCCTGCAGAGCCATAATGGCCGAGCTCTGAAAGCGAAGGTCGGTCTTGAAGTCCTGGGCGATTTCCCTCACCAGGCGCTGGAAGGGCAGCTTGCGAATCAGCAATTCAGTGGACTTCTGATAGCGCCGGATCTCCCTCAGGGCTACAGTACCAGGCCTGTAACGGTGAGGTTTTTTCACACCGCCAGTAGCTGGGGCGCTTTTACGTGCAGCTTTGGTGGCAAGCTGCTTTCTGGGAGCCTTACCGCCAGTGGATTTACGCGCTGTCTGCTTAGTTCTTGCCATTTCAAATAAGTTCTTCTGCTGAAAATCAGAAAATGCAGTTTAAGCGCGTTACACTGTCTTATAAAGTATAATGGTCTCAAACTGATTGGATACGGTTTTACGGATTTCCTATTGGCCGGCTCTCAACCTTACCCGCCCTTTGCCCGTGACCGTTGGATATTTTCCTTAACTTCGAATACCGCCTAAAATTTAAATTTCTACGTCGACCGCCTCCTTTCTCTTGCCCGCCTTTTACTTTGTTCAAAACTCCATTTTATATCCTCTCGCGCTATTTTGTGAACAGGTTTAAATAATTTGAAAGAACTGTATTGTGAGCGTTTAGTTTTATTTTAAATCCCGTATCTACATTTATCATATGTAAAAACAAAAATAATTTTTAAAATGGCCACAAGATTTAAAACGAATTATTACTGAAGCTGTAACTGTAATAATGGTGGTGTCTTGTGAACATAAAATTGATTAACGATAACTTACATCACTGCTACAATGAACTCAAATCGTAGGGGCACATCACAACGCTCGGGAAAGAAAAAAAACATTTAAATTATTTACATGTGTTCCTAGAATTGGCTTAATACTCGCTTCTGAGTCTTACGCGTTACAAAGGGCTTTAATGTTGCTAGTAATACCCTTTTGTTTATTCTCTAAAGGTTTAAAAGTGATAATGTTAGCTAGCTTCCGCTTGACAAAACAGCGGTTGGGGAAATTTCACTTTCTGCTTCAGTGCCTTAAACTTCTTAACTTGTGCCTCTCCAGAAAGTGAACGGATAAAATGTTAGCATGAAGCGGTCCATGTAGCTGTAACATTCGCTGATTTTACAGGTATCAAAAAGAGATTAAAGAGTGTATTAGCAGGAAGAGTTAGCTAGCTAGCTAGGTCACTGCACTCACGCCATTGATCAGTGTCACTTGCCTACTTTGCTTCAGTACCGAGTTGTCCCGACTACGAGTGCAAATTAAGTCGGTTGTCGATTACGATGCAGTTAAAAGGAATTAGCTTTTTATTATAAGCTAAGTGGCTATGAAAAGAGCCTTTGGGGTTGGGATCAGAATTTTTAAACTGGTATGCTTCGGTTGTGATGCGCTTTAAAATGGTAGAAAATTAGCTTTTCAGATAAGTGGTTGGCTCTGAAAAGAGCCTTTGGTTTGGGGTATCAGTCGAATTGTTTACTTTTTGGGTGTCCTCTTTTTGGGCAGCAACACGGCTTGAATGTTGGGCAACACGCCTCCTTGAGCGATGGTGACACCGCTCAGCAGTTTGTTCAGCTCTTCATCGTTGCGGATGGCAAGCTGCAGGTGACGGGGGATGATACGTGATTTCTTGTTGTCCCGGGCAGCGTTTCCAGCCAACTCGAGAATTTCGGCTGTCAGATATTCCAGCACAGCAGCCAAGTACACCGGCGCTCCAGCGCCTACTCGCTTAGCGTAGTGTCCTTTGCGGAGCAGCCTATGGACACGACCAACTGGGAACTGCAGTCCAGCCCTAGTAGACCGTGTCCTAGTCTTGGCTCTTAATTTCGCACTCTTGCCTCTTCCACTCATGATGCACACAATCAGTTGTTTGACTCTGGCCCAAGCAGCCGCTGTAGTCGTTATCACATAAATGTGCTATATTTCATTGGTTGCAGCATCTATCTAAATTTCATCCAATCAAGATTTGGCGCCCAAACTGCGGACCAATAGCAACGTTTTTTAGCAGTGGGGAAACGTCATGTGTGTTTTTGTGCTTTAGAAAATGTAGGCTACTCAGGACGCCAAGTCACGCCAAATATATTTGTGATTAGTTTTAGCACTCTGTCTAGTCTCATATTTTTACTCTGCCATGTTTGTATATTTCTGTTTCTAAACATATATTTTGTATATGTTTGTAAAATACACTATTGGGTTGAACTCTGATTTAATTTGTGGATATTACCTCATCGGAATTCCAAAGATAAAAAATATTTAACTGAATATCAAATGCCTTCCATGGCCTGCACAATCACCAGATCTAAACATAATTTAACCTTTGTGGGAAGTTCTGGAGCGCAGAGTGCAAACTAGATTTCCACCTCCTTCATCCCTCAAAGAACTCGAGACTGTCCTTGAACAATGGGCCAATATCCCATTACACACAGTTCAGAAAATTGTATGACAGCATTTAGATTTGAAACTGTTTTGAAGGCAAATTATGGGCCGTTAGTTACTTGATATTCACTTTCCGATATTTTGTTCACCTCCTGTGTGTGTGTGTATATAATATTGTGTTCACATTTTTTTTTTAAAGTAGTTCAAGAATCTTGCATTATTATAATGCTGGCAAGAAGTCCACAGGAGCGGTGACAGTTAGCGCCATTCTGGATTGAAATTAAATTACCACAAGATGCTGAAAAAAATTATGATTGTAGTTCTCCTTTTCGCCACCGATATTGCTATTGGCCGATGTGGGTATGTGTCATTGTAAGCGTTCGTTGTTTTGATTGGATAAAAACGGACAGGTTTTGTAGCCAATCAACACATGGTATGCCCTATAATAAAACCAGTCGACGCAAGAATATTTCATTTCTGAGATTAGAAATTTACAGTAAAGATGAGTGGAAGAGGCAAAGGTGCGAAAACAAAGGCTAAGGCGAAGTCTCGTTCGTCTCGAGCTGGACTGCAGTTTCCTGTTGGTCGTGTCCATAGGCTGCTCCGCAAAGGACACTACGCTCAGCGCGTAGGTGCTGGAGCGCCGGTGTACATGGCTGCTGTGCTGGAATATCTGACAGCCGAAATTCTCGAGTTGGCTGGGAACGCTGCCCGTGACAACAAGAAAACACGTATCATCCCCCGTCACCTGCAGCTTGCCGTCCGCAACGACGAGGAGTTGAACAAACTGCTGGGCGGTGTCACCATCGCTCAAGGAGGCGTGTTGCCCAACATTCAAGCAGTGTTGCTGCCCAAAAAGACGGAGAGGGCACCCAAAAAGTAAACCATTCGACTGATTCCCAAACCAAAGGCTCTTTTCAGAGCCACCCACTTATCTGAAAAGCTAATTTTCTACCATTTTAAAGCGCGTCATAACTGAAGCATACCAATTTACAAACCATGCAAACTAAATCATTGCTCTGAAATGAAACTCATTTACATGTTTCGCGTAATTGTACATTTGATCAACCAATCAGGACAATCTATTGAAGCAAACTATTACTGCCATTACACTAGTCTGAGATTAGTTGCTGGACTATAGGGTACCATGAGGGGGGAAATTAGTAATACGACTCCCGTTGAAACCAGCAAAGTTAACGCTTGTATTACTGCTATAACTCCAGTGATATAGTGTGTGTGTGTGTATATATATAATCATCAATTCAGTCTCGAGGGCATTTTGGGCCATACAGGAGTCAAAACTCAATGTGCCAGTTTTCTCGAATTCGCCAGTGTGTGATCTGCATACTAGGATAATAGCGCAATTTGCATTAACCAAGGGAGGTTCCTTCGACCTAAAATAAAAGCCGCGACAAGACAAAGAGGGGGTGCCAAATGTTTGAATTTTCGGCGGTAGACAAATGGGAGTAACTATCCAATGAACGCTGACAAATTCAAAAAGTCGGTCAATGAGAGACTCTTAAAACCTTATCCAATCAGTTTGGAGACTATTACACTTTATAAGACTGTGTTAGGCGCAATTTATTGTGTTCTCCGTTGTTCAAGAGTAGAATTTGTAGTTATGGCTAGAACTAAGCAGACAGCTCGTAAATCCACTGGCGGTAAGGCCCCCAGAAAGCAGCTTGCCACCAAAGCTGCACGTAAAAGCGCCCCAGCTACTGGCGGTGTGAAAAAACCTCACCGTTACAGGCCTGGTACTGTAGCCCTGAGGGAGATCCGGCGCTATCAGAAGTCCACTGAATTGCTGATTCGCAAGCTGCCCTTCCAGCGCCTGGTGAGGGAAATTGCCCAGGACTTCAAGACCGACCTTCGCTTTCAGAGCTCGGCCATTATGGCTCTGCAGGAGGCCAGCGAGGCATATCTGGTTGGTCTCTTCGAGGATACCAACCTGTGTGCCATCCATGCCAAGAGAGTGACCATCATGCCCAAAGACATCCAGCTAGCTCGGCGTATCCGTGGCGAGCGTGCTTAAGTGACTTCGATTCGATCATGTGAAGTTTTAAAATTCAAAGGCTCTTTTAAGAGCCGCCACAATTTGCCTAAAATGCTAGCATAATCTCCTTTGTGATATACCGTTATTGGTTTATAACCATCACGCTCTCCCTCAAAAGCGGGACTGACCATAATTGTTGATACTAAGGGTAGCGCCAAAGAAGTCAGATGTTCTCTTCAATGAATCGTTGAATAATTTTTTTAGACCTGTGTCAAAAGAGAACAATTTTATACTAGGCTGTTAAAAGCAGTGGAAACATTTAGGAGGGTGTATGTTATTGTGCATATTTACGCATATTAAGGGGAAATAGGACGTCTGGTAAAACCCAGACATAGTAAAACATTTTTTTTTAAATGCAACCTCTCAGATGGTGTTGTAGGAGGCCTTTGGAGATGATAATAAAGTGTTTGCAAAAAATTTATGTTTTTGTAAGGTTTTATGGGAATGTTGTAACGTTACAACGTTGGGTGAAGTGGGTAGCAGAATTTCCTGTAGGCTACTTGTACTCATTGTCTGAACAACAAAGTACAAATGTTTGTACCTCAGTAAAAAAAACTAAGGGTTCATTTGCATGGTTGATTGCTTATTACTTAGCCCCAGAACAGTATATAACATGAATAATAATATCAACATTAGTCATATTTTTATGAAGTGATTTTATTTAAAATAAATAAATGAAAAACAGGAATACATGTGCAAGGCAAGCATGTGCATGTATGTAGGGAGGGGCGAATATGTACAGTATAGACATATAAGTATATGTGTATTAGGTGTACAAGGGGTATATACAGTAGGTTGGGGAGTAGTGCAGTGATCATTTGCAGTGATAGTCCCAGAAACAGTTCTTGTCCTCTGAAAAGCAAAGACGAATATCACACTTGTGGCATTGTGTGTTGGTGTACCCTTTAGGGCAATGTCTGCAGCGCCCTCTCGTTGTCTTCATTGGGAAATGTCCAATGAGGTCCTTGCGTACATCCAGTGGCGGGTGTGCACATGATCTCTTGGGTGGGACGCTGTTTGGATTCCCATCACCCGAGGATGGTCTCTTCTGAGCATTCAAAGGGCTGCCTGTTGTCACGGTCCGTGTTACTGGGCTACCATTGCCTGAAGATGGTCGTCCCCTCTTTGGAGTTTTGACTGTGTCCACCTGATTAGAACAGAATCAATTAATATACATGTCAAAGATACATTAAGATACAAGTCTGAGATATTACAAACATTGAAATATTTAAAAATATGGCAAATGGTAAATAACAGAAATGGATTCTTACCAGAATGAGAGAGGATGCTAGCTGTGCCTGGAAATGTCTCATGTTCAGTGTCTCTTTCTTAGAGATCTTGAGAGCTTGGCAGTCCCGCTTGTAGAGGAGCCAGGCGTTGACCACAGCAAGGGTGATGGTGTGCCAGAAGATGTACATGTACCAGCGGCGGGATTTCAGGGGGAACTTGTATTTTTTGCAGTTGGGTAGGCGCACCTGCCTGGCTGTTCCCACATAATGGATTCCATGATCAAGGAGCTTCTCTATCAGTGGAACAGAGGTGAAGTAGTCGTCTGTATAGATCTTGTAGTTCTGACCTTCTGGCAGTGTTGAAGCAAGCTTCATCACAACATCACCTGACAAGCCAAGTTCAGATTTGGCTTGTATTCCGTTGTTGCTCCCTTGGTACACATCAAAGTCACACATCATGCCAGAGATTCCAGTTCTCACCCATACTTTGAAGCCCCATGGGTGTGGCTTGCCTCGCATGTATTGGCTGCTGAATCTCTTCTTGAAAGGAATCATCTTCTCATCCACAGAGTTGTGCTCTTCTGGTACCACCTGCAGGCACTTCTCTCTGAATGAATCAAGCCATGGTCTGATTTTCCAGAGTTTGTCCTTCTTTTCCGTCTCTGACACTGTCAAGTTGTTGACTAAATGTAAGGATGTCAACAGAGACTGGAATCTGTTGCGTGGCATCACATCAGCAACAGGGGCGTGCCGTGTGTCTGTCTCCCAGTACATTCGGCTTCCAGCCATTTGTACTAGGCCCATCTTCAGGTACATGCCCAACATTTTCTCTATTTCCTTTGTATTGGTGTTTACAGATGTTCCTTTTGTTTGAAGGCTGTACTCATTTGTGTTCATTATCAGAGACTGAATCATGTCTTCGGACACAAACTGTCGGAAGTATTCCAGTGGTGTGTGGAGGGAACGCACATCTTCTGTGAGAGGTGGACCAGAAAAATCAGTATTAGGGCTGATGAAATATTTTTTCTGCCAGCGATATCTGTCACAGGGCTTGGCATGTTTGGCCGGTTGGGGCTCAATGTCCACATCGGCTGGGCAGTCAGTGGGTGGTTGGTTTTCTTTGTCCACTTCTCCACAGGCTTCGTCATCTGACTCTTCATCAGTTTCATCTAATTCTATGTCCACATCACTCTCTCCATTCTGGACAGCATCAATCACATCCTGCACACTGTAGTGAGGCTCACTCCTTGCTGGTGACATTCTGAATAATAAAAAAATAAAATGGAAATACATTTAGTACATGGGTGGTGGGGCAAAGTGTTTACACATTCCACTAAAGTAACCTATTTACACATTTCACTAGTCACACAATACTGTCTGGCCAACCTATTGTGCTCTGATTATCATCGTAAAAGGAATGCATGCAGCCCCCCACTTACGACCACACCCCGCATTCCTGAACATTCTCACCTGTTCCATAACAATGCAACAGGCATCCCCAGCATCCCCCCAGAACTAACTGCTTTGACTATGAATTGAGCCAAAATAATGGGCAGATATGCACAAACAGAATGAGAAACTGAACTGTTGAAGGTGATTACTAAAACATTATAAGCAGTAGAAAGTGATACGCTATTGCAATATATTTTTGTAATTCAGCTTCTAGTACAATGGGTTCCAAATAGTATTGGATTAGAAATTAAAGTAAAAATAAATATATAGCCTACATAATATATAATAGGGTCTGGAATGTGTAGAAAATGTGTGTAATTTAAAATATATTGTGAAAACTAGAAGATCCCTGTCAAAACATGTCTATTTAGACTACACTTAGCCAGGTATGTAAACTTACAACATGGCTATTTTGACTACCACACTTTCCCAGTGTTGTACAAGTACAACAAATATACAACATGCTCTAATTTACATTTGGGGAATGTATTTCACAATAACTACATATGTACATGTTCTAGTCAGTGTAATGATCACCAAAAAAAATATTAAAGGCATTTTACTTACTTAAATCTGATAAATCCAGTCCAATGAAACAAAGTGTTGTTGCTCAGCCAAAGTTTTGCAGCTTGTGAAAGTTCATGACCTGTGGGCGGGACTTATATACAAATGTCCAATAGCAGTGTGAGACTGAACAATAGGACCCAATGACTATGTTAATGTGGAGAAGAAGAAAAAAACTAAACATTTTACCTTTTTTTAGAAAAAATAAAAAATCTTTGCTTACAACATAATTTAAATAATTGGAGTGAGTTGACTGGCTATATGTCTCGTGGAATATTTGCTTTGTTTATTTTGTTTTGAAAGAATGATTAAGACCAAGAGTGGCTGATGCAGTCCATGGTAGCATTTCAAGGATCTGTTCAGTGTACTTCACGCTCATTTGTATTTGTCCCTTCCAGTTTCCTGACGATAAAATCACAATAAAGAACAAACCTGGCATCTTTTTATGTAATTCATGTTCAGTTTTAAGATTGGTTTGCCTTTGAATTTTAAAAGTGTATGAAAATAGCTAAATTATTTGCTTACATTTTCTCTTTATCTGTATTATAACATAATTCCAATAGTCTAACCTTTTCAGCTTGACCACCAATAGCCTTGTATGTGTCCGACCATGTACACAATAATAAATCTTACCATACAATACTATAGTGAACAAAACACTTTACTGTGTTTTCAACGTTGCTGTTCGATCGTGTGAAGATTTATTTAAATGCACAAACTGTTTTCTCTAAAATGTAGCTGTTTTTGGAGAATTTATGGAATTCTTTTGTGGCTATATTATTTTAGTACATTTACCGTAACTATATATATTCAAGCTACAGTGACATTACATATCGCTTAAATCGTTTGTGTTTATTATATAACTGAATTGTTCAAGTTTGTCGGTATTTTTGTAAGAAAACCATCAAAGTGTCATGTTCTCAGTACTGCATTGCTGTTTATGCCCTCCAACTTGGCCATATTTATCATGCCGGATGTTCTGCATTGCACCGCCGTAATGTGTTTTACTATTGACAAAATTCGTGGCGATGACTTGTTCAATGTGATGTAAATTAATTGTCATGAAAAAACTGCCTTTGAATAGATAATCCCTGACTGTGGTGGGCGGGCCTGAACTGAAACCGCCTTTTCTTTGCCGTATGGTTTCAATCAGGTCGTCTTTAGACAAATATATGAGGGCAATGTAGCGCCAATCTACATCAGAAACTCGAACAGCTTTTTTGAGAAGTACTATTCAGCAAACGAAGCAGCCATGTCAGGAAGAGGAAAAGGCGGAAAAGGTCTTGGGAAAGGAGGCGCCAAGCGTCATCGTAAGGTTCTGCGTGATAACATCCAGGGAATCACCAAGCCTGCTATTCGCCGTCTTGCTCGCCGCGGCGGTGTGAAGCGTATCTCCGGCCTCATATACGAAGAAACCCGGGGAGTGCTGAAGGTGTTCTTGGAGAACGTTATCCGTGATGCCGTCACCTACACCGAGCACGCCAAAAGGAAGACCGTCACCGCTATGGATGTCGTGTACGCTCTGAAACGTCAGGGGCGTACTCTGTACGGCTTCGGTGGATAAATCTGTCGGTCAAAGCAATTTCCCCCAAAGGCTCTTTTAAGAGCCACCACTTCTACAATAAGAAACTGAAACTTCCATTTCTCGTTTTATATCCGTTTGCCCGTTTCTAATTAGATACTTAAAACACGTAACTAAAAATAAAAGCCTACTCTTTCCTCAGTTAAGTGGTTCGAAAGGCATTACGCCACAATTTGCTGCATTTTTAAGTATTTCTGTGGCAGCGAATATATTCGGCAAACAAATGAACGTTGATGTGACTTCTTTCGGTTTGAATGGTCCGATCGAATTCTGTCCTTAAACATATTGAGATGCCATTTTGTCACTCATTGTTAACACCAACTATAAAAGATGAGCGAAATAATGTGAAACACTTCTTAATGCAGTAGCGGCACAAAAACTAAAAAAAATTCTTAACGATGACTGCAAAGTGGAGCGGAATTTATATCGGCTAATGAATTAATTCGTAGCTAGTTAGCTGAAAATCGCTAGATACAATTTAAGTCTAGTGCAAGTTCTGTTTACTAGGCATGGGGCAGAATTTGAGGCAGTATAATTTGAAATAGTTTTGGCGGGACTTTTCGTCCAATGAAAACCGCCATTACATTGGCGAGACAAAATGACACACAAAATGGTGCACAAACGGTAACAATATGGAGTACGTCAAGGCTGTCGTACTGCAACAATAGGAGGCTGCTAAGGAAGTAGGTTAAACTAGAGCGAATTTATTTTAAAATATATATAAAACACAAAAGCGTTGAATCAACGATTTCATTTAATGTGTGCGTTTAGTTGGCACGTTTATATTGACGGATTAAAAAACATAATTTAAACCAATGCAACCCGACGCAGGTGCTTCTGAAGCTAAAATGGTGATTCCTTCATTTGTGTTTCAAACAACCGAGCACTTCCACGTAGTATTAACGCCTGAGCAATTTACTAATCATTATTAAATTGATGGATTTGTATTTAATTGTGTCTTTTTGAATTAGCTATGTTAAAAAACAGGTACGTTTCCATTTTTTTTATTTAATATTGCCATTAGTGTCAGTTGACCATATAAAAACTGCGTGTCCGAAGCCATATTGCTGCATTGTAATATCAATTAAACGGTATAAAATGACTTTTTGTGAGATTTTCTTTCAGTATAAATGGAAAAACACCCGAAACTATTGTTTGCGTATCTATTTTTCAAAATAATTCAATATTTTGTGTCTGAAGATTTGATGTCTGGCGTTGCTCAATATACCTCGTTTTTGCGGGTCACTGTCCTTGAAGGTAACACAACAGAACTGTCTTTATTTTAGGTGTCATTGGTTTCTTTTCAAGTGGAATGATGCTGTTAGTTTATGATAAATTATTATTAATATAATATAATGAGACAGATATGCAGAGAACTACAAATATACGGGTTCTTCATGCCATAGAATAAACTGCATTTGTTTGACCTGCTGACATGCTTGTGTGTGAGTGCAAGAAGGGTAAACAGAAGTGTTGTGGTAAGTCTACATTCATTTCAGTTCGTCCTATTAAACACTAAGTGGGAATACTCGTTTTAATGATGTTGCCTCCAATTTATGGCCTATAATTTTTAATATTTGATATAACATGTAGTGCTGATATAACATACATCTGTGTATGTATATATGTCATCGTTTTAATGGTGTCGCCTCAAATGTATGGCCTATATTCAATATTTGATAATATAACATAGTGCTGATCTAACATACATCTGTATGCATGTCATGGTAAAACCCTCAAAAGATAGTTTTACTTCATTTGCAGAGTAATTTAGATAACTTGTGATATTTAAAATAGATGTCCTTAAACATCAATGAAACTCTTGCTGAAATTTGAAATATTTAGCTAACATTATGTATTTTCAAAAAGTGTTTATACAGTACAACCTATCAAGCTGTATTGCACATAAAGCAACTGAAAACACTTAAATGTTTTTTTGTTTTTAAATCTGAAATTCATCAAGTTCTCAAATTTTTATCAAGATGTTGTTAAATGCACTACCATTTTTTACTCAAATTTAATGAATTGACATTTTCTCAGCTGGTTTGCAACATTTTGCGAAGAATCACCCGAAAGGAACAGAAAATTCTGTACCTTCAGGAAAGTTATCCCGTCTACGACCACAAGTTCACACTTAACGGTCTTATCGGGAACCCCTCTGCGTGTGTATCGCAGGCGAGTCCTTTCCTACTAAAAGACGCATGCCAAGGATAATGGTTTATATTAAATTATATAGTGATCACTGAGAAGTATAACTTCCTCATAAGAATTTAAAAATAACCACAGCCTTTCAAAACATTGTCACAAGCAAAGCATTTTTAAATCAGAAATACTTTGTTCAATGCTTGTATGCCACTACAAAATAATTATAATAATCACTTCCCCCTTTCATGAGAGTTGTCAAATAGTATTTTCCATACAAAACTAAATATTTAATCCCCCTGAATGACAACCACTTCAGGCTCAAAGCTTTGTTGATTCCAGAGTGATATGCTGGGATTCTTAGAGCTGAACACCGCCAATATTACTACTGACTAAGTGCCATGAGAAGAGAGCACCATGCAGGACAGTCCATTACAATCTTTGAGGAATCGGATTAAAAAAAAAAAAAGTTTAACATCATCCTGTATATTTTCCAATGGTAATACCATATGAAAGATATTTATGCAAATCTACAGGAGAGAACACCCGATTGGTGGTTGTAACGGTCAATGCTGTCTTCTACAACTTGTCCTGTATTTATTATTTTTAATGACAGTGACTCAACACAAATCAGTTTATGGTTCCTGGAACTTTATTGCAGGTTTCATACAAAGAAGTCCTATTATGATTCATAATTATAAGCAACACAAGTTTGTTAAATAATAACTGAAGGGAGGGGCTGAAACGAGCGGCAAGAGTAATGCAGACGGAGCAGCTCAAGCCCTGGCCTGCTGTTGCCCCTGGAAATGGCTGATGCGGTTCTCCATAATGGGGCGAAAGTGTCGGATCAATCCCTGGTAGAAGGGGTAGAGCAGAAAGGGACAGTTTAACCATACATATCAAACAGGCATGACGGTACATACATTACAGGCATTTAGCAGATGCTCTTATCCAGAGCGTCTTTTAGAATTTTTACATACTATCCACTTCTACAGCTGGATATATGCTGAAGTGATTCAGGTACTTTGTTCAAGGGTACAACGGCACTGTCCTACCTGGGAATCGAACCTGCAACCTTTGGGTTACAAGCACAGTTCCCTTCCCATTATACTACACTGCCACCACATAATTTCCATTTCCTTCCCTTTACCGTTAAAGCACACATGACATCACTCTGGACCCGTATCTCATCTTGGCGAAACCCAATAGTTCCCGTAACCTCCCCCCCCCCTCCTCTAATTTACCTGTACTGGCCAGGCGGCCCCATCCCCCAGCGCGCAGATGGTGTGTCCCTCGATCTGCTTGCTAATCTCCCAGATCATGTCGATCTCGGAAACCTTTGCATTCCCGCGCACGAATCGCCACATCATATTGTTCATCCAGTCCACTCCTGCAAGAGCAATGGCGAGCGTGTTGTTTGGCGCCATTTGTTTACTGTGGAAGGTTACTGTATCAGGGGCAGTTCCTTACCTTCCCTGCAGGGGGTGCACTGGCCACAGCTCTCGTGTTTGTAGAACTCAATCAGGCGAGCAATGGCTTTGATGATGTCAGTCTGTCATTAGACGAGGTCTGTTAATTTGTCTGTTCAGCTGAGCGTCTATCACACTGAACACTACAAAATTGTATAATACAGTGACAGCACACTGCTTGACAGCATCTCCTTATAACTCAATAAGCCATCCATTCAGAGGGATCACTTTCTGGTTCAAATACACTTCTTACAACAACAAATAACAGAACAAAAGGCTTCCAGTCATTTTGGTTTCCAATTTGTGTCTTGTTAATCAGCAATTTATTCAATTGAGAAATGAGCCCTCCATTTACTTACAGATTTGTCCATGACGATGAGTGCAGCCGTGCCCAGACCGGTCTGAGCCTGAAGGAGGGCGTCAAAGTCCATCATCACGTCCTCGCACACCGATTTTGGAATGAGGGGTGTGGAGGAACCCCCGGGGATCACAGCTAGTAGATTGTCCCAGCCGCCTCGCACTCCTCCTGCAGACAGGGGGCAGCCTTTCCATCAGCGTGTGTGTGTGTGAGCAAACCACTCGGCCCCTACTGGACTCATAGCAAGGTCATAGTATGCAACTAACGAAACAGAAAGAGTGGCTGTTTAACTTTCTCCTGCACAGCGACACAGTAGCACTTTTGTACGTGTGCCCTGGTGCCACAAGTGGATTAGCTTGAAACGTAAAACAGGAGAAGCAGGGAGAGAGAGAGAGAGAGAGAGGGAACGAGAAACAGAGAGAGGAAACGAGAAACAGAGATAGAGAGAGAGAGAGGAAACGAGAAACAGAGAGAGAGAGGAAACAAGAAACAGAGAGAGAGAGAGAGAAGCAGGGAGAGAGTGACCACCTGCATGTCTCTCGATGAGTTCTTTGAGAGGAATGGACATCTCCTCTTCCACGGTGCAGGGAGTGTTCACGTGGCCGGAGATGTTGAAGAGCTTTGTCCCGGAGTTCCTCTCCCTCCCAAAAGAGGCGAACCACGTACCCCCCCGACGACAGATGGTGGGCGCCACGGCGACTGTTTCCACATTAGCAACTGTTGTTGGGCAGCCAAACACCCCTTCAAACAGAATGGGAGACACAGAGGTTTGTCACGGAAATCGTGTTGTCTATGTATGCAAGGCTCAAGGGCAGATTCAAACATGTAAATTGTAACCTGCACACCAAAAACACAAACTAGAATATTAATTAATTCTGATATAGTGTAAAGAGTTCTAGTTTTGCTTTTGAACAGAAATAAATAAATAAAGGATAACATCGAGCGGGTCACAATAGGTTTATTTTCATTATTGATCCTGGTTGAACTGGTGCAGTCGTGTCGAGCGTCATTACCTTTTATTTATGTTTTCAAAGGCAGACTGTCCACCCCTGCTTGCTGGCGCCTCCCACTTACCCACGTCAGCAGGAAATGGCGGCTTCAGGCGGGGCTTGCCCTGTTTGCCTTCGATGGACTCGATGAGCGCCGTCTCTTCGCCGCAGATGTAGGCGCCGGCCCCCCGCATTACGAAGATGTCGAAATCGTAGCCAGAGCCGCAGGCGTTCCTCCCGATCAGACCGGCGGCGTAGGCCTCATTGATGGCGACCTGGAGGAAGCGAGAGAGCAAGTGAGACAGGCTAACGCTACATCACATCCACTGCCCTCCCACTATGACAGGACACCTGAGCCATGTTTGTTAAGAAAAACTCATGGTAGCATGCCTTTGGGTTTCCTTACATGTGGATGCTTTTTAAACAGAAAGACCTATTCAGATTTAGTGCACATTATATATTCTATTTTTCATAGCTACCATAATTTTACTTAATTATCAAAAGGTGAATGCTTGTAAACAAAACATATTTACTTTTTTGATGAAGTAAATTACATAATTTTTAATGACAGGGTGAACTAATTTTTTACATTTATGAGGATCAATATTTTTCCAAAACAATTTTACCCACACACAATGCTCTATAAAAGACTTGCAGCTTAAGTTATGCCTTTCCTCCTGAACACATAAAAATTCCTTGCCTGTGACACAAGCAATGACATAAACGTGTGTGCGTGCATGTGTGCGTGTGCGTGTGTGTGCGTGTCACTTCCTCCTTTCCTCACTCCCCTCCCTCCCTTTCATATACTGATACTGTTGTGTGATTAAGGAACAATAACCCACTGGTAAAAATAACAGATATTACACAGAGGCAAACAATGACATAAATTTAAACATCGGCAATTCATTTGTGTATATATATAGTTTACAGTAGTACGGAAGTCTGCCCGGCCTCGTTACCTGCAGGTTTGAGGACTCGTTGTAAAACTCGCCGCGGATGTAGATGTATGCGGCGCGGGCTCCCATGGCTCTGCCGGCCACCAGGCACCCCTCCACCAGCTTGTGCGGATCGCTGCGCATGATCTCCCGGTCCTTACAGGTGCCTGGTTCCCCCTCATCAGCGTTCACCACCAGGTACTTTGGCCTGGAGGGAGGGAGAATGTGAGGGCTTTGAGCTGAGGTCTCTTCTGCACACTAACTCTACACAGGGCTACTGTCACAATGTCAAACAGGTGAAACACTGCCATTTGTTCAATAGAACTAACTGTGTTCTATGCACATTGGGCTGGCGCATTTACAGATCATTGCGTTGACTTGAATTGGTTGAATCACTGAACACAGGAGACATTCTGACAACCAGCAGCAGTGACCATCATGCCCAAAGACATCCAGCTAGCTCGGCGTATCCGTGGCGAGCGTGCTTAAGTGACTTCGATTCGATCATGTGAAGTTTTAAAATTCAAAGGCTCTTTTAAGAGCCGCCACAATTTGCCTAAAATGCTAGCATAATCTCCTTTGTGATATACCGTTATTGGTTTATAACCACGCTCTCCCTCAAAAGCGGGACTGACCATAATTGTTGATACTAAGGGTAGCACAAAAGAAGTCAGATGTTCTCTTCAATGAATCGTTGAATAATTTTTTTAGATGTATGTGTCAAAAGGGAACAATTTTATACTAGGCTGTTAAAAGCAGTGGAAACATTTAGGAGGGTGTATGTTATTGTGCATATTTACGCATATTAAGGGAAAATAGGACATCTGGTAAAACCCAGACATAGTAAAACATTTTTTTTTTAAATGCAACCTCTCAGATGGTGTTGTAGGAGGCCTTTGGAGATGATAAAGTGTTTGCAAAAATTTTATGTTTTTGTAAGGTTTTATGGGAATGTTGTAACGTTACAACGTTGGGTGAAGTGGGTAGCAGAATTTCCTGTAGGCTACTTGTACTCATTGTCTGAACAACAAGGTACAAATGTTTGTACCTCAGTAAAAAAAACTAAGGGTTCATTTGCATGGTTGATTGCTTATTACTTAGCCCCAGAACAGTATATAACATGAATAATAATATCAACATTAGTCATATTTTTATGAAGTGATTTTATTTAAAATAAATAAATGAAAAACAGGAATACATGTGCAAGGCAAGCATGTGCATGTATGTAGGGAGGGGCGAATATGTACAGTATAGACATATAAGTATATGTGTATTAGGTGTACAAGGGGTATATACAGTAGGTTGGGGAGTAGTGCAGTGATCATTTGCAGTGATAGTCCCAGAAACAGTTCTTGTCCTCTGAAAAGCAAAGACGAATATCACACTTGTGGCATTGTGTGTTGGTGTACCCTTTAGGGCAATGTCTGCAGCGCCCTCTCGTTGTCTTCATTGGGAAATGTCCAATGAGGTCCTTGCGTACATCCAGTGGCGGGTGTGCACATGATCTCTTGGGTGGGACGCTGTTTGGATTCCCATCACCCGAGGATGGTCTCTTCTGAGCATTCAAAGGGCTGCCTGTTGTCACGGTCCGTGTTACTGGGCTACCATTGCCTGAAGATGGTCGTCCCCTCTTTGGAGTTTTGACTGTGTCCACCTGATTAGAACAGAATCAATTAATATACATGTCAAAGATACATTAAGATACAAGTCTGAGATATTACAAACATTGAAATATTTAAAAATATGGCAAATGGTAAATAACAGAAATGGATTCTTACCAGAATGAGAGAGGATGCTAGCTGTGCCTGGAAATGTCTCATGTTCAGTGTCTCTTTCTTAGAGATCTTGAGAGCTTGGCAGTCCCGCTTGTAGAGGAGCCAGGCGTTGACCACAGCAAGGGTGATGGTGTGCCAGAAGATGTACATGTACCAGCGGCGGGATTTCAGGGGGAACTTGTATTTTTTGCAGTTGGGTAGGCGCACCTGCCTGGCTGTTCCCACATAATGGATTCCATGATCAAGGAGCTTCTCTATCAGTGGAACAGAGGTGAAGTAGTCGTCTGTATAGATCTTGTAGTTCTGACCTTCTGGCAGTGTTGAAGCAAGCTTCATCACAACATCACCTGACAAGCCAAGTTCAGATTTGGCTTGTATTCCGTTGTTGCTCCCTTGGTACACATCAAAGTCACACATCATGCCAGAGATTCCAGTTCTCACCCATACTTTGAAGCCCCATGGGTGTGGCTTGCCTCGCATGTATTGGTTGATGCTGCTGAATCTCTTCTTGAAAGGAATCATCTTCTCATCCACAGAGTTGTGCTCTTCTGGTACCACCTGCAGGCACTTCTCTCTGAATGAATCAAGCCATGGTCTGATTTTCCAGAGTTTGTCCTTCTTTTCCATCTCTGACACTGTCAAGTTGTTGACTAAATGTAAGGATGTCAACAGAGACTGGAATCTGTTGCGTGGCATCACATCAGCAACAGGGGCGTGCCGTGTGTCTGTCTCCCAGTACATTCGGCTTCCAGCCATTTGTACTAGGCCCATCTTCAGGTACATGCCCAACATTTTCTCTATTTCCTTTGTATTGGTGTTTACAGATGTTCCTTTTGTTTGAAGGCTGTACTCATTTGTGTTCATTATCAGAGACTGAATCATGTCTTCGGACACAAACTGTCGGAAGTATTCCAGTGGTGTGTGGAGGGAACGCACATCTTCTGTGAGAGGTGGACCAGAAAAATCAGTATTAGGGCTGATGAAATATTTTTTCTGCCAGCGATATCTGTCACAGGGCTTGGCATGTTTGGCCGGTTGGGGCTCAATGTCCACATCGGCTGGGCAGTCAGTGGGTGGTTGGTTTTCTTTGTCCACTTCTCCACAGGCTTCATCATCTGACTCGTCATCAGTTTCATCTAATTCTATGTCCACATCACTCTCTCCATTCTGGACAGCATCAATCACATCCTGCACACTGTAGTGAGGCTCACTCCTTGCTGGTGACATTCTGAATAATAAAAAAATAAAATGGAAATACATTTAGTACATGGGTGGTGGGGCAAAGTGTTTACACATTCCACTAAAGTAACCTATTTACACATTTCACTAGTCACACAATACTGTCTGGCCAACCTATTGTGCTCTGATTATCATCGTAAAAGGAATGCATGCAGCCCCCCACTTACGACCACACCCCGCATTCCTGAACATTCTCACCTGTTCCATAACAATGCAACAGGCATCCCCAGCATCCCCCCAGAACTAACTGCTTTGACTATGAATTGAGCCAAAATAATGGGCAGATATGCACAAACAGAATGAGAAACTGAACTGTTGAAGGTGATTACTAAATTATAAGCAGTAGAAAGTGATACGCTATTGCAATATATTTTTGTAATTCAGCTTCTAGTACAATGGGTTCCAAATAGTATTGGATTAGAAATTAAAGTAAAAATAAATATATAGCCTACATAATATATAATAGGGTCTGGAATGTGTAGAAAATGTGTGTAATTTAAAATATATTGTGAAAACTAGAAGATCCCTGTCAAAACATGTCTATTTAGACTACACTTAGCCAGGTATGTAAACTTACAACATGGCTATTTTGACTACCACACTTTCCCAGTGTTGTACAAGTATAACAAATATACAACATGCTCTAATTTACATTTGGGGAATGTATTTCACAATAACTACATATGTACATGTTCTAGTCAGTGTAATGATCACCAAAAAAAATATTAAAGGCATTTTACTTACTTAAATCTGATAAATCCAGTCCAATGAAACAAAGTGTTGTTGCTCAGCCAAAGTTTTGCAGCTTGTGAAAGTTCATGACCTGTGGGCGGGACTTATATACAAATGTCCAATAGCAGTGTGAGACTGAACAATAGGACCCAATGACTATGTTAATGTGGAGAAGAAGAAAAAAACTAAACATTTTACCTTTTTTTAGAAAAAATAAAAAATCTTTGCTTACAACATAATTTAAATAATTGGAGTGAGTTGACTGGCTATATGTCTCGTGGAATATTTGCTTTGTTTATTTTGTTTTGAAAGAATGATTAAGACCAAGAGTGGCTGATGCAGTCCATGGTAGCATTTCAAGGATCTGTTCAGTGTACTTCACGCTCATTTGTATTTGTCCCTTCCAGTTTCCTGACGATAAAATCACAATAAAGAACAAACCTGGCATCTTTTTATGTAATTCATGTTCAGTTTTAAGATTGGTTTGCCTTTGAATTTTAAAAGTGTATGAAAATAGCTAAATTATTTGCTTACATTTTCTCTTTATCTGTATTATAACATAATTCCAATAGTCTAACCTTTTCAGCTTGACCACCAATAGCCTTGTATGTGTCCGACCATGTACACAATAATAAATCTTACCATACAATACTATAGTGAACAAAACACTTTACTGTGTTTTCAACGTTGCTGTTCGATCGTGTGAAGATTTATTTAAATGCACAAACTGTTTTCTCTAAAATGTAGCTGTTTTTGGAGAATTTATGGAATTCTTTTGTGGCTATATTATTTTAGTACATTTACCGTAACTATATATATTCAAGCTACAGTGACATTACATATCGCTTAAATAGTTTGTGTTTATTATATAACTGAATTGTTCAAGTTTGTCGGTATTTTTGTAAGAAAACCATCAAAGTGTCATGTTCTCAGTACTGCATTGCTGTTTATGCCCTCCAACTTGGCCATATTTATCATGCCGGATGTTCTGCATTGCACCGCCGTAATGTGTTTTACTATTGACAAAATTCGTGGCGATGACTTGTTCAATGTGATGTAAATTAATTGTCATGAAAAAACTGCCTTTGAATAGATAATCCCTGACTGTGGTGGGCGGGCCTGAACTGAAACCGCCTTTTCTTTGCCGTATGGTTTCAATCAGGTCGTCTTTAGACAAATATATGAGGGCAATGTAGCGCCAATCTACATCAGAAACTCGAACAGCTTTTTTGAGAAGTACTATTCAGCAAACGAAGCAGCCATGTCAGGAAGAGGAAAAGGCGGAAAAGGTCTTGGGAAAGGAGGCGCCAAGCGTCATCGTAAGGTTCTGCGTGATAACATCCAGGGAATCACCAAGCCTGCTATTCGCCGTCTTGCTCGCCGCGGCGGTGTGAAGCGTATCTCCGGCCTCATATACGAAGAAACCCGGGGAGTGCTGAAGGTGTTCTTGGAGAACGTTATCCGTGATGCCGTCACCTACACCGAGCACGCCAAAAGGAAGACCGTCACCGCTATGGATGTCGTGTACGCTCTGAAACGTCAGGGGCGTACTCTGTACGGCTTCGGTGGATAAATCTGTCGGTCAAAGCAATTTCCCCCAAAGGCTCTTTTAAGAGCCACCACTTCTACAATAAGAAACTGAAACTTCCATTTCTCGTTTTATATCCGTTTGCCCGTTTCTAATTAGATACTTAAAACACGTAACTAAAAATAAAAGCCTACTCTTTCCTCAGTTAAGTGGTTTGAAAGGCATTACGCCACAATTGGCTGCATTTAAAGTATTTCTGTGCTAGCGAATATATTCGACAAACAAATGAACGTTGATGTGACTTCTTTCGGTTTGAATGGTCCGATCGAATTCTGTCCTTAAACATTGAGATGCCATTTTGTCACTCATTGTTAACACCAACCATAAAAGATGAGCGAAATAATGTGAAACACTTCTTAATGCAGTAACTAAAAAAATTCTTAACGATGACTGCAAAGTGGAGCGGAATTTATATCGGCTAATGAATTAATTCGTAGCTAGTTAGCTGAAAATCGCTAGATAAAATTTAAGTCTAGTGCAAGTTCTGTTTACTAGGCATGGGGCAGAATTTGAGGCAGTATAATTTGAAATAGTTTTGGCGGGACTTTTCGTCCAATGAAAACCGCCATTACATTGGCGAGACAAAATGACACACAAAATGGTGCACAAACGGTAACAATATGGAGTACGTCAAGGCTGTCGTACTGCAACAATAGGAGGCTGCTAAGGAAGTAGGTTAAACTAGAGCGAATTTATTTTAAAATATATATAAAACACAAAAGCGTTGAATCAACGATTTCATTTAATGTGTGCGTTTAGTTGGCACGTTTATATTGACGGATTAAAAAACATAATTTAAACCAATGCAACCCGACGCAGGTGCTTCTGAAGCTAAAATGGTGATTCCTTCATTTGTGTTTCAAACAACCGAGCACTTCCACGTAGTATTAACGCCTGAGCAATTTACTAATCATTATTAAATTGATGGATTTGTATTTAATTGTGTCTTTTTGAATTAGCTATGTTAAAAAACAGGTACGTTTCCATTTTTATTTATTTAATATTGCCATTAGTGTCAGTTGACCATATAAAAACTGCGTGTCCGAAGCCATATTGCTGCATTGTAATATCAATTAAACAGTATAAAATGACTTTTTGTGAGATTTTCTTTCAGTATAAATGGAAAAACACCCGAAACTATTGTTTGCGTATCTATTTTTCAAAATAATTCAATATTTTGTGTCTGAAGATTTGATGTCTGGCGTTGCTCAATATACCTCGTTTTTGCGGGTCACTGTCCTTGAAGGTAACACAACAGAACTGTCTTTATTTTAGGTGTCATTGGTTTCTTTTCAAGTGGAATTAGTTTTATGATAAATAACATTAATATTATAATTGAGACAGAACCTTGCAGAGACTACAAATATACGGTTCAACATGTTCCATAGAATACTGCATATTTGTTGAGCTGACATGCTTGTGTGTGAGTGCAAGGGGGTAAACAGAAGTGTTGTGGTAAGTCTACATTCATTTCAGTTACATTACATTACATTATAGGCATTTAGCAGACGCTCTTATCCAGAGCGACTTACACAGCATTTCTTTTTTGCATTTATACATAGTATCCATTGATACAGCTGGATATATACTGAAGCAATGCAGGTGAAGTACCTTGCTCAAGGGTACAACGGCAGTGTCCGACCTGGGAATCGAACCGGCAACCTTTCGGTTACAAACCCAGTTCCTTAACCATTATACCACACTGCCACTGTTCGTCCTATTAAACACTTTAAGTGGGAATACTCGTTTTAATGATGTTGCCTCCAATTTATGGCCTATAATTTTTAATATTTGATATAACATGTAGTGCTGATATAACGATATAACATACATCTGTATGTATGTCATCGTTTTAATGGTGTCGCCTCAAATTTATGGCCTATATTCAATATTTGATAATATAACATAGTGCTGATCTAACATACATCTGTATGCATGTCATGGTAAAACCCTCAAAAGATAGTTTTACTTCATTTGCAGAGTAATTTAGATAACTTGTGATATTTAAAATAGATGTCCTTAAACATCAATGAAACTCTTGCTGAAATTTGAAATATTTAGCTAACATTATGTATTTTCAAAAAGTGTTTATACAGTACAACCTATCAAGCTGTATTGCACATAAAGCAACTGAAAACACTTAAATGTTTTTGTTTTGTTTTTAAATCTGAAATTCATCAAGTTCTCAAATTTTTATCAAGATGTTGCTAAATGCACTATCATTTTTTACTCAAATTTAATGAATTGACATTTTCTCAGCTGGTTTGCAACATTTTCATCCGAAAGGAACTGAAAATTCTGTACCTTCAGGAAAGTTATCCCGTCTACGACCACAAGTTCACACTTAACGGTCTTATCGGGAACCCCTCTGCGTGTGTATCATCAACCCAATCTGCGTGTGTATCGCAGGCGAGTCCTTTCCTACTAAAAGACGCATGCCAAGGATAATGGTTTATATTAAATTATATAGTGATCACTGAGAAGTATAACTTCCTCATAAGAATTTAAAAATAACCACAGCCTTTCAAAACATTGTCACAAGCAAAGCATTTTTAAATCAGAAATACTTTGTTCAATGCTGTATGCCACTACAAAATAATTATAATAATCACTTCCCCCTTTCATGAGAGTTGTCAAATAGTCTTTTCCATACAAAACTAAATATTTAATCCCCCTGAATGACAACCACTTCAGGCTCAAAGCTTTGTTGATTCCAGAGTGATATGCTGGGATTCTTAGAGCTGAACACCGCCAATATTACTACTGACTCAGTGCCATGAGAAGAGAGCACCATGCAGGACAGTCCATTACAATCTTTGAGGAATCGGATTTAAAAAAAAAAAAGTTTAACATCATCCTGTATATTTTCCAATGGTAATACCATATGAAAGATATTTATGCAAATCTACAGGAGAGAACACCCGATTGGTGGTTGTAACGGTCAATGCTGTCTTCTACAACTTGTCCTGTATTTATTATTTTTAATGACAGTGACTCAACACAAATCAGTTTATGGTTCCTGGAACTTTATTGCAGGTTTCATACAAAGAAGTCCTATTATGATTCATAATTATAAGCAACACAAGTTTGTTAAATAATAACTGAAGGGAGGGGCTGAAACGAGTGGCAAGAGTAATGCAGACGGAGCAGCTCAAGCCCTGGCCTGCTGTTGCCCCTGGAAATGGCTGATGCGGTTCTCCATAATGGGGCGAAAGTGTCGGATCAATCCCTGGTAGAAGGGGTAGAGCAGAAAGGGACAGTTTAACCATACATATCAAACAGGCATGACGGTACATACATTACAGGCATTTAGCAGATGCTCTTATCCAGAGCGAATTTTAGAATTTTTACATACTATCCACTTCTACAGCTGGATATATGCTGAAGTGATTCAGGTACTTTGTTCAAGGGTACAACGGCACTGTCCTACCTGGGAATCGAACCTGCAACCTTTGGGTTACAAGCACAGTTCCCTTCCCATTATACTACACTGCCACCACATCATTTCCGTTTCCTTCCCTTTACCGTTAAAGAACACATGACATCACTCTGGACCCGTATCTCATCTTGGCGAAACCCAATAGTTCCCGTAACCCCCCCCCCTCCTCTAATTTACCTGTACTGGCCAGGCGGCCCCATCCCCCAGCGCGCAGATGGTGTGTCCCTCGATCTGCTTGCTAATCTCCCAGATCATGTCGATCTCGGAAACCTTTGCATTCCCGCGCACGAATCGCCACATCATATTGTTCATCCAGTCCACTCCTGCAAGAGCAATGGCGAGCGTGTTGTTTGGAGCCATTTGTTTACTGTGGAAGGTTACTGTATCAGGGGCAGTTCCTTACCTTCCCTGCAGGGGGTGCACTGGCCACAGCTCTCGTGTTTGTAGAACTCAATCAGGCGAGCAATGGCTTTGATGATGTCAGTCTGTCATTAGAAGAGGTCTGTTAATTTGTCTGTTCAGCTGAGCGTCTATCACACTGAACACTACAAAATTTTATAATACAGTGACAGCACACTGCTTGACAGCATCTCCTTATAACTCAATAAGCCATCCATTCAGAGGGATCACTTTCTGGTTCAAATACACTTCTTACAACAACAAATAACAGAACAAAAGGCTTCCAGTCATTTTGGTTTCCAATTTGTGTCTTGTTAATCAGCAATTTATTCAATTGAGAAATGAGCCCTCCATTTACTTACAGATTTGTCCATGACGATGAGTGCAGCCGTGCCCAGACCGGTCTGAGCCTGAAGGAGGGCGTCAAAGTCCATCATCACGTCCTCGCACACCGATTTTGGAATGAGGGGTGTGGAGGAACCCCCGGGGATCACAGCTAGTAGATTGTCCCAGCCGCCTCGCACTCCTCCTGCAGACAGGGGGCAGCCTTTCCGTCAGCGTGTGTGTGTGAGTAAACCACTCGGCCCCTACTGGACTCATAGCAAGGTCACAGTATGCAACTAACGAAACAGAAAGAGTGGCTGTTTAACTTTCTCCTGCACAGCGACACAGTAGCACTTTTGTACGTGTGCCCTGGTGCCACAAGTGGATTAGCTTGAAACGTAAAACAGGAGAGAAGCAGGGAGCGAGAGAGAGAGAGAGAGGGAGGGAAAGAGAAACAGAGAGAGAGAGGAAACGAGAAACAGAGAGAGAGAGAAAACGAGAAACAGAGAGAGAGAAGCAGGGAGAGAGTGACCACCTGCATGTCTCTCGATGAGTTCTTTGAGAGGAATGGACATCTCCTCTTCCACGGTGCAGGGAGTGTTCACGTGGCCGGAGATGTTGAAGAGCTTTGTCCCGGAGTTCCTCTCCCTCCCAAAAGAGGCGAACCACGTACCCCCCCGACGACAGATGGTGGGCGCCACGGCGACTGTTTCCACATTAGCAACTGTTGTTGGGCAGCCAAACACCCCTTCAAACAGAATGGGAGACACAGAGGTTTGTCACGGAAATCGCGTTGTCTATGTATGCAAGGCTCAAGGGCAGATTCAAACATGTAAATTGTAACCTGCACACCAAAAACACTGAAACTAGAATATTAATTAATTCTGAAATAGTGTAAAGAGTTCTAGTTCAAACAACTAGCCTGATTGGTTTTGCTTTTGAACAGAAATAAATAAATAAAGGATAACATCGAGCGGGTCACAATAGATGTATTTTCATTATTGATCCTGGTTGAACTGGTGCAGTCGTGTCGAGCGTCATTACCTTTAATTTATGTTTTCAAAGGCAGACTGTCCACCCCTGCTTGCTGGCGCCTCCCACTTACCCACGTCAGCAGGAAATGGCGGCTTCAGGCGGGGCTTGCCCTGTTTGCCTTCGATGGACTCGATGAGCGCCGTCTCTTCGCCGCAGATGTAGGCGCCGGCCCCCCGCATTACGAAGATGTCGAAATCGTAGCCAGAGCCGCAGGCGTTCCTCCCGATCAGACCGGCGGCGTAGGCCTCATTGATGGCGACCTGGAGGAAGCGAGAGAGCGAGTGAGACAGGCTAACGCTACATCACATCCACACAGGACACCTGAGCCATGTTTGTTAAGAAAAACTAATGGTAGCATGCCAATGTAGATGCTTTTTAAACAGAAAGACCTATTCAGATTTAGTGCACAATATATATTCAATTTTTCATAGCTACCATAATTTTACTTAATTATCAAAAGGTGAATGCTTGTAAACAAAACATATTTACTTTTTTGATGAAGTAAATTACATAATTTTTAATGACAGGGTGAACTAATTTTTTTACATTTATGAGGTTCAATATTTTTCCAAAAAATTTTACCCACACACAATGCTCTATAAAAGACTTGCAACTTAAGTTATGCCTTTCCTCCTGAACACATAAAAATTCCTTGCCTGTGACACAAGCAATGACATAAACGTGTGTGCGTGCATGTGTGCGTGTGTGTGCGTGTCACTTCCTCCTTTCCTCACTCCCCTCCCTCCCTTTCATATACTGATACTGTTGTGTGATTAAGGAACAATAACCCACTGGTATAAAATATTACACAGAGGCAAACAATGACATAAATTTAAACATCGGCAATTCATTTGTGTATATATATATAGTTTATAGTAGTACTCCAGGCCAGTAGTACGGAAGTCTGCCCGGCCTCGTTACCTGCAGGTTTGAGGACTCGTTGTAAAACTCGCCGCGGATGTAGATGTATGCGGCACGGGCTCCCATGGCTCTGCCGGCCACCAGGCACCCCTCCACCAGCTTGTGCGGATCGCTGCGCATGATCTCCCGGTCCTTACAGGTGCCTGGTTCCCCCTCATCAGCGTTCACCACCAGGTACTTTGGCCTGGAGGGAGGGAGAATGTGAGGGCTTTGAGCTGAGGTCTCTTCTGCACACTAACTCTACACAGGGCTACTGTCACAATGTCAAACAGCTGAAACACTGCCATTTGTTCAATAGAACTAACTGTGTTCTATGCACATTGGGCTGGCGCATTTACAGATCATTGCGTTTACTGAATTGGTTGAATCACTGAACATAGGAGACATTCTGATAACCAGCAGTGTTAATGCTACTTATCCAATCAACAGTGGCGGTTGGGTGATATAACCGACACCACTGCAGGGCATTGACAGGTATCATGCCCCTACTATGGATGTTTCTATGCCCCTACTATGGGTTTTGTCATGTTGCATTGTGGGGGCACTGACCGGCCATCGCTGGGCTTGTTCATGAAGCTCCACTTCATGCCGGTGGGGAAGCCCGCTCCGCCTCTTCCTCTCAGGCCTGAGGTCTTGACCTCGTTGAGGATCCAGTCCACCCCGTTTAGCAGGATTTCCTTCGTCTTGTACCAATCACCCCGACTTAGAGCCCCCTTTAACCTGGGGACAGAGAAAAAGAGACCCCATAAGGGTGATAAAACACACACTCGTACAGACTGGATAACCGCTACTGAGTAAAACACAGAACAGCTCTTTTTACTTCAGTCCATGTTCCAGATTTGGGGGGGTTCCGGGTTTTACGTATCCAGCTAACTCAGTAATCCAACTTTGAAAATACCCCCCTGGTCGTTTCATGCATCTTCAACATCCAAATTATATGCAGATAGACATTATCCATGTAAAAATGCAGGTGTAAATGCACCCAAGGCGCATTAGGAACAGATTATCCGATCGCCTAAACCACTTTAGGAGATAGTCTGAGACGCATTTGAGACCGATGCATCCGTCTCTGCATGACGCGTATGACAACCATAACTCATCCTGAAGTATAACGTCACGCGACGTAGCCGTACCTTCACAATCTCATCAGCCCTCTTCTGTTGTACATTGTCTCCCGAATATATACAACATCCCTAAACTTTAAGAAACTGAATAATGACATACAAACTTGCTATTTTGTAAGCGACTACCATCTTTGCTCACCCAACGGTGGAAACTAAACAGGAAGTGGGTTGTCAGGATTTTGCATTTTACATGGATTTGTAATTGGATTTCAATCCAGAAAACTGATACATGGTAATCGTCTCAGTGGCTAACTACTACACCACACTGCCACCCCCCACAATACATGATAACTGTCTCAGTGGCTAACTACTACACCACACTGCCACCCCCCACAATACATGATAACTGTCTCAGTGACAATCTCCCCTCAGGGTAGTATGAGGGCTGATAGGGCCAGAGTGTGGGGGAGAATGATGATGGTAAGAACTGTGTGCAGGCACGGGTACCTCCAGTCATGACGGCCATATAAATTGCTGAAAATCCTATCCTGATCTGCCAGTGGTCCAAACTTCGTCTTCTTGGGCTTATCCTGCAAAATGCAATAACGCCAGCACTCAAACTTGTGCTTAAGAAATTCCAGTGCTTGATGTGCTTCAGCAATCACAGACAGTACACTGTGTATGGATGCTTGCAGATGCTAGCTGCATTTTTCTCTTAAAGCTGGGCTACACTTCAAAGAAAATAAACCTTTAAATGAAAACAAATCTGTCCATCTATCACTCATCTATCACTCATCTGTCATAGCCTCCTGGGGTTATACTGCAATGGCAACAATGCATTTTCCTCACAAAAAATCTAACACAGCCTCAAGCCGCCACATGGACCCGTCTTTTCTCAGAGAATAGAGTTCTGTTGTTCAGAGACCTACCTGCTGAGCTGTGGTGCTGTTGAACCGACTCAACGCCGTCGCTCCACCCTGGCTGATCGCAGCCGGGGAGCGTGTCGCCGCGGTCACCAACACCCGCGACAGGGACAGCATCCTTCCTGCAGACAAACCGCTCTGGTCAACATTCACATCTTTATTTTTTTTAAAGTCACATTTCATCAATTCACAATCATTTACATGATCTGATATTTTAGCTACATTCCGCTATATGAACAACAGCTCGTGTGCCTGTATGCATGTATTGTAGCGTTTTATTGTGGCTAATTTACAAGTGAGGGTGTATATGACTAATTAGCTGATAGAGCCAGGGTAACTGGTGGCAGCAAAAACCTGCATACACACTGGCCCGCGAGGCCTGGAGTTACCCATCCCTGCATACACGCCGGCCTGCGAGGCCTGGAGTTACCCATCCCTGACCTAGATTGGCCCTGTGACACTGATCCAAGTCTTGGTTAAATACATTAATTTAACCAAATTTAACATTTTATTCAATCTCAAACCTAATATGGGCATATAAATTGGGATTTAATAGGGATATACAAGATCCTGATATACCACCTATGAAAAATTATAGCGCGTGACAGAAAATACTGTTTTGACACATCTGACTATTGGAGTGGTCACACTTAAAATTCTTAGTTAATCTGGATGGTGTATCATATGTGCCTGTCCAACACACTGCATTTATCATCCAATTCAAAACCATGACATTAAAATGAGCCACAGTCTCCAAATTTACAATATTGGTCTGTAGCAAAGTAAAACTCACAATTAACGCAGGTGGTAAATGGCAAATTACAATCGGGTGCTATCCAGACCATCTTCTACAGCGCTGATGACAGCTGTCATAACACTTGAGTGTTCGTTCACTCACTGTTATTAAATAATCCAAGCCAAGGTGACTCTGTTCGTGAAAGGAAACCAACAAACGAACTAAATGTATCCCTGAAAACAAGACAATAATATCCTGGCAAGCTGTAGCATTCAAGTACAAGTAGTTTAAAATAACTAGCAAGCTAACTCGCTATACCTGAATGCCACAACATATATTGTCAGCCACGGCTATGTGGTAGCTAGCTAGACAGCTAACTTCTCAACATCGATATTAACGAACAACGCTACATAAACTACGGGGAATGCAACAGTGCACTGTTCAACTAAAATAGCCAGCTACCAAATGGCTTCGCAACACGGGAGAAGCAGTAACGCTAAAGTGCCGGAGAGTTTAGTTAAACATAGAGAAACCTAGCTAGCCAACACGTTAGCTGCCTTCTATGACCTCAACGTCAACTTCTCTCTCACGGATTTTCTATTATAGTAAGTGTCGTAACAATTTTTCAGTTTCGATAGTATGCATTTCCACTTTACCCAGCCATACCCAGGTCCCATAATCTGTCTAATTAAAGTTTAAAATCCGCGCTTTATTCCATAGACAACGCAGTTACTCACCTTGCTCTTCTATTTAGAACTTGTAAGTCAACACTTACGAAATGCGAAGCGGAAATGCTTCTTCTTCTTCTTCTTCTTCTTCTTATTCTTCTTGTGTGATTTCCGGCAGAGTAAACGGTCCAGGGTGTATTACTGCCCTCCGCTGGTCGATTAAATAAAATAATACAATTTTATAAAAATAAACAGTAATATTTAAAAAAAATAAACTCAATAGATCCTCAATTTATAAAGCGGACATATAAAAATAGAGGCCTGAGCCGGAGGTAACTGGACCACGTGACTGGCTTTGTGTAATGGATGGGCGAAGAAAAAGGTGAAAGCACATTAAAGACATTTGTTCTCTTATCATTTTTAATGTAACCAGGCTATTGTTTATGCAGTTGTAATACCCATTTGGCGGTTACTGCTTTTGGTTTGAAATTTGGTAATGTGTTCAATGCAACAGACGTTACATTTAATGCAGGCTAGCGAGTAATAACTGTCGGAAATGTCCGCAAATCTTCCAAGGTATTACGTGACATAAATGAGCGCTTATAAAACGGCAAAAGTGAGTTTGGATTTTCGTGCACGAGAAATTGAACAACTGTGGACACATCTACATGTGCTGAGGGGTGAGCTATTGCATCGGAGTTTGAAATGTTACATAGCTTTATAACACGGTTTAATGACACTGAATGGTCTGTAATTAGCTGAAAATGCTACGAACGTAAATTATGATACTTTGTGGAGCCAAGAGAGACTTTTATTTTGGGGCCAATTCCCGAGTAAAGCAGTAAGTATTTGTTTATATTGAATGCTCTTTCAATGCTAGTTTGAGCAGCTTCCCCGTAATCAACACGACATAATTATACTATGTTCTATGCATTTAAACAGCTCCGTTGATGTAGCACATTATATACATTTTTGAGCACTACTAATTAAAAATGCACGACTGACATGAGTTATTTATTTTGAATTCATTTTGCATTTCAAGGCTGATACAATAAACATTGTTAAAATGTGTTTGAAGCAGAATATTCCAGAAGTCTGTCAGCGCTTTCTGTTTCATGTCAGCCAAAATAAATATTCCAAATATTGTGGAACTCATTTTTTAAATAGTGATAGTTCACTTAAATCTATTTTTTTTTCAAGTAGGCTGCTGTTATGTGAATATATTTAAATGTATATAAGATGAGTTTTCACAGCTCAATGTTCTATCAATTAACACTGCCAATTAGACTGATAATCTTTTTAAATAGTTTGGGAGGGGGCAGAAAGAGGATACAGGGGCAGAAAGAGGATGCAGGGGCAGATAGAGGATGCAGGGGCAGATAGAGGATGCATGGGCAGATAGAGGATGCAGGGGCAGAAAGAGGATGCATGGGCAGATATAGGATGCAGGGGCAGATAGAGGATGCAGGGGCAGAAAGAGGATACAGGGGCAGATAGAGGATGCAGGGGCAGAAAGAAGATACAGGGGCAGATAGAGGATGCAGGGGCAGAAAGAGGATACAGGGGCAGATAGAGGATGCAGGGGCAGAAAGAGGATGCAGGGGTGGATAGAGGATGCAGGGGCAGAAAGAGGATACAGGGGCAGAAAGAGGATACAGGGGCAGATAGAGGATGCAGGGGCAGAAAGAGGATACAGGGGCAGATAGAGGATGCATGGGCAGATAGAGGATGCAGGGGCAGAAAGAGGATGCATGGGCAGATAGAGGATGCAGGGGCAGATAGAGGATGCATGGGCAGATAGAGGATGCAGGGGCAGAAAGAGGATGCATGGGCAGATAGAGGATGCAGGGGCAGATAGAGGATGCAGGGGCAGAAAGAGGATACAGGGGCAGATAGAGGATGCAGGGGCAGAAAGAGGATACAGGGGCAGAAAGAGGATACAGGGGCAGATAGAGGATGCAGGGGCAGAAAGAGGATACAGGGGCAGATAGAGGATGCAGGGGCAGAAAGAGGATGCAGGGGTGGATAGAGGATGCAGGGGCAGAAAGAGGATGCAGGGGCGGATAGAGGATGCCGGGGCAGAAAGAGGATACAGGGGCAGAAAGAGGATACAGGGGCAGATAGAGGATGCACTGATCAAGAGAAAGAGACGATTATGAGATAATTACAGTAAATAGCAGTAGCATTGTAGTAGTAAATCTGGTATTTTAGGCTTATTGTAAAAGGAAAGGAAAACTTTTAAGCTTATTGGGACAAGATCTTTTCAAGCATTTTATTTCGTAATATAAAGTAAATTGAAAAAGGTTAATACAGATAGTTTCTCATAGAAATCATTACAATGTTTTTTTTGTCATGAATGTATAACTTAAAATGATGCACATCCAATGTGACAATAATGCTGCTTGGATATATCATTCCAGCTGGGTATTGCAATTAATAATAACTGAATAAAAATAAATGCTAACAAAAATACTAATGACAGATCTAAATAAATAAATAAATTACCATACAGCAGAATTACTTAAAGCAAATATCATGATCCAGGGGGCTTTATAGAGATTCATCTATAGATTTTTTTTAAGTTTGAAAAAAGCGTCTTGGACACTGAGAAGTCCAGACAACATTTTAAGTTTTGGAATGGCATTTGCAACATTCACAATTTTTAACCGCAGTTTTGACTGTCATTGTATTTGCTCACTTGATCACAACATAAAGTTGTTATTGTGTTTTTGATATTCAAAACAGTGATTTCATCTTTGTTTATGTGTTTTCTACCAAAAATATCAATATCGAAAATATATGGGAGAAGATCATTATTGCCCTTATTGCACATTTACATTAATATGTACATAGTCATAAAGTGAATATTTTCCATTATTCCAGAAAACAGCATTGAGGTTTCTCTTAAAGCCTTAGTCAGGACTCAGACTTGAGATGACCTTGATCTGGGTGGAGTTTGTGCAGTGGATGGGGGAGATGGTTTGGAGTGTAGGGTTTGTGGAAAACCAGGGGCCAAAGTCTTTGAGGTTGGGAGTTGAGAGGAGAATACGGTAGGTTGAGAGGAAGGGTCAGGTTTTTGGGAGGGGCACTGGGGTGTAGAGGGATTGTGAGGAGGTGGGCCCTGGGACTGTACACAGAGTTCCAGCTGAGACTGCCACTGTGATACTGAGGGTTGATCGGACGTGCTCAGTACATTTCCACAGCTCCCCATTGCTGACAGCCATGAAGGGCCCAGCAAGGAGGCAGGGAGTAAGCTCTCCCCAGAGGTCTTCCCATAGACTTGAGGATTGGGTTGTGACTCTACCCAATCCCTGTAGGCCAGCAGGGGCTGCGAGGTAGACAGCTGAGAGCTGAGAGCTGGAGATCCCTGAGAATGCTCGTTTCCAGGGTGCATCAATGTCTGCAGGCCAGATCCAGCACTGCTGGCATCCAGGGGCCGGGCTGGGCGTTGCGGAAAGAACGTCAGTGTTCCACTTTCTGGCCTATCTGTGTGGAGCCCTGGGCTGTATTGGTGTCCAGTTCTGCCAGGCTGCTGGTGGGATGTGGTAGAAGCAGGCAGGGTTTGCATTTCACCAGCAAGTGCCACGTCACCAGCCCGTCCATCCATACCTGCTAACAAAGAGGACATGGGGCTGGTGGTGATTCTTTTGGGCAATGGTTCTGGTTGGGGGTGTGAGAGTGTGTCGGAGGAAGGATGTTGTTCCTGGTTCTGCTGCTGGTCCGTCTGGGCGGTGGGTAGACAAGTGGGGGCTGCTGCTGTCTGCAGCGGCGTTTGGACCTCAGGAACCTCGACCGTGGAGTCGGTGATGGGGTGCGCACTGTTACCATTGCCCGTTACCGTGGGGATATGAGCTGATTCTGTCTCAAAGTCTGGCCTGGTGTCATGTTTGACCATTTTCTGTGCAAGGACACTGTCCCAGGAGCCGTACGCGGCGGCACCCTCCATTCCTGCATCCTTAGTGCCTCCACCCAGATCATTATTCACCATTCTGACCCCTGCCGATGCTGCCATCTGCGATGCCTGCCGTAGGAGGACGGAGTTCCTCTTTCCTGATGGAGACAGAAACAGAATGAGGAAAGGAGCGAGAGCTACAGGTAATTGAGCCACATTGTCAAGCGGAGGTAAGAACATAAACATGGCGTCCCATGGCCACGAAACGAACCCCCCTTGTGTGTTTTTTGCGATGGTCGGGTGGGTTTATTACCAATGCGATCCAGCCGTTCCACAGCCACAGTCTCAAAAGCCTGCCTCATCAGCGGGTGCTCCTCCAGAACCTCGTTGAAGCTGCCCACCGACAGGGAGTAGAGGCGGCAGTAGGTGTCGGCCCGGACGCTGGCCGTGCGACGTCCTTTTGTCAGCAGGCATATCTCTGAGCAGGTAAGGAGCAGAAGGCAAAAGTTGAGACGCAGGCAAAGTTTATATTCCAGTCAATCTGACCCATTAGCACATTATAGGACTCTAGAGACACCCACAAACTGCAAAAAAAAAAAAGTCTGTCTTAAAAAGTGTTTTAGTCTTGCAATGAGACTTAAAATATTAGTTTTTCTCTCAAGTAGAAAATTTGCGCTTATTTTAAGTTACTTTTTACTTATTATCTTTTGCTTACCTCACTGGCAAATACTGAAATGAAAAAGTCTCACCTCATTGGTTTTTGTCTTATTTAGCAAAAGATTTTAAGTCTAAATATAAGAAATTAAGATTGACAAAGTTTTTGGTGTTTGCCGTGAACTCAGCACCCAGAATTATTTGGCCAGGCACATATGCAGTAGCTCACCCCCAAAGTAGGAGCCGTCGCTGAGCCTAGTCTCCTTGTTGCCACAGGTGACGATGCTCACGCAACCATGCTGGATGAAGAACATCTTGTATCCCACAGTTCCCTCACGAATGATGAGGTCACCCGGCTGGAAGACCTCAAAGCGTAGCTTGGTCAGCACCGCACGCACAAAGTTGGGGTCAGCATTGGTGAAGAGCGGCATGTTGGCCACTAGGCTGCGGCAGTTGAAGCTCACAATCTCCTAAGCACAAGGGAAAGGAAGGGAAAGAAGTAGTGAGTAAGGCCTTTATGTGCCATCATTTGGGCTCAAATATATTTGCTATCTTTTTATATGTATTTTAATCAGAAATAAAATCCAATTCATCACAATGTTCTTAATTCTGATAACCAACAAAATAAATGCTCCTTATATACATAGAGAGAGAGACAAAGTTCGGAGACAGCGAAATAAGAAGACCTCCTTGAGTGGGTCGCTCAGCTCCCCCAGAATGTTCTCCTCATCGAACATCTTGCCCTGGTAGCGGTGTTCATAGTACTCGTGTATCTTCTGACGCATGTTGGAAGGCAGCTTGTGGAATGACATGTACTCTTCCACCTGCTTATACTGGGACATACAGCATTAAAAACCGTGAAACAAAAAAATTGTTTACCAGATCACAACACAAAATGTTTTTTTATGAAAACAGTGAAGTGTGTCAGGCATGAGCTATACACATGTAAATGTAAAGTTTACCACCTCAACTATTTAACAAAGGCTTATGGGCTTAACTTATGGGTTTCCATGTTACAGTATCCTAGTAAAACCTTGAAAATGACTTTAAATGTATAGTGGAACGTTCTCCTTATCGCCTTATACTCATTAAATGCAGGCACAGAACATACCTGGGTCAGAATAATGATTTGAAACACTTCCACCATTTAGACACAAGCCCTGTAAATTAGGCGGTACCTTTTCTTGGTACTGTCGACGGGAGGAGTCGAGGGACTGGACGAGGGTGGTGGCGTGGCCGAGGAACATGGCGTAGCATGTGGCGCCCACGATCATGCTGAGCATGGTGAGCCACACGTCCGTCATCGACTGTGGGGCCTGAGCACCGTAGCCAATGCACAGCATATGGCTCATAGACTTGAACAGGGCGTAGGAGTACTGCACGCTCCATGTGTTGTTCTTAGGGGAGTAGATACGACAGGCAGAGAACACCAATTAATTTTAGATTTATTAGAAACAATGATTGTTTGCCGTAAAAAATGCATAAACTTGAGTGTTTTTGGTAAGAGGCAAAACTAAATTCCAAGGCCCTCTTAATGGTAAAGTTAAAAGCCTTTCTTATAGCAAATAAAGAATTAAAAAAGCACTAGACCTATGAGTTGCGGCTTAAACAGCCCTCATCTGGGAGAACCATTGTCCCATTCATAATCACTGTTATTATTATTATTATTATTATTATTATTGTTGTGTTTTTTTGAAATTTCAGCAATGTCTTGCTCCAGTGTTATGCTTTGGTAATATTGTCATTATGCCAATAAAGCTTTGTCGAATTGAATTGAGACAAAGCCACACACAGTTTTCATGAAATTACAGCTACAAACTACAACCGACTAGATACACTCCAGTATTCCCCAAGCTCTTTGAGCTCAGCGCCCACCACATGAGAAGCAAACTTTTCTCTGACCCGCCGCTTATTTAAAATATAAACCGTTTGACTTGTAAGGTGTGACCGAATGTGAATTCATCAGCCATACAAGCTGTCTTCCTCCTTACCACCATGTGGTTCTTGGCCACCCAGCAGTCGGAGGGGAAGTCCTGCAGCATGGGCACCAGGAACTGCAGGCAGCCGTCCCAGTGGCACAGCAGCAGCATTATGCCAATCAGGTTGACGATGCGCACCACCGCGCTGGCCAGGTCGTAGGTCATGTGGAAGATCTGACACCCGGAGAGGGAGGTGGTCGTTATCAGTGGAGAAAGCGGGTGCAGAGCATTTTTCTCGGCAGGATGATGCGATTTTATTTATGTCGTGATGTGATGTGTTTTTTTACTGAGGCTCAATTCAGAATGCGACGTGGCATTTTATTTTCTTTGTCGCATCTTAATATTATTTGATGGATTTGGGCATGCAGGTGTAATACTGCCCCCTAGCAGTACTCTGGGTGTCTTCCTCTGTTTGTCCTATTTTCTATGGTCTTGGCTCTTTGTGTGGACCCCAGCCTAAAGTGGCATATATGAGAAGTTTGTTTGGAGAATAAGAACAATTGACATAGAAGCATTTCCCGGTTTTACCTTCTATTCATATAATGTGCTATCAATTACTCTTCACACTTCCCCGATACACATCTCATCCTTTACCCAGTTTGAATAGCCCTAGACCTACTAATGAATGCGCTCAACCCTTAGCATGCACCAGGCCCCTCCCTCACCTCCTCCCATTGGTGGATGTAGCGAATGAGGCGGGAGAGACGCAGCAGCCGCAGGAGGCTGAGGATCTTGGCGAAGCGGACGATGCGCAGGGCGCGGGCCGTGCGGTACACCTCCGAGTCCATCAGCGCCTCCAGGTCCACCACCAGGAAGATGTAGTCCACGGGGATGGACGAGATGAAGTCCACCACGAACCAGCCCTTGAGGTAATGCCGGCGGATGACCAGCGGGTCCAGGATGATCTCGGTGTCGTCCTTCAGGATGCCCGTGCGGAAGTTGAACACTAAGTCCGCGAGGAAGAGGGTGTCGGACACCACGTTGAAGATGATCCAGGGAAGGGAGTTCTGGTTCTCGAAGAAAGTGATGCCCACTGGTAGAATGATCAGGTTCCCCATCATCATGAGAAGCATCAGTAAGTCCCAGTAGAACCTAATATTTAGCGTAAGGGGTTAGACATGAGATGGGATTGGGTGCAAGTTAGCAGGGTAGGATCGTGGTGGAGGGTAAGGAGAAGAACATAGGGGGAGGGGTTGAGGTGTTGGCAGGAGATGAGCAGACAGTGTTTAGTTGAGAGGAGTTGTCAGGGAAGAGGATGTGCAATGTATGAGTGTAAGGGTGGGTGTGGGATAGATTGTGGGTAGGGTATGGGTGGGTGTGGGATAGATTGTGGGTAGGGTATGGGTATAGGGTAAGAGGATTAGGGTGGGTCATGGGTTTTGGTAGAACACAGGTACACAATCAGGGCTATCAAGAGCAGGAGAACAGACAAGTGAAATGGCAGGTCAATACTCCGCACTCATGCTCATCCCAGGAAATAAGCCTCATTGACGTAAGGATGTGAAGCACAAGGCAATGTAGCTTGACAGGACTGCAGACTATGCTTTCTTTAGCCTGTCCCATTCCCTCTAACCCCCCCCATCAAGATTTAGGTATGAATTCGATACACAAGTGAGTGCTGCAGACCTGCGGCACAATAGGCATTATTTAGAAAGGAGTGAAGAGGATTAATCTACTCATCACGCATGCACAGTCAGAGAAACGGGCACCTTCTCCTTCCTCAATTGATGCTGACGTACGTTTCAGAGAAACAAGCTGAAATTCCAGTACAGCCCGTTGCCCTACATTACTGTACGTGTCATTATTTTTCAGTACCTCAGGGCTAAATGTAGATTAGGAGTTGGGTTTCTTTGGCAGGTTAGTTTTTCCAAACTTCCGTCATCCATATGTGGTCATCCCCTTCTAAAGCGGACTTTGCGGATCCCATTTTGTAATTAACCATCCCTTATGTTAATGACTCTGTGTCCAGTGAGCTGGCTGAAACCAGAGCTCTGTGAGAATACCCATCACCTTATTACTCACATGGAGAAAGGAGTGATGGAGAAAGACATATAGAGGACAAGAAATATAAGGCTTTTCTTTTTGGAAGGGATTGTGAGGGTCCAAGCCTGGCAAACGTGCTCAGGTGACCTATACGTTGTTTTCTACAACTGACAATCATGCCAATTCTAGTAAGGATCACCATCATCAGCTGATTATTTATTTAAGTCATGACATTTGATTATGTGGTAATTATTTTTGTTACAACCCACCGGTTTGAAGTCACTGAATTTTTGTTAAAAATCACAGAAGACTGATACTTTGAGGGCAAAAGACAATGGCAACATTTTTAACTTATGCAGGTAGTTTAAAAAAAATAGGGTGTGTTTTCTGAAAAAAACAAAACGTAAGACGATTTGAAGCCCTGCCAAAACACCGAAGAGACAAAGACAGATCAGGGAGGCAGTAATCTCCAAATCATCTTGCCCTATATTTCCATCCCAATCCCTTTATCCCTTTATATTCTGTCTGTACATAATGCTCTCTATCTTTCTCTCTCTTTCACTTTCTCTTCCAGTCTCTCATCTGCCCCCATTGCTACAGGGTGGTTATACTGTGTTTAGGACATAGTGAGCTTTTCTTTTTACACAGGACTATATTCTTTTTTAAATGGCACAGACAGTGGCCCAAATAACTTAACTTCATATTGATTATAAAATAACAAATAAGTACTGTGTGTCTTTGTATAAGCAAAATGTGCAGCTAGCTATCGTTTACCAGGTTCAGAATAAATATCCCAACCTTAAAGATTTTTGTTTTTATCCAAATTATGTTACATGTTCTACCTTGTTCAGATCCCACCTGCTTAATCCATAAGTATGCCTACTTTACTTCTGTCCGCCTAAAACACCTACCCCTGATCTTCACCCCAGAGCACTTTCCACTCTATTGCTTCTCAAATCTCTGTCCATCTCTGATCTACAACAGGCCTGCCTCTATTCCTTCCTGTGTGTCCTAACAATACTCTCCCTCACTTGGCCCTCTGCCCCAGCATACCTGAAATCACTGTAGGGGTGGATGATCCACACTCCGATGGATTTCACCCGTTCTTGCTCCATGGCCACGCCCTTGTGGCTGCCAAAAATTCGGAGGGAGAACTTGTTAATGCCGGGCTGCAGCATGCTGCTCAACTGGCTCTGCAGGCAGGTTCGCTGGTAAGGGCTGCCGTAGTCCTCTCGGTTTTGGGCTGTGTCTGGGGTGCCGTCCACATTGCTGTCACAGGCCACCGTGGCGGTGCTGGTGGTCTTCAGCCCTCCGGGCTTGCAGCCCGCAGGGGTGGGGGCTCCTGATTTGATGAGAGGGAAGCCGTCCTGGTAGGGGCTCCCAACAGATTTCCGGCTTCTGCTTACGTCCCCGCGTTTCCTTTTTAGGGAGGGGAGGGTATGCTTGCCGTGCTGTTCGGTGCCTCTGTTTTGGGACCCGGCTGACCCCACACCTTGTCCCATATCATCCATCTCAAATGAATAGCAGTCAGGTTCAAGTGATGATCGAGACGGTTAGCAACACTACCCCCAACAATGAGGCAAAAAGCAGATGTTAATTTATCAGTAGGCTTATAGACACAGTCCCTCACATCACGTCAGAGTTTTTGGTTGAGTTGTGTTAGTTTTCCTAAAGCAGTAAAAGTTTCTTTTTTTCCTTCACAGCAACTCAAATTAAGTCATAGGCATCACAATATTCCCTTCCTTTTGGTAAGTGTTCGCTCTCCTCTTATTGCATCTTCCTCTCAATAAATACGGAACACCATTGCATCCTATTTACTTCTTTCAGGGCGATTCCTCAAACACGTGTGTCACCCTTTTTCCTTGGTACGCCACTCCTGGATGGACCCTGTTATCTGAGCTCCAGCGATCAGCATCTTGGTTTTAAATTCCCGTTGCGGTATGCAAGAGTTCTTATCATCCACTCTGGCCACGGATGGATAATTGTTCAAACGTTTCTGGTCAATGAGGCACTTGTCAAGTTACCTGTAGACTGACGTTTGAAAACTCTGTGCGAACAATGACAGACGAATGCACAAAACGTAGGCTATGGATTAAAACATTCATGCAGTGAAAGTCAAAACCATTGCAAATACTGTCTGTCATACACTTGAAATCCACGAACACGAGGGACCCGATAGCTACTTAAACGCAGCGAGTCTCCATCCAATAAAAGTAGGCAAGATCTGGAATCCAAGTAGATATTCAATTTGAAACAAAGTTTGAATGCAGCGTTTGTGCGTCCTGTGTTACTTTTGTATGTACTTCATCTTATTTCCTGGAAAATTCGTAACATAACGGTAGCATAAAATTCGTAAATGTGTCGGTTTAGAATTCAACAATGTGAAGAAGAAGAAAAATAATCGATCCACAAAATTGTATTGGACGCAAGATGTACTTTTAACAATAAAACATATTGTTATCGCAAACAAGTCTAGAGGTCTGTATCGTTCAGGTGTGCATACGCAATGGAATGTAGATAAAGACATGGAACTAATCGGCTTTGTTGTCACTGAGAGCGTATTCCTGTCATTTCCTTCCCACCAAGAGCTACAAGCTAAGCACACGTGGACACCAGCGAGACACAGATGTTAGATGCTGGTGTTACACCGAGGGAGGTGCGGGGTAAGAAGGGTAAGGTGCAGGCAGCAGCTAATGGGAGGTGATAGGGGTTTCTCGAGACCGTGAGGGGGACTGGAATTGGGAGGGGGTGACTGACAATGTTTTCTTATAAAGCTCCTGGGAACGTCAATGTACGTTAAAGTGTAAACAGTTTAACGCGAGCTAAAGCCATGGAAAAGGTTGGTAAATTAATTAATCTTGTACTAGGCTATTGTCAAGAGGAACTTCTTCGAATAATTACGCTATTTAGGCTGACGTAATTTACACTTAGTTCTTAGGCTGTTGTGGAACATTAGCGCGCATATTGTAGCTCTGGTACTCTCTCAAAACTGTATTAAGGTCTTAACTGAACTGAACAGCTGTTCACCAGAAAGGAGAACTGCAGGGTTTGATTATTCAACTTGTAATTAGTGTGGAATTTTCACTCCTCCACACACAAACTGCACAGTGCAGACTGAGTTTGGGCTGCAGTGCGTATGGCTCACACTGTTGTTGCAGGGCAGGGATGCCGCTCTGCTGATATTTGAGGGAGTGTCAGTCAGCAGCACCTAGATTAAAGCTGGCTCTAGAGTTTCAGCGTGTCAATCAGCCCCTTTTGTAAAGGGGCTTTATATCGAGTTACAGGATGAGCGCTTGAGTCAGTTGATGTGAGGGGCGCAGTGCCTTTGGGTCCAAATGGGTCACTGTGTTAAGAGGAGTCATCCATCAACAGCGATTGTCAGTATATGAAACCGTTTGTGTTGAGCGGAGTCCCCGCATGGATTGTGAAAGCAATGGAGTGAGCCAGTGTGACCCTAAGGAAACAGGAAGTGTTCAGGTCAGTTCACTGGAACAGCCACTGCACTGTTAAAGTGTCACATATGCGCAGGGCTTCGGTGGGTCATACAGCAAATAACATGCCCCTCTTGGCCTGAAGGACACAACGTTAGGAGGCTTCCCTGGATGAAGAGTGGTGAAGGGAGGATCAGGGAGAAAAAGAATGAGAGAAAGGCAGAGGGATGAAGAAGGAGGGAGACAGCTAGATAACTTCATATTAACAGTGGACCAGAGGATCACTGCAAACAGTTAGGCTACTAATCAGATTCTAATCTATGGCTTCACTCCACACTGGGGAAGCTAAAGGTGAGGGGAGGATGGTAAAAGAGAGAAAAAGTGGAAAAGGGAGAGGGACGTATAGATGGGAGCCAGGAAACGAGGAATTAGTTTAAACAGTTACAGGACAAATTTGAGATAATCTGACACGGACATCTGAAATGCTGTCAGAGCAGTGCAGACTGGAGAAGCCATTTATTCTGGGCAGTATTGTTCATGTGACACATGAGTATAAAATCAAACAGAATAAGACTGTGCTATGATTTCATTCATTAGGCTAACAACATCAGCTTACATTCTTAGGAGATCCCCACTAAAAGTGTTTTGTTTTGTTTCATGATGTTCATGTTTGGTAAAACTGAAACATGTTCATTATGAGAGATTCTGACAAGGTTTTGACGATTCACAGTTTGTAATATGGCATGAGGGTGAGAACCTCAGGGAGAACAGATCAGCCTCTGTTAGGAGATCCAGATAAGTGCAGTATGTGTGCTGGGGTTAGCTTACATCTCAAGGATCTGTGTAACAAAAATATATAGAGGCATTATGCTTTAGCTTATGAGTCTGACAGCACACCCACATAATAGCCAGATAGCAACTTTACTGCCAGCCAGCATTTTCATGAATAAATTTAAAAATCTTTGTGGTTTGATGTTTTTTTTATTATTATTTTTGGTTGGTTTCATCATGTCATATAATTAATTGGTAAGTCAGTCATTATTATTTTGCTACAAATGGGTTTGTCAGTGCTTTTTTGAGTCGGCAAACATAGTGATCCATATGGCAGCAGTGTGAAATGCCAGCACTTCTCCCAAGAGATCCGTGGCCTATACCAGTTTAAGTACCACACCCCCACTGTTATTGTTCATGAAATGTCTGACATGTTAGATTGACTGGTTGCATTTTTTTCTGTGTGCGTGTGTGCGTGACTTTGTAGACCAATGCAAACTTTTTAGTCCAGGGCCTTTGAGGAAGAGATGCATGAGTCTAGATAGGATTATAAAATTCATAAGAATATGAAGAACAGGATAGTCGAGTGCATGCCTAAAATGTGCAATACAGCATGAACAAAGGTGTGGCATAGTATCAGAACTGGCTGCAGCTTGCTGCATGTAGACAGTCGATATGATTCTGTAAGGAACTCTTAAATAATATCCAACTGTGTCAATGAACGGACTCTTCCAGTCAGAGGCGTGCAGAGAGGTGTCATGTGTTTACATAATTACTTAAAATGTGCTCCAGCCCTGCCTCCTGAATAATTTAAAGCAAGTACTGCAGCAATAAGTACATGATTAACTCAGGATCAGTGACAATGACTTCATGACGGTGAATGGTTAATTGTTTTACTAGGTACAATGGATAGAATTGCTTTCGTGGTGATAGAAGGTACAACATGCACATCCTCTTCACATCAACGCTGTATGCTGCTGTTATTGGAAATTGATTTTTCAGTCATTCTGAAATCAGACTACTTTGTGTCACACAAAGCAGTCGGGTACTTGGCCATACCGATTGCTGTCCTTTGGAATTATCATCTTAAATGTGCAATCTATGCACCAAGGGAATTAATCCAAAGCGTCTTACTCCCCAGATCAATGGTGTGTGCCAAGCAAATGGCAATCCAATCTCCCACAGCAATGAAGATACAATATAAAGAACAATAGCTTTTTAAAGTTAGACATTCTGCAAAACGAAAACAAAGAACAGACAAGTAAAGAAAAGTAGACTGAATTAACAGTGAGAAGACTTTTGCGGACTAATATCAAAGTGACAAACCAGAAATCATTCCGTTAGTGTCAACTATACATTTAAATATGTGCAATATAGAAACTTAAGTTACAATGCGATTTCACCATCATAAATAGTTTGTGTAACACACAGAGGAGGAGGACAGGGATAAATAATGGACCTGGTTTTATTGAGATATCTGGACAATGGCACACTTCCACCATTCAGCCATAAATTATTATTCTGTGACAATCGGAGGATCATGTCAAAAAATTATGTAGCCTAATAATTGTGTATTTTTCTTTGTAATCATAGAATACAACAGAACATACACACACAGTTCAATGTTTAATTTATTTATTATTAAATATTACTATTTAATATTAAATGCTTGTGTTTTAAAAAGGGAAAAACTTGCACTTAACACCATGGCGATTATGATTCTTCGTATTAACCAACGGTTCATTTAACATCAGTATTTTCAATCAAAATAGCTGATTTCCAAAGTCTGTGCTGACCCCATACAGTCTATGGTGCTGACATGCGTGTACAGCACGTTGAAACGGATGGACTGGAAAGTAAACTGCAGTACCCGGCATGCAAAGAATACAAACACGCCTGGCCACAGTCGTAACGTTTGTGGGAGTGTAAAAGGCGAGAGAAAAAGAGCGGCCATGTTGAATTGCCAAGAGGAGACACAATAGAAAAAGACGTGGATTTGAAAAGAATTAAATAAATAAAACAGTATAATTTATGGTTAGTTGTAAGAACAACTGAAAATAAATAATAATTTACCAGGACAAGAGGTAAAGACTATTTTTATCAGAAAGTTGAACGAAACGATGCAAATCTGTTTTTGAACTTGCAAGATGTCCATGGCTAATTAGCTTATGAGCATTGCTAACGTTAACGTTAGCAAGGTAGCAGAGATAGCTAGCTAGCGATAACTGATTAGCCGCGTGCTTGTTAGTTTTTTTTAATCTGTGCTGGGCGGTTGCGCTTTAATTTAATTGTGACATGTCTTACTATGTGCTATGCCTAAATTAGTTGGCTAACATAAGGTAAGTTAATTTTGGTTGCGAAGTAGCTTGTGACGTTAGCTGAAGTGCATGATAAAATGCGTGTTAGCAAGCTAGCGCTGTTTATTACGGCTGTGCTAGCTACGTCTCAAATCTGGTGACTGCGTAAGGTTTGAATCGAGTGGACAGTTTGAATAACTAGGTAGCTGTGTGCAGTGCAGCTAGCATTAGCTAACAGTTAACATGCGTAGCTAACGTTAGCCGTTCACGATTTTGGCGTTCTGCATATTACTAGGAGCTAACATTACATCCGAAAGCTATTTTGTAAGTTACGAAGCGTGTTGACTCCAAACAGCAGTTAATTCTTCGGCAAAATGGGCAGCCGTTTGCTACGTTAAACGTTTTAGCAACACATAATAGCAAGCGGTATGCTATAACGTAGCCTAGCTGTGCTATGTTAGCGTAAGGTAGCGTTGGTTAACTTGACCAACAGAATTAACGTTCAATTTCGGCAACATTACCTAGTTAGCGAGCTTGTCGTTTAATGCCTTAATGTAACGTTAGTATTCGTACCAGGAAAGCTAACAGTTGGCCAACTTATTTGTTTTCAGCGGAAACATTTCCCTTGCCTGACAGGCAATTTGGACGACTGTCATTACTAACAGTTTCAACCTTTCCTGTGATATTTGTGGACCACCAAGTAAGGTTAGCTAGATAATGTGAAATCAAGCACTTACGGTCTTGTGCTAAAAATATCTATGCCGCCAAAGCTATGTGGCGAGATTAAGTGGACTGTTGTGGGGAGGCTTGTGATTTCAAAGCTCACCACGTGGGCATAGCGCAGTTGAGGTTTGTTTAAGAATTTAAAGTGAATACTGTACGTTACATAAAGCGAAAGCAAAAGCACTGTACGGGTTTGAAGTAATACGTTAAATATTTTACAAGTTAAGGACAATCCATTGCATTGTACGTTAGCCCCATGAGTCATGACTAGAGTTTAGCATCAGCACCTTAACCTCAGTACCTTAACCTCAGTTCAGTATACCATCGGTTAACCACCCCACTATGCAAAGAGAATCGGGTTGGGTGATATTGACTATAATATAATTATGTTTATAAACCCTTAAGATGAAAACCGAATCAAAGTGTGATGTTTTCTACTTTTCACCATCAATGTATCACACGAGATTATTTATATGGTGCTCTAACGGGGAGGGTGAAATATTGATATCAAAGGCCTCATCTTCAGGCAACAAGTTGTGACAAGGGTCTCTTCCCCCACACATACAAAGCTGTTGCCTCGTAATATTGAACCACGACTCTGGATTGAAACTTTTTGTTTTATTATGAATTAACGAGCGTTAACATGCTGTCCTAAGGAATCAAAATGTGATATAGTGGCGATACATCTGGATAATCAAAAGCAGTTTAATTCCGAGGTGGTGTTTGACCGTGTTATCCTCTTTCCATTTTGACAGGTTATTTTTTTTTTACAGATTGGTGTTTTGGAATAATTGCCATAGAAGTGACCACACGTTGCAGCTCCCTCGCCTACAAAACCAGAGGACAAGGGAGGCCGCTGGAGAGGGAGCGATCAAGAGAACAGGAGCAGAAGACGCTGTCAGACAGAGGTCAAAAGGGACACGTAGAGCACAGCTTTGCGTTCAGACCACTGGTGGTTTATGCTGCGCGTTTTACTTCAGCAAGAACTTTGAGACTGATGTTCCAGTCGCAAGTCAAGTCTGAAGACAAGGACAAATTTAATACTTGAACCAGTAGGTGCAGGAAGCCAATTTACAAAAAGAAAAGTGACTATAGAAGAGAAGGGGGTAAAAGTGCTGTAGTGGTAAAACAAGTATAAAAACAATAAATACAATAAAAAGAGAATAGTGAGCTTTTTAAAAACACATTTCCAGTAACTGTTTCTTCAGTTCAAATTGCCTTAGTAGTTCGAATCTAGGACTTACTTTACAACTATATAAGCTCAGATATAATTTTCTATATTGTGTGCGGGTTTATAATATATTTATTTATATAAATTGTAATTTCTCTTCTTTTGGAAGAGCTGTTGTGATAGATTTTTTTTCCGTCATATGTACAGTGCTCCTTTATTTTCCAGAGGTCTGCGCTGTACGGACCAGTTTGTATATATACAAGTATCATGAAGTTCTAACATTTTTGAAAGAAATAAAGAACAATTTTCAGAGTAGGTTTACATCAAAGAGCAATACAATCATTAACATTAAATACAAGGGGGATACTTGTGAAGGAAAATTGAATTTAAGTAGTTGAATTTTAACTATTTAAGTAGTTAACGGGTCAGGGGGGCTTCTGGGAAATGGCTACCGCAAGAACGGAGAACCTCGCCTCTGTGGTCGTGGGACTGAACAAGCAGAACGGGCAAATGAGGGGGCAGCCCAAACCAGCTTCGCCTCTGTCAGGACCCTTAGCACTGGGCTTACAGCCAGGGAAGGCCCTGAGTGCTCTTCCAAAAGAAGGCAGTGGCCCACAGGACGGTGTTGGCATCAGGTAAGGCCTGCGTAATAAGTAGCTGTTCTGTTTCCCAGCCACACATAACCTACATGCGAGTGATTTTTTTTTTTTATTAGCGTTGAGTGATATGTCTGTTAATAGTGGCTTGCCAGCTTAAAGATGAAACCGCTTTGCCGTGTTGATCCATGCAAATCAGTCAGTGATTTAAATCTGATGACAGCCTCTCTGTGAACTGGTTCACAAACCTCAGTTAACCTGTCACCTCAATGTGTGTAACTGCTCTTTGTTTTTGTTCTTCAGCCACAGTTTCTGCAAAAAGAAAAGTTCTCTTTGTTTTTCCGTTTTGTTCCACTTAAAGGTTTGGCGATGACTGGAAGAAGAACCTGCAACTGCCACCTAAAGATACCAGAATGAGAACCTCAGTGAGTTTCCGCGCGCACGCAAAGTTCCTGATTACATTCACATTATCACAGTTCTTTGAGATTCCAAGCTGAAACATGATTGCTTTTACTTCTGCCAGTGTTAGACTATGCTGATGTAATTCAGTCTTTTGCTAAAACCGTCTTCTTGCCGCTCATTAGAATTGTGTTCTGCTGTCTGAAATATTGGTAATTAATTAGTTAAGATCAGTATGTAATTTTTTGGCATGTAGATGTAATGCTAACACTGTCTTAATGTGAGTTGTCTCAAACTTTCTATCATTCCAAACAGGATTTTTTGGGAGAGAGACCTCTAAGATATTGTTCTCCCTTTTCTGTCTTGCATTGATGTTCTTTGGGTATTAACATCCCCTGTTTTCCCGTCTCCCCCAGGATGTGACCGCGACGAAGGGCAACGAGTTTGAGGATTACTGTTTGAAGCGGGAGCTTCTGATGGGCATCTTTGAGATGGGCTGGGAAAAGCCCTCTCCCATCCAGGTACTCCCTCTTTCCATCAGTGTCTTTGCTCATCAGTGGCAAAGGTTGCTGCAGCTTTGTCAATTTTACGTCGTCTCTCTTCCGTCTAATGACCTCACTCTCTGCCCCTCTCTCAGGAGGAGAGCATTCCCATCGCTTTGTCTGGCAGGGACATTTTGGCCCGAGCCAAAAACGGTACTGGGAAGAGTGGTGCCTACCTCATCCCCTTACTGGAGAGGATCGACTTAAAGAAGGATTTTATACAAGGTGAGACACATGCTCATGTGTATGCGATGTTCGATGTACACTGAAATTAATTTAGTCATACGTGCACAGTGACACAGAAATTAATTTAGTCATACGTGCACAGTGACACAGAAATTAATTTAGTCATACGTACACAGTGACACAGAAATACACTTAGTCATACGTACACAGTGACACTGAAATACACTTAGTCATACGTGCACAGTGACACAGAAATACACTTAGTCATACGTACAGTTACACTAAAAGATTCCCCTTTAGCTGAGGACAGAAGAGAAAAACAAAGGCTGCCCATTGGTCAGTCAGGGATATTTTGCTATGAATAAAATCGGCAGTTATCCTGGTCCCTTCTGAATTGAAAGGGAATATCTGCAGTGTTGGGCGTAAGTAACTAGTGGTCAAAAAGGTAACTCCAGGTGAGTTACCACTAGCACGGGAGGTGGAAGCAGAGACAGAATTGACCCCCTTTGGTACTTCACTGAAGTAAATGCTTGGAACCAGTCACGTGTTTAAATGTTGTATGAAAAGAGGTATTCTCTTTTTGAGAGAACGTGTATACGCGTACACTACTACTATGCAAAATGGCCACATCTCATTTATACATAATGTATGGGCTTTTGGGGGGGGTTTTGTGAAATGTCTGGCAGGTGAATTTGATGGTACAGTGACTGATTCCCTCCCTTTTCCAGCTCTCGTCATGGTGCCCACTCGAGAGCTGGCCCTGCAGGTCAGCCAGATCAGCATCCAGGTCAGCAAGCATCTGGGCGGGGTCAAGGTCATGGCCACCACCGGTGGCACCAACCTGAGGGATGACATCATGCGGCTGGACGAGACGGGTAACTGCCACTCAGACCCGAGGAGCCCTAAATCTGTCACTCATGGTTTATGGCCCTTTCTCCTTTCCCTCCCTTCCAGCTCACTGGGCTCATTGTAACAAGGGGAACTGTAGCCTCACTGTGTGCTACAGAAGCTGTGTTTTACAAGGCTTCATTTACTAAGCCCTTTAGTATTTTTTTTAACCAATCATTGGTTGTGTTATTAGTTTTGCGGGTTCTAAAAGGCCTTAGTAAATCAGACCCTATGTCTGAAAGGCGTTTCCCTGCTGTGGGTTTACCAGTCTATAGCTGTTCTTACTCCGAGTACTTTGCTTGCTATTGTCTCCATATGGTCCCACATGGGGGGGGGTGCACCAGGCTAGATATCACCTACCTTTTGTCCTAAAGTTTAGAGGCCACTGTATTGCTTGATTAAAAGGTCACTTTTTGGTTATGTAAATAGACATTACACTGAGCTGACCGATAAGAAATTAAAACTGGAATCAACCCCAGCCCTGGCTTCCTCTCGACTACACGAGTGCCTTTAATTATTTGCGTTGATAGACCGTACTTTGTGCGTCGCATTGGCATAATGCAGAGTGTAATTGTGGGAAATGTGACCACATCTCTGCCTCCACCCCCAGTGCATGTGGTGATCGCCACCCCAGGCAGGATCCTGGACCTGATGAAGAAGGGCGTGGCCAAAGTAGACCGAGTGCAGATGATGGTGATGGATGAGGTATGGAGATGTGTTTAACCTGCTCGGACGCCAGACCCACATTGGGTACGACTTGCACTTGTGCTGTACACAAGCCAGCAAGCCACAACTTCACAGTAATGGATTAAAAAATCAGTTGCTGTTAATCAGCTACTCAAAAAAGTAGAAGCGTGTACAGTTGTAGCACTCGCCTAAATTAGACTACAAACACGTTTTCAAAAAAACAACCAAAACGACTACAACATCCGGTCTACTCACTTGCTCACCACCACCGCTGAAGTTAAAGCCGTAAAACTGACACTTTCGTCATGGCCAGACTGATAGTGATTCTCGCCCTTGGTGATTCACTTCCATAATAACACTAAGTTATAGCCGTTTCCACTAGCAGAGCAGCCGGTAGCTACTGCATTAGCTAGCAAAAGCGGCAGGCAGCGATGTACGACCGGGGATTCTGGGTTGTGTAGTTATGTTTCTCGAACTCCGTTAATTATACGATTCAAATTTGATTTAAATGCGTGGTGAGTACATAATGGACTTTGTATCACACACATGTCAAAGTTTGGTCCATACAATGCCATAATATCATCATAAGGGTGACTGAAAGATCCCGAAGTGGGGGCAGGTAATGGCTTCCGGCAGTCTTCCGGGACCAGCCAGGGATAGGAGGGGGCGGGACTATGGAGCTCTATTATGATGCAGTAAAAATGGCGTTTTGCACTTGCGCAGAAAAGGCTGCAGAGGGCAGCATTGAGCAGCTCCTCTGATCTGTGTCTCCTCTCCACCAGGCCGATAAGCTGCTGTCTCAGGACTTTGTGGTTCTGATCGAGGACATCATCAGCTTCCTGCCTAAGAACAGGCAGATCCTGCTGTACTCGGCCACCTTCCCCATCAGCGTGCAGAAGTTCATGGTGAGGCATTTAAGGGCTTCTTCTGCAGTGCTGCCATCAGGGTGTAATATTCTTGTACTTTATAAATGTATCCCTTTTGATATGGCTAGCAGTCCCCATTGGGATGTTTATAATGGCAATACAATCACGCAGGCTATTTATGTTTGTAGATTGTATTAGGGTTTTTGTCGCACAACGATTTTTCCAATTTGAATGTTGCCGTTTTTTGGTTTTTGTCTCAGGATTCGGTTTGGTCTTTGTAAACTTTCAGTTTTTCATTTTGCTGCAAAGCTGCCTTTATTAATTGGTTTCTGAGTCATTGCACTTTGGGCTTGAGTTCCGGACAAAGTGGTCTTCTGGCCCTCCAGATTAAATTGGATCCGGGTGAATTTCAAGATGCATAAAATATGGATTTCTTAAAATGATTATTATTGCCTCTGTGTTGGGAGATGCTCTGCGTCTGTTAGCATTTGTGCCCTCTTCCCAACATGTTGGCTCTCAGTGATTAGTGAAATGCTTGCCGTTACACTCTGAGACTGGGGGACTGCTCTGGCCTTTATCTCTCCCTCTCTACTGTGCCTTTTCTCTTTAATTCTCCTTTCTCCTCCTCTGCTCTCCAGGCCAAGCACCTCACAAAGCCCTATGAGATTAACCTGATGGACGAGCTGACGCTGAAGGGCATTACTCAGTACTACGCCTACGTCACAGAGAGACAGAAAGTGCACTGTCTCAACACGCTCTTCTCCAGGGTGAGTGCACGCGCTCCCCCTCACGCCCGGGCGTGCACTGTCTCAACACGCTCTTCTCCAGGGTGAGTGCACGCGCTCCCCCTCACGCCCGGGCGTGCACTGTCTCAACACGCTCTTCTCCAGGGTGAGTGCACGCCCGCTACGCCATGGCTTCAGAACCAGCTGCGAGCGATGCCCTGACCCTAAATACAGCTGTGGAAGGCGCACGCTGCACTGAGACTCGTCAGCTACAGCCGTTACTGTCATTTGGATTGCTTCATACTTAAAAGTGCGGACAGACATTCTGTCTATAGTTCTTCAAAATGTGTTATAGAGACACATATACTGGAAAATGTTTTGTTTGTTTTTTTATTTAATTACATTTTTAAAATATTTTTAACCACTGCTTCTTCTTTTTTTCTTTTTTTACAGTTGCAGATCAACCAGTCCATCATTTTCTGTAACTCCACCCAGAGGGTGGAGCTGCTGGCCAAGAAGATCACTCAGCTGGGATACTCCTGCTTCTACATCCATGCCAAGATGATGCAGGTGAGAGCAGTGTAAAGGTGTACAGAGCTGGTAATCGTTCCTGGGCAGCTCTGCCTTTGTGTGCATCACATGGAATACAGTGCGCAATAATGGGGGGGACAACTGTTTATAACTTCTAAATCCTTTATAATATTTTCTGTAATTTTGAAACTCATTGCTCTCCATTGCACTCTCATTGCTACTTGGGATGTTGGTGATTTAGAAATGTAGGCCTTTTTTATTTGTGCACTAACTAAGCCGGTCTGGATAAGAGTATGAGCTAAATGACAGAAGTTCAGGATTATCTGATAATATCTCTGCTCTCGCCGGTGATGGCATGGGTGTGGCAGAAACACCCAGCATAGTCTGCGCCTCTCCTGCCCTTACGCAGTCCGTGCTTAAATTCCACAGGAGTACAGGAACCGTGTGTTCCATGACTTCAGGAATGGGCTCTGCAGGAACCTTGTGAGCACAGGTAGGCCCCTCTCCAGAATCTGCTCAACCGATTTCACTGTTGCTAATTGTTCTGTATAGCTTTACCACTTGATTTGTAAACTGTAATGGTGCATTGTGCAGGTCTGGGAGAAATGCAAGCTTTCTGAAATCTGCTTTACAGATAACTTGTGTTGTTCTGTCACCACACAGATCTATTCACCAGAGGCATTGACATCCAGGCTGTGAATGTGGTCATCAACTTTGACTTCCCCAAGAATGCTGAGACCTACCTACATCGCATCGGTAGATCAGGTGTGTGCCCGTGTGCGTTCGTGCGTGTGCGTTTGTGTGTGTGCGCACGCCCCTCATCTGGATGCGCTGTTCCTGTGTCTCTTTTCCATGCTTGCTTTAGGCCTTGTAGGTGCTAAGCTGACTGGCTGGCTTCCGCTGCATGCCCGATTCTTTTGGGATCGGTCCCTCTCAGTAATCGCTTTCCTTCACTTCTCTCTTGCTGCTTGGCTCCAGTGTGCTGATTTCTCTGACTGCAGTGAACACTCATACAGCTGTCAGCCGCTAATAGGACACCAACGTGGTGCAGTTACTGTCTGCCAGTGTTGCTTTGCTGATGCCATGAGTGTTTTTGCGGGCATCACGTCTGGCGCAGATTCACAGGTCTTTATACTACACATACGGCTCATATGTATCCACCGATCTGTGTATCGGCTGATCCACATTTTTATAAAGGTCAGGGAATTTTTTAAATTAATTTTGCAGTGTATTGAGTTGAAGTACACCCTGAATCGCCGTAGGTAAACTGAAGTTGTTGTTGCTCGATGTTGACACCAAGTGACTTGAAATAATCTTTGTATTCTAGAAATGAAGTTAAAGATTAAGTTTGATCAGTTTGTATAGGAACTCAGTGTAAATGTGTCCATTACTCTGCTCTGGTTTGCAACGTTTCTAAAGTACATATATTTAAGAACTGTATATTTTTCCTCGCTCTTTCTTTCTCCCCCGCCCTTCTCGCTCCCTCAGGGAGGTTCGGTCACCTGGGCCTGGCCATTAACCTCATCACCTCGGAGGACCGCTTCAACCTGAAGGCCATCGAGGACCAACTGGTGACCGACATAAAACCCATCCCCGGCAGCATCGACAAGAGCCTATACGTGGCCGAGTTCCACGGCACCGACCCCGACGCAGAGGATGCGGAGCTTGAGCCCGGCCGCAAGGCCGTCGAGCCTCAGGAGTCCTGACCGGTGAGACGCACAGGCCTGACACCAGCTATGACCTCTGACCCCCCGTGGATGGAAAAGAAACCTGGGTCTCGACAGGCGGCAAAAAAAGAAGAAAAAAAAGAGGAAAAAAACACAAGCCGAAGTCACACTGTCGAGCACAGAGCGTAGGCAGTAAATTGACTTCCTTTCACTTTGCAGAGTGATAGAGACTCGGAATCATCTCCACAGGAAATAAATGGACATGCGGGCAGATTGACATGGACTTCAGTTGAGACTGTTTGACTCGATACTTTTAGTTTGGAAAGGTCAGAGAAAAGACGAGACTACTTGCGTGAAATACGGCGACCAAATGGATTTGGCGAGCGGAAGGGGAGTGACGGACAGACTGACACCCCACACACGGAGACGATCTTGGTGCAGGGAGCCATTTTGTGATATCTGTTCCTAACTCCAGCGATTTATTTTCCAGGAAAACCTTACGACACCAGCTTTTGCACAAAGTTCTGCGCTTGCACTCAGACCCCAGGCTCTTTAAGTTGAATCATTTAGTTTTAACTGTGTCCGTCTCAAATCCCTTTCTATTTGCATATTATGTTTATTTTTACACTGGTAAAGTTGCCAGTAAAGTTGGTAAAACAGTCCAACAGAAATGTTTTGCACTCCCACCCCCCATGCTAATTGTTTTTGCAGCTGATTTGAACTTTCAGCCAAGTTGCCTATCCCACCAGCCAAAACTCATCTTAGAGACCATCTCTTATGACTTTACATTTACCCCATTAATGTCCTCCTTCCTTTGTTTTGGTCCCCAAATCAAGAGTACACATGGAAATTGACAACTTCTTAATGTCCACAGTCTCACTCCATTCACATCGCTGAGCCCTGTAGTCAGTCCATTGCCCGACTCGGAGGACTGCAGAAATATAAACCTTGGTCTTTAGTAGCCTTCATTAATGGGAACTGCCGGAATGCTCTTGTGCAAAATGCATGCAAGTTCCTCAAGGTGACTTTGACCACTCTGGTTTGCGTAGTGGAGAACCCGCGCGTCGCGCAAACCCAGACGAGATGTTCACGGCTTTAAATTGGCTGATGTGGTGCAAATGCAAATGTGCTCTCTGGAATTTCTGTAGTCAGAAGATAATTTCAGGCGTGTTGTACGTGAGATTTTTTCATCCGTTTGGGAGGCCACCTCACCGCATTACATGCTCTATAGCTAAAGGGAATGCAGTCTGAGGCTACTGACAGCGGACTGTCTCACACACTTCCTCTGGGCCAGCGTTTGATCCGAGGCCTAGCCTCCTGCACCAGCTGCTTCACGGGCCCTGCCAGCCTTGTGTACGTTACGTGACTTCATCGTTCACGCTCGCCGTCTCACGCAAGTGCCTTAATTACTCCAGCGCCCCACCCACACACACACACACGCACACTCACACACACACACACGCACACTCACACACATATGAACAGGGCAGTGATTACACAAGACCTGTGCTAGGCTGCAGCCCTGAGTCCATATTTCCTCTAGTCTTCCTAATGTAGTTTTGACTGATGTATGTCTCCACTTGGCATTCTTTGTGCACTCCCGCAGTTCTTATCTAGTTACTTATAATGTCTGTTAACCTGTATGCCAGCTTATTGCATGGTGGTTTGGCAGGGAATCCCTCCTCTTTCTATTGGAGAGGAAGAATGACTGAGCACCAGTTGTGGCGTGTTCTGTTGAAATAATGCAATACTGGGCTGCTTGGCCCTCTGCTCTGGACTTTTCAGGTATTTTCAGGTATTATGCAGTAGACCCAGAGCTATTTGGCCCTATTAAGAGTCTTGATAATATACTTCTCCACAGTTGTGTGGTATGAAGTCCGTGACAAGTACACTGTGGAATAAAGTTAGTGAACTTGGTCTTACCGATCTTATTTACACTCAGCAGCGCACGTGGTAGAATGCATACAGTACACTGGTACGTGGTTAGCGGCTTCATTAGCGTGGCCACAGTTTCACACGCATGAAGGCACCTAATTTGGCCGCACAAGCAGATCTCAGCAAAAGCTGGTATGGGGGGGTGTTTACTCATGTTAATTTGCCATACTTTTCACTTTTATAAAATAGAGAGGGTGGGGTCACAATAACTGCAGGGCAACTTGAATCCAGTGACATTACCCCTCCCCCGTTTCTCTTAATTGCAAAACATAGAAGTTGGACTCCTTTGCAACATACTCTGTTGGAGTTTGTTTTGTCCCATGCAAATAGATCTCCCTGTTTGTCAAACTGGAATGTATGCTGTAATTGTGTGTGGACTGAACCAAACTGCAAGGCCCTGACGTTTAACTATGACCGTCTAAAGCCCACAAGTCATATGGAAGACCGTTCCACTGACAACTGATTTGTGGAACTTGTGTCTATAATATTGTAGCTTATTATGACCCTTCTGTGTTTGCTTTGTAGGGCCTGAATGCAGACATGTACAGTATATTTGTATAGATATATTTTTTTGTTTTGTTGGAGAAACCAAAACATTTATCATCCCTTTTTACTGTTCATCTTACTTTCAGTTCTTTACTTTGTTTTCACGAGAGACGGGGAGAATTGAAATGTACAGTTGCAACTTCAGGAAAAAAGGAGGTAAATCTTTTTTTAAGCAAAATCGTAGCATATCTTTAAACTGGCAGCTGTGATTTCCCTCCATCAAAGAAATGTATTGCAAATGATAAAAAAGACACAATGCTTCTTGCTTTTCCTCAAGAACACATTTTGTTGACTTATCTGTGAAGCAGGCAGGTTGAGAGTGGTACTGATGAATCAGGGTTTTCCCTCTATTTGGTTCTTGCAGGCTACAATACAGCTATAAAAAGACCACAGACTCCTGGCACTTACAGCCAGTACATATCTAGGTCTCAAAGCCTTTTTCAATCCTGGTACAAAACTGACTTGTGCTGTAGCTGAATAAAGCCAGTTGAAGAACACCTTTTTTTTTTTTTTAGTTTATAGTCTGTTGTTAAATTCCCTGTGCAGTTAAAAAGTAATGTTAAGTATCCCTTTATGGTATAGTTGTAAGTGAATGTGTATTGTAAACAAAAAAAGGTTGAAATTCAAATGCCACAACCTGTGTTATCTTTGATCAAGCCAGCAGGTAATAATTTGAATGTGACCAATTTTTAAAAAAGCCTTGTTTTTTCTGCTTTGATGTTTTGATGGTGGGTTTAGTTATGGCCTACTTTAGCTATAATGTGCATCACGAAAGACCCATCCATCAGTATCAACATTACTAATCTGGCCCACCAATGCGTGGCATTCATCCTTTATATTTGAGACAAAACGGTGTATTTCTCACATTATTTTGTGGCTTCATTTTCCAATTATGAGTGAAAAAAACTGAATTATATTATTTCACCTTAGAATTAAGAAGGTCACTGCACAGGGCATTTAATATCTGTGGATCTTTCATATGTAACAAAAAAAAAAAATAATTTAAAATGACCAAAAAAAAAGTGTACAGACGAGAAGCCCAGGTGGTGCTGGGAGTAGGTTTGGGTAGATAAGGAAATTCACTGTAAATTGTGTACATATTTATTTTCATTTTGCTTCTGATCACCCAAGTATTTGGTGGGGTGGTGGGAGGTTGAAGATTTTAGGTTTTTGGTTTTCAGTGCTAATTTCAGGATTCAAATTGATGCAGAAACAACCAAATAGCGTGCTGCTCGGTGTGTGTGCATCTGAGGCTGTGTGCATCTGAGGCTATGCGCATCTGAGGCTGTGCGCATCTGAGGCTGTGCGCATCTGAGGCTATGCGCATCTGAGGCTATGCGCATCTGAGGCTTTCAGTGTTTTTTATCGTTGACTTGTAGATGTGTGCGTGAGTGTGTGTGTGTGTGTGTGTGTGAATGAGTACATTTTGTGCGTCCCTGCCTGCATGCACCCTTTCTGCTGAGCTGTGTCAACACAAAGTAAATGTGAGTGATGAATTTGGGGGGGGGGGGGGGGCTTGCAATGATTGGGACTTCTGGCTGTAAAATTTTGGGGGGGAAAATGTATCTAAAATGCAAGAGGTTAAAAGGGATGGGGGTGGGGTGTGGTGGGGGAAGAGGTGAGAAATTGTCTCAAGGCATTGAGATGAAACTAAGGTGAAATATTATGGCAACACAAGGTGTCTGTGTCCAGGATGCAAAAAAAACAAACAAAAAAAGTGAAAAGTTTGTAACACCAGCAGAAAATCTTGTCCAGAACATAAAAACATACTATGACTATAAGCACATGTGGTTCAATTGCTCTGCCAATTGTTTTGTTTTGTTTTTTTTGTTTTTTTGCCCCACTGTTAGCATTTTCCCCCTCATTTTAAGTATCCCATTTTCAGTGTGTTTGTAGGAAATATACAGTGCACTCCAAAAATGTTAGGACATGTTTTGTTTTTTTTGGCACTGTACTCCAGCACATTTGAAATGGAACAGTGACTATGAGGTTAAAGTGCAGGCTTTCTATTTTTTTTTAGCACATCGGGTGAACTGTGGCTATTGTAGCCATCTTACACAACCAATTTAATTTGGGCCTTTGTGTAAAAATGGCTACAATATGCTACTCGTTTCACCCGATATGGATGTAAAAAAAAAAACTCAAATTAAAGCTGAAACTCTGCACTTTAACCTCATAGTCACTGTTCCATTTTAATCCAATGTGCTGAAGTGCAGAGCCAAAACAACAACATAATGTCCCTGCCCTAACACTGAGTGCACTGAATGTGTATGTCCACATGGCCAGGCCTACTATACAGCTTGTGCCTTTTCTGCTCGGTCCCAGTTCTGACCAGAATATTAAAAACCGCTCCAAACTAAAGCTTAAGGGCCTTTGAGGTCAAGGTCACGTTTTTGACTCCCGAATAGAATGTTCAAGTCCAGTCTTAAGACTAACGATGTCGGATAGGAAATTCTGGATAACTTGATAAAAGGCCAGTACATGTTATTCTAATGAAGTGAAAGTGAGAGCCCCACACAAACACAATAAATTGAGTGTTAAGAGTTTAATAAAATTTAAAAAAAGTAAAAAAGGGGGGGATGGGGTCTTTTATTTGCTTTAAGATATATATAACTTCAGGATTGTGTTCCATGTATTGTTGTACTTGAGAATGTACAAACATTGGGTGGCTGATTTCTCAGTTTACTCTTTTTTTTTTTCTTCTCTCAAATCTCTGCAGTTCTTTGAGATTGACAGATGTAGACTTGTTACGCCATGTTTTACACCCATCAAGAATGTTTTTTGTTGTTTTTTTAGACCTATGACTTTACTTGTAATTGTCCTCCAGAACCAGTGGGCTCTCTACCTCTCAAAACCTGGCCTAAACTCTATTTTAAACAAATGCTTAAAAATGAGATCCATTGGTTTAACAAGTTTAATAAAAATAAATATCAACTCTGACTCCCCTGAAGTTTTTTTCGCCTTGGAATAAATTGTCATCACATGTATTTGCCACATTTGTCTGGTGAAATAATTGCTGGATTGAAAGAGAAATTGAAGTCGAGCACCAAGGTCTGTGTACACAAGGTGAACATGGTGTGTATGGAACTTTTTTTCTATATCACCTTTTCTATTTTATCACTTTGCTGTGGAAATGTAAATTGCATATAAATGCAGACCATGAGTTATGTCCCAAAGTGCTTATGAAAATCTCCATTACTGCCAGTTATTCCACATACTAAATTCCCCCCACTAAACTCACAATTTAGTGTTTTAGTATTTTTGGCAGACTTGAATGTCTTGCTTACATAAAAGCATAAGCAACATGTGCATGGGCACAGACTAGTTACCGCAGTAATATGTTGTTCAAGTGTAAAACTGCCAGTATTCATGTATTCTGTTTTGATTTTGGCCATTTATTTGTGGAGCAGAGCAAATAATTGAAAGCCAATATGTTATTTTATTTTTCAGTGTCTGCTGCTGAAATGCCTGATTTAAAATTTAAAAAAATCAAATTCCATTAAATTAAATTGCCACCCTGACATAACTAGTATATGCTTGCTCCATGAAACGCACGGATGTTGAGCATGGCTCAATATATATGGACGTTATTTTACCTGCCCACGGAAATTACATTTGTGCAGATGTTACAGCCAGAAGGCAACAGCAATTAATAATGCAGGAAAAAAAACTATCTGGTAACTTGTTTTAATAATTATTTGGGGAATTGGTACTACACAAAGATTTGCAAACAAATATAATACGACTTCATGCCAATTTCTTTGGACCTCACGTGCTGACCTTCACCAGTGATTTTAGCCTTCACCGGTCCTAGAGCGCAACCATGTAAACGTGACGTCATGTTCTATTTTCCAATCAGAAGCCTTTGGGCAGTATTAGTCCGCCCTTTGAGTGGTGACCGTCGCAAAAATGTCTTCCAATTAGAATTACGCATACATGTGGCCCTTTTTATGGGACGAATCATTTTTCTTTTTATTGTCGAGGGTGGAGTTTTGCTACAGTTCTCACCCAGTGAATGCAGGACTGAAGATATTAAGAACCAATTATATTAGGGGTGTGTCCGAACTTAATGCAACCATTCAAATGTACAGGTTCTCACAAACCGATAGTCCGTGTAAAGATTGACGTGCTGTAAACCAACTATCCTTACGAGAAAATAGACATGGCCCAATGGACTGCTACTCTCAACTGAGTAGGCGGGATATAGTGGAGACTAGGTGGTAGGTTGTCTTGTTAGTTCGGGCTGCCGGGTATTACATCGCTGTCCTTTGACTGGGAGATAAAACGTGAGTAGATGCAACACGAGGTGTAAATGAAAATTGGTGTTAGACACCATAACTATTTTGCGCTGAGGTTACTTAGCGTTTGGAAGGCGGGTGGTTTCTAACAGCAGTTTATTGAAGCATGGTGCATTTGGTATTTCACGAGCCAATTTTGTAGCTCGTGAAGCACTGCTGTGCTTTCAATGCAGCAAGCTAGCAAGCTAACATTAGCCAACTAGCAATCCAGCAGCACTGCTGTAACATGCTGTCACACACCAGTAACGTTAACTGGGGCCAAACTCGTCTTGTGTGATAGAACAGCTGACAACTACAGTTAGTCATTATTAACGAATCATTCTCATTATTATGTTGTCTTGGTTATGGCGCTAGTTGGGTTGCTAATGTTGGCGTTTACTGGTTCGCTTGCTGTTCGCTAGCTACCATTCATTCAGATGTGTCATAAGCTAACGTTAGTATCTTGCCAAGAGATCGGTTGATTTCTAAATCACTATTGCTGGATATGTAACTTGCTAGCTAAATAAATCACTGGCCCTTGTTCTAACGTTACACATGTCATACTCGGCTCACGTCTCAACGTAACGCTGGGCAACGTTAGCTAACGTTGGGTGCGTTAATGTTAGATAAGTTGGCTATATTTTATTGATCCAACTATGGTAGGCCAAGGCTCATATACTGTAACGTGCATGTTGGGTTTGGAGGCGTGAGCATAGCTACATGTGCTAGCTATAACGTTAGTCTCCTGGCTAGTCAGTTAGTTAGCTCGACAGAAAATGTGTTCGGTGACCTCTAATTTCTGTGTCCCTGTGGCTGTTTTCTAATGCAGTAACTTACCGGTAACGTTATGTATCCTAAAACTAGCGAGCTAGCTAGCTACGATGGCCTATCCTTTGCTTGCTTGATTGCTAGCTAACTAATGTTATCTAGATAACTGGTAATCGCGGTTCATTTGTCACGATATAAATATGTCTATAGCACTATCAGACTTGCATACTACACTGTCATCGATGTTAGTCTACTCGGCAGATACCCTGTTGCGTACATTATAGCATTTACGTTGAAAGTTGCCCAGCATGCTAGGTAATCTGATTAGAAAATCAACCAAATAAAGTGGAGATCGAAAAGTAGCTTTTTGGACAAAGTAAGCTTACCAACAGTATTTGATAGCGGAAAATTGATACCATAGGCATAGTTTTGGTTCACACCATCAACTTGCTAACTAACGTTAATGCTCTTCCAAGCTGCTGAGTAGTATAGCAGCTTTTCTGCTGTTTAACTAATAAACTGTTTTGTAGTCACTCCCATTTGATGATTGTTTACCTCTTCCATCTTTCATTATAATGCCCCCTATTTTTGTTTTACGTTGTGCTTTTCCATTTTCTCTCCCACCCATCCTTCCATCCATGTGTCTCCTCCTGTATCCAGACAGAACTATCCCAGCCTTACCATCAATACCCTTCATCTCACAACTACCCTCCTCTTTCTTTCTTCCCCCTCCCTCTCTCTTTCTCTCTATCTCTTTCTTTCTTGTTCTCACAGCATGGGCAGTGTATTGGCTGCCAGCTCCCCCAACCCCCCTCCTGCTGCAGGTGGCAGTAGCCTGGGAGGGCCAGGGCTGTTACCGGTACCTCCTGGGTTCACTATGCCCCCAGTGTCTCCCATCTCCCCTTCCTCCCCCACCGGTAGTGCTCCAGACCAACAGGGGGAGACGGAGAGCTCACTCCCTAATCCTGGCACCTTTGAGGAGTGCCACAGGAAGTGTAAAGGTAAATATGAACTTTTGTGCATGTCTGGAATGTTGTGTACTTCTCTGTAATTGCTGCACCTGGGTAATCAAGGTGTAATGAGCGTGGGTTGAGTGGATTGCACATACATATACTATACAATCTCTGTACAAACAAAGCTGCCTTGCGGAAAAAAAGTTCAGAATTGTTTCTGAAGTGAATGCAAGTGGCTTTGTTCCGTTTTCCTACCTAGAGTTTTAGTTTGTATGCCTAGTAGTATATTTAAAAATGCTAACACAAGACTGGTAGCTCTTTACAGACGACTGGGAGATGGGCCTATCTGGTTTACTAACATAATTGCTTAGTGTAAAGCATATTTCTGGCAGTGAATTTTTTATGAGGGCTTCTTTGGAATATTAAAAATAAAAAGGTGATGCCTTCTGGTAGTACCATGGTGCATTGCTGCAGCAGTCCGCCATAGGCAGTGTCAGGGACTGGACTTCTAAGTCTGAGGCTGTAGGCGATGTTCCCATGTGGTGCACTGTCATGGAGCCTTTAACCTGAGGTGCTTCAGTAAATGTCCAGCTGTATAAATGGATTGTATGTAATGTAATGTAAGTTGTGTATTTTGTTGCGAGTGAGCGCATCTGATCAATGGCAAAAGTGTAAATGTGACGAGGACAGTTGTGTTTCAGGACTGCAAAATACGTTCAAGGTCACAGCATGGAGGTTACCTAATGGTAACATATGAGCATGGTAGGCCTATATGAGGAATTAAGTGAGATGGGGTAAAGCCTGTTCATTGTTAATTGATTTTCTTCTGTGTGGTATTTAGACAAAGATTTCATCATATAATCAATCTAATTCAGTGAATGTATTCTGTGGTACTTTTTTATTGTAAGTGTAATGGAAGGAGGGATGCTGGAAATTGGGGCCAGATAATGCTTGATACATGAAGGAGCACCAGTGTATTACCGGTCTGTTTATGATTAGTGCCTTATATCTGCATGTGGGCCAATATCACCAGCAGAGCCCTTTAACTCTGGCCTTTCACAATCTTCAAAAAATGTAACTTTCATGCGTTGGTTTCAAATAGTCCGCAGCCTGTAGACCCAAAGTCACTACATAAACCTGCCTGTTGCTGGTAAGGTACAAGAGCATATTTGACTTCTGCTATCTGTGTTAATATTTAGCCGTTTGTGCAGTGCAATTTGGGGGTTTTCCGTTTCTTTTTTAGTCATATAAAAGACCCATCTGAAGTTATTCTGCAGTCAGTGCTCAAAGCCTCAATCCACTGGTTGCAAGCCGCTGCTGAGGTCTGTGGGAACGCGGCTCACTCGGATCGGCACAGAATGGCTACCAAAGCAAGTAACTGAATAGGGTACCACATCCGAGAGGATTTCCTGACAGTCTGATGAACAAAGCATTGAACATTGTTTTACACGCCCGTTTTTTCATTTTTGAAGCTTGTTAAAACGCTCACTGTTTAGCCAAAGTCCCCAAATCCTACAAGTCCCAAGTGTGTTCCTGCTTCTAATTCATATTGGAGGTAATTTTTTTTTTTAATAGTAATCCGAGGGGTTCATAACATGTGAAAAGGATGTGTAATGAACAGTATAAAATGGGCTTGTATTTTCTCATTGCAGAAATTTGGGCAGTTGCAGAATGTTAGGCCACCTCACTATATATAGGCGTATTCCTTTAGAAATACCATGTTTTTAATTTGATTGGATTTTTAAATGTTCTAATTACGAATAATAATTACTGCTCATGATGCTAACAATTATAACTATTTAGGCTATTACATTTTTGTTTGCAATTAGCAATTGCTCTTCCTGGTATTACATTTGAAACTAATAGGCACTTAGATGTCATTTCTGGGAGAAGATAATTAGGTTTTCTCCAAGACCAGAATTGCTAATAAAACAGTGTTTGAAGGCATGGTGCATTTCCTACATAGTAATGTTCTGGAATTATCTACCAATCTGTCTGTCTCTCGCTCTCTCTCTTTCAACCGTTTTCTGTCTCCCCGTTCGTATGTGCAGCCATGGTCGTGGTAATGAGGGCGCTGAACGCGTTGATAATTTTATAGTTTCTCAATCTCATCTCCTGCCTTTTTCTCCTGTTCAGAGGTGTTCCCTGCGCAGATGGAAGGCGTGAGGCTGGTGGTAAACAAAGGCCTGAGCAATCACTTCCAGGTAAGTGAAGGTCAATGCCCTTTTGTTGTGTGTAGTTTGAATGAAACTGAGAAGTAGGCTGATGAACTTGTAATCCCAGGATCTCTTCTGAGAGCGCAAGGGAACCGATTTGTTTAATCACCTGTTTTTCAAAATGGTGAGCAAAAGCCAGTCTGGATCGGTGTTTCTCATAATGTAGCCTTTCGGCCTGTAAACATTTGTCTCTTCGTTGTGCGCTGTACACTTCCTATAGATGTAACTGGGGGGGGTTATTTTAGCCACGATCGTCAAAGACACAAACAGCCCAGCAGTCAGTTGGCTAATTGTTGAGCTAACCTTGTCTTTCTGTGTCCACCCACCCATCAGGTTAATCACACTGTTACCCTCAGCACTACGGGAGATTCCAGTTACAGGTTTGGGACCACCTACGTGGGCTCCAAACAGACCGGCCCTGCTGAGGTACATGACTCCACACCATGTTAAATGTTGCGTGTGTTTTCTGGTGCCAGTAGGCCAATTGAGCTTGTATATAGTGGTGACCCTGTTTAAGCAAGTATTCATTAGATCTATTGGCATGCGTCTGTGGTTGGGTCTCCTGGTAACCCTTCACAAACTTCTAGTCTGTACTGTATATGTTAAAATTAAGCATATTAGTTAGTTTTTTGATATGTTGGTGCTTATTGTGAGTTTTTCTAAAGAAATATGTTTATTTCGCTAGTCTTTCCCGGTCATGGTTGGAGATATGGACAACAGTGGCAGTCTGAATGCCCAGGTCATTCACCAGCTCAGCAACAGAGTGCGTTCCAAACTGGCTTTTCAGGTACAAACTAAAAAAATTATTTTCTGTTTTTGCAATTAAATGGTTAATAATTAATTTCCTACTAGAACTCTATAATTCATTTTTAAAGATGTTATTCTTATGTCGTAGTAGATGTTTTAAAAAGTTTTTAGATTTGATACCTGTTCCTTTTCCTCCTGTTAAATGGGGTGAAGCTCATAGCTAATTTTTTCTGTGACTAGGTTTTCTATGCCAGGCTATGCTATGTAAGCAAAGCTATAATTTATTGATAGACTGAGAGTGTAATTAATTATTTGTCACCTTGCTGCTAGACACAGCAGCAGAAGTTTGTGAACTGGCAGTGTGACGCTGAATTCCGGGGAGAAGATTTCACTGCCGCTGTCACCCTTGGCAACCCAGACGTTCTTGTGGGCTCTGGTAAACCTGCCATTTTATTCTTCCACGAATGCAATAGTGCGCATTTCATGAATTTCTAGTTAATTGCATGTTAATTTACATTGCATTTGTGCATCATATGTAAGTATCTTTTTTTTTTTTTTTCTCCTATCATTTTTTACTCTACACCATCTCTCTCTCTCTCTCTCTCTCTCTCTCTCTCTCTCTCTCTCTCACACTCTTTCTCAGGTATCATGGTGGCACACTACCTCCAGTCCATCACTTCCTCTCTAGCTCTGGGAGGGGAGCTGGTGTATCATCGCAGGCCTGGAGAGGAAGGCACAGTCATGTCTCTGGCAGGCAGGTACACAGGTGAGCTTCCACAGGCCACAGGTCTCCTTAATGCTGCTCCTGAATGCTCTCTTCCCCTCTCACGTGTTTTCTGTTTCCTCTTCCTGCTTTTAGGCAGCAATTACGTTGCGACGTTGACTGTTGGTGGAGCGGGGGCGCACGCTTCGTACTACCACAAAGCCAACGACCAGGTACGGCCCTCCCCCTCCCCCTTCCCAGAGTGCAGTGTGTTCCACGCTGTCCTTCTGCCTCTTTCAGGGCAGCGCTAATTCAGAGGAATGTGCTGCCCAGTCATACACCTGACAATCAGCCCCATCTCTCATGGGAGTGCTAAACCACTGAGTGTTAATCTAGGGTGCGTCCCAATACTCGAAAAATGCACCCTTTTTTCCTCCACTACCACCTCCTCTCCTCCGTGCCCCTGAAACTGATCTTTGTGTTTTAATCTAATGTTGTTGATTGCATCCTAATTACGTATTAATAGTTACATATTAATTATTGTTATCTAAATCCTGTGTGCGTGTCAGGGTGCAGTGTTGTGAGTTTGTCTCTCTGCTGCCCCCTAGCTGCAGGTTGGCGTGGAGCTTGAGGCCAGCACTCGGATGCAGGACACCAGTGTTTCACTTGGGTATCAGCTGGATGTTCCCAAAGCAAATCTGCTCTTCAAAGGTACATCTAACACTGGACAAAAAAAAAACCTGCTTTAACCATTACACTGGGGTACGACACTAATCAAAAAATGCCCCTTGACAACAGATCTCAAATCAGAATATTCCCACTCCTAATCTTTACTCCAAATCTTTCTCGGGGCCTCTTTTGTTCTCATGAAATTTACAAAGCACAGAAATAAGTGACATTGTTTCCAAGGCCAGCATTGGCCCTCCAGGGGGTTTCACACCCCTGGCTGAATTTAACATTTTAAATTCTGTTCTGGGATCAGTTGTGAAGGACAGGCAGTGGCCCGTAAGCACAGTGAGGCTGGGGGTGGGGCTCTTTGTGTAGCTGCTGGGTCAAGTTCTGTCTCCGCCCCCCACAGGCTCCTTGGACAGTAATTGGGTGGTGGGAGCCACTCTGGAGAAGAAGCTCCTCCCGCTGCCCCTTTCCTTGGCTCTGTGTGCCTTCCTCAACCACCGCAAGAACAAGTTCCAGTGCGGCTTCGGCATCACCATCGGATAGACGCCACGCTGCCGAGACTGACAACGGGAGAGACTGGCGCCCTGGAGAGAGCGACAGGACGAACAGACGGAAGAGTGCGACAGACTTTACACGGACTGTAACAGAGACCAGCTTTACCATACTGTACAGACGGCGGGAAACGCATCATCATCAACAGACAGTCGCTAGGATACTATACAATTGCGGGGTTTTTTTTTTATTTTTTTATTATTTGTTTTGCCTGTTAGGTTTTTTTAATTAGTTTTTTTAAGTTCTGGTTTTTGTACTGTTGCAGGCTGTCAATCTGGGCACATGGAGAATGAAGGAACATGTGATAATGGTTTCGTCTCGGTTCGAGAGAGTTGGAGTTACTGTAGAATGTTTTTGAATCAATTATTTTCCTCCCATTTTTTTCCCCCCTCATTAATTTTTCAAATGGTACATATATATGACACAATATATATGACCTGTATATATCTATTAAAAAGATCAATGACATTTCTTACAAAATCGGAACAGAATTGAGTGTTTTCTTTGAGCTGAGGGGCAGTGATCTGGCTGTGTGTGAGATGATTTATGAATACACTCATCTCTGGATTTTACTGCCAAGAAGATTACATTTTGTACAGGTAAAATTTACATTATGTAAATAAATTGCAATAATTCAGTAGTTTAGATCAGAGGTGTAAAATCCAGGTTTAGAAAGTAAAAGTCCACCCCAGGATTTTGTTACAATCGCCTGCATTTCCTAATTGGCACAAGTCTTCAGCCAGGTGGTAGAACTAGTTAATGGGCAGAAGAAACACATGGCAGGTCTTTCTGACCCCTGGGTTTTACACCTCTGGTTTGGATGATTAAAAGTCCTGTATCGTTTGTGTAACTAAAACCTGGTGTACGTGAGCATACTTAACGTTAATTAATTTGGTACCTCAATATGAAGTGTAGATTATAATATTTTATATTACTATTTAAAGGGGTGTCTGCTAATGGCAATTATGTGAATCTATATTCATATTTACATTTTTGAAAGGATATGTTTTTGTGGGTTAAAGAGCGATCCATTTCAGTTTTGGTTTAAAATGCTTGGAACGTTGACTGGGACCATGGACATCATTGATTTGGTCTTCTGAGCTTCTAACGACAACAAAAAGTATGATTGAAGACGTGATGGGATGGCAGTCCATCTACTGACGTGGGAATCCTAACCTCAGTGATGACCATCCAGGTCCACTAACTGGTATCGACTGTTACGTCCGAAAGCTAACGAATAACCTGCCAGCTCTGTTGGTGGGAGTGACCTTGTATAACCGAAGTTAAGCAGTTCACTTAAAGCATGGTTGATTTACAGGTGACACACAACCTGTTTTTTCCTAAAACAATATGAACTATAATGGGTCTTATTAATGTGAAGGATTTTGGGTTTAATGATGGAGAGTTTGCGTGTGATGATGTTCATGTGAATATTCTATGCCAGTGTGTCCCCTTCTAGCCTCATGTTGGCTGATAAAGGCTGCCCTCTGCTGCTTTCATTATAAGGCTGGTTACTACAACGGCAGCAATAACTTTGGACATTTTCAGAGAACTATCAGGACTGATGGGGCTGCTAACCTGAAAGGTAAATGCATACCTGCCTACAAAAATGGACAAACGCTCAAACAAAAAACTGAAAATGTATTGTGATAACTCCATTTAACAAGACCATGCAACAAATACTGTAATTATAAAAATGTTGTATTCCACAGCAACTTTAGTGACACATTGTGTCATGTCTTTAATGCAAAACAGTTTTAAAAAGATGTAATGGCTATTTGAGCTGCAGTTGTGGGATGCTTCTGACTGACATCAACAAAAATAGCGGGCACTTCCTGAGGTGTCAACAGGTCTTTGTTTCTTCTCTGCCATCTAGTGGTAAAATAGAGATACTGTGTACCTTGAAGTAGCCAACTTGGAGAGGGAGAGAGGTAGGCTGTGTGAATCAGCAGAGCACCCTTTCATACTATTGAGTATGTTGAATGCACTGGATGAGAAAGATAAGTAGGACAAATGTTCTCGTAGTGTAGTGTACTTAAACTATATATGATATACTTATTTCTGGGTTTTTCCTGATAATAGTATGGAGGATATATTTGGATACTGCAAGTCGCATACTAAATGGAATGCAGTAAACTGTAAACAGTATGCAGTATTCTTGGACACAGTAAACAGGACGCAGTAGATAGGGCTCTGATTTAGACACAGCCATGGTCAGTTGCTAAAAACCAAGCGATGCATTATTACGACATTTCACCAGATGGCGATAGCCTATAATCTATGTTGTCATTTTATGAGGCAAAGCTCCATTCATCACCGTGTAGACACAGATCAGTACAAGTCTCCAGTGAATAAAATCAGCAGAAAGACAGACCACAGATCACAGCAATTTTGTTAATTAGTCTAGCTAATGGGCTCAGGCATCGTTGGCTGTTGGCTTTCTGAGGCATAATCAGAGTGCAAGTTGCTCGGAATACAAACACTGGTTTACCTTTTTACCTATACTGTAACTGTTATGAAACTGACCTTGTAACCTAAAGGTTGCCGTTTCAATAACCAAGTAGGACACTGGCGTTTTACCCTTGAGCAAGGTACTTAACCTGCATTGTTTCAGGATGTATATATCCAACTGTATAAATGGATACTATGTAAAATATATAAAATACCAAAAAATTCCAAAAGCTCTGGATAAAAGTGTCTGCCTGTAATGTAATATTAATCCAAACCATTACTCTGGTCAAGTAGTTTTTGTGCATAAATTTAATCTGCACTCAACAACACATTATGCTTTTCTTCTGGCTCAGAGATGGCTCTTATTAAGTTCTTAAACAACATTCACCTAAACACTGATGCGGGAAAGTCTCAGTCCTAGTGCTATTGAACCTTAGTGCAGCATTTGACACCATTGACCATGAAATTCTTCTGGACAGACTAGAAAACTGGGTAGGCTTATCTGATATTGTTTTACAATGGTTCAGATCCTACCTACAGGATAGAAACTACTTTATTTATTTTGGTCATTTTACTTGTGATCGTACAAACATGACTTGTGGAGTCCCTCAAGGGTCCATTCTGGGACCACTTTTATTTAACTTATACATGCTCCCCTTAGGCAAAATTCTTCCGAATATTCTGTTCCTACAGAATTCTTCAGAATAACAAAAATATTCTATCATACCTATGCCGATGATAAACAAATTTACGTAGCCCTTTCCCAAGATAACTTTGCACCAGTAGCACTTTCAGTGCTTGGTTACCCTTTAATCTTTTCTGGAACTTGCAGAGGGTGCAAGAAGGGACACGTTTCCAGAAGTTTTAATTACTTTTTAATGATAGAAATACAGTTTTAATTGTACTGTCAAATCAATCTTTCTTTTTTCATTATTTTGTGAAGCACTTTGAATTGCATTCAGTTGTATAAACATGTGCTATACAAATAAACTTGACTTGACTTGACTTGACTGGCTCCACAAAATTTGTGTCTTCATGGAGCCCTCTGGAATCATCCGCCATTGTTTTTGTCTAAACTGAGCCAAGGTAGACAACCTGATTCTCCTCTCTATTTGTGTTTTACTTGGTAGAAGTCTTAACGGCACCCAATGCATAATGCCACACAAAGACGAAGGGTCTTAAGATGTATCATAGCTGTCCCCCTGCCCTTGCTCTACTATAAGGCACTGTATGTCTACAACCCTTTAACACCACATTTCAGTCAAAGTCATTCTGCTAGCCTAAAGTCATTGTTCCATTATGTCCCTGATCTTGTCATCCTGGCTTCTCATTTATGTTTGTGGATTATACTCAGTTCAGCAACTCAAATTCACAATTCAGTCACTCTCCAACTGGTTTATATTGTGTTCCTACAAAATTTTTCCACTCTGGTTTGTGAGTGAGTCTGTGTGTGTGTGTGTGTGCGTGTATGTGTGTGCATTTGCTGTAATCTTCGAGGAGTTAAATAAGACCTGTGAATAAATTTATAATGTATCATTTGATGGTTAAGATTTCTGGACGACAGGGATATATTTGACCATATAGTGTGCCAGTCTAGATCCAAGGAGATATTAATATCTGTCTTCCAGAGTCTGTTAAGTGATAGAGGTTTGTATGAGGCTTTAGTAATAAATTTATATAGGTCAGAAACAGTACCATTGTTTTTACCCTTGGTGTCAAGAATGACATGAAGAGGATGATTTCCCAACTCAGTGCCCCAAGGAACACCTTGAGCACGCATTGCTGCACGTAACTGTAAATAAAAATAAAAAGTGCCCGGTAGGTTGTAATACCTCTCTAAGTCATGGAATTCACGGAGACCTTGTTTCCCTATGATGTCCTTAAAAACACAGACACCTCTATCCCTCCATTTTGGAAATAAAATTGGTTTCTTCTCAATTAAAAGAGAGTAGTTACGAAAAATAGGAGATTGAGCAAAAAATGTATTGCTAATTTTGGCAAATCGCTGGACTTTATGCCATACAGTGAAAAGATATGAAATTATTGGCCCGAAATCTCGTTTTACTGTCCTATGGGGTATATTAGAATATATCAAATTAGATAGGCTATGTGGATATGTTAAATGTTCTTCAATGGGACGCCATGACACCAGAGTCTCTGAATTCAACCAAGTGATAAGTGGACGCAGAACAAAGCACCATGAATACCATTCGAAATTGGGCAAATTAACACCTCCTGATGATCTATGTCTTTGCAGAGTAGAAGCTTTGATTCTGGGTTTTTTTTTATTCCATATAAAAGTGCTGATACTAGAATGCAGCTTCTTCCAGTAGCCAACCGGTGGAGCTAGAGGGATCATAGAACTGATGAAATTGATGCGAGGTAATATATTCATTTTGGTGACTGAGAGTCTGGACTGAAAGGAAGTAGGGAGCATACCCCATCTTTTCAAGTCATCATCAATATCCTTTAGAACTTTATTGTAGTTATCAATCGTTAATAAGTTAAGAGAGGGATGGATGGACACTCCTAAGTATTTAAATTTACAAACAACTGGAATATTAAAGAGAGGTGTCTGAACACCCGATCCACCCAATAACATTAAAGCCGATTTTGTCCAGTTTATTTTATAACCTGAGATTCTGCTAAAAACCTCAAAAATTTTAAGAAGATGTGGGACGGATTTAGAGGGATTTTTTGTAAAGATCAAAATATCATCCGCGTACAGAGAAATGTGATGTGGTGTGTTGTGAATGGTGATTGGTTCATGAACCTCCGACTGTCGTATTGCCTGGGCAACAGGTTCCAAAGACAGAGAGAATAAAAGTGGAGATAAAGGGCAGCCCTGACGAGCGGATCTGGAAACTGGAAACCTAGATGAGCAAGTGCTGCCTGTTATAACGACTGCAGAATTCTTCAGAATAACAAAAATATTCTATCATACCTATGCCGATGATAAACAAATTTACGTAGCCCTTTCCCAAGATAACTTTGCACCAGTAGCACTTTCAGTGCTTGGTTACCCTTTAATCTTTTCTGGAACTTGCAGAGGGTGCAAGAAGGGACACGTTTCCAGAAGTTTTAATTACTTTTTAATGATAGAAATACAGTTTTAATTGTACTGTCAAATCAATCTTTCTTTTTTCATTATTTTGTGAAGCACTTTGAATTGCATTCAGTTGTATAAACATGTGCTATACAAATAAACTTGACTTGACTTGACTTGACTGGCTCCACAAAATTTGTGTCTTCATGGAGCCCTCTGGAATCATCCGCCATTGTTTTTGTCTAAACTGAGCCAAGGTAGACAACCTGATTCTCCTCTCTATTTGTGTTTTACTTGGTAGAAGTCTTAATGGCACCCAATGCATAATGCCACACAAAGACGAAGGGTCTTAAGATGTATCATAGCTGTCCCCCTGCCCTTGCTCTACTATAAGGCACTGTATGTCTACAACCCTTTAACACCACATTTCAGTCAAAGTCATTCTGCTAGCCTAAAGTCATTGTTCCATTATGTCCCTGATCTTGTCATCCTGGCTTCTCATTTATGTTTGTGGATTATACTCAGTTCAGCAACTCAAATTCACAATTCAGTCACTCTCCAACTGGTTTATATTGTGTTCCTACTAAATTTTTCCACTCTGGTTTGTGAGTGAGTCTGTGTGTGTGTGCGTGTGCGTGTATGTGTGTGCATGTGCGCGCTGCCTATGTCATACATATGTACGTTGCCCCCTCCTCATCCTCACTTTATCTGCAGTCAGTGGACTCTGCTCCTATCTGATAAAGATACCTGGGATGTGGAAGGAGTCACCTGGGAGGGGAAGGGGGGGGGGTTTCTTTGAAACAGTCACTCAGGTAGGAAACGAAAACTGCAAAATCACAAGAATATAAAAAACGGGACATACAGCCGTTGTTCTTTGTCGTACTGAATTCTGTGACACCCGTGTTTTTTTGACAAGCAAGAGTTATGTTTTATATTTGTTACTGTACATTCATGACTTTCTTGTCTTGAATCCACATTCCAAATCAGCCTTCGACGGTGAAGACAGAACCACATTAAAAAATATGACTGATTGGAGGTTTCGTAGGAATCTGGTTCAGGTCGTTTTTTTTATACACTATAAAAATATCAGAGATCTACATGGACCCATAAAATAAACGGGAACCTCAATCCTTTTCTAATTAAGAGCTGGTACACCAGAGGTGGCCAAACCAGGTCCTGGAGAGCCGCAGGGTCTGCTGTTTGTTGTTACTAAAAATACTTTAGACCCAAGAAGCCAGGTGAGGTCAGTTAACTGCGTAATCGTCTGCTTTAATCAATCAATCAAGTAAGTCCAGAATAACCACAAAAACCTGCAGACACTGCGTCTCTCCAGGACCTGGACTGGCTACCTCTGCCGTACACAGGACACATGCTCCAAGCGTGGACACTGATCATGTCGTAATGATCCTGCGATGCTAAAAATCAGTTAACTTGTGTGAACTCAAACATTCTTTCAGAACTAGGTCATGAGTTAATTACTATAATCTGTCACTGATCAATACGTAAGTGTGTAGTCATATTACAGGGAGTAAATTAAGCACTCGTGCGAAGGAGCGTGCTAATATAAGTAAAAATGTAACCTCACTGATACAATAAGGAGAATTATTTAGGATAGTTAGTTTTAAGATGTGGGGCGTCAGAAGTATGCTGATGCATAGCATAGCAACAGACAATCCAGCCCCCAAATCAATGTTAAACTCTGACCCCACACTAGGGCTATAAGGGGGTTGTTTGAGGTGCTGAGATATGGATCAATTTGAATAAAAATAATGGCTAAGATAAATAAGAAATTTAAAATTTGTACTGTAGAGTTTTGTCTCGCTCTCATATGTTCTCATATAATCTCGTTTTTATATATTCTCAGTAATTAGTAGTTTCCTTCTTTTGTAAGGACAAGGAGGCCAGAGTCGGTCGAGACTCTGACGTCAAAGTTGCCAAGGTCCAGTTCGTTCCCAGTATATGTGTGTTGTCAAGGTGTGGTTGCTATGTGTTGTCAGGGTCCAGTCCAGGTGGGTTGAGAGTCTGATGTGGAGCAGGAGCATCAGGATGGGAAGCAGCTCTGGTGACAGCAGGGCATTCACTGCTGGACTTTGTGTTCTTCACTGCAGCTCGAAGATCCTCATACAGTATATAAAGCTCTGCCTCGCACACATACATACACATGCACACACATACACATTCACTCTCGGCAGGCTTAAAAAAGACACACTCGCACAGGTGTGTTTCTTGTAGAAACAGTTTATGGATTCAAGTGAAATGATTTGGATGGAAACGGTGCTATGGAAAGTGAATGATTAATTGTGTGATTGTTCTTCTTCTCCAGGGTTTGAATTGCAGTCATGAAGGTGTTTGTGGTGCTTGTAGTTGCAGTGTTCACTGGTGAGTGAACTTTTTGGTTAGCATCAGAATGCCTATATCTATGGTTGTGGTGGTCTGACAGCTCTATGTCATGTATTTGCTGTTTTTTTAGTCCTTGTGGCTAATTTCACTACAATATTTTGTTATATTGACTTTAAAATAGGTACATTTCTCATGTATATGACCTTAGTTTAAGATTTAAGATTCAACTTAAAATGTAAGATTCAAAAGGTGCAATTTACTGGAGAAAAACTGCCGCAAAATGGCACAAAATAAATTTCAAATGCAGAAGTTGCTGTATCAATGGTGTCTGTCTCATAATAATGGTTTAAAGGATCATTTACTATCTCTGTGGGTTTGATATTTTGAATTATTTCAAAATATCACCAGGCTGCCATGGCAACATACTTTCGGCAAGCCAACCCATGCCACAGTTGGAGCTGGTGAAAGATGCATTCTGGGACTATGTTGCCAAGGCAACTCACACTGCTGAGGAGACTCTCCAGATGATCAGACATTCTAAGCTGGGCCAGGAAGTCAAGTACGTCGAGAACAACATGTAGTCAACTCAAATAACAATAATTGCATTAATACAAGTGAAAATGACTCTCTAAACCATGTTCTAACTTCTCTTTCTCTTTCTGCTGAAATAGTGCTCAGATCACAGAAAGCACGGATGCGGCCAGCAAATATGTCGTCACTCTCCAGAGTCAGATGACCCCTCTGGCTCAGGAGCTGCTGACCAAACTGTCTCAGGAGGCCGAGCAGCTGAAGGCACATCTGGCGAAAGACCTGAACATCAAGAGGGTCCAGCTGGAGTCCTATGCCAAGGAGCTGAAGACCAACATCCAGCAGCAGTTGGAGCAGCTGAAGCGGGATGTGGCCCCTCATGTAGAGTCCCTGGACACTGAGGCCCTGAAGGCCGCCCTGCTCCAGAAGAGCGAGGAGCTAAAGGAGAGCCTGGAGCAGAGCTTGAAGAAGATGCAGGCCCAGCTTAACCCCCACACTGAGGAGCTGAAGGCCAAAGTGGACCAGCACCTGCAGGAGTTCCAGAAGAGTGTGGCTCCCCTGGCCCAGAGCTTTCAGACCCAATTGGTCCAGAAAACCCAAGAGATTCAGCAGAATCTGGCCCCCTATGGTGAGGACTTGAGAGAGAAGCTGGACCCCTTAGCCCAGGACCTCAAGGCCCAGCTCACCACTCTCTGGGAGTCTTTCGCCAAGAAAAACTAGACATAGAACCATTTCTTCTTAATTCCCCATGAAAAAATGATGACCTCAAAGTGTATCCATACCAACTAAGATCACAGTCACGTCATTCTGTTGTCCAGTGAACTGTGAACATGCTGAAATCTTCAAGCATTCAAGCAACACATATCACATCACTTATGTTACATCCTGCAATATGTGTTTATTTATAGAATCATTTCTTGTAAGATATGAAAGATGTTTTGTTTGCCTAAATTATTGAAATAAATGTAATTCCAAATTATTCTGACATTATTCTCAAAGAGAGAACTGTTTGCCCAAAATAGACATAAAAATATTGAAGAGAATAACGTACATTGTGCAACACTGCTTGTTATTTCGTATTTAATTTATTACCAAAAATGCTTTATTTCTTTCCAAACCAAATTACTTTTGTTATCTCCAGTCACAGGTTTTCATGAAAGTATAATCAGGAAAGTGAAAAAAGTAGTTTACAACTAAGAGGTCCAGAGTTGCAAGCAATTTTTAACCCTGTGAAACACATTTGCATTCAAATTTTCACGTGCTAAAAACACTGAAATGTCTGAAATATTAAGTTAGTGGAACCGGAAAACAATATTCCCCAATAGTTTATTGGGTCACAGCAGGTCTCAAAATGAATTATTCTCTATTACATAATTATTAAATCCATAAAACTTTACCATGACTGACTGAAATGGAAAAGAGATGAAGTATGTCATATACAGTCAAGCCGGAAAGTCTGCCCACCCCTTTCACCTTCTCCATGTTTTATTACATTACAGACTTATTCTACAATAGATTGTTCATTTTTTGTCTCAAAATTCTACACAAAATAGCCCATAATGACAAAGTGAAAACATGTTTTTAGAAATTTTTGCAAATGTATTAAAAATCGAAAACTGAAATCTCTCATTTACATAAGTTTTCATACCCTTTGCTTTAACATATTTTTAAAGTATCATATTTAATATTTGGTCGCATATCCTTTGCATGCTGTTACCTCCTGAAGTCTGTGACCAATCAACATCAAAAGACTCTCGATATCTTATTTTCAGGTACTGTTACAAGCGATACTATAACCTCTCTGCATTTGAACTGATCTCTATGAGAATTGGGGGGTGAGAACACATTCAGCTGTAAATTACGCTGGTACAGTATGGAACGCATGACTGGTGAAATGGCTGTACGTCGACAAGGGTCTAAAGTATCAAACGAGCCCCAAACCATCACTCTGCAGCCAGATATGGAGTAGATGTGGAGGGATCGCTTTACGGGTTGTTTCTCCTGACTTTTTTCCCCATAGAGTTCTATAAGAAAATTAGTCAGGAGAAATAACCCTTCCAGTGATCCATCCACATCTACTCCATATCTGGCAACAGAGGGATGGTTTGGGGCTCGTTCGATAGCTCAGACCCTTGATGACTTCCAGCCATTTAGCCAGCCATGTGTTCCATACTGTACCAGTGTAATTTACAGCTGAATCTAGTCTCACCTCCAAATTTCCATAGAGATCCATTCAAATGAAGAGAGCTTATAGTATTGCTTGTAACAGTACCTGGAAAAAAAATATTTTTTACTGGTGAGCATTATCACTTTCAGATATAATTTCTGTTTGTAAGTCAATTTTACTGTGTTCAGTGAGAATACAAAACATCTTGTGGGACTCCTGGGCCTCTTAGACATGAGCTGCCATGTCTAATTTATAATATAAAAACCCTGAAATAATCTGTTGTGGAAAAACATTAAAAGGACTGCTGATATTCAATTGGACACCCTGTTATGAGCTTTGCTGTAGACCATATAGTTTGAAGTACAAGATACTCTACAATCTTTTATATAATACTTCATTTTTTAGCTAAACAATTCCCTGTACCATACATTATTTAAGTCAGTAAAAAGCATTTCTCTTAGGAAGTACCTTTATTTCAATAAATTTAAAAAATACAAAAACAGGCATCTTTCATATCTTACAGGACATGAAAAAGTACATATTTCTGGATGGGACTGGATAAGCTTTGCTTGAATGCTTGATGATTTCAGTATTTTCTCTGCTCAACAGAACAACATGGCTGTGGTATTAGTTGGCATAGACACACATTGTCCTTAATATGTCTGGGAGTCAATGGGAACAATCATTCTTAAGTAACTGCTGAGGACTTTACTAATTTTCTAAAAGCCAATGTTTTGTGGAGAAATGCATGGGGAATGAAAAAGAAATGGCTCCACGTCTAGTTTTTCTTGGTGAAAGACTCCCAGAGAGTGGTGAGCTGGGCCTTGAGGTCCTGGGCTAAGGGGTCCAGCTTCTCTCTCAAGTCCTCACCATAGGCGGCCAGGTTATGCTGAATCTCTTGGGTTTTCTGGACCAGCTGGGTCTGGAAGCTCTGGGCCAGGGGAGCCACACTCTTCTGGAACTCCTGCAGGTGCTGGTCCACTTTGGCCTTCAACTCCTCAGTGTGGGGGTCCAGCTGGGCCTGCAGCTTCTTCAAGCTCTGCTCCAGGCTCTCCTTCAGCTCCTCGCTCTTCTGGAGCAGGGCGGCCTTCAGGGCCTCAGTGTCCAGGGACTCTAAATGAGGGGCCACATCCCGCTTCAGCTGCTCCACCTGCTGCTGGATGTTGGTCTTCAGCTCCTCGGCGTAGGGCTCCAGCTGGACCCTCAGGTTGCTCAGGTCGTTCTCCAGATGTACCCTCAGCTGCTCGGCCTCCTGGGACAGTTTGGTCAGCAGGTCCTGAGCCAGAGGGGTCATCTGACTCTGGAGAGTGACGAAGTATTTGCTGGCCGCATCCGTGCTTTCTGTGATCTGCGTACTGTGATGAGAGAAAGAAAGAGAAGTTAGAACAGGAAGTTCAGAGGTTTTAACATGTCTGGTAAAACAGATGCTGTTGTTATTTCACTGTATACTTGTTCTTGACTTACTTGATTTCCTGGCCCAGCTCAGACTGCCTGATCATCTGGACAGTCTCTTCGGCAGTGTGTGTTGCCTTAGCGACATAGTCCCAAAATGCATCTTTCACCATCTCCACCTGTGGTTTGGGCTTATTTGCCCAAAGAAGGTTGGCATGGCAACCTGATGGGGTCATAGATGGATTTTTAGGTATCATGGATTGCGGATATGAAACTCACAAGAAACAGTGAACTTGTGCTCACAAGGATTGAGCTCGCTCAGGATATAACACTGCTTTCTTAGGTTGTAACCACATATGATCACTTTAAAAATACATTTACAAACTTTATTGTATTATTATTGTAAAATATCCTGCTCCAATATCCAATATTGACTCCCTTATAGGCAACAGTTCAGTTTGGTATTTCTGGTGCTGTAGCCAATGATAGAATGAACATAGCAAACGTACCGGTGATTACTGCAAGTGCAAATACCACAAACACCTTCATGACTGCGATTCAAAGACCTGGAAGATGAAAAGATCTTACATTTAATCAATAGCTCTCAATAAACACCTTCACATTTCAGTCATACCATCAGAGTATGTTAATATGTCAGCGGTATTTGCCTTACCTGTGAGGTGAGAGTGTGTGTCTGAGCGCCCTGGTATGAGAGTGAGTGTGTGTGGGTGTGCGAGGCAGAGCTTTATATACTGTATGAGGAGCTTCGAGCTGCAGTGAAGAACACAAAGTCCAGCAGTGAATGCCCTGCTGTCACCAGAGCTGCTTCCCATCCTGACGCTCCTGCTCCACATCAGACTCTCAACCCACCTGGACTGGACCCTGACAACACATAGCAACCACACCTTGACAACACACAGGGAAAGGGCTAAGCTACATTTGACCCTGACAAAATGATATGTGCACTATCAACACTGTAGGCCAACACACACACACACACACACACACACACACACACACACCTACAAATTTTTAAAAAAAATACTTTTCTCCCAAATTTGGGATGTCTGGTTGTATTAATCAGCCATGTTCTTTTCTGTAACCTCAGCTATGAACTCAAGAGAGTAGAGACTGCGTGTGCTGTCCTCTCAAACCTGACGTCAAGCTCCTATTTCATTCAGACTGCAGGGTTTTTTTAATGCAGATAATTCTTTACTAAAATTACCTTTATGAGATTACTGTATGAGACTCATGACCAGAAATATATCAGAAATGACAGCGAGTTAAAATGTTGATAAATAACCCAGAAATCCAAACAGAAGCCCCCCAAAATGTTAACATGTATCCAATATATTATTTTTGAATAGTCGCACAGATATCTCCCTATTTAACCGCTCTTACATGTGATCCATATCCTGGTCTTTTGACTGTTCACACGACCAACAGTAGGTGGAACAAAGAATTGACATTCACTTCAATTACAGTGTTCATTGCAAACAGGGTTTTTTATATGATTAACCTGTGACTAATCGAATATGAAATATACTGACTACATAATACAATATAATATAATCCTGAGATATACTGTATGTATATTTCCAGGCGGTTTATTTTCTTTTAGTATGATTTACTTTTTGTATAGGGCTGACATATATAATTTATGCCATTCAGTCAATTTAACTGACTGGAGTCATAATTACCAGAGTGGTGCAAGCAGTTGACTCCATTTTAAACCCAGTAAGATGAACCCACCCAGCTGAATACCCATGTTTTAGACCCAGTAAGATGAACCCACCCAGCTGAAGACCCATGTTTTAGACCCAGTAAGATGAACCCACCCAGCTGAAGACCCATGTTTTAAACCCAGTAAGATGAACCCACCCAGCTGAAGACCCATGTTTTAGACCCAGTAAGATGAACCCACCCAGCTGAAGACCCATGTTTTAGACCCAGTAAGATGAACCCACCCAGCTGAAGACCCATGTTTTAGACCCAGTAAGATGAACCCACCCAGCTGAAGACCCATGTTTTAGACCCAGTAAGATGAACCCACCCAGCTGAAGACCCATGTTTTAGACCCAGTAAGATGAACCCACCCAGCTGAAGACCCATGTTTTAGACCCAGTAAGATGAACCCACCCAGCTGAAGACCCATGTTTTAGACCCAGTAAGATGAACCCACCCAGCTGAAGACCCATGTTTTAAACCCAGTAAGATGAACCCACCCAGCTGAAGACCCATGTTTTAGACCCAGTAAGATGAACCCACCCAGCTGAAGACCCATGTTTTAGACCCAGTAAGATTAACCCACCCAGCTGAAGACCCATGTTTTAGACCCAGTAAGATGAACCCACCCAGCTGAAGACCCATGTTTTAGACCCAGTAAGATGAACCCACCCAGCTGAAGACCCATGTTTTAGACCCAGTAAGATGAACCCACCCAGCTGAAGACCCATGTTTTAGACCCAGTAAGATGAACCCACCCAGCTGAAGACCCATGTTTTAGACCCAGTAAGATGAACCCACCCAGCTGAAGACCCATGTTTTAGACCCAGTAAGATGAACCCACCCAGCTGAAGACCCATGTTTTAAACCCAGTAAGATGAACCCACCCAGCTGAAGACCCATGTTTTAGACCCAGTAAGATGAACCCACCCAGCTGAAGACCCATGTTTTAGACCCAGTAAGATGAACCCACCCAGCTGAAGACCCATGTTTTAGACCCAGTAAGATGAACCCACCCAGCTGAAGACCCATGTTTTAGACCCAGTAAGATGAACCCACCCAGCTGAAGACCCATGTTTTAGACCCAGTAAGATGAACCCACCCAGCTGAAGACCCATGTTTTAGACCCAGTAAGATGAACCCACCCAGCTGAAGACCCATGTTTTAAACCCAGTAAGATGAACCCACCCAGCTGAAGACCCATGTTTTAGACCCAGTAAGATGAACCCACCCAGCTGAAGACCCATGTTTTAGACCCAGTAAGATGAACCCACCCAGCTGAAGACCCATGTTTTAGACCCAGTAAGATGAACCCACCCAGCTGAAGACCCATGTTTTAGACCCAGTAAGATGAACCCACCCAGCTGAAGACCCATGTTTTAGACCCAGTAAGATGAACCCACCCAGCTGAAGACCCATGTTTTAGACCCAGTAAGATGAACCCACCCAGCTGAAGACCCATGTTTTAGACCCAGTAAGATGAACCCACCCAGCTGAAGACCCATGTTTTAGACCCAGTAAGATGAACCCACCCAGCTGAAGACCCATGTTTTAGACCCAGTAAGATGAACCCACCCAGCTGAAGACCCATGTTTTAGGAACAAGGAGCCGCTTGCATTCTTATTCTGTGACTTATTATCTCTACGACATGAAGCACAGTCAGAATTATCTATGATTTAAAATCTTATTGTCTTTATTTAATTCCTCCCTTTCAGCACCCTACCTTTCACCCTATGTTTTCATGCAGTAAATCACAGAAATAATTGTCAGATGCAATGTAAACTGCTATCGTTGCAAATATTTTCCAGAGGTTTTATTTTAACCATGTAAAGAAGCTGTACAGTGTTCTTATTTTTTGAGGCTTTGTACAAACCCCAATTCCCCAAAAAGTTGGGACAGTAACTTTGTAAATTACACGGAATAGTATGGAACCCCTGGTTGGCTAAATGGCTGTAAGTCATCAAAGGTCTGTGTTATCGAGCCTCAAACCATCACTTGAAGGGTTTCAAGGGTTTATCCATTATTTTTGACTTTGACTTTGACTTTGACTTTGACATTATGTTTGACTTATTTTTACATAGAGTTCAATAGGAAAATTAGTCAGGAAAAACAACCCTTAAAGTGATCCATCCATATCTACTGCATATCTGGCAGCAGAGTGATGTTTTGAGGCTCGTTTGATACCTAAGACCCATGATAACTTACAGCCATTTAGCCAACCATGGGTTCCATACTATTCCCGTGTAATTCACAGCTTAATCTAGTCCCACCCCCCAATTTCCATAGAGATCCATTCAAATGCAGAGACGTTATATTATCGCTTGTAAGAGTACCTGAAAATAAAATATCAAGTGCTTTTTTATAATTTATACCCAGTGATAGCATCACCTGTTTTCTGTGGAATATTCCAAACAGGAAACTTCCCAGTCTTTTTTTGCTTTTGGAACGTGTTGCAGGCATCAAAGTCGAAATTAGTGTATATTTACAAAAATCAATAAAGTTGATAAGGCAAAACATTAAATATATATTTTTTGTACTGTTTTCAATTAAATATATGTAAAAAAAAAATGTTTATAAATCATTGCTTTCTGTTTTTATGTGCATTTTACATACTGTCCCAACTTTTTTGGAATTGGGGTTTGTAAATAAAAACATTTAGAATTATAAAAACAGGCTTCCTGTATTTGAAGTTACCATAGCTGTCTCGACGCTGTCCAAAGTCTCTGGTGTAGCATAGGTTAAGATGTTTTACTAATGTATCATATTCTGCCATATCTTAAAGTACAGAAAACGTATGTATCATATCCTGCCATATCTTAAAGTACATGAAACGTATGCCAAACATATGCAGAGATAAGCCAGTTTATCAGTGGGGCTCTGTTGGGTTTAATTGTCTTTTTTCAATGTTCATGTTTGCTGACATTTCTGATGTATTTCTAGCCATCATTCTCATACAATTTAATGGTAATTATGATTTAAAAATATTTTTTTAAAACTCTGCAGTCTGAAAAGAAGCATCAGTTTGATGTCAGAGGAGAGTGTGCTTGTCGGCCCACACATTTACAGAAATGAACGTGTCTGGTGAATACTACGGGACGTTCCAAATTGGGCGGGAAAAGCATTGTACAAAATCTACTGTATACGTGTATATGTTGTTCTTGAGTGTTGATAGTGAACATATCATTTTGTCAGGGTCAAATGAAGCTTAGTCCTTTCCCTGTGTGTTGTCAAGGTGTGGTTGCTATGTGTTGTCAGGGTCCAGTCCAGGTGGGTTGAGAGTCTGATGTGGAGCAGGAGCGTCAGGATGGGAAGCAGCTCTGGTGACAGCAGGGCATTCACTGCTGGACTTTGTGTTCTTCACTGCAGCTCGAAGCTCCTCATACAGTATATAAAGCTCTGCCTCGCACACCCACACACACTCACTCTCATACCAGGGCGCTCAGACACACACTCTCACCTCACAGGTAAGGCAAATACCGCTGACATATTAACATACTCTGATGGTATGACTGAAATGGGAAGGTGTTTATTGAGAGCTATTGATTAAATGTAAGATCTTTTCATCTTCCAGGTCTTTGAATCGCAGTCATGAAGGTGTTTGTGGTATTTGCACTTGCAGTAATCACCGGTAAGTTTGTTATGTTAATTCTATCATTGGCTACAGCACCAGAAATACCAAACTGAACTGCTGCCTATAAGGGAGTCAATATTGGATATTGGAGCAGGATATTTTACAATAATAATACAATAAAGTTTGTAAATGTATTTTTAAAGTGATCATATGTGGTTATAACCTAAGAAAGCAGTGTTATATCCTGAGCGAGCTCAATCCTTGTGAGCACAAGTTCACTGTTTCTTGTGAGTTTCATATCCGCAATCCATGATACCTAAAAATCCATCTATGACCCCACCAGGTTGCCATGCCAACCTTCTTTGGGCAGATCAGCCCAAGACACAGTTGGAGCTGGTGAAAGATGCATTCTGGGACTATGTTGCCAAGGCAACACAGACCACTGAGGAGACTCTCCAGATGATCAGGCAGTCTGAGCTGGGCCAGGAAATCAAGTAAGTCAAGAACAAGTATACAGTGAAATAACAACAGCATCTGTTTTACCAGACATGTACAAACATCTGAACTCCCTGTTCTAACTTCTCTTTCTTTCTCTCATCACAGTACGCAGATCACAGAAAGCACGGATGCGGCCAGCAAATACGTCGTCACTCTCCAGAGTCAGATGACCCCTCTGGCTCAGGACCTGCTGACCAAACTGTCCCAGGAGGCCGAGCAGCTGAGGGTACATCTGGAGAACGACCTGAGCAACCTGAGGGTCCAGCTGGAGCCCTACGCCGAGGAGCTGAAGACCAACATCCAGCAGCAGGTGGAGCAGCTGAAGCGGGATGTGGCCCCTCATTTAGAGTCCCTGGACACTGAGGCCCTGAAGGCAGCCCTGCTCCAGAAGAGCGAGGAGCTAAAGGAGAGCCTGGAGCAGAGCGTGAAGAAGATGCAGGCCCAGCTTAACCCCCACACTGAGGAGCTGAAGGCCAAAGTGGACCAGCACCTGCAGGAGTTCCAGAAGAGTGTGGCTCCCCTGGCCCAGAGCTTCCAGACCCAGTTGGTCCAGAAAACCCAAGAGATTCAGCAGAACCTGGCCCCCTATGGTGAGGACTTGAGAGAGAAGCTGGACCCCTTAGCCCAGGACCTCAAGGCCCAGCTCACCACTCTCTGGGAGTCTTTCATCAATAAAAACTAGACATTTCTCCTTTATTCCCCATGCATTTCTCTGGCACTTATTCACTTCCACTTATTTCTCCAATTGATCCATTCAGGATTATATTTATTTTGTTTTGATGCAATCTTAGACCATATTGTGTATTTTCTTTTATACTACGGTTTTCAGAAGAAAAAAATTGCACTTTACACCCAGACATATGATAGACTGAGCCAGAAATGTGTGTAAACCAGCATTAAAAAAATCTCATCATTCTTCAGTATACTGTGATCATTTTGCCATAGCCAAAAAAGACTTCTCCGTGCACATCATATCAATGATTCATTATTTATTTGCTTTATTATTTATTGTAAAATTTAATAGATGTTTATTGTGCATTTACCCTGTTTATACAAATACAAATATTATTTACCCCCAAAAATGTGTTACTTTCTCAAAACTGAAGCAGCAAAACACAGTGGCCCAGAACAGTGTCCAATTGTGCAAGAAATGTTTTTTTTTAAACATTTTTCTGAATAAATAGTTAAATAGTTCCTGGCCCCCCAGTTGTAGCTGCGGTCAGGACAGTAGAAACCGCACCCATATTCAGAATGCACCACGGCTCCACTGAACCTCTTTCGCCATCCACTTTCTTTTGAGATTTCCATTTAGGATAATGTTATGGTTACAGCAGTGTAGAAATAGTTAATCTCTACTGATATTGACTTTTGTTTACGATACTAATTGTTGGTTTGTTCAGTTAACCCTACACTTATTCATTACAAATTGGCTTTCTTTGCCTTCTTGGTATGATCACCCTTTTGTGTTCCTGAGGCTCAAACGGATGTTCTTCATTTCTTACAGCAAACCCTCTGGATAAGTGATTGTAATGTAATTACAATAGAAATCACCAGAACAGAAAGCTGTGTGAAATAAACTACAGATTTGCAAAAAAATAAAATTAAGTTGAGGCAAAACAAAGAGTTGAAGCAAATGAATTATTGCGATATAGAAGAGAATTAATGTAAAATTAAGAGCTGAGGATTTTTTAAAAAGCTGCTTGCATCTCTGGGTCACTGTAGCAAAGGTCAGATTCATGAAGGAAAAATCCGCTGCTCACAGTCTTACAATAATCTTTTCTTTATCTTTTTGAAAAATAAATCACATTCTCATTTTGAAATAATTGAACTCCGAACTCCTTCTTCTAAACTCTCTGTAAGACAAATGAAGAGCCAAGGGCCTAAATCAATATAACACAAATCATGAACAATTTAAAGTAAAAAGACAAGTAAAAAACCTTGAAGTGAGAGTAAATCAAGGACATTGTAAAAGCTTATGTTGTTCTGTTGTTGTAGAAGAATTTGAGAAGTATGAAAAAATTATTAAAATCTAACAAGAAGTGCATGAGATAAGGAAGAGATCTTATTTTGATCTTCTGGGTTGCCCTAGACTCTTACATGACTTAATAAATATGACAGCATGAAATCATCTAGCAAAGAGGTAGTGCAAATGTGTTGTTACTAAAGGTAGTTTTTTGAGGGTGATTATAACAAAAATTATGATTTATTTTTAAATTAAATTTCTTTATAACTTGTGGATGCATTACAGACAGATACTTTAAAAGTACAAACATCGGGCCTCATTCACAAAACATGCAAACGAGCAGATTTGATTGTATACAGTGTATACAGTGTATACTGTATACAGTATGATTGTATACAGTGCTTACGAATGTTTCCAGGAAACTTCAACATGAATCTTTTTTTTTTTTTCTTATCTGAATTTTTCAAAATCTGTGCGTATTTGGAAATGAGCATATCGGCATATACGCAGAGAAGGTTTCTATTTTGAACGCTTTATTTATGTAATGTCAATTTATGTAGTTATAGATTAATCATGAATCCTATGTTTTTTTATACTTTTTTAAAATATCTTTTTTTAAGAACAAAAGCAAAAAGAAGTTAAGAAAGGTTTTGTGAATGAGGCCCAATATTCACAACAGTAAAATATGTGCTACTTTTTGCATTGCACGACATATTTGCCCAGGTAGATAAATATAAAGGTAGACACGATCTCAACTAGAGCATGTGACAAAATGGACCAATCAAATATTTGCTGTGTCATCCATTAATTAGTTCTCCTTCACAGATTAATTATTCAGTTGCATCAATGTAGCCCTGCAATCAATCATACTGATATGAAAGGCATCCAAAGGTAAATCAATAGTGTTACAATCTAGCAGAGGAACAAAAGACTGAACTCACTTTAAATGCTACGTTAAACATAAACATGCTAGGCAGTGGATAGCACTAAAGTTCCTGGGTTCAAAACCTGGCCTGGGCCTTTCTGTGTGGAGTTAATGTGTCCGAGCGGGTACTCCGGCTTTCTCCCACAATCCAAAAACATGCAAGTTAGGGGGGTGTTAACAGGGCATTGCTGTAAAAGAGCCTCCGTGCTCAGTCAACCTACTTTTTATAAATAAAGGATAATAAATAAAAGAACGTTTCTGTCTTTGTATCAGAAAAAGAGTTGTCAGCAGCTGAAAATATCGTACTAGTGTTGTGTAACAATCAAAATGCATTACTTTTACCTCGGTGTTTTCTGTTCAAAGGACAGTCCTTGCATAGCTTGTGCTGAGCTTATCATCTGCAGTGTACAATGTTCCCTCTCTAAGTAGGTGAGTAATTTGGAGGATAAGGAGTTCAACCCTACATAACTGACATACCAAGAGCTATATCTTATCAGTGTTCGATTTTTCAGACGTAAACACACCAATTAATGGAGTTATGCTATAATGGAGAATCTAGAACTTTAAATTTTCATCAAATTTTCATCAAATTTTCATCTTTATTTTATCCTTTTTTCATGCAATATTGATGAAGAGAGTAAACACAATAAGTGAAGTGAGTGAACTGCCGTTGTGCCTGGCTATTCTATCTGTGCCTATGGCTCAATAACCAGCGCGAGATGAACTGCCGTTGTGCCTGGCTATTCTATCTGTGCCTATGGCTCAATAACCAGCGCTAGATGAACTGCCGTTGTGCCTGGCTATTCTATCTGTGCCTATGGCTCAATAACCAGCGCTCGATGCAGAATCTGCCATGAGAACAAAAGCATTGTGTAAGCATGCATGTTGGGTTGTTTACATCTCCTATAACCTGGGTTCCCACCCCTGGACTTTGTATTCTCTGCCACAGCTCCCAGACCCCTCTATAAAACGCATATTCACCCTGAGGCACACAGACACCATCTCTGAAAGAGGTAAGTTACGCTCACAATTGAACCGTTTATTGCAACTGTATGAAGTTTTGATTAAAAATGTTAACTTAGTGCCTTAGTAAATGCTTGATAAAACATAATAATATATTTATCATAATAATAATAATACATTTTCTATTATAAAACAATATAATTTTTTGTATCATGATGAATTTTATGTTCATTTTGCATAAAATAAAAATGTAATTAATAAATGAGTGTTGCTGTGTTTTTTAGAAGGAGGTAGGCCAGGATAGTACTAAATGCAATCTTGTGTGGAATATTTTAATTTGGATGCCCTGGTTTAATGACACGTTTACTGACATTTATTAATGTTGTACTAAATGGCAACAATATATTTTTTAATTGAAAACTTAATGTGGCTATTAATGCTTTATGAACACCGTGTTCTAATGTGTTATCCAAAAATGTAATGGAGATTTGTCTTATCAATACAGGGTTTGAATTGCAGTCATGAAGGTGTTTGCGGTACTTGCACTTGCAATATTCACTGGTAAGTAAACCTCCCTTCTATTTTAATGACTATTATCATTATTGGACCGGAACATCGTTTTTCACAGTGTTTGTTAAAAAAAAACTATAATGATTCTCTTTTTTTTTTAGCAAAAATTGCATTTATTGCAAAACTACATAGAAGTGTCAAGGATTAGAAACTGAAACTGAAACATGACAATCAGAAGAATTAAAACCACAGAAATGTAAAATGAGCAGAAAAACCTCCACAATTTGCCTGATAATGGTTTGAGGGCCATATGTTTAGAGCTTTAGTCCAATTATTATTAATTGTGGTGTTAGTTTTTTCAGAAGAAGCTCAATCACTGGGTATACATTTTTTATTCATTTATTATGGTGTCATTGGCCTTTCACACCTTAACTATTAAATACCCATACCTTTTGAATCAAGAAAATAATTTCTATGAACATTATTCTGACATTATTGCTTTTCAAAATTTTTTTTACATCAGTAGATAAAATGTCTCAAGTTTGTTTTTTGAACACAAGCTTTAGTTTGGGTAAGCTTTAGTATAGTCAGACATGCACACAGACTGTTGTACATTTAATGTACTGTTAGCATTGTCTCCTTGTTGTGATGTGTATTTGATTTGAGTGTATATTCGTGTATATATAGGCCTACCCTTTCTATTTAGTCATCAGTCAAAGATGAATTAATCCATTCATCCTTATTGGGATTAAAAGCAATGTTTACCTACAATGTTATTCAACTTGCATTCATGGATAACCATGAGTGTTAACTGTACACCTATACTTGTCCAGGTTGCCATGCCAACATTTTGTTTACGGAGTCAAAGACAGCTCTGGAGCTGATGACAGATACATTCTGGGACTATGTTTCCGAGGCAACGCGGATCACTGAAGACACCATCAAAATCATCAGAGAGTCTGAGCTGGGCAAGCAAGTCAAGTAGGGCCTTTTTTTGTACTCTGTTGTTTTCGGTTCATGAGGAACACACATGAATACACATTAAAACATGACAGGGCTGTCCCACAATCCCTTGCTCCCTGCTCGCTGTATAAACCCCTCGCTCTGTCTCCACAGTGCTCAGATCACAGAGGGCTCCGATGGAACCGCCGAATACAGAGAAACTCTGCGCAAGGTGACCCCTCTGACTAGTGAGCTACTGAACAAGATCTCCCAGGAGGCCGAGCAGCTGAAGGCGCGTCTGGAGAAAGACGTGGACAAAGTGCGGGCCCAGCTGGAGCCCTACGCTGAGGAGCTGAATACCAACATCCAGCGGCAGATGGAGCAGCTGAAGCGGGACATAGACCCCTACATCGAGTCCCTGGAGCCCGAAGCGGTGAAGGCCACCCTGCTCCAGAAGAGAGAGGAGCTGAAGGAGAGCCTGGAGCAGAGCGTGAAAGCGATGCAGGCCCAGCTCGACCCCCACACCGTGCAACTCACGGCCAAGGTGGACAAGCACCTGGAGGAGCTCAAGAGTGGGGTGGTTCCCCTGGTGGAGAGCTTTCATGCCCAGCTGTCCCAGTCATCTCAGAGCATTCAACAGGACCTGGCTGCATATGGCGAGGAACTAAGAACCAAGATGGAGTCCTTCGCTCAGGACATGAGGGCCCAGGCTAATGCATTCTGGGAGACCCTCACAAAGAACTTCTAGAGGCTGGAGAATCTCCCTGAATGTGTCCCCCTCCTCTCCGTCTTAGAGAACATCAAGCTTTCTTTGCCTGCGTCTCATTGTACTTTGCTAACAACGTATAAAATGAAGATATCTTGGAAGGGATTCAGGGGATGAAATGACACCAAACCTCATAGTATGGTAATGCCCAGAATTCAGCAGGAATCTGAGCTAGACTTTTAACTCAAAATGTAGCAACAATACAGTGTTGTGACTGTATATTGCACATGAGAATTCTTTTTTTTCCACGGTGCTAATTTAGGGCTAAACCTGTTGGACAGAGGTGTCGGTGTCTGATGTGTTTTCAGATATTCTTTCTTAACACGTGAACATATTTTCTCCAAAATTAGTTAAAATAGAATCTTTTGAGCTGCACCCATTTTAAAACCCAATAGTAATGGTAATTATTTGCCTTCAGACAGATCCTCTCGGTCGATTGCTTTACCATCTTTGTGATATTTGACTGCCATTTTGCAGCAGTATTCTCAAACATCAAGAAGTAAATCATTTATCCTAAAGGATGCTTTTCAGTTGATCATTATACAAAATCTGTATGCAAAATCTAAAATGTGTAAATAGTGATATTTCTGTTGTTGCTGTTTTTTCCCCCCCAACATTTCAAAAATTACTACAATATATGTGAGATGTTCAAAAAATATTATTGCATGAAATAAAGGCATAAAATTTAAACAAATGTTCCTGTTTGATACTTGCAAGACCCAATTCGTCCCCACATACACAACCTTTAGCAGAGGCAAGTTGAGAGTTGTCCTGTAGCTTCTTGAGATGCAGTGGTCTTTTTAAACACATTCTTCTGCTCTGTTCATAAAAAACAAGTTCAAACACATTCCTGTGTCAGTTAGCAACACATAGCTTTGAGAGAGTGCAACAAAAAAATTTACTTTAAATAATGAAAAGGTGTGATTTTGAAAATATTACTTGCAGAACTTTAAATATTTTGGATATTTTGTTAACAAAAAAAGGCTAATATCACAGATAGTTCTGCCTTTACAACTGTACTTCCTGATTAAACTGAGAAACTGAGTGGGTTTATGTTGGTTCAGTATCAGCTACTAAAAGCACCGCATTCAAACTAATATCACGTTGTTATTTTTCCATGGACTATAACACGTACTTGTAATAGCCTTTCTATGATATCTCCTTTCTCTGAAACAGGATTCTGTTGTGGTTAAAGCTAGGGGCCACATGTATAAACAGTGCTGAGCAGAACAATGCCCTCAGTAAGCTGTGTAAACGAGTTTCTACGCAGAAATTCAGATGTATAACATAAGAGAACCTGCGTACCTCTGCACACACTGGACACCATAGGTATGCAGTGTTTGGAGTCAGTGTGATATGGTGACACTGTGACCGAAAGGCAGAGGGAGAAAATGCAAAACTTTGCGAAAGCAGATTTCTGACTTTCTCCCTGAGCGTTCTTTTACACATTATTTTACTCAGAGTTTTATACATGTGGCCCCTGGACTCTTAATCTGTGAGCTACAGTTTAGACTCACATATTGTTCCCTGTGGCTGTACTTTGGAATGTAATGTGTGAAATGTAGGTCAAACGCATCGTGCATTGGAGCTACTTCCTTTCTTTTCTAACCCAGTGTATTTGGCTAAGCTAATATATTGCAATTCATATTGTATTTCAAAATATATTTGAAATGAAATATATTATCAAGATCAAAAAAGATATTACAAAACTTCACAATATATGGGTGAATATATAAATTATTGCTGCTTTAAGATACTGCAAAAATATATTTAAATTTATTTCTAATGGCATGTTATATATCATTATCCAAAAAGTCCTAAGAGTTACAGCAGTTGGCATGTATATTCTGTATACGGAGGGGTTTGCAGGAATAAATATGGTGTGTTTTTCTTGTCTTCTAAAGATCCATGCAAGCTGTAAAAGAATGCTTTGACATGACCCAGCTGGCCCTTACATTTGACGGTGCAACACTGATCTTGTTTCGAGTCCTAATTTGGAAGTGCTAATTCAGAGGTCAGGCTTCCTTTGACTTTTAATATGCAGCAAACATGCCTCTGATACTGTCTACTGGTCAGTGTGCCTGTGATACTGTCTACTGGTCAGTGTGCCTCTGTATTCTGGCTGTTATGGTCAAAAGTAAATCAGTAGTTGACATTTCACATACAATATTAATCAACTGTACAGGCACAATTACAGACATAGACTACAATAATAATTCCCTTGCCTAAACAGACAAAATGTATAATGTTATCCAGAAAGGCAGTGCCCAAACTGATAAGCTGTATAACATTAAACTTTATTTTCTGGCAGTATCATAATCTCCTGGATCTTGTAAGAAAACGGTAATGAGAATAAATAAAGTACACCACACATATGAGAGTTAACAGAGTTGACGGACAGCTGATTTTTCTCTTTGTTTCGCTGTACTTGTACAATGGGTACTCTGTGCTTCTTCTTCTCATTTCACCCTACATAGAACTATAAAACAGACAGCTTTTGTTACGACATCACCGAACTACATCTTTAAAACATTTCCTTTCCGACCCATTATCAACCCTTTTACATCTTGCCTGAAGACCCATCTTTACTCCCTGGCTTTTCAATCTAAGACTCTTTGTGTTTTTGTTGTATTCTGTGCTGTGTCTTGTCCTTAGTATTGTGTTCTGTTATGTCTACTCTTTTTATTCATTTATTTATTCATTGAACTTGTACAGCACTTTAATCAATGTCAGTTGTTAATTTATGATTCATACAATTGACCTGATTTGTCCTTTAGTCTTAACTCACCGGCTGAGCTTTAAAAACTAAGATAGCCTAATCGGTCTTTTTTTGTTATCCTGTTCCATATCCAAGGATACCCCACATACCCTTTTCCAAATGATTGCACATACATGTTCTACATAATATAATCAATAAAAAACACGTTCATAAAACTTTAATTTCGCCACCGCCTCACCTAGGCCCTATGTTCACCTCCCTAACAGTGGAAAACAACACTAATCTTCTATTCAGACCTAACGTTCAATTGTTGTGTGAGTCCATAATACTGTATGCAACTCCGGTTTACCTGTCTATAACAACATTGTTTGTGGACCTTGGTAAAAAAAAATGTAGCCTATATCTGGAAGCGATTATTCAGAAAAGTGTACAGTAGGATCGCCCCGCCGATTTAAGTGTGATTAACTGTTAACCTCATGCAATAGCGTATCCGTTGCTATGTTTAATGTGTATTGTCGTCTTGGCACGTAATGGTTCAATGTGGTAATAAAATAGTAGCCTGTAATAATAAAAGGAAAAAACGCAGAGTTGTGCGCAGAAAACTTCGAACAGTTAATCGCCTCATCTACCTGTCAAACGAAACGAAGGTTACAAGAAAAAACAAACGCAATTTCACACCCACTCCGAGTGTAGCGGCGCAGTATAAAACACTCCATACATGTACGCAAAGTCACAATTCGCTGAAAACGCGAGCAGTTTAGGGATTTGAGGTAAGTGACGGGCGGATTAATGATAAAAAAAACTCTGTGTTTTAATTTGTCCCTCGGATAAACTATATTATTTCTAATGTGTATCTTCCACTTGACTGTTTTAATCTAAATAATAATAAAAAATTGATTATTTGCGAAGCACGTAGTTTCTGTAAACTTTGAAATAAAATGGTAATGCAAATTGTTAGTGAATATTTGGATTGTTCGGTTGTTAATTCTCAACTTGCAATTATTCAAAAGTTGACGCTTGTTTCAATCGCTTAAAATTCTCAATCTGCAGTTATAAACATAGAAACTACTTTTTATTTATTTATTGCTTGGATGGAGTAGAGTTATCAAATCACCTTTGTTTTTATATGAAAACACAACAGTGCATTTACAGACCTTGCTCAGTTTAATATTACTTACAGTGTACAGTGAATATTGATCAAACTCTTTAGTATATTACCATTATACTGTAGAGCAGAGCAGCCTATTAACATTTTGCAGCTTTCTTTCATCTAACTTTTTTTTTTCTTGAGCTACTTTTCTGAAGGGAAACCGAGGAACAATGAAATCAGTTTCAAATAAAAGACAGTTAAAAATTAAAAAGACAGTTAAAAATTAAAAAGACAGTTAAAAAGATCACTGGAGATTTGATCTGGGTAGTAATGATAATAATGGCAACACTCGTGTCCAAACTGAGTGTCTACAGCATTCTAGGTAACCTCTCATTCAGTTTAACCATCTGTGCTTATTTTGCTCATCTCTCTGTTAAACGGTGAGTTGGGAAGCGTGTATGAGACTCTGCATGCGTGCTTGTGTAACACAATTTTTTTCAGTTATTACAGTTATTGTATTTGAAATAATCCCCATGCGCGTTGTGCTTTATGCAGATGTATTGTCTGATTTGGCGAACCATGAGAGTCACAGCAGTGGTTCTTCTTCTGGCTGCCATTGCAGGTAAACTCTCTCTCTCTCTCTCTCTCTCTCTCTCTCTCTCTCTCTCAATTCAATTCAAATGGAGCTTTATTGGCATGACAAATAACACATATACACACATATACAGTTACTGTATATACATGTATACATACATTTAAATATACACACTTACATATATATATATGCTCATGTACACCGTGGACATACACATAAATACACATATTTATACATGTACTACATAAGTGCAGGCGTGATTTAATAAATTATTCTAAATGAATAAATTATTCATAAGAATTATTTACCCACTGTCTCTCAGTGTATGGCAGGATGATACATATTTAGCTGCCAGGGTCATAGTGTGTTCATCTTCTCCTAATAGGATGGAAAGCTTTTGTATGTTTGGTAGGAGGGTGAATTTTGGGATAATTGTTTCAAATTTTGGAAAATACTCTTTACATATATTCTGATATTTTCAACAGTATAACAGAAAGTGCATCTCTGTCTCAATCTCTTTTAGCTCACAATGACAGCTCTCTCTCTCTCTCTCTCTCTCCTTTTCCCCTCCTCCTTCTCTCTTTCTCTCTCTCTCTATTTTTTTTTAATGGAAAAACTGAGTAATCATGGAATGTAACTTGCAATGTAAACTTTTTCTGACAATATGTGGACGTACTCTCTCTTTCTCCAATTCAGTTCAGTCCAGTTGAAATGCTTTCTTGTATATTATAATATGATATACATGTAATGCACAAAGTGTACAAAAAAGGGGATGAATATCAATAACTGCAAAATGAAACATTTTATGAGTAACAATGATAAAATTCAATAAAAAAAACAGCAGTTTCTAGATTATTGAGCTGCTGGAAAATCAATATGTGGTATTCTTTCATCTAATACCCCACATGCTCACATTATCTGACTTCCTACCCTCTGTGCAACAACCTACAGACTCTGATTGGTGATTGGTGATTGGTTGGTCAATGAGCTCATTGCCCTTGTTCCCCACCCACAGGGTGCCAGGCACCTTCCCCGATCCAGGATGACCTGAATGAAAAGTGGGAAGATGGTGTGGACCGATTCTGGGATATTATTTATGGCCGAAGTACTCCCCCGCCGACCACACTACCTCCTGATATGGGAAAGGATCTCCAGTGAGTTCTCTTTTCTCAAACGCTTTACTATCTCGACCTGCTCAAATCAATGTTCTGCAGCAAATATTCAGTCTTACCTACCTGTAGTACATGAACATGACATAGCGTTAATGAATGTCACGTGAATCTGAACGGCTGTTGGCTGAAATGCATTAGCCTTGCATTATCCACAACTGTGTGTTTACTTGCTAGTTAGCTATCCAAGTACCTTAGCTAAGACATAACGTTAACATAACCACAGCAGGGGCTTGCATCACAAAGCAGGATTTAGTTACTGAGTTAGCCAGAACAGGCATTTTAGGCTACTTCAGTAAGTTACTTGTTCCAGACTTGGGGGGGTTCAATGCAGTTAGCTAACTGTTATCCAGCTAACTCCATAACGTTAATATAACGTTAATCCTGCGTCGTAATGCAGACCACAGGCCAGTAAGATTGGCGACACAGTGTCAAACCCAGGGCCGTGTCTAAGGGGGGCACGGGGAGACAATGCCCCCTCAAATTTTCCGCCTGCCCCCCCAAACCAAATCCAGAAAAAATAAAATTCGACAATATAGGCTATTGGCTATACAGTAGGCTATTAGAGCTACAGAATACAGACGATTCGGCCAATCATAAAAATGCCACATCGAAATAATATATTTCTTTAATATATGATTGGTTGGTTTGGCCATATGAAACATGGAGACGCAACGAGAAAGAGAGGTCAGTTTCTTTGATCAATCTAGGCTGTTTCTAACTATAGAGTTCTGTGACTGTTACGCATTGCTTAGGATATAATATTCGCTAGCCTAGCTTACTCAGTGAGTTGAGGATAGTGGCGAGAGTGTGCGTCTGGGAGATTCGATTTTAAATAGATTGATAAGATGTTGCATCTAGCCTAGTTGTTATAGCTGCGATTCTGCAGAACATCTGCAGCATTGCATTAGCTGGCTGCATGTGTGTGTGCGCGCCCGTGTGTGTGGTGAATAATTGAAGAGTTATTGGCATTTTTGTGACTAGCCTCGCCCACAACAGTTTTTATTGGCTTACTGCGGTCAGGATATTTGGACTATCAGCGTTTTTTATAGTAACTTTTTAGAGGACCGTCCCCTGAACAAGCTGGTGTGAGTTGCATGTTGATATGTCAAGTTGTCTTGGAGGAGATAGATTTTAAAGGTTTTTAACAAAATGCTAATTTGCCAAAAAATCCAATATGGCGGATCTCATTGATCCTAATGTTTGCCATGAACCAAAGAATATGAGGCAAAATCTTGAAGATAGGTAGTATGCGGTTCAAAAGTTATAGCCCGAAACCACCGTCAGGTCAATTGGGAATGGAAATGTGCTGTACATGTGTCCCGTCGCATGTCTCTAAATGTATGCAAAGTTTCAGCAAAAGTTATTTTTTAGCAAGTGGTTTTGCTGCAATTGTAATAAATGTGAGAATAATAATAATAAAATCAGCAATAACAATAGGGTTCCAGAACTTTGTGCTTGGACCCCTAACAATAATGCGTACATACATACGCACATATACGCATAGGTTTGGGGGGAGGCAGGGAGACATCTCACCCTGAATATTTGCATATAAATTTCTTGCTAGACTAGCTTGTATGCTTTGTGAGACTCACCGTTTCATTATCCAAAACAAGGTGGTCCAGCAGTGCGTCTCCCCCAAAGTTGAAATTAAAGCTATGTCTATTAATAATAATATTCTTGTGCAATAGTACAATGTGAAACCATGTGCAGAGCCCTAATTACTACTCCGTCATTGATAGACACCACTATGTTCATCCCATCCCAGGGTTTGTTGCCCTTCTCAATGAGCTTCCATTAACCCCCCCTCCCCCAACTTAACTCACTTCCTCCTCTCCACCGAACCCAGGAATGTGGTCAAAGACGCCATGGAGGACCTGAACGTGTTGAGAGATGACCTGGAGAAGAGGGTGGGCCCGCTGCTTGAGGACATGGCCAAAAACCTGCGTGAGGACATGCAGAAGCTGTTCTCTAAGCTGCGCGGGGATTTGGAGGAGGCTAGCGAACGTGCCAAGGAGTACGGCGAGGAAATCAAGGCCCTGGTGCAGAACGACGACAACGACGTCAGCAGCAAGTTCGACCTCTTCGGCCGCAGGCTGAAGAGACTCCTGGACAAGGACATGAAGGACATGCAGAAGTGAGCGACTGGGGCCTGGAAACTGGGGCCTGGGGCCTGGGACTTGGGGACTGGGGCCAGGGGCCTGGGGACTGGGGCCTGGGGACTGGGGCCTGGGGACTGGGGCCAGGGGCCTGGGGCTAGGGGCCTGGGGACTGGGGCCTGGGGACTGGGGACTGGGGCCTGGGGATTGGGGACGTGTGGTAGGACGGTGGGGGGGTTCTCTGGGTGGCGAAAGAGAGAGAGTATAGGGCAGAGTATAGGGCTGAGTGGGGAGGGGTCAAAGAGGGAAGCGCATAGCAACGAGATATGAGTATTTATAATTTAACTGCCTAAACATGCTGCTATAAAAAAGGTGAAAGGCTACCCATCAATATTATATATTCAGGTATTGACTAGGCAGTGAAATTTACAATTCATTGTTTTGTTTTTTTACCTGTCACATGCTCAGATTTTTTAACCGAATGGCGTCATTCCAGCTGCAGTATGTTGTAGTATGCAGTATAGTGGAGTATGCAGTATGTTGTCGTATGCAGTTTGTTGTAGAATGCAGTATAGTGGAGTATGCAGTATGTTGTCATATGCAGTTTGTTGTAGAATGACTGAATGTTCATTTCAGTTAACTGTCTTTATATCTGTCTTTATATCTTATTGTTTATAGGCCACATATCTATTTCTTTTTAATTTAGCATTATTCTAGTTTTAACTGTATTTTTAATTGCTGTTTGTATGTGTGGATGCACCGTTTAGGATTGCTGCTCAATTTCGTTGTACCCAGTACAATGACAATAAAGGAATTCTGATTCTGAATGCAGTATAGTGTAGTATGCAGTATAGTGGAGTATGCAGTATGTTGTCGTATGCAGTATGTTGTAGAATGCAGTATAGTGTAGTATGCAGTATAGTGGAGTATGCAGTTTGTTGTAGAATGCAGTATAGTGTAGTATGCAGTATTTTGTAGTATGCAGTATAGTGTTTTACATTATAGCGGCCCGCTAATGGCAGGAGGTTTCTCATACTGCCCAATCCTCATTGCAACTGCTTTGCAAAAAAAATGGCATGTGTGTGGGCCTGATTTACTTTCACCTGATTAAGACCTTTAACAAGTGCAAAACCTTTTAGCACACGCAAAACCAATAACAACCAATGATTGGTGCAAAACAAATAATGCAAAACCTAACACGCAAAACCAATAACAACCAATGATTGGTGCAAAACAATTACCATGATCAATCATTGCTAAAAGGTTTAGCACATGCAAAAGCTCTTTTATGATTAGTTCGTAATCAGGCCCTGTATGTTTTCTGACTGGAATAATAGCGGTGCATTAAAATCACATGCTAACCCCAATCCCCCTCTCCAAACAGGACTGCAACTATTTACTTTAACGAAATGACGTCATACGCAGAGGAAAAAATGAACGAAGTGAAGGATCGGCTGGAGCCCTTCTTCCGCAAGCTGCGCAATCGCGCCAAGGACACGCTGGACAACATCGGCGAGGTGGTGAAGTCCAACACCAAAGACCTCCGCGAGAAGGTGGAGAAGACGGCGGAGGACACCCGCTCCTCCCTGGAGAAGTGGTTCCAACCTGTGGTCGACTTCTTCAAGTCCCTCGGCTAGTCCTAAAAGAGGGCTGGAGAGGGAGGGGTTTGGTCACCCCCCCGCTGGCAGAGCGGCTTTGGCGCGTTCCCTCTTGCTCTTGACAACATATGTAAGATCAGCTTCTTCACGCACAACCTCAGCCCTAATCCATTTAGCTTGTGATTGTTTTAAGTTTTTATTCTGATCCTGGATCATGGACTGATGGCCAAAAAAGGTAGCTGGGCTATTTCAGCACTGCAATCGTCTTCTCATCTGAGAGCGAAGGGGGGCGGGGGAGACGGAGAGGGTCACTGAGGGTGTGGCTCTGTTTTCTCTGACAGCGCATACAATGGGAAGGTTGATGAAAAATGAAAAAGGAGGGGTGGCATAACAAGGGAAGCGTACTGCTCTGGCACATCTCCCAGGATATCTGAGAGAGAATGCCTTTGGATCCCAGCGGTCACCTAAGTTCAGTGAACCATACATTTTTCTTAATTTCCCCTCTCCCTCTGTGCTAAAAAAAAACCTCTCACAATACAACTCGCTTCTTTCAAAATGGCCTCCCAGGAGCAGCTGTAAATGGACATTATTATAATCTGTTCTTACTCAGCCAAGGTTAATATGTGCAAGGAGATGCACAGCATGGCTTCTATGATCATCCTGTTGCACTGCTTCCTGTGGCTGTTGTAGAATTCTGTTTGGATGCGCACACGGAGACTTTATGATGTGTGCTTTTATTGAAAAGAGCTACAAAACCAGGGGCCTCATTTATAAAAACTGTTCTTACAATCAAATTGTATTTTGAATAGTCGCAGAAAACAATTATAAACATTATAAAATCACATTTTGATATGGATTTGATTGTATCTCTATTTAAAGTTTACACTAGATGTAAGTTAATTATGTGGAGGTAGGCCTCCTGCACCATAGATTGCATCTCTATGTAAAGTTTACACTTGACGTAAGTTAATTATGTGGAGGTAGGCCTCCTGCACCATAGATTGTATCTCTATGTAAAGTTTACACTAGACATAAGTTAATTATGTGGAGTTAGGCCTCCTGCACCATAGATGGTATCTCTATGTAAAGTTTACACTAGACGTAAGTTAATTATGTGGAGTTAGGCCTCCTGCACCATAGATTGTATCTCTATGTAAAGTTTACACTAGACGTAAGTCAATTATGTGGAGGTAGGCCTCCTGCACCATAGATTGTATCTCTATGTAAAGTTTACACTAGACGTAAGTTAATTATGTGGAGTTAGGCCTCCTGCACCATAGATGGTATCTCTATGTAAAGTTTACACTAGACGTAAGTTAATTATGTGGAGTTAGGCCTCCTGCACCATAGATTGTATCTCTATGTAAAGTTTACACTAGACGTAAGTTAATTATGTGGAGTTAGGCCTCCTGCACCATAGATGGTATCTCGATGTAAAGTTTACACTAGACGTAATTTCAGTCTCAGTTTTTTAATCAAGTATAAGCAAAATTGTGTAAGGAAAATGGTTTTAAGATTATGTTTAAGTTTAAATCCAAAAACGTTTTTTTTTATAAATGAAGCCCCAGATCAGCATTCTTGTGTGCCTTACTGTAAGCTGGGAGCTGCAGTGTTATTCTAACAGTACTGGTCAGCATAATACAGCTCGATGGGGAGAGATGCACAGTCGGCTCAAATGGGATTCACTGCTCTGACGCAAACACCTCCACTGAGCTGATCACACACTGAGGTGTCAATGTGTTTCAGTGTCTCTCTCACATGCTTACACAGAGGGCCAGCATTGGGGGATAAAAGAGAAACGTGCCCAAACAACTGTGAGTCAGCCATCTCTAGCCTGTGGTAAGATTCCAAGCTGAAGCACACACTCTCAGAAATAAAGGTACAGTGGAGATACATTTTTCTTCTTTGAAGAGCAAATTTCCCAATTCTACCCTGGAATTACAATAATTTTCTATTTGGGTACTAATAAGTACCTTTTCAAGCAACAAAGGTACAGTTTTGCTGGCTAGAGGTGCAATTTTACATACCTTTAGGGTATCACTCCAGTGACAAGCGTTTGTACCTTTTCTTTCTGAGAGTGTACCTTACTTCACAGACTGTACACATACAATCAAGCTGTGTTGCAGTGTGTTTCGAGAGAAAGGGCCTGTCCAGACAGAGAGCGATATGTGTAGCAGAACCACGAGGGGTGTCGTCCAAGTTTCAAGATTGTAACTGGCAGCAGGGCGGTTTTTACCTGCCCGCGAGCCGCAGAAGGCTGAGTGTGAACGCTCTGCTGCCTTCTCTTCATTCCTGCATTCTGTCAGTGTCAGATGGAGCATGTTTACCTGGCTCCTTATTGGCTTCTGTATTCTGATGACACACTTCCACATCAAATATCACTAAGAATCAGAAGTTTCCGTCTTTGGAGAATTTTGTCTTAACTTTTTAATGTATTTTACAGTATAAAGCTGCATTAAAGCTATCCAGTTTATGCAAGTCCACACCAGGCAATAGTTTGGCTATCTGTATGTGTGTGTGTGTGTGTGTGTGTGTGTGTGTGTGTGTGTGTGTGTGTGTGTGTGTGTGTGTGTGTGTGTGTGTGTGTGTGTGTGTGTGTGTGTCTGTGTGCGTGCGTGTGTCTGACTGTCTGTCTGTTTGTCGGTGTCCATTCCATCATCCACAGTGCCTCCTTGGGGTCACAGCAAAAACTGCATAAACTGCATTAAAAGAATTTCAAATACATTCCACACTCCTTGTCTCTGTCCTGCGTTGCACTTGTCACTGCTGGCCATTCGTTTTCAGTTGTAATTAACTTGTGAGTTTTAAAACGGACAAACATACACAATACTGAAGCAGCCTAGTCAGGGAAACTAGAAGTAATGCAATCTATGAAGCAAAACGATCATACTGTCTCTCCTGGAATATAACCACATTCCAAATTCTGATTCCAAATGCATGAAGGTTTCAACCTAATGATGGTAAACTAACAGTGGAGATGCTAATGAAGACTTATGAGGAACGTATGCTCAACATAGGTCAGAATATATATATATTATATACGCATACAATAACTATTGTTGTAGTTTTAGACATATCCTTTGGGATATTAAATGTGTATTTATGCACAATTACGTATACAGTTGCAAATGTACTGAAAGTAATTTATACTGTATATTTCTTATGCAGTATATTTTGCCATCCTTATCAAGCTCACTTGGACAGGTTGCCAATCCATTGCAGGGGCAAACACAATTCACTCACACACACACTTATACCTATGGGAAGTTAGCCTAACCTGCATGTCTTTGAACTGTGTGAGGAAACCGGAGTACCCGAAGGAAACCCACATGCACACAGGGAGTACATGCAAACCCCACACAGGAAAGCGGAAAGCCCTCGGCCGGGATTTAAACTCGTTACCTTCTTGCTGTAAGGCGTCAGCGCTATCCACCACATCACTATTCCGTCCCCATAGTTGAGATATAATCTTTAAATTATGAATTATCTATCAGAAATAGTTTAAATGCCTATATGCTTTCTAGTCACACCTTTGACTGACACGCAAGCCTATGCCTGCGTGTATTCTCTTGTTTTCTTTTTTTCTGCTGTGAAAAGTATCTTTTTTTTCATCTCCCTAATAGTTTCTCCTTTGCCTTCTGGCTCTCTGCGTGTTGTGAGCTGCTGCTGCTGCATTCCTGTGGGCTTTGCCCTGTGTGGCCTCCACGCTCATCTCACTCCACCCTCGCCCCCACCCCCCCACCCCCGCCCCCGCCCCCACCCCCACCCCCACCCCCACAGCAGCCCGCTGCACTCAAACCAAACACAGCACTTTGTTTCACCAGCCCAATGCTCTCAATGCCAATCCTGATAAGCTGGCCTTTATCAGCAGTTTTTTATCAGCAATGCAATCAACACATACATACACAGTTAATACAATTAACTAATAATAACAGTATACAGTTAATAATAATAATAATAATAATAATAATAATAAAAATAATGATCATCATCGCCATCTTCATCTTCTTCATCATCATCATTCTCATCATCATCATCATTTAGCTGTGCATTCATTTGATAGAAAATTGCAGTCTCTGTGAGCTCTGAAATGCTTTGTCCCCTTGAGCTGTGAGTTTTAAGCCCTAAGTGATGCTTGACTGTATGAAAGAATTTCCCCCCAGGTTACAGAAGGAAGTAGTCAGCTGTAACAGGGCGGATGTGACTATGTAGCTCTACCAATGAGCTTTATGCCTGTCGTGAAATGATAGTGAATGCATCAGTGTTTTTTTTAAGTTTGCTGTACTGGGGTTTGCAAGTTGCTCCTGTTATTGAAGGAATACAGCTTCTGTCCATTTGAACTATTATAGGACAGGATGTGAAATAGTCCGGGATGGGAAAAATGTGCATTGACTGTTCCTATTTAAGAGAAATGGGCGGGGCACGAAGTAATCTTTGAGTGTTATTATCTATTTGTATTCCATATTCTGTATTCCATTTGTATTCTACACTGCCTGGCCAAAAAAAAAGTTGCACACTCTAATACTTCATTGGACCACCTTTAGCTTTGATTACGGCGTGCATTCGTCATGGCTTTGTTTCGACAACCTTATGCAACGTCACAAAATTTATTTCCGTCCAGAGTTGCATTCATGTTTGGTTGAGATCTTGTATTGACGACGGGACAGTCGAACCACTCAGTAAAGTCTTCTCCAGCACATCCCAAAGACTTTCAATGGGGTTAAGGTCAGGGCAATTAATGTGTGAAAATGATTCCTCATGCTCCCTGAACCACTCTTTTACAATTTGAACCCGATGAATCTTGGCATTGTCGTCTTGGAATATGCCCATTGATGAGATAACCTGGTCATTCAGTACAATCAGGTACTCAACTGACTTTATTTTATTGCTGCATAACGTTGCTGAGCCTAGACCTGACCAATTGAAGCAACCCAGGTCATAACATTGCCTCCAGAGGCTTGTACAGTGGGCACTATGCATGACGGGTACAACGGTGACTTTTTGTTTGGCCAGGCAGGTCAATGTAGCAGCAAAAGAGCTGGAGTTAGAATGCCAAATGCACATATACAGTTAGGTCCATAAGTATTTGGACACTGGCACAATTTTTGTTGTTTTGGCTGTGTACTCCAACACATTGGATTTTAAATGGAACAGTAAATATGAGGTTAAAGTGCAGACTTTCAGCTTTAATTTGAGGGTTTTTAGTCCATATCGGGTGAACAGTGTAGCAATTGTAGCCATTTTTATACATAGGGGACCAAAAGTAATTAACATAAACTTTAATAAAGTTATAATATTTAATATTTGGATGCATATTTTTTGCATGTCATGACTTCCTGATGTCTGTGACCCAACAACATCAAAAGACTCTTGATATCTTATTTTCAGGTACTCTTACAAGCGATACTATAATCTCTCTGCACCCAATATGGACGTAAAAACCAAGTTAAAGCTGAAAGTCTGCAACCTCATAGTCACTGTTCCATTTAAAATGCAATGTGCTGGAGTACAGAGCCAAATCAACAAAAATTCTGTCACTGTCCAAATACTTATGGACCTGACTGTATATCGGCTTCTTTGTCTTCTCTGCACCGTTAATATGATGCCACCTAGGCCAAGATTTTTACATTTTCCGTCTTGTGAGTAATTCGAAGTCAACATTTTGATCTTGATATTGACGTGTATAAACGACTATTTGAGATGCTTTGCCTCTTCTCCTTCTGAATTGATAAAATTAAATAAAAAGAGGCATATGCCCTGTATTTTGTGCTCTTTTGCCGTCCGACTCTGAAAAGCACAATAAGTGTCTGGTTGGTTTGTGTCCATTGTGTGTGTGATAGCGTTAAGAACGAGGCTCTGTATCCTGGAGGGAGTGTCATCAGTGCAGTGATCCTCAGGAGGCCTGTTGTAATGATGGTCATTAGACTGGCAGGAGTTAACCTCCTCAAATGCAACTGTTAGCCACAGACCAGGAAGTTTATGCGGCACTTGCACTCTGATGCGTGTCATTTAGAACAACTACGGTATTCCGTTTGAGGCTCTGTCATATTTCCCAGTACCTGTGAGTGTGTATGTTGTTTAGCCTTTGCGTTGTTGTTGTGTTGACATTTAGCCAGATCGTGTTTAATAAAGGCATAATTACAGCTCCAATTAAATAAAAAATTATAATCTTAGAACAGAAAAAGATGTACAACTTTCTGTGCAGTATTTTATGTGTTAGTGTGAACTTGCCTGGGGTGACATGTACAGAGCTATGAAATACGAAGGGCTATTATTGTGGGCTAAGCCTTCAACACCTGCTTTCTGTGGTTTATTATACATTCTGAAATCTACGGGGAAAAAATACTGTTTGAGTTGAGTTGTTTCCCAAATTCCTCCAACAGGATTTTCTGTTGAAGGTCACCCTGTGCTGAAACATTAACATGGTGGCTTGATTTTTATGAACCCTCAGACACAATTAAACGCTGCCATTTAATAAGCTAGTGAATAAAACGCAGTGACACATTTTTTAAATGCAGTGAAATTTTTTCTCCTCCTTTGATAATTGTTTTGTCCTGGTAGCAGAGCATCCACAAAACTGCAACTGTACCACGTAGGGCATGGCCACTCAATCTGGCTCCCGAATCTAAGTCCGGCCCTGGTTTTCTTTTCTCCGAGATAGTTAACTGAACAATTAGAGCTACTGATTGGCCAGACTGTCTTCACACCTGACTCCCAGGTAAAGGGAGGGTGGAAAACCAGCAGTTCTCGGCCCTCGGATGTAGGGAAAGCTTCTATTCCTGTACCTCTGATTCCTCTTTCTCCTTTCTAGGGGCTTCTGCTATGCATATTGATAATATTGCTCCAGTCCTTCTATATCTAATCTGCTCCAGTCCTTCTATACCTAATCTGCTCCAGTCCTTCTATACCGAATCTGCTCCATTTCTTTTATACCTAATCTGCTCCAATCCATCTATACCTAATCTGCTCCAATCTTTTTATAACGAATCTGCTCCAGTCCTTCTATACCTAATCCTGTAGTCATGTTTGCCCTGTGGTATGTGTTTATGTGTGTCACCATAAGAGGCATTATGTAACATCTGCCGTCTTTCTCCAGTCCACCTCCCTTTCATTTCTTCCGTTTTTCCATTCGTTGTGTTCCATGTCGTGTTTTTCAGTTCACCCTGTTCGTCTTGTTTCTGTGTTCGGTGCAGGCTGGGCGTGGTCCCCGTTTAGTTCCTGGTTTTTCCCTTGATTAGTTAGCCTATCACTCTCCCTCTCGCACACATTCCTCACTCATTTTAGTTTTTCAAATAGCCCTTTCACCTGTTCCCGTTTCTATTTAAGTTCCCCTCTTTCACAGTTTCGTTGCCAGTTTGTTCTCTCTGCGCCGTTTGAGGTCTCCCAGCCATTCTGTTTGTTACTCTCTTTGCCCTTAACCTGTTTGTTCTGTTACCTCATTCCAGGCCACCCAGCCTGCCTCCTGTTCTGCCCCACTTTAGTTCGTCAACCCCGTTTCCAGCCTGTCGCCCTGAGTTTTCCCTGCTTGCCTGCCTACTACTTTGTCTTGCCTAAATAAATATACTCTCTGGTGGAGTTTTCATCGAGTCTGTCTCAGACTCTTGCATTTGGGTCCAGTCCAGTACTCAGTTGTAACGCATTAAATGTAATTCTAGAACAGGGGTGACCAATCTTAACCGAAAAGGGCCGGTGTGGGTGCAAGTTTTTGTTTTAGCCCAGCACTATGATACATGATTGAACTAATCACAGTCTTCAATCAAGACCTTGATGAGTAGAATCAGGTATCTTATTGCTAGGCTAAAAAAAACCTTAAAAAAACACATTCTGATAAGATTGGACACCCCTGCTCTAGATCATAATCATTAATAATCATCAGTAACAACGGTCTAAAGTCCTTTTATATAATGGTTTTGGTTAGAGCCAGTATTTATCTTCAGTTAATGATTAGTCCCTTGGCTTGATGTAGCACAGTTTTCCAAACAAATCACCTTGATAATCAGTTGTCTGTGGGTGAGAGTGTAGGGTTACGATGCCCTTAATTTCTAGAATTTACCGCATTTCCCAGAAACGAGGAGTGCAAACAGCTGATAAATGAATATTGAATTCTCAATAATGGAGAATAAATGTTTCCTCCGCAAAAGATAAAAACCCCATTTCTGCATGCACTGAACCAGTCCCTCTCCAAACGACTGCCTGCTATGCAATAATAAATGATAATCTTCAGTAATAAATGATAATCAGAATTTAAATGGGGCATAAAGACCCAAACAGACCAGGGTTTAAAAAAATATATATTTCCTCACTATTTTTTCATCTGGATGCCTGTAAATAAGTTTGCGTAAGCAGATTTTAATATTTCCTTGCTTACTCATTTTATGACTGTTTTAACTTTAATTTCAATTAAATGTCTCTGGTTAAGCTGCATCTCATAATTTGTTGTTTTCCACATAAGTGCACCTTGCGGGACGACAGCTCTCTCAAATTTATACCGTTGTCTGTATATTATCTTAAGACTCATTATGCTGACTGCAATATGCAACAGGTCATTTAACTGGATAAATTGGGCACAGCCATCTTTAATCGTAATGAGAACAAAATAACACTGGGAGCTTGGGGGAGGGGCTGCAGGCGCATCTGCACATATAGGTGAATCAACAATCAATCCCAGTTTATTTGACGACGTGACGGCACTCTATTTATACAAAGGAAGTATCCCTAACGGTCTCCCAGAGCGCGTTTCATGGAGACAGTGTGTCTTATCACAGAGAGAAACTAAAGGAAAAACCAACGACGCATAAAAATGAACCTGGCGTGATGGCAACAGAAGGACTGAGGCGACATTCGCGAAATGGGGGGACTGCCTAACGGAGCGTTGCAGTTTATACAGCGTGTAGACCTTTAAACTTTGTAAATAGCCATCTGTCACCGTGCAACATTGCCACACAATTTTGAACTTTGCTAAGTCTCCCCGAAAACTGGCCAAGTTCCTTCCTGTGGACGGGCTTGGGTCCAAACAGGATTTGCACTGGGATCAAAAACATGCTTGCTCCCCTCCCTCCAATTCAGCTGGACTCTATAGTAGACACGTAACCTTGCTGTGAGATAAAAGGTTGAGAAACCCAGTGCAGCTTGTATAGCTGACCAAACCTCCAAACGGGACTAACCACAAAGAAAACGAGCTACTCTCGTAACACAGGGATACAGGTAAAAAGCCTTCACAAGTAACTAATTGGAATGTCAGAATAGCAGGTGTCCATTGATGCAACGCACTTCCGCCTGTCGGGTTGATCGCGTGTGAGAGTGACTGTAGTTCAATACACCTTTGCGTCAATGTACTTTCTATTCTACACCACTGCATTGCTCTTAATGTGTGATAATGTGATTCTCTCTCTCTCCCACCCATTGTCTCTTCTCTCATGCTAGCAGACATGTCACGGAATCTGCTAATAATCTCTATGGTCTTGGCGTGTCTAGGTAAGATATGCATAACTATGCATGCAATCATCAGGATTTGTGAAATAGCTTGATAGCTCTCAGCCAGTAAACATTTGAGCAATTTTCATTGAGTAATTTGTATTTGTCAGTTAGTAGACTCATTCATTACATTTTTATTTTTTTTGCATTGTGACATTTTTTGACACTAACTAAAGTACTTTTTTCAAGGTACAGTATTGTAGTGTAGGCACATTTGAACCAGAATCAGAATCGGGATGCACATAATGGTTATCCTATACACAAAAAAAAAAAAACCCTCTTTACTGAATATCTAAAAAAGAGGTTCAAAAATGCAAGAAAGTTACTGTTCGCCCCTATCCCCGTCAGGGATAGGCCGTGTATATTATGCTGACAAAGCTGTTATTTATGGGTAATGTTTATCTGTACATTTTGCATTAAAAACATGAACTGTTGGTTTGTGCAGGGCTAATTTGTGTGTCAATGCTACTGAGCGATGACAGTCTGTCCCACTGTCTTCTCTTGTCCTGCAGCATGCGGGACAATGCCACAGGAAGCAGACGAAACTCAGATTATTGTGGGCGGTGTAGACTACAGTCCGGCATTGAGGGCGGCAGGGGAGACTTACAGGTAAGTGCACAGGTCTCAGTTCAGGAAGACGGAATATCACACTTACCATTGCCATCCTACCAACTAAGAGCACCCATTACCACATCTGTTTCTATCCAATCACAAGAGATCAAGTTGGTACGTATCCAACCACAAGAGAGACAGTGTCTGTTATACCTCGAGACAATTCAGTGTCTATCTGAGAAGGAGACGTAGACCGTATGTAGCACTAAGTGTGAAAATGCCTGTGCAACAAACCAATGCCAAGTTTGTTTTTATCCTTTTTTACTGTCTCGGTTAAAATAAATAATAATAAAAAACGAATATAGGCTTAATATCATAGTATTTGTTTTTTGTGTCTAACATAACTATACTAACTGTACTATACTAACATAACTAACCGTATTAATCAGCCTCACGTAGCTTTTATCCAGATAAACAATTTATTTTCTCACTGAAATTCTATTATGGGTAAATTAGTTTTTGTTCTTGTTTTATGGAGTATGAGGGTACCCATGCACTGCATGCATCCCTTTATGGACGTGCTTCTTACCAAACAAAAAAGCGAATTTGAACAGGAATGAGAATGCATCAACCACACATTGTTAGAGCGCTCCCAAACGTGTCATTTGCATGTTTTCACCCAGCCATTCCCCATAAAAGGCAGGCGGTCGAGGCGTTTTCTGTAGCGCACTTTAATTAAACGGCACGTTTGGGAATATTCCAGTCTCTGAAAAAAAATCTAAAAAACACGAGAACAATTTCAACAGCTTGGTTCTCTAACCAGCGCCATTAACCTTCCCTGAAAAATCACAGAAAAAGCAGGATGTTAAATTGCATCTGAACAACCAAAAGCAGTCCGTGTCTGTGGTATTTATTAACGAATGACATATGAGAGGTAGAAGTCCTAGAGGAACCGCTAATATTATTTTTGGCAGAGGAAGGTGGTCAGGGCAACCTCACGCCCCCCCACCCCACAGAGTTAAAGCTGGGGAGTTCTGCTTTTAACAATACTACTTATTCTTCACCAAAAACCTATCGTTATACATCTCATTAACTTTTTGTAATGTAAGCTCCCATTCTGCTTGTAATACTTATTGTCCTGGATGCATTATGCATAATCACTTGATATAAAACACAAATTAGCAGGTATGAGCTCACTTGGTCCTCTGCCTGCATCTCTCAGCTTTACCGCACCCATTTGAGGACATGTCAGGTCAGGCCTTATGTCTCCCACAGCCAAGGCTAATAAAGCTTCGCTGTGCAACAGCATCTACAGTGCATGCTGACCAACGTTTGCATTTTATTATTATTATACGTACTTGGCAGAACACCTTTCAGTGGATCATTAGAGCTGTCGCTTTGAACAGAGCCAACAGAAGCCTCAGTGCCTGTGCACAATTTTAATTTAGTTTCAGGTGTGCGCGTACGTCTTATTACCCGTTTGTGCCCTGTGCTCAGAGCAGTAGTGGGCGAGGTGAGGGCTGATTTGTGGGGGTCTGTGTGTGCAGGACGGCGGTAGAGAAAGTGCAGAGCGCCTCTCAGGCGGTGAAGAGCTTTGCTGAGGACTCCTACGAGGACCACGTCAAACCCATCGTTGAGCCTCCCATCACCTGGGTCACTGAAACCACAGTTGCAATCTGGGACAATATCAAGACCAAACTGAGTGACTACTGGAGAGACCCTGACCCCCAGTAGAGAATCAATCTCAACGCTTCAGGAACTGCTGATGGCACCCAGAGAACACAGCCAGGCTAGTTACAGACACACACACATACAAGCACACACATACACAAATCTCAGCGCATACATGCATGCAATCTGACATATGCACACACACACACACACACACACACACACACATACATGCACGTATATTCGGCCTACTCTTTAATTAGAATAGAGAAGTATACTTCAATCCACTTCACCCATTGCATATTTGATAGCTCTTCTATGGTAAATGGTGCTGTGTGTTCTTGTTTAAAGTCATTATTAAACAACAATTAACATATTACATATAACAATTAACACTTACTTTACATACATAATAAAATATTAAGTGCAGAGAGAGGATCTTTAATTTCAAAAATCCAAAAAGCTAACCCTGTGAAATAGAAAACATAAAATGTGTTTTGCTCTGGCAAAATGGACTTGGCACATCCACATACAGTATATATTCACAAGTTTTTTTTAAATATGGCCCCTGTGCTTCATTCAAATCAGTATATGTTATACTGCTCGGTGGAGTTCTGTCATTTAAGTTAATGTTAAGCCATCTTTACAAGCAAATAACTGTACTGCCAGAAAAACTCAATAAAATGGGCCAGCACCCATCAGCGTAGTCTAATGTTTTTGGATATGTGCTCATAACACAGAGGTTGCAGGTTTGATTCCTAGGTGGGGAAATGCCTCGATACTCTTGAGCAAGATTACCTAAATTGCTTCATATATTAAAAACTTTTTTTTTTTTAAAGTAAGCAATGGAAGTTACTCTGTATATGAGTGTCTGCTAAAAGTAAAATACACCACATCCACAAAGCAGAATAAGCAAGTTAGCCAGGTAGCTGTAGAATAGTACCATGAAACCATCGACTGAAATGTGACGATACAGTCTTATCTAGATAACTTGATAATCCTGCTTTATAATCCTTGTCAAATGTACCACTGAATTCTATGGTAAAGATGTTGGCAAGCTGAAGAAAATGGCCCACAATAACTACAAGTCCCCTGTTGGTCATCAGGTCATTCATATAGGAGTTGCTCAGCAAGTCTGAGATGCAGAGAACAACCCGTCCTTTGGAAAATAGATGCAAATGTGATGCCGTTGCATAACCGAATGTTGCATTCTTATGGGTAGGCACTAGATGGCAGCAATGCACTTGTTACAATACTTAAATATATAACAAATATCATAAATTGAAAGGTTTGTTGGGTACCAATAAAGTGGCATTAATCCAATGTACTTTATCAGGCGTTGGGTGCAGATTGCAAGCCAACATAAAGAGATGTTTTTTTTTGTGTGTGCATAAGATGAGGTTCCCGCCATAAACTGGAGGTTACGGACAGGTATATGCATTGAGGACCGACAAACGGGCCTACAGGACTGTACCTTGAAAAAAACATACCTTAACCCATTGCTCACTTGATCTCGAGTGTTGCTCTATTGTTTAAACATTGTGTTGGTTGCCCCCTTCACAGTTAGTGTGCTGCACCCTTCCCAGGTATTTGGACAGGACTCAAAGTAAGAAAATTACATTTTTTTCCCCACAGTAAAATGGGAAGTATTACACATTACCGAGCTCCTAAACATTACCCTACTCTTGACTCAACACGAACACTTACAGTATCCCTAACCCTAACCCTAAACATTACCCCACTCTTGACTCAACACGAACACTTACAGTATCCCTAACCCTAACCCTAAACATTACCCCACTCTTGACTCAACACGAACACTTACAGTATCCCTAACCTTAACCCTAAACCCTAATTACAACCATAAACCCTCCTTTTAGATTTAAAATGTTTAAATATGACTTTCTTAAATGTATTTATGAAAAAGCTAATTAAAAAATTAACCAAAATGAATATCAAACTAAATGTCATCACTTCAAACAAAGAAATGCAAATAAATGTGTTTGAGGTCATTTAAAAAATATATTATAATTAAAATAAATATGTATATATATATATACACACATTTTTTTAAAATGTATATTATTGATAATAAATGGCAAAATACATAATGCTATATAGTCTATATCTAAGTAAAAAATGTGGGTCATCTAAAATTAAAGACTAACTCACGCATTAACCATGCTCCTAGCTCCTAAACATAAATTAAGCTTGCTATGACACAAACAGTTACCGTATCCCTAATCATAATACTCTTACATCCCTCTAAAAAAATCACCTACCGCACATCAGCCGGTGAGCGTTCTGGTGCAAAATGGCTGCTGTGCATCACGCAGGTGAGTACTACACATTGGTGGTGGTTGAGGCAAGTTTCCCCATCGTCACTGTAAACCGCTTTGAGTGTAAGAAAGGCGCTATATAAATGCAAGGCATTATTATTATTAGTAGTATTATTTTTAATAAAAGTGAAAAACATTTGGTCATCAATTTGGTCATATGAAGGACCCTTTTATTGACACTTCTCAAGTTCCTGAACATAACCCCAATCTTGCCTGGAACCGAACACTTACTCCTAACCACACAGGAGTCATCGAAGATACTTTATTTTTCTGTTCAGATAGCTGAAAAAAAATGTCATTATCTAAATTCATCAAAATATCTCTCTTTGGCAGTAAAAAACTGCTGGGCATATTCATGCCATTTTACAAGGACAGACATATGGTTCAGAAAGTTCACGCCAGCGCTGCTGTAGACCTTCCCACAGACGTGCTGCACATGTGGGCTGCTTCTCCTTGAACTTTCTGTCCAATTTGTCCCAAACTATCTTGATTGTACTTGATTTTGTTGGGAAATGTAAATAATTTGATCACCTGTTTATTTAGCCAAATATGGCTTCAAAATGTAGGTCACTATCCTGTTAAGTAAAAGATTATTTTATACTTCCGTCTATTCACTTCTTACCATTTCATGTGCCATTTGAGGCTATTTACAAAAGTTGAAGTGCTTAAATTACACTAAAAACAGAGTACTAAAACAGGAGTAAGGTGTACTAAAACTTTTGACCGGTAACGTACTTTATGCAAACGTGTTTAAAGTGTGCAAGCTCAAATATGGCAATTTTTATCTGCTAGCTAGTATAACCGTGCACTACAAAAACTGGACCCATTGATTTGCACAATTCAATCGTTGCTACCCTACTGTTTTAAAACTGTTTGGCAGCGCTTACGTGAGAAAAGTTGAGATCAGTGGTTCCCAAACTCAGTCCTGGTGGGTATTCCACAAAACAGGATTAATAAGTTATTCAGTTAACTGTGAGAATAAGGCTGTATTGTCACATTAGTGACATTTCAGTCAATGAAAATGCATTAGAATCTGGTTTAGGAGTGTGATTTAGACGCTATACCTCACGCATAGACAGCAACACAGCAACCTACCAATTCTACAGAAAACACTGACTAGGAGTCATATTAAATACGGTGGATTCTAAATGGATGCTTAATAAAAATGAAGAAATCAATTCATTTTTTTTTTTTTTTTTATTTTTTTTTTTTTTTTTTTTTTTTTTTTCAATTTTTTTTTTTTTTTTTTCAAAAAAAAAAAATTTTGTAAAAAAAAAGGAAAAAAAAAAAAACCCCCTACCAAAATGAACGAACTACACAACCCCACATACTATTAACTCAGCACCTTAGTAGACACCCTCAACAAAAACACCACACAAGAAAGAAGCAAAGCATGCATCATTCCACACCCATCAATTATTTTATTATTTTTGGTTTAAAGAATTTAAAAGCATCATTCACACCTGGGTCAATCACATGTGGTACGGAACACAAAGGGTAAAAAAGCATCACACAAAAGCAACACACACATGGTTTATGGGTGGTTATGACGGGTGTAAAGAAACACAAAGCAAACATTCAATCATGGTTTTATCATGTGGTTATTAACAAAAAAAACAAAAAGAAATTTAAACGTTTATTTTTAAGTTTATAGTAATTTTATAATAATTTATTCTTTCTCTTTCCTTTTTTTTTTTTTTTTTTTTTTTGTTATTTCACAAACATTCAATTGACAGAGATGAGAAGCTACTAACAACCAAAAAACAAACCAAAAAAAAAAAAAAAAAAAAAAACAAGAAAAAAAAAAAACACACATAATAATTTAATTATAATAAAATTTTTTTTTTTTTGATGATTGAAATGAAAAGAATGAAAAAAAAATGAAAAAAAAATAACAAACTAGTTTAGTTTCACTAAAACTTCTTATTATTTTTTATTATTTTTTAAAAATCTAATTTACATAAATAGGCATCATTCCAGGTTTTAGAAATACTGTGATGTGCTTTCACCTGTCCTGTGAGAGACAAACAAAACAAAGATGTATGATTTTTTTTTTTTAGTTAAAAAAAAAGTGTAGTGTACTGAAAAAAAAAAAAAGAGATTGATTCCGATACAGAAGATGTTACTCTGTCAGTGGAGTACTGTTCTATCCAATACTCCAGGGGGTTTAAAGGTTTTTTTTCAGGGGTTTTCAACCTTTTTCTGATCTAGGGACCCCCACCCAGGCTCAAAGGCATCCAGGGGACACCCCATCATACGTTATAGGGATATATAAATATATTTCTTTTTTGAATTATATTTTGAAATATTTCCCCAGATCTCTATGTAGTTATTGCATATCAAGTCTGGCCAGGAACCCCCTACAGTACCTTCAAGGACCCCCAAGGGTCCACATACCCCCTGTTGCAAACCCAGGCAATGCACCATAAAGGGAAAGGAGGTAGGACACAAGGACCCCAAACCATGAGTAATCTCAGTACCTTTACCTGCTATCTCAAAATGCATGTTGGACTGGCAGATAAGACAAAATAATGATGACAGGGTGAGAATTTATGACACCGGCAACAACCCCCCTTCCAACCCTCTTATCAGGCCTACACACAAGAGGGCTCTGCGGACAAAACAATTCCCACAGCATCAAACTTGGTTTTCTACAGAGCATACGAGTATATCAACATGGACTGTTGTTCAGATTATCAAAGATGTATTTTGGCAAGCACAAGCATTTATTTCATCGCTGAAATTATATTTATTTCAGCACTGAAACCAAACCAGTGTCAAGATTTTAGAATAAGCAAAACAAGAGAAGCAGTCTTTGGTTGTGAAAATCTAAATCTTCAACCGGGAGCTAAAACCCCAATAAGCCACTGATGAGCCCTGAGCCACAGCTGTGCCCCTGAATAAAGCACGAGTCACTGCAGATGATAAAATCTGCTCTAATAATCAAGATTTTTATCCACTTTTATCTGACATCTTTGTAAAGATGACTTATCAACATGGGGATGTTATTCCCCCCCCATTCAACAGATGAAAATGTTTTCAGGATTGTTGTTTTGATGTTTTAAAACATGTTAAAGGTAAGAGATGGGACTTTAAACTAGACCATATGCAGATAGAACCCTATCATTCTAATTCATCATCATCATCATCAGATGGTGAAGAATAGTTTGGTAGTGGAGGAAATGTTTAGGTACAGTATGGAACAGTAGCAGTGGGGCTCAGTGCCGAACAGTTCCCTGAGATACTGCGTCCTTCCCATGTATCCTAGCAACTAATATAACAAAAAAATCTGGCAGATGGCATATAACTATCAAACTAACCGAAAAATGTACCATAAGTATAGGTAAGCATAAAATGACTTCTTTACATATTTAAGCTTGATAAGAATAAGACACCCATAAGAACTATAATTATGAAATGTATGAGTGGCTAAATGTCTTAATTTGACAAAAGGAATATTTTTTTTTATAAAGGGTCAAAAGTAATCATGGTAAAACCGTTTTATTTTAATGTCAAAAAACACTGTACTGCCTTTCTAGTTCATCACAGTCTCCTCTGTAATGGCTTTCTATTCCTGGCTACGCTGAACTAGCCCTACAGAACGGCGCAGAGTAGGGTGCAGCACATTTCCATGGCTATTAAATGATGATTGCCATGGTCCTACACTAACTGCCCTGTTATTGTGATATTTTTTGCAATTTTCCGATAACAATAATCAATAATGACTGCTCCCATGCCTTATGCACAGGAAGACACAATATGGACCATATCTCACAACTGTACAAACAACAAAAAAACAGAATTATATATGTGTAGTAATACAATAATAGTGACATATTTAATCTTGCCTGGGGTAGAATTGTGTCTCTGTAATGCAATATGTCCTGTCAGGTCTGTGATACACAGCAAATGCTTGGTGTAAAATCAACTCTTTTAACTCAAGGGGTGTACATTTTGGTCCCTACTGGAAACTAAAATTGGAAACAGAGTTGATTTAACACATAATTTTGCTGTGTACATTGTCCCTTGACAAGGAAAATCTTTTTTAATAATTGGAAAGGGTTGGCTTCTTTTTATAGACACAATTTACACTGAATACATTAATGGCACATTAACACGCCACTGTTTTTCCTGGCCAATCGGCCAATACCAACCAAACACTGCATTTCCCTTCCCAACGTTTGTCCCGCCCCCTTTTTCAGGTTTGTCTTTTTGTAGAAAATGATTGTGTCCCATTTCCTCCAGCCATCTTTTTCTTCTTCACTAGAAGTTACGAGCGGGAAGAGAAGAAAATAAATCAGTGAGATTGATTTCACTTGTTTTCTGACCCGCAATGTAGTTTTAATTGCTACGACGGTGATTGTCCTTGCTTAGTCCTACAGCTGTTACTGCACGGGCTACACAGTTAAACTAGATGGCCAGTTGCCTATGCACACAACACTGTTAACCTCCATTTCTCTGTACCACACCTAATCCTACTTCTCCCAAACGGCTTAATTACAAGTAAAAGGGGCATAGGTTACGTTGGCACATGCCAAAAGACTTCCTCATGTGCTGTAATACTGAATACAACATGTGAGTAATAGAGTAAATATCTAATTTCTCACAGTAGTTGCTAAGATTTATCTTTGATTTTATGATCTGAAGAGGCACCCCTCCCTGACCTGATCCGCTGCGGGCGGCTTGTTCAGGAGCCCCTTCTCCTCGTTTGATTTGTCGGAGGACATCTCCACCGCCGCGCCGTTGTTCGCCTCCTCGTTTGCGCTGTAAAAGAATGAACAGAGGGCTGAACGTCACGAAGGAAGAAAAAGGACATCGCACGAAAGCAAAGATGGGACGGAGCTATTCAATCATTTGGCCAATTATTTAATCATTTTTTAATTATTAAATAATTTCGTTTTCATCATTGGAACTCACTCACTTGGATGTTAAGCGTTAAAAAATAATTCTACATTTTCCTACATTTTCACTGGATGTGCAGTTTTTTTGTCCTTATTGCTTGGGTCTTCCTGTTTTCCTGTGATCTCACTTCCTTTCACTCACCCCTTTTTCTCCTTTTTGCCACAGAGCTTTCCCTTCTTCCACAGGAAGAACAGCAAGCCGAGCAGGAGGAGGAGCAGCAGCAGGGAGATCACCACGGCGGTCACCACCCCGCTGGAGTTCCCCGCCTGCTTATCCGCTGTGGGAAAGCATGGAGAGACCGGTGAGGAGGGAAAGTCAAGGAGGGACTTGGGGAGATGGGCGGAGGATATGGATGGAGGGAGAGAGTGGGGAACACCGGGGGACTGCGGGAAAGGGAGAGGCGCGACCGAGGGTAAAGCGTGCAGGCACAAACGGAGAGAGGCGTGGTCGAGGGTAAAGCGTGCAGGCACAAACGGAGAGAGGCGTGGCCGAGGGTAAAGCGTGCAGGCACAAACGGAGAGAGGCGTGGCCGAGGGTAAAGCGTGCAGGCACAAACGGAGAGAGGCGTGGTCGAGGGTAAAGCGCGCAGGCACAAACGGAGAGAGGCGTGGCCGAGGGTAAAGCGCGCAGGCACAAACGGAGAGAGGCGTGGCCGAGGGTAAAGCGCACAGGCACAAACGGAGAGACCAACACCGATTGAGAAACCGAGCACTCCACTAAGTGCACCAACACATGATTGTTATAAAGTTGCTTAGCAACAGGGTGCTAGCAAGTTGACAAATTAGAAATAAAAAATGAGTTATTCAAAAGTTATTGTTTCAATATTTTTTCATTACATACTAAATTTATGGTAACATTGTTGTATAAAAGCAATAGATCACATGAGGTTTGTGCGTTATTGTTAAACACTGCTGAGTGTACTCGACCTGCGCTCCCGTTGCTGTGACGTCACGGCAGTGCGTATACAGTGCTGCTCAAAAGTTTGTGAACCCTTTCGAATTTTCTGTATATCTGCATAAGTTTGATCTAAAATGTGTAAATAAAAGAATAATGTTTTTTGTGTTTTTTGTTGAGCTGGGTTCACTTTATCAAGTTTTAGGACTTAGATGAAGATGTGATCACATTTTAGATTGAATTTATACAGATATACAGAAAATGTTAAAGTTTTTCGAGCAGCACTGTATATCCAATAACGCATTACCTCTCATAATCTATTGCTTAAATATATCATATATAATATAATTTGTACATAAACATGCTGCCACATATAAAAAAAGGTAAATTGGAAGCAAGCAATATTTACTTCGGTCAGTAGGAGTGGTAGGAGCCTCGGTGACGGTAACTGTAAATAGATTTGTTTTCCATATCAGATCACTATGAATTATATGCTCATGAATATGCAATATATTTTTGTGAAAACTGAATTTTCTCAAGTCACAGCTCACCTTTACCGATGATGACCTTGACCTGCTTGGAGTCAGCGCCGTGCTCGTTGATCGCCTCGCAGGTGACTCCGCCTTCCAGCACGGCGGCTGTGGCCTCCAGCTGGACTGTGCTGGTGACCTTGTTCCCCTCCGCGGCCACGGACTGAGAGGGAGCGAGAGAAAAGAGTGAGTGAGGGTGGTGGGGGCCGGTGGAGCCGCGGCCTTACGGCCACCTGGGAGCCGCACGCCCAGACACGCGCGGGGTCAGCGCTCACCTGTTTCCCCGAGGGCTTCCAGGTGAACTGCGGGGCCGGGTAGCCCTGGGCGGAGCAGCTGAGGGTTGCCATGGCGCCTTCTTCCTCCACCACGCTGTCTGAGGGCGCGTCGATCTCAGGCTTCCCTGAAAGGAGACAGGGCCGGAGAGGGCGGGGTGATTTTAGCTTTGACGCTCGTATCTACTGCACTTACAGTAAATGACCAATCGGCTGAGATTTAGACTGTGTCCGAATCAGAGCTCTATCGACTGCAACCTGTGTACTGTGTACTAGCATACTGTATACTGCTTACTGCATACTGTTTAGTAACATGCAGTACGAGAAAAATATCCTCCGTACTATTATCAACGTAATAATAGTATATCGGAAATAAGTATATCATCCCAGGATATTAAGAACACTCAATTTTCAGAATTGTCGCATACTCAACAGCTTTTAAAAATATATATATACTCAACTGGCATACTCAAAACTTTCTCTATCAAACTCTGCTCACACGGAGCTCTTGTGCATAAAACATGATATTGTGGGAACATCTGGCCTCGTTTTCATTATTGTTCTATGTTCTTACAGTTCTGTGTTACACCATGTGACGGCACACTAAATATCACACAAGTCTTGTTTTCTTGCAAGTAGAATTAAATTAACCTTAAAGTATCTGGTGTGAATATCGGCCCCAACTGAACGGTGGGTTTCTTTCAGCTTTCAGAAGTACATGGACTCAGAAACAACAAAAGGCTTTGAGTGACCTCGAGTGAGGCTTGCTCCTGCACCCAGTGACATTTTAAAATACCATTTCAAATTCCCTTTGAATCCACTCTGATGGGAAACAGTACACTAATACAAACAGAGCTAAGCAGAGACACATATGAAATTATTCTCTGAATAAGAGAGAGTAAGTAAGTAAGTAAGTATTTTATTTATATAGCACCTTTCATACAACTGAATGCAGCTCAAGAGAGAGAGAATCAGTGTATTTATTCCTTCCCCTGAGATTTACACAACTTCCAAAAGGACTGCAGGTAACTGACATTGTTCACTTTAAACCTTGTTAAGAGGCTGGGTTGGGGTGGGGGTTGGGGTTGAGGTTGGGTTGGGTTGGGGTGGGGGGTGTGACAGTATTTAATATGCGATTTGTTAAAAGTGATTCATTCCAGGTCAGAAGGCGTACAACAGAGACTGCTTCATTTTAAGTTCTGAAATAAAAGCTGCTAACGTGGCAGGAAATTAATTAAAAGCGCATTTCACACTGACAGTACAAAGCGCTCCTTCAAGCAGAAAGATATATGTGTGGAATAACTTTCGTGTTGGAGGTAGAGGCTCTGGAAGACCCAAGCGGTAGATTCCTTCTGTATTGCAGGCAAATGGTCAACCAAGAAAAGCCAAACAGCCTTCTCATCCTCGTGTGGTCTAACATGTACAGGTGTACAAGCTCCTGTTTCAGCCTCCAATCCCCCCCCGACCCCTCCCAAAGAGATGTCCCACATGGGATTCAAGCCACTCCCCCCCCCCCTCCCCCCCCCCCCCTCAAGTCCAGTTCCCTAACCCCTAACCTCTTGGGGTACAGTGTAGACCAGTGCTCCCCAACCCTTTTCCAGGCGATCTACCGTCCTGTAGGTTATCACTCCAACCCTAACAAAGCACCCCTCATTCAACAGCTAGAGAGCTCCTTGAGCTGCTAATCAGTAGAATCAAGTGTGTGGGAATGAAGATGAAAACCTACAGGACAGTAGATCTCCAGGAACAGGGTTGCGGCCCACTGGTGCAGAGACAGCGCAGAGCTCCAAAGCTGCGCTGCACAGTGAACGCAGTTACCTGCCACATTGAGCGTGACATTCGCCTGCGCTCGGAGTCCGGGGACGCTGGGCACAGCGGCGACGCAGGAGTACACCCCCGAGTCCGCGAAGGTCGCCTTCTCCAGGGCGAGTGTTCCGGTCTCGGACAGCACCGACGAGCCCTGCATTCACGGAGCCTCACAGAAAGAGCGACGATACAACAGCGATACGCCACAGACACGTCTAAAATAATATTCAGTGGTGCGGTACACATGGATAAGTGTTAAACCATGTCAACTACCAATTCCTCGCGTTTCAAAATGACAGAATTAATTACTGTGGGTTTAGCCCACATTTCACCATTAATTCTTAAACAAATGGCACCAGCACTAACTTGGCCTGTGTGTTTATCAGCAGAATATAATGAGCGTGGGCATTTTAATCAGCTCTTTTGTAAAAGCACTTCTTTCTGTCCACACCCTTTAAAATTTTCAGTAGTATCATCAAACTCTGACAGCAGGGAGCAAATATGCTTCTCTCAGTGGAAAAATACGAACCCTGACTTTATTTAATGCTGAACATTTACTGTGCGTCGTGAACAATCCATAACAGGTTTACTCCAGCTGAACAACAACAACAACAACAAAAAATTAACTCGATGCAGGATTAAAGATAAATGCGCTAAAAGCTTTTGAAGAGACCTCTTTCTGGAAAAGCCAAACTCATAAAATACGGACTCACTAAATAAGCCTTAAGCAATCGTTAAAACAGAATAAAGAGTTGGCTCGCGGTTAGCCGACGCTGCCGCTGGTCTCCAGGCTCTGAATTCCAGCACTTCTCTGGTTATCATGATTGTACTGCTAGTATAAAGGAGTGGGGGTTGCTTTGTCTGGGAGGCCTATAATTGATACTGACAGTTTAAAAAGCCTTCTGGTATCACAGACAGAAATGAATGTTTCACAGGTTTGGCAGCAATTAATTCTCACACAGTGTAAAAATTAAATAATCTAATTAAATTAATCACGCACGGTTAAGAATACAATTCAGTCCTGTAACATTGAGTTCTAAATTTGAGCTTTTATGGGGATATAGTATGAGCAGAGCCCTTTCCAGTAGGAATTTACATTTACAACATTAACATTAAAGCAACATTGAACATTGGTAGAACTTTGGGTTGTGTAGTTACCTGGCCATGATATGAGCCCAAATGGTGGTGAAATATGTTCGTTAGTTGCTCTGTGCTCCCCTGGGGTGCTAATCCAGAATAGGGTATTTGTCGTTCTCCATTCACTTCTATAGCGCAGCTAAAACGGTCTCAAAATGATACTTCTAGCACGTATACGAATGCGAATGAAGCGGATGTCCCCCCCCCCCCCCCCCCCCCCCCCCCCCCCCCCCCCCCCCCCCCCCCCCCCCCCCCCCACAGGGCAAACACTAACAGGGCACAACAAGAAACCAAAAAAAATCGTCTGGATATGCCAGCTCACAGAGCCCGCACTTGCCTTCATCCACTGCACAGTGTGTTTGTCTGAAGCCTTTGTGTACAGAGGAGAGCGAGGGGGATGAGTCATGTACATGGGAGAGAGCAGGGAGGGAGAGGGGAGGAGAGGAGAAGGGGAGAGAGAGAGAGGAGAGAGAGGAGAGAGGGAGGGAAGAGAGAGAGCGAGGGAGGGAGGGAGTGAGCGGAGGGAGAGAGCGAGGGAGAGAGGGGAGGGAGGGAGAGGGAGGGAGGGAGGGAGGGAGAGGGAGGGAGGGGAGCGAGGGGGAGGGAGGGAGGGAGGGAGGGAGCGAGGGAGAGAGAGGGAGGGAGGGAGCGAGGGAGAGAGGAAGAGAGAGGGAGGGAGGGAGGAAGAGAGCGAGGGAGGGAGAGAGCGAGGGAGAGGGAGGGAGGGAGGGAGGGAGAGGGAGGGAGGGAGGGAGATAGCGAGGGAGGGAGGAAGAGAGCGAGCAAGGGAAAGAGAGTGAGGAAAAGAGAGAGGGTGGGAGGGAGGGAGGGAGAGAGCGAGGGAGAGGGAGGGAGGGAGGAAGAGAGTGAGCAAGGAAAGGGAGGGAGGGAAAGAGAGGGAGAGCGAGAGAGGGAGGGAAAGAGGGAGAGAGAGCGAGGGAGAGAGGGAAGGAGGGAGAGAACAAGGGAGAGAGGGAAGAAGAGAGGGAGAGAGAGAGGGAGGTCAACACAGAATGTCAGAGTAATCTAACGGTGCGGGGAGAGCATGAGACAAGGCCTGCAGTGGGACTCACAGTGGACCGTTAGAGTGAGCCTCTTCAGCAGCTCAGCATCTGGGGGTGAATCGAAATCCAGAGCTTCACAGAGGTACATGCCTGCATCATCACGGGACACCGGAGACAGGGTCAGGATTCCCCCAGGAGCAGCCTTACTTTCATCTGCCTTGCCCTGAAGCAGAGAAATATTCAGGGACTCTGACAGACAGAGTATGCACGCATGCACACACACACACGCATATACGCATTCACACACGCCAGCACGTGCACACGCACGCGCTCATGACGCAAGGCGCACTAAATAATTTTTTTTTACTTCTTGAGCAGTCTCAGTAAATGCTCTTTGGCATGCCTGAAGGCCAATGTACAGTACAGTGTGCACACTCAATCTCACGGCCGCGCCCACCCTGGGCCACGCCTCACCTCTTTCTTGAATGTAAAATCATACTCAGGTTTGGGGTTGCCATCAGCCTCACACCTCATCTCCACATTATCACCCTCTTTGACTGGGTCAGAGTTCGTAAGGGCAAAGGTCACTTGCTCCGTGGGATCTAATTGGACAAAGACGAGGTGAGCTCATGGGCAGACAATGGACAGGAAAACAAAAGCAAGGTAGAGAAGAAGGTAGAGAGAGAGTGTGTGGGTGTATTGCATAACATTATTCCTTCAGAAATTCTATTTGAAGAAGAGAATGAAGCGATTAGCATAGGACAAGGACTTTAGTGTACTACATAAGGGTACATAATACCATACATTCCATACAGATACAGTTAAATATTCCTTATTGTCTCCTTGCATACATTTCTGTTAAACCCTTCTCTAGCACCACCTTTTATTCAACACAATTTCGAAAATAAAATAGTTACTGTTCTTGAACCTCTTTGACTACAGGCATGATCCTGGTCTCTTAAGTAACCCTTAGGAGTTTGTTTTCCAAGAGTTTGAATTATTTTAAGTATTATTGTAATTCAAAGTAACAGAAGCTCAAACACAGTGAAAGTAGAAGTTTTTCTCACCTAAAAGATTATTATTATTAAAAATATATTTTTGCTGGAATAATGATATCAACTTTACAGTGATTTCCAGAACACGCAGTCGTTTTGATAGAGCCTGTATTGTGTCATGTTACAAAATATAGAACCTTTGTCTCTATAACATTGGAATCGTAAAATAGTTTATAGATATCGAATCGTGAGTTTTAACACTTTCAAAAGGTATATTGTGTTACCAGATTGATTGAAAATGACACCGTAAAAACAAACAAACATAACGCAATGAACGCAAATACAATAAAGCACTTCTGGCCCAAATACAGGCCAGTGTTAGTTATGGGGTTAAATACAGGCCAGTGTTAGTTATGGGGTTAAATACAGGCCAGTGTTAGTTATGGGGTTAAATACAGGCCAGTGTTAGTTATGGGGTTAAATACAGGCCAGTGTTAGTTATGGGGTTAAATACAGGCCAGTGTTAGTTATGGGGTTAAATACAGGCCAGTGTTAGTCATGGGGTTAAATACAGGCCAGTGTTAGTTATGGGGTTAAATACAGGCCAGTGTTAGTTATGGGGTTAAATACAGGCCAGTGTTAGTTATGGGGTTAAATACAGGCCAGTGTTAGTCATGGGGTTAAATACAGGCCAGTGTTAGTTATGGGGTTAAATACAGGCCAGTGTTAGTTATGGGGTTAAATACAGGCCAGTGTTAGTTATGGGGTTAAATACAGGCCAGTGTTAGTTATGGGGTTAAATACAGGCCAGTGTTAGTTATGGGGTTAAATACAGGCCAGTGTTAGTTATGGGGTTAAATACAGGCCAGTGTTAGTTATGGGGTTAAATACAGGCCAGTGTTAGTCATGGGGTTAAATACAGGCCAGTGTTAGTTATGGGGTTAAATACAGGCCAGTGTTAGTTATGGGGTTAAATACAGGCCAGTGTTAGTTATGGGGTTAAATACAGGCCAGTGTTAGTTATGGGGTTAAATACAGGCCAGTGTTAGTTATGGGGTTAAATACAGGCCAGTGTTAGTCATGGGGTTAAATACAGGCCAGTGTTAGTTATGGGGTTAAATACAGGCCAGTGTTAGTTATGGGGTTAAATACAGGCCAGTGTTAGTTATGGGGTTAAATACAGGCCAGTGTTAGTTATGGGGTTAAATACAGGCCAGTGTTAGTTATTGGGTTAAATACAGGCCAGTGTTAGTTATGGGGTTAAATACAGGCCAGTGTTAGTTATGGGGTTAAATACAGGCCAGTGTTAGTTATGGGGTTAAATACAGGCCAGTGTTAGTTATGGGGTTAAATACAGGCCAGTGTTAGTTATGGGGTTAAATACAGGCCAGTGTTAGTTATGGGGTTAAATACAGGCCAGTGTTAGTTAAGGGCTTAATGCTCCTTGCTGGTGCAGTGGGTGTGAGTTTGGCTTGCACACGGACAGGTCCATAGACTCACAGTTTATTGGGAGGGTGAAGGTCTTGGAATCTTTGTGCTGGCTGAGACCCTTCGGCATGGTGTACTCCACCCTACAGTGAAACACAGACTTTCTGTCCTCCTTCTGGAGCTGCATGTAGAGGGTGCTGGTCATGGTGTAGAGTCCCGTCACCTCCCCCACCACAGAGGGCACCATGTACATTTCTGGGGAAGGCAGAGAGGGAGGCCAACGGACAGAAACCAGAGGAGAAGAGAGTATTTTGGGAGATGAGAGGAAAGAAGAGGAGTGGAGTGGAGAGGAGAAGAGAGAAAATGGGAGGAGAGGAGAAGAGAGGTGAATTGAGGAGAAGAGCGGAGAGAAAAGAAGAAGAGAGAAGAGAAGAAGAGAAAGGAGGAGAGGAGAGGAGACAGGAGAGGAGACAGGAGAGGAGAGGAGAGGAGAAGAGAGGAGACGGGAGAGGAGTAGTAAAGAGGGTCAGTCACTGTATCTATTGGCTTGTGCATTAGCAGACTAATTTACCTCTGTACAGCAGCTGTGGTAACAGCATCTGCTAAAATTAGTGACTATCAGCAGCTGTGATAGTACTCTTAGTGACATTAATAACACTTCCCAATGCTCCTGTACACGTGTAATTAACACAATTGGTAATAGTGTCAACAGCTAAATTAATTAGCACATTATCTGTAAAAAAAAAAAAACAACAAAAGAAAACAAATGACTCTTTCCAGTGGCAGTAGCTGTTGTGCTACATCTGTACTTATATAATGAACCAGTGAAAGTGCTGATTAATGCATGAGCTGTAATAACAGCATTACTTACATCAGTAATGGCATCTATACTTACAATATGCTTTACATCATTAACAGAAGCAGTAATGAGAGCATCTGTAACAGAATGTGTAAATGACAGTATTTTGTGCGCCCGTGATAGCTAGTTACCAGTTACCTTGGCAACGACACAGTAACAACTGAAGGAGCTGCATTAGCAATATCAGGAAGTGTTGCACTCACTGTTATTGATCTCCTTTATCTCCTCCAATGGACTGGAGTCTTTGTACCAGACCAGGTGAGGCTCAGGGTGACCATTCTTGCTCACACACTTACCAATCTGAGGGAGAGAGAGCCAGAGAGAGTGAGCGAACAAGAGAAAGAGTGGGTTGAGTACAGCGGAGGAGTAGAACATCCAGACCTGCTTTGACCCCTGTACCTCCAGTACCCCCGCAGATAAAGATGTTATATTAACTCACAAATAATACCCAAAACAAAGATATGAAGAAGCTGGAAGCACTCACCTCTGTGACCGAATTTTCTTCGATGATAATGAAATCAAGCAAGCCTTTCACTTCTGGTTCATCTGGCTCATCTGACGGCGAGAGGCATTAGATTTGTCATTATCTCCTGCATTGTCTGACTGGACACTGGAGATTGAGGTCATCGTATAAAAGCACACACTAACAAGGAGCCTAGAAAAGAAGCAGCCCATTCTAACGCACTACGCCGCATCATACGAAAGTAAACGCAGCCCATTCTAACGCACTACGCCGCATCATACGAAAGTAAAGGCAGCCCATTCTAACGCACTACGCCGCATCATACGAAAGTAAACGCAGCCCATTCTAACGCACTACGCCGCATCATACGAAAGTAAAGGCAGCCCATTCTAACGCACTACGCCGCATCATACGAAAGTAAACATTCTTCACAGGTTCTATTCATTTTCTTGGGAAACATACTCAATGTTTACGGGCGTGTACTTTAAGCACCAATCTACTGCTTAAAAGCTGCGTGAACGTATATACCTCAGCAATGCATCACTGGAAGGCATAATTGGCGATGAGAATAAGCATTTGAATTTGACGCGTAATTCTGAATCTGAACATGGAGGAAATGTGCTATCAACATCATTTATTATTCATTTGAATCACGTTGGATCTCGTCCAACGACGCTGAGTGACACTTCATTGGTACATGCTAAGTAAACGTTAGCTGTAACCACGATAACGGTGACACCATGTGATGACAATGACATATTATTATAAGCGGTTGGTGACACAAAAAATGAATTGCTGTAATAAATGATTAGCTGGTGACTTACTGAAGACCTCCAGGCGCGTGGAGCCCTCGTGGACCCCGGCAGGGCCTGCCGTTACCTGGCAGTAGAAATTCCTCCTGTCCTCCAACTGCACCGAGGAGATGGAGAGGGAGAAGTCTGGGCCCACAGATACCCGGCCAGAGAGCGAGGTGCCCTCATCACCCTTACCCTCCCCACCGGACTGGGGCCTGTACCCCACCCGCTGCCGGGCATCAAGCCCATCCTAAAAGAGAGAGAGAGGTGGGGGGAGAGAGAGAGAGAGAGAGAGAGAGAGAGAGATAGAGCATGAGAGAGAGGGGGAGGGAGAGAGAGAGAGAGAGAGAGAGAGAGGTGGGGGGAGAGAGAGAGAGAGAGAGAGATAGAGCATGAGAGAGAGGGGGAGGGAGGTTTAAATAATCTATATGATAGATATTAGAAGGCTGTTGTACTATGCCAGAGCCTAAGAGCAGAATAAATAATGTGCCTGTACAGAAATTAATATATCTTTAGTTACTGAGTTCAAAATATGTACAAAAATGCTTCATGTGTCAAAAAATTACATTAACATACAGATTTATTTCCTTGGCATTGAAAGTAAAAAAAAAAACATTAAAAAACCCATATTCAAATCCAGGAGAGTGAAAATACCCAGAAGTGTGTCCATTTCACCTATCGCACCCCACCCCACCCCCGTTGCCATGAAAACATTCATCCAAAGGGATAAAACATAAACAACACAAAACACAGCTCAGAACAACAACAAAAAAGACTCAGAAATGTATTCACACACACGCACACATACATGCACACACACATACATGCACACACATACATCCGCACGCACGCACATACACACACACACAAACAGATGCACGTCTGCACACACACACACACACACACACATACAAACATACTCACACACACACAAGCATTTAAACACAAACAAGCTGAAAAGCCCTCAGTACTCACGATGAACCACTCCACGATGGCGTTATCGGAGGGAGGCGCGACGGTGAAGGAGCAGGGCAGGGTAACTGTCTCCCCCTTCAGAGCCTCTGCCATGTCGTTCACAGTGACCGTCACTGCACACCAAAATCCTGCGGGGGGTGGGGGGTGGTGACATGTGAGGCAGAGGTGGTTTTCACCACGACACTCTGTGGTCAGTGATGGGTGCGACTTCACAAGGCCCAAAGGGGCAGCTTCACTGCATCACGTGTCAGTGCCATGTTTCTTTACATTGACATTTCATTGCTTTACATTCCTTTAGCTGAAGCCCTTTTCCAGAGCGACTTATAAAACAAAGGACACAAACGCGTTGAAATGGGCCGCTGAGAGCGGCAGTTCCAAAAACCATAATTACCACACAATGAGAGGAAGGAGAAAAGCTAGACTCAAGTTAACCATTAGCATTAGACAACTGTCCCAGAGGACATACTCAACTAGCCAAACAAACAGCTAGGATTAAATGGAATGCTCTCCGTTTGCAGAAGGGAAGCACGAGGGCTGAGGGAGCCTAGGCTGAAGGCTGTCTTATAGAGAGAGAGCGAGGGAGAGGGAGGGAGGGAGGGAGGGAGAGAGCGAGGGAGAGGGAGGGAGGGAGAGAGCGAGGGAGAGGGAGGGAGGGAGGGAGAGGGAGGGAGGGAGGGAGGGAGGCTGAAGAGCTGGGTCTTCAGCGGTCGGTCAGGGTCTTCGCCGGCCTGGCTTGCTGTGGGATTTAGCCGTACAGAACAGTACGGCTAAACCAGCCACTGTGTTTTTTCGAAGAGAGAACAGCTTCTTGATTGATTCAAACAAGTCTGGTGTTTGACAGTAAATAGTAGCTCCACCCACTGTGATGTCATTGTTTGAGGTTGTGGGGTTGTAAGAAGAGGGGGGGGGGGCAGCAGGACACAATGAGCGCTGTTAGCTGAAGGCAGTGGTGGTGGGACGGGTGTGGGAGGGGAGCGGGGTTGTGCGATGGGTCGGATCGAACATTAACACCGTAAGCCTGGGGCAACAGGGGAGGGGTCAGGGAAAATAAAGGTGAGGTAAGTACAGCAGCTGTGTGGAAACTACCTTCCTAAGGTTGCCTGAAACCGGAATATTTTGAACGAAACCTAAGCTCATATGCGTTCCCAAGGGGCTTCCGATTGTGAGGCGCTAAAGACAAGTTTCTATCTGCCCTCAGATGACAAACAGAGAAACATCATGACAAGAAAGACAGGCGCGAACATTCCACGTGAAAAACACAGGTTCCTGGGGGAACGAATGTTTGGTATGAAACGTGGCGCCACAAAGAGGCCGCAGAGTGTTGCACACTTTACACAGAATCCTGGAAAACCAGGAAACCGGGAATGTTCTGAAAGAAAGAGGAGGCAAAAAATTCACTGGATACTACAAATTCCAGAGTACCTTTCAACGGACACGTACTGCACAAACAGACTAGACCCAGAAAAAGGAAATGTTGGGAAAAAACACCTAAACACAAATATTTGAATGGTGCCAGTTCAAAAAGTATGACATCATCACACTCACAGCTTACTAGACTTTCATAGCATTCCTGTCGATTTATACCAGGGATTAAGAAATTGTAGCATGCCGAGTAAACAAGCCAATGAGCACATATTAAAAGCGAAGAAGCAGGTTTTCCATTTATGTAATATGGCCAAAGCATTTGGCCACTATATGGGAGTATTCGTTATCAAATTTTGTGGCTAATATTTCTTAAAGGCAGGGGAAATAAACACTGAAATTAATTACAAATGACAACACTTACAAAGTTCTCCTGACCCTAACCCTAACCCTAACCCAACACTTACAAAGTTCTCCTGACCCTAACCCTAACCCTAACCCAACACTTACAAAGTTCTCCTGACCCTAACCCTAACCCTAACCCAACACTTACAAAGTTCTCCTGACCCTAACCCTAACCCTAACCCAACACTTACAAAGTATGTTGGAAATTACATGACAAATTAACAAAAATGACTAATGCAAAAATTATAATTCCAAAAATCCTTGTTTCATGGATTCCCCAACTGCTAAGCTTGTCACTCATAAATTCCATGGGAACAAGGACAGAACTCTACAAGCTTTGAGTTACCCGTTAACCTTGTTGTAAAAGATGTTACTCATCTTGGGAATATTGAGACACTTGTGTCTTGGGGCGAGAGATCTCAGTGCCAAAGCACTCCTCCATGGGCGTGTGGCGGCAGAACTACGTAAAAGACACCATGCAGGTGATCAAGAAAATGTTGAGTCTTGAAGAGTAGGGTTTCATATCAGTGCATTTTAGCTATTGATGATGCTGCTTGGGTGGCAGGGTGGTGCAGTGGATAGCACTGTCGCCTCACAGCAAGAAGGTACCGAGTTTGAATCCCGACCGAGGGCCTTTCTGTGTGCATGTTGTCCGTGTGGTATTCCTCTGGGTACTCTGCTTTCCTCCAAGACATGCAGGTCAGGCTAATTGGAGATAATCTAAATTGGCCATAGGTATGAGTGTGTGAGCGAATGGTGCGTGTGCCCTGCAAAGAATTGGCGACCTGGGTGAATTCCTACCTCTCACCCAATGCATGCTGGGATAGGCTTCAGGCGACCCTGACCATGAAGTGGGTTAGATGATTGATGGATGATGCTGCTTCTCATTATTTACAATTACTTCTGACCTGCAGCTTGAGGATTTTATTTTATTTTTTAAACGGCGTCACACCTTTTTTTCTACATATTTCTGCAAATTACAAAAATTCACTCTGCACAAAAAGATTCCCCTTCTTTTGTCAACCTAGATTGAGAAAAACATTCCAGTCGACGCACCTACAAAAGCTCTCGGTGGCATTGCAAACACAAGGTAATCCTCACCTTTGGTCCAAACTGGACTGAGATTCTTGACATTGTTTTCTATTTCAGACTGAGCACAGTTCAAATAGGTTTCCCGCCTTAACTGTGTCAATATTCTGACATGGAAGATCATTTCAAAGAGGCGGTAACGTCACCACATTCCGTGACTATCACAATACCGGTGACTAGCATTAGGTCCCTATATCTCAAACAATAAGTACTATATTCCTACATATACTGTACATCACATCTATTTTATAGACAGGGTTAAAAATAACTCATGTAATCTTAATTCAATAATCCTTTAGGGATCTATATTTTCTTTTACATATCAGTGCACATACTTAATCCTTCAAGCAAATATCTGTTTCTAATCCCACTCCATCCTTGCTTATTTGATGCAGCTCCCTTTAGGGCGCTGTGAATAGAGCTAGCCATCATACCTCATCTTTCTCTGAGTGAATTCACTCTGTTCTTCCCCATGGAACTGTCTGCTCTTCAACCCTCATCATCCTCCTCCCCCCTCTTCTCTTTTTCAAATAAGACTGACTTTAATACTTCCCAATAAAGCCATTTAAAAGCAATCGTGTGCATTTCTGCACCGTCATTATTATTGACTCACATGCTTATTTATTACGTAGGCACTCCAGGCAATTTTACAAGAGGTATGGACTAGATAGTAGCCCGGAGACTGATAATCAAGCTCAAAAAGTATTAAAATGCCATTCTGCAAGCCTATAACAACTATTATTTTAGTCTCCACATTCAGCAGTGCATTACAGTAAAAAATACCTACATCATATCATATACACAGAGCCCAATAATGATTGGTAAAAGAAAAATTGCCTTTCTATACAGCATCGCAGTTTTGTGTGATGCTAAGAAAACATCCAGAACTGCAATATGCTGCTGCTATATAACATTTCCATCATGGTGTGTATAGACTACATACTGGGTGCTAAGGATCCAAGGATGCAGTCTGAGGAGGCGGGGTTTAAGGCTGTGACGTAAAACAATGAGGCATTCTGTTCTGATGCCTGCAGTTAGCGCATTTTGCCACTAGGAGGTCGATTGAGGCGACGGTGTGAGAATGGCATGCGTCAGGGTTGGTTTGCCTTCGGTGAACAGACATCACGTGAACTCCCACATACATGGGTGGACACACTCAACTGCACACGCAACCCACGCACACAGATTATTACACACAGAACATTATTCTGGCTGGACAGGGAGGCCGATGCCTGTTAGATAAATATGATTGATGGATAGATGGGGGAAATAACCATAGACATAAATTAATTTATACAAAAGCCCACTCTGCTTTTTTTCAAACTGCTATTTCTCCCATTGTACTGGTATTGATGGAAACAAATGTAGGACTGGTTTAACTCTGCTACTGGAAATGTTTTCATGGATATTTACAGTTTTTCATGGATAGTTACAAGTACTCAAAATGTATTCACTGCATGTACATGTAAGCACATACACATAGGCCGACAGTGAACTGCACACACACATAGATATACATACTGGAAAGATATAGGTGTGTGCAAGCTAGATAAATGTGTAGATGGGTGAACAGGACTGCTTGTTTTTGGTAAATTCACATACACAGTCACTGCCATTTCTGCCATTTTACTGTTATGGATTGAAAATATTAGAATAATATCAGACTATGCGTATACTGTACATGGCAAAAGTTTTCATGAATAGTTGTGAATGCTCAAAATAAATCCTAATAATGCTTGTATACGTTTAAGCGTTTGGCAAAAATAAAGGCTTTATCAGAGGTGACATATTAGCAGCACTGTAAATTACAGTAATAATATCTAATCAGTGGTAGAACGATTATGCACAGCGATGACACGAAATAAGCGCAGTGGCTGAGCGGAAATGACTTTGCGTTAACTGTTGTTATTCATTGTGTCAGAAGCAGTTACTGTATCTCACTCTAATCGGGAACAAGCCATGAAAAGTGTAAAAAAAATAATTATAAAAAAATAAGCAGCAGCAGCTTCCAAATAAACAGCTGGTGGATCCGTGTTTATGTTTAACTTGTCCTCTGGGATGTCCAAGGTTGTTTTAGGAATTTGTTGGTTAGGACAGCCTCAGTAGGCTCTTAAAATATTGTTGTCTGAGTACTTTCTTTGCTAGTTTGATCTCTTGTGCTCGGAAGCCTCCTTGTTTATTTGCTTTTATTGTTTGTAGTTCATTTTTCAAAGCTGGAGTATCAATATAGGAGTACACAACATTCAAACAATATTTAAATTCCCCTTTGGAAAGGAGCAGAGAAGCATAGCTTGCAGCACACAATGGTGGTAATATGGCAAATATTAGAGAGGGTGTTTGGTCTCACCGCTTGTCTCGCTGGAGGCTATCGTTCGCTGCTCGTTGTTTTGCTGAATTTATTGTATATTAATTAACTCCATTTCATCACCGTTTGGAAAAGTAATGCTGAGATGTGCTTGAAATCTTTGACTGGAAGTACCTCACGCTGATCTGCAGGTCTGAAGACTGATAGGAATTACGAGAAGAGGAAGTAAATCGATATTAGGAGGAGTATCGATATTATAGGGTTTTGGGTGTTGAACGATGAACAAACCAAAGGTACCATGAACCTTTTCCCTCTCCTCGTATGTCTATCAATACCCCTCTCACCGCCTGACTACACTTCCACTGTTTATTTATCTCAGCAAAGTATATCATTGCAACAACAACTAAAAAAAGAGAGAAAACCTGAAAAAAGTCAGGTTGTTACCAGGGGGGTTCAGAGGCTCCTTTAACAATTGTTTTTTGATCGGAAAATCGATCAGGTTGTCAGAAACGGTGAAGATGGTGTTGTTGGCTTGGAATCCAATGAGCCCATTGTTACAGTGCTATGACTTTTTGGCTTGTTAACTGGAAAAAGGCAGGGTTGTGGATGCCAAAACAACAGATACATGTTGTTCATACTGTCTGACATTTTACATTTCCCTTTCATACGAGCAAAAAGCACACATGCATAGACACGTATACAGGCATGCATTCACACACACACACACACAAACACACATATATACATATACACATATGCACGCACATACACCCATTATAGTTACAGGAACATTTAATGCAGAATTCAGGTATTTGAGCAAGCTGACCCGCAGGCTACATTCAGAGGTGTTTCTGGCATGGGTTGGGAGTGGCAGGTTTGGGGTCCTGCTTGTCCAGGCAGGAATGAGATAAGGAGAGGGGGGGGGGGTATGGAAAGACCATCTGTTTGTGAGAAAAAAACGGACAGAAGCTATCCGTCACAGGGACCCTAACATTTTCCATTACGCAACATCACTGCAGTTTGGAAATCACTGCTGCCCTTGGGGAACTATTGACATTCTCCAGTGATCATTTCAGTGAGGGAAGCCAGGGGGCTCTTTTCCACTGAAAATTGAGTGTGGAATGGAGGAGAGCCGCACAATGAGACGTGCCAGCGGCTGTGTGTAACCTGATCTCAGTCAGTCAGTCCAGTGGTCTACCTTTACCTGTCATGCAGTCATCACCTTGTCAACACAACTGATCATGGGGATAAACCTCCGCGGAGGTAGAGTTACGCACACGGCGACGTGTGACAAGCAGACAACATACAAATATGTTGGCCCAAAACAAAGAGGATTGAAATTTCTGATCCCTATGTTAGCTAGTTACACGTGCGACATCCACGCGCTCACTAGCGGTTTGCTTGAGCATAGTGGAATTGGCTCATTTCTAAGGAAGACGATATCACCCACTAGTAAAAACAGAGCAACAGTACAACCTGTTCCATTGACTGGAGAAACCTTGGTCCTTAGTTCATATCTCTTAATGATTGTGCAAGTATGATCAAATGCTCATGTATCCACTTATGTTTATATACAGTGAGCACCATAAATCATTGGACAGTGACACATTTTTTGTTATTTTGGTTCTGTACTCTAGCACTTTGAGTTTGAAAGGATACAACGGCAATGAGGTTGAAGTGCCCCATTTTCGGGCATCAAAACACTTAACATAATTTAACAGTTTAACATAATGTAGAATAAAGTAATAATTGTTTATATTTGGTTGCATATCATTTGCATGCCATGACGTCCTGATGTCGGTGACTAAACAATATCAAAAGTACAAAAGGTTCTATAATTCCTAAACGGTTCATCCGATATGGATGAAAATACCCTCAAATTAAAGCTGACAGTCTGCACTTCAACGTCATTGTATCCTTTCAAACTCAAAGTGCTAGAGTACAGAACCAAAATAACAAAAAATGTGTCACTGTCCAACGAATTATGGTGCTCACTGTATGTTATATATGAATGTATAATCCTTTCACAGCTATCAACACCACAGAAGGGGAGTAGTTTTTATTTTTATTTTTTAACAGGAGCCGAGTACTGTGGCCAGGCTCAAAACTGTTCTGCCAATCATATTTGCTCTTTAATTGCTTCTTATATTTTTTGTATTTCAGTCAGAAAGAAGCAAGTGTTAAGAACTGATCTTTTACTTTCAGGACATTAAACACGCAGATGGAGAGGGCCGGTATAACGCTCAACCTCTGTTGAAAGTGAATCAAGTAAACAGACAGTAAACTATCACTTTGCTGTCAGCAGTACTAACAACATTACCCTTCAGGTCATACAGCATGAACAGAGCAGCATTATCTTTAACTGAGGCTGTCCACAACGTTAGAGTTAGCTCTGTCTGTCACATTTTACTTCCTCACAGTCTTATTCTTACTATACTACTTCACTTAAGATATCCTACAGGAGATACAAGCATGTTATACATGCAAAGAGTATATACTGTACAGCAAAAAGTATATACTGTACAGCAAAGAGTATATGAGTATATACTGTACAGCAAAAAGTATATACTGTACAGCAAAGAGTATATACTGTACAGCAAAGAGTATATACTGCTGCATTTGCTGAGAACGTACTGGGAAAGGCACATTAATGTTGAACAGGCAAAATGAGTAGATGCATCACATAACAGTAATACTGTATATCCTCCATCAGAACAGGTGAATACAGAGCAAGCTGTCCAGCTGCAATGATCACACTGTGGAGCACAGAGGAGCATTTATGTTGGGGGTGGGGGGTGGGTATCTTTAGAAGAGGCAGAGCCTGCTGTCTATGCATATGCGTATATTTGGACAGTGAGCAACAAACATAGGGATATATTTTGTCACCACATAGTGACCTTACTGTGGGGATGAGCGAGAGGTCTGTGCTATAGGACTTCATGCTTCACCGGTAAACTACTGTCGACTCAAAACGTTTAGTACAAACGAGCTAAGATAATGGCTGTGCTTAAAAATACAGGAAATGGTAAAGCTTGAGAAAAGATCAAGCCTTTTGGGTAGCAATGAAATAGTTGGTGTATTAGTGTCACTTTAGGCACCACACAACACAAATCTCTCATTGTATGCAAATAATGTACAGATTGAGCACCTCGAGCCCACATTAAATTAAACAAGAATATTGTCAGCAGCCGGGATGATGAACTTGTCGTTGTTCTTGGGCAGAAATGCGATGCTGAATATGATTACAAAATGGCCCATGTGGCAGCTGGCCCATGTTAGTTGCAGGAACACTTGGTGGCGCGACAAATTTATGTTTTTAATTATTAGTCTGTCGCGGAATTGATTCATTACATTGCGAGCTCTGAATGGTCTTCTAGGCCTGCTTCAAGATGAACCTGAATTAAAACGAGAAAGACTTCTATCTGTAGCTCTTTGCTACGCCTTGAGCCTGTGATTCATCACCCAGGCTGCTGATTAGCCAACAGCCGCTAAAAGGGAACATTATTTGTCACCGAAGAACACGCTTTTGTCCCCCCACATCTTTCCCACCACTTCCCCCTCACCGGGCCCATGATCATGGGGGATCTGCTTCCTTCACTCTGCCACCACCGAGCATGGATCCTCAGACATGTCTTCTAACTGGCAGGCCCCGGCGAAAGGCATGGTCGACACCACACAGCTCTGTGTAACCACCATGTCTACGTCCAACGAATAGTGCTTTTCTTATCTGTGAGGCAAGCTTTGAAATGCTACCATTTCATTTAGGTTTCATAGACATAGTCTTATTCGTATAATCTTATTCGCTAGACTGCCAGTTATGAAATGTTTATATATGCACTTATGTTTATGTATGTTGAATGTATAATCCTTTAAGTTTCACTGCTCTTCCCACCGGGGAAGCCGAGTGCTTTCTTTTTTTTCTTCTTCTTTTTTTTTAACGGGAGCCGAGTTCTGCGGCCAGGCTCAAAACTCTTCCGTCAATCATATTTCTCTTTAATTGCTTCTTTCATTTTTGTATTTCAGTCAGAAATAAGCACGTTATCTTTTACTTTGAGGGTATTAACTGTGTATTAAACTCACTTTGGAACTGTGAGGGTAGTTAAGGACCAGCAGTAAATGCAGCAGCTTTCATGCCAGTTGGTATGGGGAAACTGAACAGAATTAAAGACAGACAGGCACCAGCTATGGTTAAAAAAAAAAGGACAAGTTTGTAAGCACTTTCCTTCAAATTTGTTCCCCTTCGCTTTCAAATTCAAGTTCACACAAGACTTAAATGCATCACAGGAAAGTCATTGAGTTACTAAAACTATTCAACCAGATGAATAATGGCAAGATAAATCTTAGCTATTCAACACCAGCACAACACCCCTTCACCCCTCCCCCCTCCCCTCCAGGGAATCTAATAAGTTCTACCAATGATATGTGATCTTAGAATAGAACATAATATAATAATTAGATTTTTCCCAGGGGAATCCTCTGTTTATCCTAAGAGGCTATGACTTCATTGTAACACCAGAGCTCTCTCCTCCTCCTGTTCTTCACTGGTTTTCAGTCTCTACAACCCACCCCCCACTGACTCTTCTGTTTCCCTCCATTTTAGAAAAACATATATTAAGTCCCAGAATGCTTTGCATCGCACTCCATTAAAGTTCTCTCAGGGTGGCAGTGATGCTTGTTGCATAGTCACCATCTCTGAACTAACCATAATGGAATGAGCAGCAGACAGTTAACAGAATATTGAACAACCGCAGGATAATGGAGAAACCGCCATGAACCCAAACTAAGTGAGCCGGTCTGGTTCCAGCTCTACGGTGAAGAAGGCATAGGGCAGCAGCACTCCGTAACCACGGCTCAAAATAAAAAAGCGAGGGATTAAAGTAGGGATTAAAACAGAAATAGAAAAGAGATGGAGAGGGGGATCAAGAGAGGCGAAAGACAGTATAGATGTGTGTGTTCTTCTGATCTTTGTAAAATAAAATAAAAATACAACTGGGTGAAAGTAGCCCATTTCTTTGGGTTAGGGTTAGGGTTAGGGTTAGGGGGGGGTTGTGATGAGCTTAAACGTGCCAGTTACAGCGTACGGGTGATGCACGGCTTCATTACAGGCGTTGGGGCGAGCTGTGACCTGTTCTTAGGAATACCGCTCATTACAGACCTAGACATTCCCTGCAACAGCTCTTTGGAATGCTATAAGATGGCAGGTCAGCTCCTGGAATGAAAACAAAGCTGACCATATTTTCTGGCACCTAAAGTATTGGAAACGAGCATTAATCCTGAGCGTCTAAGCAATTATAATAAACGATCACTGTCAGGAGTGCACATGATGCCATTTAGGGAGGACATTGCAATACACGAAAGTCATAATCAAACATCTGACATGTTTACGGCCTTCTAGTTCAGTTCCACTGACAGACTCTCTCAATAAGCCGTCTTTGTTCCACTTGTTGCTGAAATACCCATGTAGAGTTCACACAGAAACTCCTTGCGTCGGGGGATTTGTCGTCGGCTTTTACTCAGTATGCCAGAAAATACAATGTTCAAACTCTCGAAAATTGAGCAGTAGTTCTGGTGATTCATTGGACTTATCCCGTATGAAATTGACATCTTTTTTAAGAGGATGGAGGACAATGCACCCATATAAAAAAAAGATTTTGACAGGAATAGCATTATTCTAGGGGGAATGTCTGGTCTTTGACTGATAATGGTATGAAGCGTTTATCTTGGCTTCATCCACCTATTTGCCAGCTCAGGCATATGCTTGCAGCTTGACAGAATTGTAAAATATTTTTTTGCTTGAAAGTGAGCACTTTCCAGGCCTCTCTGTATATGACCGAAAATACCAACGGCAGTCAAGCGTTTATTTTGAGTTCCAAAACTGTCTGTGCTCTGACAGCAAGGTGGTTCTGTCACACCTGGTGTGAAAGATATCTAAATGACAGTATAGATAGAGATAATGGTGTCCGGGGAGTCAACTGAGGAAATCTGCCTTGTCTGAAAGATTGGTTATGAATGGTCCGTCTGCTACATGTAGAATCTTGGTGAACCAATGGCAAGCAGCCTTTAATCACTGAACCAATCAGAAAAAAGGAGGGAAAAGACATCTAGTGCACCACTCTTCCCTTCGTTCTGTCTCCACTATGTGTTGTCCACAGAGTGTAAAGAACACGCAATCTGTGACCCAGGACCGATTCAAACCCAAAATACTTTCAAGAGCCTTTGTTTCGCTCTCGGGTTAAAGAAAGGATGCACCCATCCCGTCCGCCTAAGGGTGTTTTTAAATGTAAAAGAATGGTAATAAGTCCCAAAGAATCACCAGTCCCAACTTGTCAGGGGCCACCGGGTTGGTGTGGGCAAGTTTTTTACTTCGGTGAGGGGGGGGGGGGGGGAGAAAAAACTCTGGTGTCCTAGATTGTAACCAGGAGCTCATTTCTTTTTAAAAAGGTCATGAACTCTGGGTACCAGTGACAGATTTGAAGGATGGGTGGGGTGAAGGGGTGTAGGTGAAATAAAAATGGGGACACAGAGAGAGAGAGAGACATAAAGGGAAGAACGCTGAGTTAGGGAACGACAGTGAGGCAGAGATAAGAGCAAATGGGGGTCTGTTGAAAAACGAGACCCAATAAAAGATGGGGGGAACAGATAAACGGATCGAGAAGAGAGAGGTGGAGGGGGGCACATTGTCCATGAACAGCTAAAAGCAATGGCCATGCACTGCAGAGTTCTACAGCTCATGTATTTGGTAATAAATGGCAGCAGGTTTCGTCAAGCTCAAAAATAGCCTGCTGGACATGACGGAACCAGATGGAAATAATTCATCACAAAATGGCAAAAATACACTGCACAAGTTCAGCCCCTCGCACTTAAAATCATACAGATTAGCAGACAGCTTGTCCCCGGGTGTCCTGGTGTTACAGTACAGAGCACTTTTAGGAAATATTGTCTGAATTGTGAATCGTGTAATATCCCAGTAACTGCAGGACAATTCGACATGCACTTTACGCCAAACTAAATCCATGGGATTTATGTGCACAGAATGAAGGCTGTAGTCTATAAAAGAGGTTGTTATTTTGTACAAATAAAATTGATTGACCGATCAATTGATTGACTTGACAGGCAGAATCACACTGGTTTATGCTATACATTTTAGATGTCTACTGGGACTCCACTTACAAAATGGCACATGCTTATTGAAAACTAGGGGTTTAAAAAAGCAAGCAGCCAAACCTGCATTTGTAGTAATTGAAAGACAAATCATAAAAGCAAGCTAATGCATGTTATCAATTACCTTTATTAATTACAAAATTGTCTTTAACAAAAACCAGCACGTCTAGGGGTCCCCAGGCCCATGTTTTCAATCCCTCACTTAAGCCACTGTATTACCGTATGAGTATGGGACTGGCCACACACTAGGCGACCTCATCATATATGTAACTACAGGGAATTCACTATAGACACAGTCTTGACTTTACTACCGTAGTTTAACTCAACGCTACATTACCACAGATACAACATTATTCTTAATATGTTATTTGTGTCACCAATGATATCTTGTCCTAAACTTATTTTGTTGACGTGTAGGCTACATGCAAGAACTTAATATCGGACTAACAGTGTGCGGATGCTATGCACGTTTCTGATATTATTGCCGTTCTGAATGTCCTTGTCCTTGGGTTTTTTATCACTATAATTAAGTCCGCTCAATACTTTGATGGATTGATGGTTTCTGGCTGCTATGAAACTACAGTTCTTGTCCCGTCATTAAGATTGAAGTTTTAAAATACTACTCGAATATACCGATGTTGACTTCAGTCACATTAACCAAGTTGCCTACCTTGCCATTTTTATTCTTCCAAAAGTAAGAACATAGGCTACGTGTGTAGAAAACATGATTATTTTACATGTTGTTTCATAATTAGTACCTAATAAGAACAGCATGCAGAAAGTCTGAAAATAATACGGGTTTATTGGATTTCCTTTTTCTTAATTTGTAAAAGAGAAAGGTGAATTAAACTTGCTAAATTCAACTGTAAATAATAAACTGAAAATATAGACACAATGATTACAAAGAAGCTTTGAAATCTGCAGTTCGGTGATAGTATAATATCGATTACAGCTTATCCTTCCTCTTTACAATTAACAAAGCCTCGTAGTCCTATCTGGTTGAGATGGCTCCTTTAATCATTGCACTAACGCCTCATTCCAGACATTCTTTAAGAGTGTACAGGCTATGTGTAGTTATTTTGCTTTTCAAAACAATTGCAATTGCGCTCTGACAACAAAATATACTGAAACGTATACACGCTAAACTCAAAACAAAACAAATATATACGAAGTATAGTTTAAAAAGTTGCATTTTACGCACGCAAAAGTAATTCAGATTTGAAAAAGTAATGTTCTCGCTATTAAACATTTAACCTAAAAAAGACTAATCTCCCTAAACTTCGTGTTCAACCTGAAAACAATTTTAACATTTTGCAAAAAATCCCGACTGACGTATATCGGGGTATCTTACCTTGCAATGAACAAAAAAGCAATGTGCACAGGAGTGGCACGCGCCCAAGGCTCTGGATCCCTTGCATTTCTACTTTTCCTACAAATGCGCTCTCCAAATTATGGTCTAATGTCCAGCGTGTTTTGTCAAGATGTTGACTGGCCTAGCGGCAGCACGTTTTGGAATTACTTCTCAACTCTGTCTGGTATTGTATGGGCTACCGGTGCAATCTCGTCCAAGTGTTCTGGTCTTAATCTACCTCTAGTGCTGTCCGTCCCTTACTCCCTCTATGAGAAATATGATGCTAGTGACAGTTTCTTGCACAAAAGGCGACCCAACCTCCACTTGGATATTCCAAGGAGATAAGAACAAGGTATGGTCATTATTATGACCGATATTGATGGTGAGTTTTTGGTGACCCATTACGAAGACCAGAAGGATAAGGTCAATCGTGACTTTATAAATGGGCTTAACCTAAATTAGTTAAGTGTGAATGCGGCTAGAACGTAGCCTACTCCTGAAACAGCTGGCCCCATTGATCGAACCCTTAAATGGTAACAACGCAGGCTAAACAGGCTACCGCTAAAATAAAGTTCCATAACTTTATAGCAGGCTACCCGGTGTTTTATCAGAACTTATTACGCTTTAAAAATGAACAAATCACTTTTTATTTTCTACCCTCGCCCCTCTTTTATTAGAAATAGTTTATTCGTAGCCACGCCCATTCTAGTCAGGATTTCCATTTTCACCGGTTGCCAAACATAGCCATAGCGTACACTATAGTTGATTAAAGGATGAAAGGGACAGAGATGCCGGATCGCTAAGCATCTTAAATCGATACGTATCCATCTCAAAGAAAAAAACTGTGCTGGCCTCCAAGCTGTCAATGAAGTCCAAAATCAATGCAGGTAACTCAGTCTGTCATACGCGGCACAACTTTTTATTATACAGTAATAACGTCAATAAAACAGAAAAACCTAAAGCCAGAAAGCTTAAATCCTCAGGTCGAAACGGACCGCAGGCATGACTTTAATTTGAGACTCCCATACAGACAAAACCAGGACCAAGAAGTTATTCAGCATAAGCGCCTGTTTGTCAGACTGTGCCTACCAACTGTTGCATGACTGCAACGGTGCAATACTTTGTTCTGCCTCAGGTCACAACGTAACATTTTGAGTGAGACCCTCGTCGTATGATCTAGATTTTCGGCATCGTGACCCATTCAGCGATATAAAACCATTTGTCGTGACCTTGTTACGCGAGGAAAATGACAGGGGGAAATGTCTGGTCGTTTTGTGCTTCGCATTACCTATAATAAAATTCGTGCACATTTCAAAATAACTTTTCTTTAGGGTTAGATGCAACCTTTGAGAGTAAACAAAGCCAGAGTAACGTTTAAGCAAATTGTCAAAACCTCAGAAAAAATAGGTCATAACAGGCCCCCTTGGCGATGCACTCAGGATGACAGAATAATCCCCTCGATTAAGAATAAAAATTAATTAATTAAACATTTCTTGCGGACTTCCTGGTGTGCAGGATATGGACGTTGGACGATGTAGCACCGATGCTTCCTCCGGGAAGATAAATTTCCCTCGGTAGATAAAGGAGAGCTGCGGCTGATTAGCAGTCGGTCAGCATATTCCGCTACACACCATTTGTCACACTTTTTCGGGCGGCTTCTTCAGTCACCGCAGAAGGTTTTAGCGTTTACATTCTGAGAACTTAAGTCCCCTCTTGCGAGACATTTCTACTCGTTTCCATGCCTTTTGAGAAGGTTTTTAGGATTACAGAAAGTACCCTTTGTCCGGAAGAGACTTCTCAAAACCCCAGATGATTCTGCAGATGTAAAAATCTGATATTAATCGCCGATTTAATTTTAATAAAAGGACACAAATTGCATTTTTATATTTAATGGCGTATGTGGACACATCTGTGCGTGGTAATTTATTTTAGCAACTGTAATGGAGGGTTCGCATTGCTCATTTCATTAATGTAGTTAATTAATATTTGCTTTGCATATTCAAGCAAAGTCATTGAAATCCATTAGCCCTGCGCATGTAAGCCCTTTTCAATATTTAAACTCCGTGAAAGTGGTACGTTTTTTTCCTAATGCAAAATTAAATGTAAAAAATCCCAAATGGCTTTGACGTGCAATGGTTTAAACAGTCACAGATACCGTAACCAGTCCGGCAATTTCCGCTTGACCGTAGACTGGCAGACAGCCGTAGGCATCTGTACACATCATCGATTCTGATCATGCAACTCGCTTGAGCAAATCACTAGAGTGGCTACAATTAACACAAGCCTTGTAGGCAAGAACAGACTTCACATGAGAATAACGCAAGTCAACATATTCATTATTTTATTGTACAGTTCATTGCTTCTTGCTTGCAGCGGCAACCTGTGGGGAAAAGAACGATTCCTTTATTCATTACTGGCTGTGGCATGACTTTTATTTTTCTGCAGGGGGGTGGGGGTTGGCAAAGAGACAAGGAAGGCTCATAAAACTGAAGCAGAAGAGGAGAGGGAGTACGCAAAATGACAAAAAATAAAATAAAATGGTGTGTTGCATGAAAAGGTAGGTTTTTATGGTGACAAATAGCAACTCACCTGGCCAGCAATTCTATCGAGGTCCCTCTGACCCTGTGGAGTCAGTTTGCGGCCACTGAAGGAGGAAGAGCACACATCATCTTAGTTTTACACCAACACACTTTACTTTGCTAGACAATACAACAGCTTCTAAAACCGTTAGAAAGACACATTTGCAAGAAGACAGTCCTCCTTTGGCACACGCACACACACACAAAAAGACTTCCCATCTCTTGGCTTGGACGTCAAAACAAGTTTACTGCCTAATTGGAAGCATTGTTCTGGACATCCAGACAAGAATACAGCGCTTGCCAATGACAAGAATCGTTACGAGGGTTTGAGTTCATTAGTGAGACAAACATGGATTTACGCGAAACCTGGCAAAATCTACAGCAGCACAGGACGTGCAGTTTCAAGCCATTTATAAACTGTGAATTTGTAAGAAATCCTGTAACGCCTGGTTCACACCATCGACTCGCGACAGCGACAATACCGTTGTACTTGGTCACGTGCAGCGACGAGGGGGCCGTTGTACCGCATTTGGTGCGGCACTAATAACATACTGATTGTAAACACTTGATTGCAAAGTACAACACACTCACCAGACGCGCCGACGGTCTCAGAAATTCTGTTCCTAGCCGCAAGTTTTCAAACATCGCTATAGTCGTACGGACAGTTATCGTATAGAATTAGACTGCCACAATGGCCTGCATCTAGAGCGGTGTCGTTTCTGATTGGCAGGCAGTGCGACAAAATTTACTGCTAGTCAGTGTTTCAGAGAGACAAACATTTGGGTTATTTGTCCTGTGCACTGACTCCACCATGCCCACTGTTTGTCGCTGCTGTCCATAGACTTTGAATGGAATCTTGTCACATTGTCACAGTCACGAGTAAACGGTGTGAGACCGGCGTAACGGTGTGAGCCCTGCGTAACGGTGTGAGACCGGCGTAACGGTGTGAGACCAGCGTAACGGTGTGTGAGCCCAGCGTAATGGCCGATTAGACTTATTCCCAGGAGCTCCGTTTGTGAAGACTGTGTGACACTCGAGGCGCTTTCCAAAACCATGATTCATTTTTTCAGGAGCTGCCCAGACTCCATTCTGAACCCAGAGGGAAGATTAAAGCGGCATGATTGACACGTCAGCCTAACCAAACTTTGCTCGCGGCAATTCATTTACGACAGCGCCTACTGCCGCACGCAGTCCCGATACAAGAGGTGAGCGCGCGGCTTTTACAGCATGTCTGGGAGGCCACTGATACGGAATCCTACCCTGAGGGGGTCAAAACACCCCTAAAGGGACACGACAGAAATCACAAAAGATTGAATGACAGCACAGACTGGGCAAAGTCACGTGACCATGAGCACATGAGCACAGATATAAAAATCCGTCAGCCCAGCAGCCTCACCCAGCCTCCCCACCACAGCATGAACTGTCTGCGAACAGGAGATTGATTCAACTTCTATCTCAAACCCCCCCCAAAACCCACCCCCAGCATAAGCTCCTTTCTGCATTTATCTTTTTGGTTAACTAGACATTAAATAAAAACATGATTGCTGCTGAGGAAAGCCACTTTAAGATTTCACACCAACACAGCCCCTAAGGTACACATTACATTACATTTTACATTACAGGCCTTTAGCAGACGCTCTTATCCAGAGCGACTCACACAGCATTTTTGCATTTTATACATAGTACCCATTTACAGCTGGATATATACTGAAGCAATGCAGGTGAAGTACCTTGCTCAGAGGTACAACGGCAGTGTCCTACCTGGGAATCGAACCTGCAACCTTTCGGTTACAAACCCAGTTCTTTAACCATTGTACTACACTGCCGCCCTGTACACCATACCCCCGCACCCCGCACCCCCCCCAAACCCGATATCTATGGTAAAACAGCGGTCCACTCACCCGTTGGGGTCCTTCTCCACCATCTTGAGTCCTTCCAGGGATTGCAGAACCTTGCGGGCCACGTTCTTGGATCCGTGGCTGAAGTGGGCGGGGCAGACACCGTTCCTCTGACGACCGCCATAGACCTTGGTCATGGAGCCCACTCCCACGCCCCCACGCAGGTACAGGTGACGCACTGTGGAGGCTGAGGGAGGGGGGGGGGGGGGGGGATTCGGGAGTCAAACGCAGCCAACAGACACGCCAATACAACACAACAGCAGTGGTTACTAAGTAACGGCCTTAAATGCACAGACTGAATTCAAACGGCAATGGACACAGAGACACGGGGGGATCCGAGAGAGACGTTGGTCAGACAGAATGCATCGCTAATTCACAGCGAAAGGCCCGAGCAATTTATTCATAGGGGGCACACAAGGAAATTGAGCTTCACCAATCACCACGGTGTGAAAACGGAGCAGCGGTAATCATACGGCGAGAGTTTAATTACATAAACGGCAATTAAATCTAGACATGGGGTCCTAGCCTGCTGACAAAGGTGCTGGCTTCTGCTAATTGATTTAAACGCTATTTAAAATTCTTCCTTCACTTTCATTACTGACTTCTGGGACTTTGAAGGACTATAACTACTTAAATTGAGTGAACTGGTACATTGATTGCTTCTTTAAAAACTGTCATCAGCTCAACGTGTTCCGTTCATAACACAGCAGAATAATCAAACACTGGTACGCCGGCCAGAAAGAAAATTACTAAGGTGCACGCTGCACTGCCATTATCCTGAAGGACTTCTGAACAAAATAAATAAATAAATAACTACACAAAAGATATTTAAGTCAGCCCAGTTTTAAGTTCGAAAAGCCTCCATACATATCAGCGCTCTAATATTGCATGTCAAAAGTGTCCACTGAAACGGCTAACGAGAGCAAATACAAGTTATGCAGACAGGTGAAGGTGAAACTGGAGCAACAGAAAATGTTTTAAACACGCCATATATGTTGGCTAGCACAGCACATTTTGACTGGAATTTCCACCAATACATACAAAACATTAACTGCCAAAGACCCCATGCAATCGAAGGGAACCAAATAGTTTTATTAGACAAAGAACAAAAGAAAACAAATACTAAGACATTAATCATATTTTAACCAGTTAAGATTATTTTATTTTATACCCCAGATAACAACTTACAGTAACCACAACACAAGGATTTGCAATTGGTCATTCGGGGGCCATGTTTATTGTGTAACATATAAGCTTGCAGCCAATCAGTGGTGCATCCATTTGCTGGGCGGCCATTCAGAGCCACACTCAAAGTGAATATCCAATCAGAAAGGGCGCCCCTCATTAGGGCACTTAACTCCCCGTTTTTATAATTTGAAAACAAGTGTATATCTGTATTTTTTGGCATGAAGAACAAGTTTAAACAAGAAAAAAACTGATTGCATAGGGTCTTTAATAAGCCAACTGCTAGGATCAAGTGGATTTGTAACGGTGAAACTCAAAGGCAGTTTCCTCACCAGCTCTGGTGTAGAACCAGTTCTCATCACAGGGAGCCAGTTCCTTGTGTTTGGCCAGTTTTACTGTGTCCACCCAGTCTGGCACTTTCAACTTCCCTGACCTGAGGAAAAAAAGTGGACAGTGCATTTTTATAGGGACAGTGCACATTAATCAACATTATGCATTATACTAAACATGCCAAATGGCTAATTTTCAACTGTGGTCCCTGAGCGAGCTGTTACTAGAGCCGGCCTTGTGTCTTTAACAAAGAGACTGTGTATGTGCTTGATTCATATGGCCCATCAAACTGCACTGGGAGTGAATAATTCTGTACACTGTGTGTATCACATCAATTTTCAAATGATTGCACTAAAATCCTTTTCTAGACATACCACGTCATACAGGGTGACTGTTTGGCCCGATCAGTGTGATGTATAGTAGTACAGTATAGTAGGACATCCTTGATGTAAGGACATAGATTGTGCTTAGGTAGAAATGTCCGGGCCTTACTGATGAATCAACACAAAACCCATTTCACAGGTAGAGCTTTTTTTTTTTTGGAAATCAGTTCCTGATGAGAGCATATTAATTCAGTTTCTCCAACAGCCAGCTAGAATGGAATTATCAACCTAAATTAAATCTAACAATGCCTTGTCCATATGGGGGAAATTTCCATATTTTTGGAAAGGATGTTTTGATGACCTCTGACAGAGTCAATTGATTGTGAAATCAACACTTGTTTTAACATTTTTTATGCAGGAAAACTAGTCTCGAGCCTCTGGCCAGGCAATTTAACAGTCCAATGATTTTCCTGACAGAAAAAATTTAGCCCTCTTCCCTGATTTTGAACAAGTTGGTCTTAGAAAGCTTGAAAGCCTGTTGGTAGGAATTTGTTGCTCATTATTTCACCTCCTTGGTTCAGGAAGTAGGCTCCTTCGTGAAATCAGGTCGGAACAAATACCTGCAACCAAATTTCCTGTAATCAAAATAAAGTGTAATCCACACTCTGCATTTGGATATATATTACATAGGTAGGTTGTCGAAGGGAGCAGGGAATGGAATTTGAAGATTACATTCTAGTCATTTCACTGTAAACACTGTCACTAACTGTTCAACTGTTCAAAATAAATCTAAAGCCATTTTCTGCAACTGCCTCACATTTTTCAATAACTTCAGGTGGAAAATGGGCAACCAAAACCAAAAAGTAGGACAGTGATGCAAAGCTTAGGCTATGTCTATTTTCTAAAGACATCTAAGTCAGGACATAAAGGTAGGGTGAATGTGAAAACGAGTTATCTCACAAGTGTACATTGTGCCACCGGGGTAGGAACACATCTTACTTTTTGAGAAAGGCAGAAAGTGCACGGACAAACTCCTGCTGGTTGACGTCTTTCACTGTGACACCTGGCATCTGGTTAAGGGAGAATGAAAAAACAAAACAAAAGCAACATTACTAAAAAAAAACATATCTTCAGCGATGGGTTAAATAAACAGAAAAACACCCCTTCATACCATTTGATCATTCTCAGCTACAGATTCTGTGGCGATATACGGATACTTGTCAGTTGCTTAATAAATTCACCGTTTCTTTTACCTCGATCAAACCTAACGGCAAATATTACACTTTTACATACAATCCGAGCTGACATATTGTGGCCAGCTAAATTACTGTGCTTTGGGGTCATTTCAGCCCAGTATTCAGAATTCGAACGAAAGCGTGCACTAGCTCACGCCATGTGTAATGTATGATCTATTAACATATCCCCAAATGCATACTGCCAGTACTGATCATAGAAGACGGCATGGATCTATGAACCACTTAGTAATTGTAACGTTGTAACGTGTTAGCAAACTAGCACATCCCATTGCTTATATACAGAGAAAAATTTGAAGGCTTTTATTATAGAACGTTTAACTTGGTCTTTAACTAATCAGCAGCTTCGATAGAAGAATTACGAATGCTAGCTTGCTAGGCAGCTAATGATAGGTAGCCTAGTGTCTAAAGCACGCAGGCCTATGATTAGCACGGAAGCGGCCATTGTTACAGTCAACATCATAACATTTTAAACCGACAGGATAGCCGTACAATTACTTCAGTCACTTCGCACTACGGCCCAAACTCTAATGAATGAAAGCGATCGGTTTTAATATGACATCTGTAATACTGAATATTATTAGCACGTGTTTACAGCGCAACATGGCTAAACTCATCTACCTTGCTCTGTCGGCAGTAGGCGAAAAGGCTGATGGGTGTTCCAGATCGTGCGCTGAAAGGGTAGTTCACGTTTACTCACGCGAGATTTTGCCAGTACGGCGGACGTGCTAAACAGATTGTGGAGAGCGAAGTGGTAAGGGACGGCCACATAACTAAGAGGACAGCGTTATTGGTGTCCAGTGAATTTATTAAGAAATATAAGATTATTGTTTTGTAGAAGAATTTCAGTATTCTAACACCATTCAGTTGTGTTATGAATCACGTGACAGACCTTTACCACTAAGAAAATTCACAGAAATAGGTAACGTTATTTCCTTTTAACTTCACACTGTGAAGTAGCCTAATAATATTTTTCACAGAATCTCACAATCGACGACTACCCTGAAATACATGTCTTGTGCTTGCATACCAGTTGATAAGTATGAGAAATCATGTCAGGTACATTGTATAGTACAGTACATGCAACTACTTGTACTTGAAACGTACATGCCGTTTTGCATACTTCCTGGTAGGAGACGAGTGGAGGAAAGGAGGTGAGAAGTGAAGAATACTGGGACGCACCCATATTGAGTAAATTATTTAATGGTTATCATGATCAACAAGCATGCTGGTTTAAATATGTATTACCTGTCAGCAGATTAGTCCCATTTTACTGCAGGTGAATGTTGGTATAATTATAGGTTTTTATACATGTCGGTTTCATTGGTTGACATTCCAATACTAGCTCTTTTCAACGCACCCATAATCTCAATACTGTTCTATGGCTAAACTTGAGTCACAAACGGATTTTGAATTGGGACTTTTACTTTGTGTGAGGCCTGCAGGAGAAGGCAACCCTGGAGTGCTGGAGCCGGTCCTGGTTTTTACTCCATCCAAACCTATAACTACATAACTGGATTCATTTTAATTAATCAGGATTACCGAATGCAGGTGACCATGCGCTGGAGGCACTCAGCATTTCACCATTCGGAATATTCCGACTCAGACTTTTAATCATCCATCAAACTGTTGTGACCAAAAACCATACACACCATAAACATCACCAGAACTCCCAGGACTGCCTGCCCTTGCTGTACACTTTCCCCTGTGTTCCTTTTAGAAAATGTCTTCTGGTACAATTCAATTGTCAATGTCAAGCTTTTTTCAATTTGATAGGTATCTCACATGATGATTGTGATGTACAAGAAATGATGATTATTATATATTGTTTACAATGTCTTGTAAGCAATATATTTCCTTGAATATTTGTTCAGTTTTTATGCATCTCTCTGGTCCATTTATTTTCCAACTTTAGCTTTGTGAGTCAGCATTTTCTGGATCCCTTTCTGTGCAAAGACACTCTCACCTTCTTGTTTGTAATCATTATTTTGTAGATATATTTGTATTTTTCTCTTTCACATCTTTCAGCCCCACAGGTACAGGGAAGTAAAATGAGCAGCAGAGAAGAAGAAATTGAAACAAATAATATTAGTGACAGGAAGAGAAAGTGCGAGAGAGGCAGAGAAAATGCGATAGTTTATACAGCAGCAGCCATGAGAAGAGCATTGTATTGATACCTCAAACCTCAAGTAATTATTGGAGACCATTTTTTTGTTTCTCTTTTTATTTACATTATAATTTGACAGAAGAGTAACATATGTAATTCTGACTGTAGAATGACATTCTGTGTTAAGTAACATAATTAATTCCATGGAAAAAAATGTTTTCAACTGCATTTTTTTTAAATACAAACAGTGAACTCAGAGATCTGTCATTGTATAACTTTATTTTATTTTTCTGTGTTACATCATCCAAAAAATAACAGATTTTATTGATTCTTATTTGATTTTTTCACTTCTCCTTTAGCTGTTTTTTTTGTCAGACTTTTGGCGTCGACGTTTTATATGAAAGTTTATCTTTTTTTGTTATATTGATTGAATGTCTGTCCTCTGTGATTTTCTTTTTTCTTTTATTCATGAGAAGAGACAGAATATTATCACTCAGTTTATACCACACACAAACACACACACACACACACACACACACACAGGAGACAGAGAGGGAACAAGAGAGACAGAGAGAAAAAAGAAAGTCCAAGATAGAGCCTACTTGACTCAACAAGTAGGCTGAGCACTGTCTTAATATGCTCTATCTTTGTCTCTGTCTATTAACCCCACTCTCTCTCCATCACATTTAACCATTCTCTCTATTTCTCCATCTCCACTCAGTACAGTGTATCGTTTGTGTGTCTCTCTATCACCCATCCAGGATATCGCACAATAGAACGTTGCCTCAACTTTCCATTTGCTTTTTGTGACAGTATAGCAGTGAGTGGTCTACAGTATCCCACTGTACTGTTGCAGTTCTGGAGGCTACCAGCAGAGGGCTACAGCAAGTATTCTTTGTTCCCCTCCCGCACGTCGCCGTCATTCAGAAAGGCCTCCTGGACCTCCCCGTGCTCATCCAGGCCACTGGCTTCGTGGGTCAGGTAGGAACCTGGCAAACAGATAGAGGATTATTACTGATATATTACTAAAAAAAGGACTGAACAGGAGAAAGACAGGAGGTGAGATACAGGGTCTGATTAACAGACTCACTCAGTCAACATTCTGACAAGTGGTTGCACACATTCATTACAATGATTAATGACCGTCATTCCCTCATGTATCTCTGTCAACAACATCCCCTATCATTTCTACGACCAGCTATCGGCACCAATGGAACACCCCGTGGTTGCCGAGAGGTTACCTTAGGGGGAGCCATTTAAGGATTATCACCGTTTGTTTATTTACAACCCGTTCGTATTCAGGGCAACAACAAACAAAAAAACACAAACTTAAGAACTGAAGTGCCATACAGAGAAGTGTGCTGTCTCTTTCTCTCAGCTTTTCACATACTCAAACTGTGCTACGACATAGACCAGGGATGGGCAACTCCAGGCCTCGAATGTTCATATTGCACACATATTATACACATCGCCGAATGCACTGTAGGTAAAATATCAGATCATGTAAATGATTGGGCTAATGAAATAATTAAGAGCAGAAGTTTGTCTGAAATCCAGAAACATAGACTATCCCTGACACGGACTATCACACATCATCTGCTTCTATGTCCATCCAAGCTCTCGTCTGCGTCTCACCTTTCTGTCTGAGGGAGCACCAGGTGGTGACGATGAGCACACAGATGACGGCAAACACCAGCAGCGCAAGGATGCCCCCTATGACTGCAAAGGGTACTGCACTGTGGGTCTCCACCACTGCCCCTGGGTCTGAGAGAGAGAGAGAGAGATGGGAATTAAACTCGAAAGACAATAGCAGCTACCGCAACTGATTTAGCACTAATCTGCAGCGGACAAAAAAACGCAGGGTTCTTGCAAGTAGGCAAGAAAAGGACAGAAAGTGAGGGTTTTACTCAGTATACAGCATGGAGGCATATAAACTCAAAACTGCAGCACTTATAGCAGCACAGCTTAAGTGCATTTAAACAAATTGCGTGTATAATGACAGGGAATGAGTGAACAAAAGTACTGTGCCGAATAGGAGAGAAAGACTGATAAGCGGTTGACGTTCGCTATGCCAATCCTGAAGGAGGTAAAGAGAGGGGGAGCTCATAGAGTGAAATTTTATGAGAGATGAAAAATTAACACGTCAAGCTAGCACCTTTAAAATAAAATAAAAATTGTGTTTTTTTAAGAGTACTGGAGCTGAGCTTTCAGTGATGGATGGCATAAAAGCGACTGACGCCCCCATACAAACGCCGCCTGACGTTCGCACACACGCCGGCTTTCAGAACGCAGCGGGCACTCTCTCTGTCACTGTCACGCGAGAAGCACCTCACACATCTCCCGAAAACAAATCGGAATCGTGCGGCGCGAAGCAATTACGGGGCGAGTTTGCGGCGATCCTGACGGCTCCCTGCCCCCGCGTAACAGAAACGGCCGAGAGCGCCGTGGCGGAAATCCAACTGCGCTGCCTGCTGGGCCGTCCCGTAGCAGCAGGAAAATCCTAACGTGAGACTGAGAGTGGTGTGGAAGTCATTATATAACTATAAAAGGACGTGACCTTTTAAACCAGGTTTAAAAAAAGGAGCCACTGGTGTGCAATACGGGTGATTTAGTCTCCCTCCCAGGGATTCAAAAGCACTGAGGCACGAGTGTGTACACCAGAACCTTAAAGAAAAAAAATCCTATGATTGAAGAGGTAGCTGGACTTCTACACCAGCCAACAACTTCAGCTGTTTTTTTTGTTTTTTTTTAAAGGATTCATCCCATTTTGATGAATGGTGTCTTTCACGCCTCGCCTGCTGTCACAGTGCAACCCTCTCCCCGCAAAACCCTCGTCCACCTTGATTCAGTTACAGCAGGGAAATACATCTGTCCTCACAGATCAACCAGCAGACCCACCCCCAAAATCGCTTCTGAATACAGATTCTCCTAGCCTTGCCACCATCTGGTACAATTAAAATTTCTTGCCTGATTTTATTTTTTGACACACTGCTCTTCGTAGCTATTATGAGCCATTGTCTCGCAATTGATAATTATACTGAACAGGATAGAGATTACATTTCCGTCTCCGAACTGAATGTTTCTCGACAGATTTCAGACAGTGGAGGAGTACAAAACACTTAAATGGATTATAGGGACAAGACACTCTAAGACGGGAGGGTTCCTCACGTAAGAGGTAACTGGAAATAATGACACGTTCAAAAGGAACAGGAAAAACGACTTAATTGCAGTGTATCTCTGCCTTACGCTTTTTTATCTACCACTAAGGCGGTGACTATTTTCCACACTACTACTAGCCACACACTGTACTTCAGGAGAATAACCAGTCAAAGGAAAGACGCTTCATTCACTGATGACAAATGGTGACCTGCAGGCACCTGACTACTACTTAGGGGGCAATAATGGTGCGTTAATCCAATGACCTCTGGGGACTTCTGCCAAACGCATCCTGGGCGGGTGAAGCCAACCTACTCCCATCACTGTGGACCCTTCATAAAGACCAGACCCACAATGTCTAGGCTACGGGGATTGGCGTGCACTAGTGGCTAGTAACAGTGGCTGTGTGCGAATCAACTCCCTTCCATACTGTCGAGTATGCTAGTTGAGTACACTGGATGATAAAGTTGTTAAGTAGGCAAAATGTTCTCTAATTGTAGTGTACTCAAAATACCTGGATGATATACTTATTTCCAGGTTTTCACTGATCATAGTATGGAGGATATTTTTTGCATACTGCATGTCACGTAGTAAACAGTATGCTAGTAGACAGTACACAGGATGCTGTACATAGGGCCTTGATTCGGACACAGCCCATGATCTGGCTTTGGCGAGCAAATGACCACTAGCAATACTGATTTTTAACCAGGAGAGGGCAACAAAGATTTGGCTAAATATGTTTTTTTCCATCTTCCAAACAGGCCGTTACCTGACATTTACCTGAAATTTCTGTTATCACATTCACTACCCCTCCCTCTCACCTATGTAAAACAGTTCTCTCTCCAGTTCACATTTCACTGTGATCAATAAAAAAATATATACAGCAGGACACTTTGAATTGAGCGAAGGTTCATTTGTTTGCTTGTATCATTTTATCACCTCACCAGTGGCAGACTCTGGATTGAATTTATTTTTAAGGCACAGTACGTTTTAAAATATACACAGTCCTTTACAAGAACCCTGGGCCTAAGTAAATTTGCAGCATATTGGCTTGACTGTGATGCAACGTGTGCCAACTTTAACCAGCTTGTCGATGTTTTTCATGGATGAGATCACTCCTGCATTAAGCCCTGACGTGTCAGCGCTGCCCAATTTGCTCCTCGGCGGAAACAAGAAAGCAGAAAATGACTGCGAGCCCCGAACTACGACCAAACCTTGAACCTTCGCGCACCTCTATACACACATTTACATTTTTGAAAAATAAGCGGTCCTTAAATTGACAGTGCTGACACACTGTATATACGAGGACATAAGGTTCAGGGACGTTTGTAAGCGCTGTACTGAATAAACAGAACGGTCTTCATCTACATACAGCGCAGAAGTGTGCTGCATCATAGCGAGATGAAAGATGACATTCCCACGCTGCAGTTCTCTGGGGGAGGGGGGTGGAGGGTGCTCGTTGGAGATATTTTATCTTTACAGCTGGGCTGAAGGCAGCTGCGGTTGCTAACGCAGAATCCAACACTGCTTTTTGTACGATGCTAGCGGGTCCTGCTGCCGCAGTGTTCCGAGGGAGAGCCAGCGGTGTCTGGTAACGTCAACACCCGCATCCCGAGAAGAAAATCGCCCCGTTGTTGTCTGTGGCAATTACGGCGGCCCTCCCTGAATGCAAACTGGCAACTGGCTGCACGAGGGGGAAACAGAGAGGCTTTAGCATCGTAAAAAAACAAAAAAACGCCGGGCCGGGCACAGCCAGAACTGGCAACCTTTCCTCGCGGGTGAAGAAAAAGGCTTTTAAATATGCAGCGTGTGTCTTCCTGGTTGGCTTTGGCTCTCCCCTTTAAAGCCAATGAATGCAGAACGCAGTCAGAGGCTGCAGAGTTCAGAAACAACAGCTGAGAGAGAATAACGGAGCTGACCTGTGTGCAGTATCATTACACTGCGATTATTATGATTATTTCACAAGAGAGAGTCGAACAAAGCTGGTGTTGCATTACAAAGCACCGTATGGCCTGGACTTTGCGTGTCTGCATGTACGTGCGTTTGTACGTGTACGTGGTGCATGCAATTATGCACAGTGTGCATTCATGTGGTTGCCTGTGTGTTTATTCAGGAAGTCAACATTAAATCAGGTTAATTTTAGAGCTGTCTTGGTAATTAGCTGTGAACAACAACAGTACATCTACAAGACTGCACACATTAACACCGGCGTATTTAGACATGTATTGATGATATTGATTTAGACAAAATGCTTTTTTCCCCCTCGTTGCATCTGTTATGAAAGCACAAGTTCACAATTAACATTCAACAGTATGTTAATGTTAATTATGTCTCTACATTTATAACAGTAGTGTGTGCTGTCTATCCTTATATAAGCAGTGTGTGCTGTCTATCCTTATATAAGCAGTGTGTGCTCTCTATCCTTATATAAGCAGTGTGTGCTGTCTATCCTTATATAAGCAGTGTGTGCTGTCTCTATCCTTATATAAGCAGTGTGTGCTGTCTATCCTTATATAAGCAGTGTGTGCTGTCTCTATCCTTATATAAGCAGTGTGTGCTGTCTATCTTTATATAAGCAGTGTGTGCTGTCTCTATCTTTATATAAGCAGTGTGTGCTGTCTATCCTTATATAAGCAGTGTGTGCTGTCTCTATCCTTATATAAGCAGTGTGTGCTGTCTCTATCTTTATATAAGCAGTGTGTGCTGTCTATCTTTATATAAGCAGTGTGTGCTGTCTATCCTTATATAAGCAGTGTGTGCTGTCTCTATCTTTATATAAGCAGTGTGTGCTGTCTCTATCTTTATATAAGCAGTGTGTGCTGTCTATCTTTATATAAGCAGTGTGTGCTGTCTATCTTTATATAAGCAGTGTGTGCTGTCTATCCTTATATAAGCAGTGTGTGCTGTCTCTATCCTTATATAAGCAGTGTGTGCTGTCTCTATCTTTATATAAGCAGTGTGTGCTGTCTATCCTTATATAAGCAGTGTGTGCTGTCTATCCTTATATAAGCAGTGTGTGCTGTCTATCCTTATATAAGCAGTGTGTGCTGTCTCTATCCTTATATAAGCAGTGTGTGCTGTCTATCCTTATATAAGCAGTGTGTGCTGTCTCTATCCTTATATAAGCAGTGTGTGTTGTCTATCCTTATATAAGCAGTGTGTGTTGTCTCTATCTTTATATAAGCAGTGTGTGCTGTCTATCCTTATATAAGCAGTGTGTGCTGTCTCTATCTTTATATAAGCAGTGTGTGTTGTCTATCCTTATATAAGCAGTGTGTGTTGTCTATCTTTATATAAGCAGTGTGTGCTGTCTATCTTTATATAAGCAGTGTGTGCTGTCTATCTTTATATAAGCAGTGTGTGCTGTCTATCCTTATATAAGCAGTGTGTGCTGTCTCTATCTTTATATAAGCAGTGTGTGCTGTCTATCTTTATATAAGCAGTGTGTGCTGTCTATCTTTATATAAGCAGTGTGTGCTGTCTCTATCCTTATATAAGCAGTGTGTGCTGTCTCTATCTTTATATAAGCAGTGTGTGCTGTCTATCTTTATATAAGCAGTGTGTGCTGTCTCTATCTTTATATAAGCAGTGTGTGCTGTCTATCTTTATATAAGCAGTGTGTGCTGTCTATCTTTATATAAGCAGTGTGTGCTGTCTATCCTTATATAAGCAGTGTGTGCTGTCTATCTTTATATAAGCAGTGTGTGCTGTCTCTATCCTTATATAAGCAGTGTGTGCTGTCTCTATCTTTATATAAGCAGTGTGTGCTGTCTATCTTTATATAAGCAGTGTGTGCTGTCTCTATCCTTATATAAGCAGTGTGTGCTGTCTCTATCTTTATATAAGCAGTGTGTGCTGTCTATCTTTATATAAGCAGTGTGTGCTGTCTCTATCTTTATATAAGCAGTGTGTGCTGTCTCTATCCTTATATAAGCAGTGTGTGCTGTCTCTATCTTTATATAAGCAGTGTGTGCTGTCTATCCGTATATAAGCAGTGTGTGCTGTCTCTATCTTTATATAAGCAGTGTGTGCTGTCTCTATCTTTATATAAGCAGTGTGTGCTGTCTATCTTTATATAAGCAGTGTGTGCTGTCTATCTTTATATAAGCAGTGTGTGCTGTCTATCTTTATATAAGCAGTGTGTGCTGTCTATCTTTATATAAGCAGTGTGTGCTGTCTATCCTTATATAAGCAGTGTGTGCTGTCTATCTTTATATAAGCAGTGTGTGCTGTCTATCCTTATATAAGCAGTGTGCTGTCTCTATCTTTATATAAGCAGTGTGTGTTGTCTATCCTTATATAAGCAGTGTGTGCTGTCTATCTTTATATAAGCAGTGTGTGCTGTCTATCCTTATATAAGCAGTGTGTGCTGTCTCTATCTTTATATAAGCAGTGTGTGCTGTCTATCCTTATATAAGCAGTGTGTGCTGTCTATCTTTATATAAGCAGTGTGTGCTGTCTATCCTTATATAAGCAGTGTGTGCTGTCTATCCTTATATAAGCAGTGTGTGCTGTCTCTATCTTTATATAAGCAGTGTGTGCTGTCTATCCTTATATAAGCAGTGTGTGCTGTCTCTATCTTTATATAAGCAGTGTGTGTTGTCTATCCTTATATAAGCAGTGTGTGCTGTCTATCTTTATATAAGCAGTGTGTGCTGTCTATCTTTATATAAGCAGTGTGTGCTGTCTATCTTTATATAAGCAGTGTGTGCTGTCTATCCTTATATAAGCAGTGTGTGCTGTCTATCTTTATATAAGCAGTGTGTGCTGTCTATCTTTATATAAGCAGTGTGTGCTGTCTATCTTTATATAAGCAGTGTGTGCTGTCTATCCGTATATAAGCAGTGTGTGCTGTCTCTATCTTTATATAAGCAGTGTGTGCTGTCTATCCTTATATAAGCAGTGTGTGCTGTCTATAAGCAGTGTGTGCTGTCTATCTTTATATAAGCAGTGTGTGCTGTCTATCCTTATATAAGCAGTGTGTGCTGTCTCTATCCTTATATAAGCAGTGTGTGCTGTCTCTATCTTTATATAAGCAGTGTGTGCTGTCTATCCTTATATAAGCAGTGTGTGCTGTCTCTATCTTTATATAAGCAGTGTGTGCTGTCTATCCTTATATAAGCAGTGTGTGCTGTCTATCTTTATATAAGCAGTGTGTGCTGTCTATCTTTATATAAGCAGTGTGTGCTGTCTATCCTTATATAAGCAGTGTGTGCTGTCTATCTTTATATAAGCAGTGTGTGCTGTCTATCTTTATATAAGCAGTGTGTGCTGTCTCTATCTTTATATAAGCAGTGTGTGCTGTCTATCCTTATATAAGCAGTGTGTGCTGTCTATCTTTATATAAGCAGTGTGTGCTGTCTATCTTTATATAAGCAGTGTGTGCTGTCTCTATCTTTATATAAGCAGTGTGTGCTGTCTATCCTTATATAAGCAGTGTGTGCTGTCTATCTTTATATAAGCAGTGTGTGCTGTCTATCCTTATATAAGCAGTGTGTGCTGTCTATCTTTATATAAGCAGTGTGTGCTGTCTATCTTTATATAAGCAGTGTGTGCTGTCTCTATCTTTATATAAGCAGTGTGTGCTGTCTCTATCTTTATATAAGCAGTGTGTGCTGTCTATCCTTATATAAGCAGTGTGTGCTGTCTCTATCCTTATATAAGCAGTGTGTGCTGTCTATCCTTATATAAGCAGTGTGTGCTGTCTATCTTTATATAAGCAGTGTGTGCTGTCTATCTTTATATAAGCAGTGTGTGCTGTCTCTATCTTTATATACACAGTGTGTGCTGTCTCTATCTTTATATAAGCAGTGTGTGCTGTCTATCCTTATATAAGCAGTGTGTGCTGTCTATCTTTATATAAGCAGTGTGTGCTGTCTATCCTTATATAAGCAGTGTGTGCTCTCTATCTTTATATAAGCAGTGTGTGCTGTCTATCTTTATATAAGCAGTGTGTGCTGTCTATCTTTATATAAGCAGTGTGTGCTGTCTATCTTTATATAAGCAGTGTGTGCTGTCTATCTTTATATAAGCAGTGTGTGCTGTCTCTATCCTTATATAAGCAGTGTGTGCTGTCTATCCTTATATAAGCAGTGTGTGCTGTCTATCCTTATATAAGCAGTGTGTGCTGTCTCTATCCTTATATAAGCAGTGTGTGCTGTCTATCTTTATATAAGCAGTGTGTGCTGTCTATCCTTATATAAGCAGTGTGTGCTGTCTCTATCTTTATATAAGCAGTGTGTGCTGTCTATCCTTATATAAGCAGTGTGTGCTGTCTCTATCTTTATATAAGCAGTGTGTGCTGTCTCTATCCTTATATAAGCAGTGTGTGCTGTCTCTATCTTTATATAAGCAGTGTGTGCTGTCTATCCTTATATAAGCAGTGTGTGCTGTCTATCTTTATATTAACAGTGTGTGCTGTCTATCCTTATATAAGCAGTGTGTGCTGTCTATCCTTATATAAGCAGTGTGTGCTGTCTATCCTTATATAAGCAGTGTGTGCTGTCTCTATCTTTATATAAGCAGTGTGTGCTCTCTATCCTTATATAAGCAGTGTGTGCTGTCTATCTTTATATAAGCAGTGTGTGCTCTCTATCCTTATATAAGCAGTGTGTGCTGTCTCTATCCTTATATAAGCAGTGTGTGCTGTCTCTATCTTTATATAAGCAGTGTGTGCTGTCTCTATCTTTATATAAGCAGTGTGTGCTGTCTCTATCTTTATATAAGCAGTGTGTGCTGTCTCTATCCTTATATAAGCAGTGTGTGCTGTCTCTATCTTTATATAAGCAGTGTGTGCTCTCTATCCTTATATAAGCAGTGTGTGCTGTCTCTATCCTTATATAAGCAGTGTGTGCTGTCTCTATCTTTATATAAGCAGTGTGTGCTGTCTATCCTTATATAAGCAGTGTGTGCTGTCTCTATCTTTATATAAGCAGTGTGTGCTGTCTCTATCCTTATATAAGCAGTGTGTGCTGTCTATCCTTATATAAGCAGTGTGTGCTGTCTATCTTTATATAAGCAGTGTGTGCTGTCTATCTTTATATAAGCAGTGTGTGCTGTCTATCTTTATATAAGCAGTGTGTGCTGTCTATCCTTATATAAGCAGTGTGTGCTGTCTATCTTTATATAAGCAGTGTGTGCTGTCTATCTTTATATAAGCAGTGTGTGCTGTCTATCTTTATATAAGCAGTGTGTGCTGTCTATCCTTATATAAGCAGTGTGTGCTGTCTATCCTTATATAAGCAGTGTGTGCTGTCTATCTTTATATAAGCAGTGTGTGCTGTCTATCTTTATATAAGCAGTGTGTGCTGTCTCTATCCTTATATAAGCAGTGTGTGCTGTCTATCTTTATATAAGCAGTGTGTGCTGTCTATCTTTATATAAGCAGTGTGTGCTGTCTATCTTTATATAAGCAGTGTGTGCTGTCTATCCTTATATAAGCAGTGTGTGCTGTCTATCTTTATATAAGCAGTGTGTGCTGTCTATCCTTTATATAAGCAGTGTGTGCTGTCTCTATCTTTATATAAGCAGTGTGTGCTGTCTATCTTATATAAGCAGTGTGTGCTGTCTATCTTATATAAGCAGTGTGTGCTCACTATCCTTATATAAGCAGTGTGTGCTGTCTCTATCCTTATATAAGCAGTGTGTGCTGTCTCTATCTTTATATAAGCAGTGTGTGCTGTCTATCCTTATATAAGCAGTGTGTGCTGTCTCTATCCTTTATATCCGCAGTGTGTGCTGTCTATCCTTATATAAGCAGTGTGTGCTGTCTATCCTTATATAAGCAGTGTGTGCTGTCTATCTTTATATAAGCAGTGTGTGCTGTCTATCCTTATATAAGCAGTGTGTGCTGTCTATCTTTATATAAGCAGTGTGTGCTGTCTCTATCCTTATATAAGCAGTGTGTGCTGTCTCTATCTTTATATAAGCAGTGTGTGCTGTCTATCCTTATATAAGCAGTGTGTGCTGTCTATCCTTATATAAGCAGTGTGTGCTGTCTATCCTTATATAAGCAGTGTGTGCTGTCTATCCTTATATAAGCAGTGTGTGCTGTCTCTATCCTTATATAAGCAGTGTGTGCTGTCTATCCTTATATAAGCAGTGTGTGCTGTCTATCCTTATATAAGCAGTGTGTGCTGTCTATCCTTATATAAGCAGTGTGTGCTGTCTATCCTTATATAAGCAGTGTGTGCTGTCTATCCTTATATAAGCAGTGTGTGCTGTCTATCCTTATATAAGCAGTGTGTGCTGTCTCTATCCTTATATAAGCAGTGTGTGCTGTCTATCCTTATATAAGCAGTGTGTGCTGTCTATCCTTATATAAGCAGTGTGTGCTGTCTATCCTTATATAAGCAGTGTGTGCTGTCTCTATCTTTATATAAGCAGTGTGTGCTGTCTCTATCCTTATATAAGCAGTGTGTGCTGTCTATCTTTATATAAGCAGTGTGTGCTGTCTATCCTTATATAAGCAGTGTGTGCTGTCTATCCTTATATAAGCAGTGTGTGCTGTCTATCCTTATATAAGCAGTGTGTGCTGTCTATCCTTATATAAGCAGTGTGTGCTGTCTATCCTTATATAAGCAGTGTGTGCTGTCTATCCTTATATAAGCAGTGTGTGCTGTCTATCCTTATATAAGCAGTGTGTGCTGTCTATCCTTATATAAGCAGTGTGTGCTGTCTCTATCCTTATATAAGCAGTGTGTGCTGTCTATCTTTATATAAGCAGTGTGTGCTGTCTCTATCTTTATATAAGCAGTGTGTGCTGTCTCTATCCTTATATAAGCAGTGTGTGCTGTCTATCCTTATATAAGCAGTGTGTGCTGTCTATCCTTATATAAGCAGTGTGTGCTGTCTATCCTTATATAAGCAGTGTGTGCTGTCTCTATCCTTATATAAGCAGTGTGTGCTGTCTATCCTTATATAAGCAGTGTGTGCTGTCTATCCTTATATAAGCAGTGTGTGCTGTCTCTATCCTTATATAAGCAGTGTGTGCTGTCTCTATCCTTATATAAGCAGTGTGTGCTGTCTCTATCCTTATATAAGCAGTGTGTGCTGTCTATCCTTATATAAGCAGTGTGTGCTGTCTATCCTTATATAAGCAGTGTGTGCTGTCTATCCTTATATAAGCAGTGTGTGCTGTCTCTATCTTTATATAAGCAGTGTGTGCTGTCTATCCTTATATAAGCAGTGTGTGCTGTCTATCCTTATATAAGCAGTGTGTGCTGTCTCTATCCTTATATAAGCAGTGTGTGCTGTCTCTATCTTTATATAAGCAGTGTGTGCTGTCTATCCTTATATAAGCAGTGTGTGCTGTCTATCCTTATATAAGCAGTGTGTGCTGTCTCTATCCTTATATAAGCAGTGTGTGCTGTTTATCCTTATATAAGCAGTGTGTGCTGTCTATCCTTATATAAGCAGTGTGTGCTGTCTATTTTTATATAAGCAGTGTGTGTGTCTGTGACCATAACCCCCACTCTGCATGCTGTAGCTCACCGTACACCAGCAGCGTGTAGTGGTCCGCTGCTCGGCCATACAGGTTGTGGGCCTGGCAGAGGTAGGTGCCGTTGTGTGCCCGGCTGAGCCGAGCGACCATGAGGGTGGAGCCCCTGATCTCCACCCTCTCCGGCAGGGAACCGTTCATCCGGGACCACTGCACCGCCCGTGGCCTGGAGGGGGCGAGACCCAGGGAGAGGGCAGAAATTGGAAGACAGGAAACAGAAAATATATATTTTTTTTTTTAAACTGCTCCCTGCTCACAGATGAAGGCCTGCTGTTGGAAAGACAGACAAACAGGACGGCAAGGGGACAAACAGCCCGCCCGTCTTGTTAGATGAGATGATTTTATTAATGGACGCTCAACACCCACCCCGTTTGCTGCGCTTCACTGAGAAGCACGCCTCTGTCATCGCCTGCCGTCCCTCAGCTGCTCTGGACAGACTGCAGCTCAGAATGAGGACGATTTGAGGGAAAGCACGATGGATTATGAGCGCGTTTGGTCAGACGCGCAAACTCATGAATACGCTCGCCGGCTATCGCCGCATTAGCATGAATTTATGCAACTTCGGAATGTCAATCCATAATGAATGAATGTTAGCCTCCTTTATAAAAATGCTGAACTGAAGTACGTTCGCGGGGTTCGAAAGTTCGGCAAAATTCAGAAGAGCTGTAAATTTGCATTAAGGCTAATGCAATCAGTTGCGATTGGTACTCCACTTACCCTGCACCTTGCCTGCACTGAAAAACCTGCCATTCTCGCTTGTGAAAGATTAATTCCAGTCATTAGTAACCATGAGATGTAGGGCTTGCTGAAATCCCATGATTCCACTTTTCCTCGGCAATGCAATTTGGAAACACCTGTCTTGGTGCTGGTTTTGCACACAACTGGAAGCTATTGTTTTTCTACTCCAATGTGAATTTGCCGTGCATTACTGATGGAAATTCAGCTATTCGCTAAACCCAGTCCAGGGGCCTCCCCGTGTACGTGGGCTTTTGTTCCGATTATGAATGCAGTTTTCAGAATGTAACGAGCGATCAATCGATCTGAATTAGACACGTACGTGATTCGCCTTTCAGCGCTGCATTATATCAGAAATAGATACGAGTGCCATGAAGAATGAGCGTCCACTGCTCACGTAAAGATTTTCTGATCAATCAAACTGGCCCTCAGACAGTTGATGCATTTGTTTCCTGCAACGTGCTCTTTGACAAATAGCGCCTCGGTAAGAGACTGAATTTGCTTGATTTCCTGACAGACGGGTAGAATCACAATGGACGTCAGGTGCCTTCATGAACAAAGACTCAGATCTGACACAAAAGGAAAATGGCCGTGAGTCAAATCTGCCTTCTGTAAGAAATAGGTCTGCTTTGAGGAAAAGTCATAAAAGTACACCAAATACAGTTGTTCTGTAGCTCTAAATGATCAAGGGACTGGCAGAAATAACAAGCCGAGAGAGAGAGAGAGACTCCAGGACGGAGACTGGGAACTTCTTGTCTATAAAACAGCAGTGCCAAAGAGCTTTATCACAGTCATTTGCAGGAGTTTACTTAGGTTTTGTGACACAGCAGAATTTATTGATTTGTGAGCTTTTGAGATCATTCCCAAGAGGAATGGGTAAGGACATATGCAAACAGGCACAGACTAAAGCAAGAGACAGTAATTTTTGGCATACACACACACAGACACACAAACACATACACTCTCTCTCACACACTCTCACACTCACACACACACACAAAAAACATATGCTGCTAAAAACACACATACACACAATGTACATACACTTGCATACCTAAGATTAAAAACACATGCACACACACTACACAGACTCGCGCACAAACACACACAAACCATACAGACGCGCATACACACACACATGCACAAGCACACACACGTACCACACATACATACACACCGCACAGATGCAGACATACATATACACACACATGCACACACACACACACACACACAGACATGCACACACACATACCACACAGACGTGCACACACACACACCACACAGGTGCGCACACACACACCACACAGACGTGCACACACACACACATACTCACAGGGGGTTCCCTGTGAAAGAGCAGGTGAGGGTGAGGGAGTCCCCCTCTCTCAGTATGCTGGCGGGCGGCTCGATATGCACCGTGGGAGCAACTGTACGGAGAGACAGAGAGAAGGAGAGACAGAGAGATGGCAGTGTGATACTGCATTAGCAACAGAAGCACCGACGCCATGGCGGCTCCACTGCCAGCACTCACACAGAGGGATCAATGTAATCCACCCACTGTGTTTCCTTGTGCTTAAGCCCATTCTAATCTTCAGAAGGATTTCCACAGGTCTAGATTAGCATACAGCACAACCCGTAACGTACATTTGTGGACGTGCGATTGGCCGATGCCTGCGAGCGCGGCGGTAACGAGCGAACGCCATGGCAACCCGCCGGGGGGCTACTCACAGTGCACGTCCAGGCGGTAATGGCGCACTCTCCGCTGGGCCCCCAGCGCCGGGTGGGAAGCGTCGCAGCTTAGAATCGCGCCGTCGTCCCGCCGTTCCACCGGAATCCGGATGGTATTCCGCACGCTCACCGTCTTCCCATTCTCCTGCTGGAACACAGCGCCTGACAGAGAGGGAGGAGGAGATGTATTGCACATCCAGGGTGTTAAATGTACACCAGCAGTGTTACATTTACACTGGTATCTTTGCTGGAGAGGGAGGAGAGAGGGATTTCAGAAAGAGAGATAAAAAGAGAAATAAACAGCAGAAATGGCGGTGTGTATTTAACACCCTGTGGTGTTTGTATGACTTCATGGAGTCGCATAAACATCCTAGGGTGTTAAATGTACACCAGCAGTGTTACATTTACACTGGAATTTGTGCTGTGCACAGACAGAGCAAGAACCATATAAGCTTTGGCAATAGTTATGCTAAAATACATTATTTCCATAAAGCATTTAAACTCAAAGCTAAAATTGAATTGCGTGGAGAGAGGGAGAAGGAGTTTAATATTCCTCCTTGTTAATATTCAAATCTACTGCTTTTCACTCTTGCAAGATTTACAAATGTATTTTCTGCTAATAAAGCTTTTTGAATTTGAGTTTGAATTTAATTTCAAGTGAGAAAGGGACAAACAGAAAAATGGAAATAGAGAGGGGCCGGGAAGACGTAGATAAATATTATTTATGCATATGCTTTGTAGCACATTTCAGTAAGGCGAAAATGCTTCATTGGATTAAGGGGCTTTTATTTTGAATGGGAGCGAGACGCCCTCAATGGGTCCACTGAGCTCCCCAAGCACCAGCTGCAGGGTAAATGGCTGACTACACACCTCTGTTTGGCCGGCTACTTTTAGACATATTTCTAAGGCTTGCTAATTCATTCAGTAAAAATGACGCCATTGGAACAATTTGTCTCCCTGCTGCTCACACCCCTAACTGGGTACTTTTCTCAGCTGGCTGGTTACTCATAAATTTGGGGAAGCCCCCAGGGGTTCCGTACCTGGGATCTCATGGCGGTCCCGGAACCAGCGCAGCGTGGCAGGGGGCTTGCTTCGGGAGGAGGAGCAGGTGAGCTCCACCTCGCCCCCCTCCACCGGCTGTGCCTGGGCCTCCACCAGGGGCGCCTCGGGGGGAACGCTGACGGAGAGCGTGGCCACCTGGTGGTGCGTGTCGTCCGTGTAGAGCTGGCAGAAGTAGCCGCCCTCGTCCCACACGCTGACGTTGCTGAGGGTGATGCGCACCAGCTGAGGGGTGAAGAGAACCATCTGGAACCGGTCATCTCTCAGGGCTTGGAAAAGAGAGACAGAGAGAGGGAGAAGACATGGGGAGAGAAAAAAGAGAGGGAGCAGGAGAGAGAGAGAGGAGAGAAGATGCAGAAGGAAGCCAGCAAGAAAGGGAGGGAAGAAATTGTGAGGAAAAACAGGGACAGAGAAGAGGAAAAGACCAAAGGGACACAGGGACAGAGAGAGAGAAGGAGGGAAAAGACCACAGGGACGGAGAAGGAGAAGGAGGGAAAAGTGAAGACAGGAGAAGAGAAAACATAGAGGAGGGGAAAGAGGATGAAAAGGGTCCAGAGGGAGCAGAATTGTGTGTGAGAGAGAGATAGAAACAGGGAGGGAAGGAGGGGATTAAGAATGGAAATTAAGAGAGGGATGAAGAGGAGAGATTTTGAAGGAAAGGGAGGGAGGGAGTGGAACGAAGGAGATATAAAGGTGAACGATTAAGTGAAAAAGAAATTGGACGGCAGGAGAGAGGGAAGAGAAGAGAAGGAGAGGCAGTAATACGAGCGCTTTGGCTGACCTGTGAAATGCCAGGGCACTACAGTGCATTAACAGTGCACTAGAAAGGAGAGAGAAGAGTAGGACAGAGCAGGAGTACAAACTCCTTAGCTTCAACTGCGCCACACAAGAGTGCTACAAAAATGGTACGGCAACTAAAACAAATGGTGTGTGTTTGTGTGTGCGTGCGTGCGTGCGTGTGTGTGTGTGGGGGGCTGTTGTGTCAATATGTGTCTGAAATTTATTCAATTGAGTCACAAAATGAAACATTTCTGATGTAATAAATTGTTAGTATGTGCTTTCTATCATACATCGTTTATCTCCCCACATGGCACACTATTCTTAATATGGCTGTCTCAACAGTGCAGCACAGTGGCACCTCTAACAGCAACACCGTGAAGGCTGAAATCCACGCATTAACTAATCATAATGGTGAAATGAACGCTTCCTGTTCCCCTTCAATGAAGCTCTCTTCACGCGTGAGTATTCTCATGATGGGAGAGCTCAGTGGGTGTCAGGCTCCAGTGGGCTTGTGTATCAGACAGAGCCGCTGTGCACCCCAGAGCCGCCCGCGACCCCCTCTCTCCCGCTCACCCCTGGTGCCGTTGAAGAAGAGGGTCTGCCTGCGAGGGTTCTGGATGACCACGATGGAGCCATCGTAGTTCTGCAGTTTGCAGGAGATCTGGGCGGTGCCCCCCTCCAGCACCGTGACATTCTCAGCCTGCACCTCCTGGCATCGCACTGAGAGAGAGACGGAGAGATGGAGCGATAGAGGAAGAGAGATACAGGGGGGGGAGGGAAGAGGTAGGGAAAGATAGAGGAAGAGAAATGGAGAGAGAGAGAGAAGGGGAGAAGGGAAAAAAGGTAGGAAAAAAGAGAGGGGAAGGGAGATAGAGTGGGGGAAAGACAGGGAGAGAAAGAAAGGAAGAGGGAGGGAGATATGGAAGGAGAGAAAGGGAGGAAAAGAAAGACAGAGGGGGAAGGGAGAGAGGGAGAGAAGAGACAGAGGGAGACAGACAGAAGGAGATATATAGAAAGAGTGGGAGAGAGAGAAAGAAAGGAACAGGTAGAGAGAGGACAGAGAGAGAAGGAGATAGAAAAAGAAAGAAAGAGGTAGAGAGAGAGATCTTTGGGGTTAGACTTCAGAAGGCCAAAGGCTCACAAACCCTGATGTCCTGCACAGCACGTGCATCAGAAGAGAGACGAGGGGGTTTATTGGCTCAAGACGCTGCAGCAAATGTGCCCATCTGGCTGCTTTACTTCATATCTGGAATGAGGGTCAAGCCAGGCCTGCCGCTGACTCAGGGAATGGACTAATCTGGAGGGCTCTGGAGCACAAGCCACTGTTTTAAACTGATAAACAACGTCAGGGGCCACTGACTCACTGGACCCTGCCAGCGACAACACTGAGAGAGGGACAGACAGGCAGACACAAGGCACCGAAAGACAGACAGACGGAGAAAAAGACAGTGTGAGCGACAGATGCAGACAAAGGCTGGGTAACAGAGAGAGAAAGAGAGAGAGAAAAAGGAAGAGAGAGATTATATTGCAGACGTCTTAATGAGTTTTTCCCCCATTTTTTTTGTTCCACCCAATCATTTCACTAATGTGGAAACAACAACACTCGACAAAAGAAGAAGACCTTAATTAAAAAGCACACTCGGATATATACGCAGCCAATGGAACTGAGAGGAGATAGAGAAACAACGCAGTAGACACAGGAGGCTAGAATAAAACAAACCTTGGATAGCACACCGACTTAATTGACTGGACCCAGAGCAATAACCAACACCAAGCAAAAGCCACACGGAGGTAGGGGCAAATGAACAGTAAAAAACGTAAACAGTAAGCCAACGATGTGCATCAGAAGTGCTGATCCGCTCTCTAATTTAAATTAGACTAATCTAACCGTTTTAACTTTATTTTATCTAATTATAATTTATCCCAATACAGTCTGACTCCAAAAGTACATTAACTGTGAAGGAGTGTGGGAGGTAAATGAGACGGTAACAGATGGAGCAGTGAACCATAATGAAGGACCAAAAGAAGCCCGTATTGAGCAGAGATAAAGAGAATGAGCGCATCTTCAATCTTTAACAACCGTTATCATCCTCGTGTTCATTAACGCATTTATTCATCAGCCACGTGATTCATTCCGCGGCAATCAGCGAGGCAGTCCCCATTCTAACCACAATTAAAATGATTGCTCAACCCACTGGCAACGGCGGCCATCGTCCTCGCCGCGTTGAATAACGACGGCAGTGCTGTAACGTTATGGCAGCGACACCGCCGGTGGTAAAACTTTTTTTTTTAAAGGCCACTACTGAAAAGTAATCACTCGGAGGTGGCGGGTGGAATACGTTTGATTGGCCGGAGATTCAAAGCCAACTGATTCGGTGAACCCCAGCCACTGCCAGCTGCTGGCTCACACTGATAACGCACACTAACTGGAAGAAAAAAAGGAGCGAATCAAAAGGGTGGCTGGCCGGTGATTAGTAGAGGACACCCGTGTCGTGCACTTGTCGCCATGGCTACCATTGATCTATACGAAAGCGGAGCCGTGCAGCGATCGGGGGCGCCGCAGATTCTTTATACTCCTGAAGGCACAAAGGACGGGAGGAGCACTGGAGCTGAATTGGCTATCTGGTGAGTCTACACAATCTGCGCTGGTGCCTTCAAACGTTCTGTTGCAGCCGCAAATAAAACGGAGCGACGGCTTCTACACTGGAACAGGGATGTAAACGCTAGCCGTGCGCCACGTGTAGGCCTAGAGCCCGGCCGTTTCTCCTGTTCGCCAAACAGCAGGCCACAGGAGTAGCTGGAAACGTATTTATACAGCTGTAATGACACCGGCATTGGCTACAGTAATTGTATACAGAGCAAACTAAGGAGCAGAAACGGTAAATATAAATAACGGCAGCAGCAGAATAAAAAGCAGTTGCATGAATACTAATTGTGAAATCATAAAAGGGAACAACCGTAATAAAAATATTCTACAAGGAACGGGAGAGGGGACACAACAGCGCCACTGGGAAGGGACCGACTGAACACAAGGTACTGAGAGAGAAATGAATGAAATGAGAAAACACAGACAATACAAAACATTTCTGCAAAATGCTTTTTGGTTCAATTCTAAACACTAGAGTGAGTATGACACACACACAGAATAAAAAACAGAATACCTATATTTCAGATTTCCCTTTTATGTATACTGACTTGTGTTTTTTCCATTCCTTTTTCTCTTCTTCTTCCTAAGTCTGGCCTGCGCTCATTGCAACCTTAATTATTTATTCCTCATGAATTTTTGCTTCCGCTTGTAGGCTCTCTCACCTGCTCTCTCGCTCACTTATCATCAGCGGCGTGTAACTGTATGTTCTTCATACATCTCTCCCTTTCCCTGCAAATTATCCGCGGGTTCCAGGTCTCTACCCCTCTTTTTCCTTTATCCCTCTCTGCCCCCTCTATACTTTACACTATTCCCCTCTCACCATCCCTCTGTTCCTTTTTCATCCCTCCATCTGCCACTCAGTTAATATGCACTTGGGGCTGTTCTCTGAGAATAACCCAAGAAAGGTCCTTGGTTGGACATACCTAGCATTGGACATTCATTTGGCATGCACTTAAGGCCGTCCCCCTGAGCCTAGATGTGGTAATTGGTTGTGTTGGATTAAGGAAAAATAAAGAATAGAACAACTTGACAATAATTGAAGTTCCAATTATGACTACATATAAAATTATATGTATAAACTAATGAGCAATCGTTGAAAAGTTGACGCCGGCCCCGACCTCCTCATGTCATGTCCCAATCTCTCCCCACAGAGTGTCCGCCCCTCCCTCTCTCTCTCCCTCCCCTGCCCTCTTATTTTAATCTCTTCTTTTTTGTCCACAGAAATTGAGTTGTTCTGCAGCTCTGGACTGCGAGAGAATCACCTTGTATTTATTCATGAGAGAAGGGATAATGAGAGAGAGAGAGAAAGAGAAAGAGAGAGAAAGGAGGGCATCTTTTTCACCACACTGCCCGTCTCTCAATGATCGGCCTCCATTTCTTCCGCCTTCTCCTCTTTCCTCCCTACTTTTCTCACTCTTATTTATTTTTCAACCATTCTACGTTTGTGTAGAACAGTGTAAACATGGTTTTACCCCCCTCTCTCCGTCTCTCCCATCTTCTACACTGCCTCTCTCCGTCTCTCCATCTCTCCCATCTTCTACACTGCCTCTCTCTCTCTCTGCCTTTACCCCCCTCTCTCCGTCTCTCCCATCTTCTACACTGCCTCTCTCCGTCTCTCCATCTCTCCCATCTTCTACACTGCCTCTCTCTCTCTCTGCCTTTAACCCCCTCTCTCCGTCTCTCCCATCTTCTACACTGCCTCTCTCTCTCCGTCTCTCCATCTCTCCCATCTTCTACACTGCCTCTCTCTCTCTCTGCCTTTAACCCCCTTTCTCCGTCTCTCCCATCTTCTACACTGCCTCTCTCCCTCTCTCCATCTCTCCCATCTTCTACACTGCCTCTCTCTGTCTCTGCCTTTAACCCCCTCTCTCCGTCTCTCCCATCTTCTACACTGCCTCTCTCCCTCTCTCCATCTCTCCCATCTTCTACACTGCCCCTCTCTCTCTCTGCCTTTAACCCCCTCTCTCCATCTCTCCCATCTTCTACACTGCCTCTCTCCCTCTCTCCGTCTCTCCCATCTTCTACACTGCCTCTCTCTCTCTCCGTCTCTCCCATCTTCTACACTGCCTCTCTCTCTCTCTCTCCCATCTTCTACACTACCTCTCTCTCTCTCTGCCACCCACAGTCCTTTTCTCATCTGTATTCTATCGCTCCAATACCAATCTCTTTGATATTTTGGCCTCTTTTTTTACCTTTGTACCCTCACCTCCCTCTCTCCACCTCCCCCCTCTCCCTTTCATCTTCACCTCCACACCAGGGGGTTTCGATGTTATCAGAACAGGGCCCGTGTGGGTGCAATGTTTTTGTTTTAGCCCAGCATTACAGCACCTGATTCAATTTATTACATAATCATAGTGTTCAATCAATACTTTAATAAGTAGAATAAGGTGTTTTAGTTCTAGGTCAGTACAAAAACCTGCACCCACACGGGCCCTTTTCGGATAAGATTGGACAGCCCTGCTCTACACCCGCCATCTGAACCTCTCTCAGGCTCCTATTACTCCCAGTAGACAGGTAGAGTACTAATCATAAGACTGCCGACAGGTCCATGGAGATCGGGGTAACGTGAGGAAGAGCGGGAGAGAGGGAGCAAGGGAGCGAGGGAAAGAACAGAGGGAAGATCGCAGGACTCACCTGAGTGTGCGCCGGAGCCCTGATTGAACACCGGGGCTAATAGTAGCATACAGAACCAGAGTAGGGCACGACGCTCCGTACAACTCTGTAGGCTACTTCGTTTACTATTCCAGACTCAACTGTATTCTTTATTTTTATGTATATGTTTTAATACAGCACAACCCTGAAACAGATTGGCTTTACACACCGTAGACACTATGTGCACATTACTATGATGAAGGGTAATGATGTTTTTAGGATCACAGTTACTGCAATACATGATGTGAATGCTAAAGACCGCTACTATTTTGTGTTTACATCTTAGGTCTATTTTTCATATTTAGCTTGACAATAAATTGCTGCCATACTTGCTATTCGGCACTAATGCCTTTGCCTCCATTGCCCTCATGACCTGCACTTAATATATCTTGGCAGAAACGGCTTCGTAAATCGCTCTGGGTACAAAAGTCTGCCAAATAAACAAATAATAATAATAAAATATTTTTTACTGTGGTAGCCGACGCTGATGTTGTTAATTCCCAACGTTGCGCTTTTACCAAACAAGACCACTATGAGCTTTATAAATGTATAATGTTAATATGCCCTATATTGAATTGAGAATAACAGGACAACATTTAAAGCTTTTATACTGCGCTGCAAAGCACAGTACTGCGATAACACTGTAATGTGCACTAACGTATAGCATTGAGGCAGAGGCTGTCACCATCATCAGGCACATGAGCTTATGTAACACAATGCTCAACTGAGCAGAATTGTGCAATCTTTTAAAACCAATTTCTATCCTCAGTATTGTATTTTTAATTTTTTTTTCTTCTTCCAATTTTAGGAGCCAAATAGTTTTTTGTAGGCCCGTGTCAACGCTACAGTCTCTTATTGTCCATGCGGGAAAGCGCAGCCAAGCACGCTCACTGCCCTGAAACACGCGGTCTCTGCCAGCCGCGCCGCTCCACCAGCTGAGCACCGCAGTCGTCGGTGTGCAGGTGTGTATGTGTGCACCTGGCGCAGGTGTGTATGTGTGCACCTGGCGCAGGTGTGTATGTGTGCACCTGGCGCAGGTGTGTATGTGTGCACCTGGCACAGGCGGGCTGCAGGTGTGTATGTGTGCACCTGGCGCAGGTGTGTATATGTGCACCTGGCACAGGTGTGTATGTGTGCACCTGGCGCAGGTGTGTATGTGTGCACCTGGCACAGGCGGGCTGCAGGTGTGTATGTGTGCACCTGGCACAGGTGTGTATGTGTGCACCTGGCACAGGCGGGCTGCAGGTGTGTATGTGTGCACCTGGCACAGGCGGGCTGCAGGTGTGTATGTGTGCACCTGGCACAGGTGTGTATGTGTGCACCTGGCACAGGCGAGCTGCAGGTGTGTATGTGTGCACCTGGCGCAGGTGTGTATGTGTGCACCTGGCGCAGGTGTGTATGTGCACCTGGCGCAGGTGTGTATGTGTGCACCTGGCACAAGCGGGCTGCAGGTGTGTATTTGTGCACCTGGCACAGGCGGGCTGCAGGTGTGTATGTGTGCACCTGGCACAGGTGGGCTGCAGGTGTGTATGTGTGCACCTGGCATAGGCGGGCTGCAGGTGTGTATGTGTGCACCTGGTGCAGGTGTGTATGTGTGCACCTGGCACAGGCGGGCTGCAGGTGACTGGAGGACCGGGGGAGTCATTCTTCTGTGATGAGACAATGGACGCCCCCTCGTTCCCTGGGCAACCCTATGGCCAGTAGAGCTAGGGCCACTGGTCACATGCACAGCTCCCTACGGCCTTCTATTGAATTCTGACCAATGGCGCGGTCAGGATTCCAAAGCAAACTCTAAGGAAAGTGGCAATGTTGAAAATGCTTTAGCCTGACACGCTACTTAATGGCCCCAATTTGGAGACGCTGTATTATTTTAATACATCATACTTTGCACTTTATATCAGTTTTCCGCATTGCACTTATTTGCTCAAAGTATTCCGCTTAATGAAACTCAGCAAAACTGGCAAATTCTGAGTGGGTTTTTTCCTGTACAGAGTCAAACCTGTAACACCACGTCAGTTCTGTATTTTAAGGATGTGTTAATCCAGAACTTTCTCTCTCTTTCTCTGTGTATCGATCTGTATTCAGCACGTCCTTCTCTCCCTCTTCCCTTGTTTCTAAACTGGGATGGTTTTGTTCTCATGCGTGTGGGTCTTTGTTCCCTGGTTTCTAAACTGGGATGGTTTTGTTCCCATGCGTGTGGGTCTTTGTGTTTGTAAGTCTCTTGCTGTTATCCAATACGCTTACAAAATAACCACTGATAGTACCGCATGAATAATTATATTAATGTATTATGTCTATGTCTATTTCTGTCTAAAATAAATTCTAATTACATATATCCAAAGGCTGTCCCTGTTGAGTCAGACTCTGCCAAAAGTTTAATTCATATCCGCATTCAAATGTAATTTTAAAAGGGATTCTTTCATATGACAATGGAGTGACTGTTGCCAAAGTGGGCAGGTATGAGACCACGATGAAAGTATTAGAGCCTTTAAATCACGTTAATGGCCCCTGCTGGTAGTGAAAGGGTGTAGAGGTCATTGGAGGTCACTGGAACCGAAGATATTCAACCGTACCGAGATATCACCCTCTACAGTATGTATTTTATACTGTAAATTCTGCCTATTCCATTGTGAAACTGAAAGCTAAATCTCTGACACTTCTAAAAAATTAATCTCCTTAACTAATAAGCACCTAAAATGTGTGTGTGTGGGTGTGTGTGTGTGTGTGTGTGTGTGTGTGTGTGTGTGGAGGGGGTGACAAAACACTGTCATTTACTGAGTCGTTAAATATATCAGGACAATTACTACAGCAGCAAAACGGTATTATTCATTCAAAAATGAGGCATCAATATGTACTCATTACGGCTTAACCCCTCGACCAATTAAACACTGACCAAGTGACCTTCGCAAATGGGGGTACCCACCCTGACCCTGAAGGGTTTTCACCTCAATCAGCAGTTAATGTACACCCAAGTGCTGAGTTATTACAAAAAACATGATACCCTGCAGTCCTGTGTTACGAGTCCTTGCCTTCGCCAAACCAGGAAAGAATACAGATTGTGTAGTCCTCCTAGCGATGCCGACGTTTCACTTTATATATTGATATGAAGAATCGAAAATGCTTTTCTTCAAATATTAATTTTGCATAATAATCCGTTGTTAACATTCTGATGGGTCAGCAATCGTGTTTCTTTTTACCAGCAGTGCTAGAAAAGGACAAATCCCTGGATGGATTGCCTGAATCACCACAGGAGAAAAAATAAACCTGATCGTGTCTACTCTGCAAAATGGGTCTGTCTTCAGACTGGAGCCTCAGGCTAGGAATGGAGCTCTATCTGCAGGCCTCAAGCCATCCGCTTCTGCTTATGCTCAAGCAGATTCAGGTTCACCAGCTCAAAATCCTCAAGCGCAAAATCATTAAATGGATTTGATCAAAAAAGGCCGCTCTTCGCGTGAATTTTTGAACTCGGTCTGTGATGTTGTCCACAAACATTGCGTGTATGACAGCCTGTGAGTTAAGGTGCCCGCAACAAGAACTCGGCGTCACCCTGCGGTTGGCCATACATGTATATGCTGGCGAAACAGCCTCATAATTCCCGCGACCCTGCCTTGTCACTCTCTGCAGCCATGTGAATCTAGGAAGAATCAGCTATTATGTTTACAATGGTAGTTCCGCACAAAAGAATGAGATGCAGATTTATCACACGAATACGCCCTGAGCTAATTGCACTTGCTGACTATAGTGCACTGTTAGTGTGCTGTATTACGTATTGTGCATAATTTCAAAAGCACGGCCCCACACAACGGGATAAGTATAGCCTTTGAATGAGCTTGCAGGAATAGAATGGTAGGCATATACTTCCTGTCAAAAATGAAGACTTGGTAGTCAGATCCTCTCCTTTTGTGGCAAGGGAGAGTCCTGCTTAATCACCAGAGATGTTTGCATGTGCCCTAATTGAATTGCTTCCTATCCAAGCCCACTTTCTGTGCAAAGCTTGTGGTCCAATGGGTTGATGTCTTGCAACAGGTCTTCATGTCAAGGTTTTTTTTTTCAGTGGTGCTGTCATACATTTATAACCTCCGTGTTTGTGGTCCACGCAAGAGACCATATACTTCACATTCACATCGAATGCTTTATTAAAACACATCGATAGATTTAGCAGTTTCACCCCAGATGTAATTTATCTTCTTCCAAAAATCATTCTGAAGGCATGATTGCAAGCATTACAAGATCATAACGGATGATTATTATTTTATGAGGCCAGATTTATGAAATATGCCATTAGCCCCGGTCCGTGCTCTTCAAACAAGATTTTGGTACGAGAGGTTCGACGGAATCGAGTTTCCTGTAATGGGACGAGCGGATCCTGTTTTTTCTATCGGGGGAAATGATTCTTTCGCTGCCTAATCAGCTGACAGCCGCAGGGGAAATGATTGATGCCAGCTTCATAATTACACGACAGAAAGTGCATTTCTACACGGAAGCACCAGTGTAACCACAAGCCTCTGATCATCTCTGCCTGTTCAGATTTAGCATTAAGGCTCGTTTGTCAAACACACTCGAGAGGGAGACGTCTGTAAGAGAAAGTGAATCCGATGATCTAAAATAAAAAGTTAATCTGACACAGCTGGCTAAACGTTTAAATATTTGCACGGGGCTGAATGTCAAGGAACGTTCCGATGCAGCTGCTGGTGTGTTAACAGAAATCCCTGCTTCACTCCGCACCGAAGCCCATGTCAGTCGCCTCCCAGGTGAAGATTATTATCAGGATAAACAGCGTTTACTAAACTCACAAAAACGGACTTTTGTTTGTGACTCAGGCGACAGGTAATCGCCACAGAATCACTTGATCAAAACATTGATCTGTTCACGTTTGTCTTTCTTCATAGTCGTTTTACCCTACTCGAACCTACCTAACCACCCCTACCAAAAAGTGCCCTTTATTTCTGCACAGGGCAGAGCACCGGGCCTTGGCTGTTTGAATTGTGAGACTTGGGGAAGGAAGCGCTGTTTCCATGAGTGCCTGGAGCACTGTGTGGGCAGCAAACAGGAGAAGAGGAGCACAGACAGACTGATATAGTCACTGCGGGGTACACTGTCGCCTCGGGCTGACAGCTGCACTACACTGCAGAAACAGCAGAGACGAGTGACACTCCCACATTTCTCAGTTGCTGGTTTGACCACCTCTTACTGTAATTAAGAGCTCAACCAAACAGTTTCATAACCTTCCTTTATAGTACCAGCCACCCCCAGGGTTCGGGAGATAAAATGTAGCAACAGGTGCTTTTGTTCAGCGAAGCACTGATTTGTAATGATTTGTAATGCAACACAGGGTACCCAATGAGAATGTCAGCGTGGCAACTAGACCAGGAATTTGTTCATTCATTAATTTGCGAGTTAATGTGGCAGGTGTTACAGTGGGCTATGCTTGTGCCAGTGTAGCTGGAAACACAAGCCATGTTTGACAAACTCAATCTCCTCTTTACACAGAGTTCGGTGTTGGGCATTGAAGAATGGGAGTTCTGGATGTCAGAATTACCTTTGAGTTGTTTTTCTTGGGCTCAATTCCTTATTTCTAACCATCTTTCATATGTTGTGGACTCTTATTGTGGCCCATCACACTGCATAATGGCCTCCAACAGATTGATCACCATATACCTCTTTACCCTTCAACACAGACACAGGCACCCAGACACACACACACACACACACACACTTTCTCTCTTTTTCAAACACACATACACAAACACACTCCCTCACACACACACACACACACACACACACTTTCTCTCTTTCAAACACAGATACACAAACACACTCCCTCACACACACACACACACACACTTTCTCTCTTTCAAACACAGATACACAAACACACACACACACACTTTCTCTCTCTCTCACACACACACATATGCAAACACACTCTCACACACACACACACGCACTTTCTCTCTAACACACACACGCATACGCAAACACACTCTCACACACTCTCTCACACACACACACACACACACACACACACAAAGGTTATGTGATTCCAGCAGCAAAAGAAGGAATGTTAGAACAGGGATCTATAACCCCACCACCACCCCTCCCCTTGGCACCAAGTCTGACTGTCAGTTTAAATTGACCTAGATGGCAACCTAGATAAGAACCGTTCCTTGGATGTTCAACTTTAGCAGTCTGCTATAGCTCAACCAGTTTTAGGCAGGTGAGGTGTCGGCACTGAATTTAGTTTTGACATTTGACTGCCTCGTACCTGTTGCTGGCTGAGGCTCAAAGCCTATTTATTTTTATATTGATTTGACACAACGTGAGTTCATTGTATTTTAGCGATCCATGCATGAGCACATCCTCTGCATTTCTTACTGCCAAGCAAAGTGTTTTCAGCAATGTCAGGCAGCTCCCAGAGAAATATGCAATGCTTTCTCCCAGCCAATTTATAGAGCATAAACAGAGTGACTGTATAAAATAATCTACTCTTTCTCTTGGGCTAAGGCACTCACTCTCTATCCCCTCTCTCTCTCACATGCTACCGCTCAGTCTTTTTCTCCCCCTCTCTGTTTCTATCTCGCTGTCTCTCTCTCTTGTAGTGGGAGCTCACTCTACCCCTCTCTCCCTCTCTCTTTCTCTCTCTCTCTCTCCCTCTCTCTTGCTGTCTCTCTCTCTTGTAGTGGGAGCTCACTCTACCCCTCTCTCTCTCGCTCTCTCTCTCCCTACAATTTTCTGCCCATGCTGTGGCCCTGTCTCTGGAGTAAAACCCTCTCTCCCGCTCTCTCTCTCTGTGGCCATGCTGTGGCCCTGTCTCTGGAGTGAACCCCACCCCCCTCTCTCTCTCTCTCTCTCTCTCTCTCATGCAGTGGACCTGTCTCTGTAGTGAAACCCTCTCACTCAGCGTTTTCTGGGCTCCGTTCCTGAAGCACAAGAGCTTGTGACGGGAATACAAACCGAGCCCCGCCGCTAATTAACACGTAGCTCATACGGCGACCTTTTCAATCACGGGCGGAACCGGCGGCGTCAGGAGCCAACAAGGGGCCAGCTGGGACCGGGGAAGAGAGGGGGAGGGACAGAGGGGGGGGTGAACGTGAACACAGCCTGGAGAGCCAGCGATAAGGACAGGGGTGGGAGGTTAATACAGCTAATATACATTAGGTGTGATCGACGGCCAGACGGAGGCTTTTTATAAGTTGTACAGCCTGACCTTACCCAAACATACTTCCCAGACCTCGGGACACACACCTATGCATGTACCCATGTATACATAGGGCATAGAGGGGCAGTTAATACAGCTTATGCACTCTAAGGAGCAGAGAGCACCGAGGTTTGGATTTAAATAATGCGAGAAACTCATTTTAGATTTAAGATTTTACAATGCAAATCTAAATGCAAATGTCTCTCCCTCTATCCTCATGCAAGGATATTATGCGTTTGTGAACAGCGGCATGTTCCGGGGCCTACTGTCTGTCTTTGGTTCAGGGGAAGCGCTGCAGTAATAATCTCTCTCTCTCTCTCTCTCTCTCTCTCTCTCTCTCTCTCTCTCTCTCTCTCTCTCTCTCTCTCTCTCTCTCTCTCTCTCTCTCTCTCTCTCTCTCTCCCCTGCCCTTCTTCTCACTGTTGTGCTCGTCTTTTATTTCATTGCCTTTTTTCTCTCTTTTATTTCATTCCTGCTCTTTCCTCCTCCTTTCCTCAATCAGCTAAATTAAGGCTCTAATTGAATAGCCCCCCTAAAACTCCTCTGTTGCTCTTTATGGGACATTTTGTTAGCTTTGAATTTAATGTGCGCGCACCTCGCGTGATTGGACTAACATAAAGCAGACCGTCAGTGAATCGGGTGTGTTAAGTAGGTTGTGCGGGCTGACAGGCTTGCTCGGCTTACACAGAAAAATCTCTTTATTCTATGCTTTCCACTACACTATACTACCTGCGAAAAGCTCGCGTCATCAAACTGGCGGAAATAACTCAACATCCAATGAAAACAGAGCTGTCCTAATTACCCAGCAGCTGCATGTCCGCTAGAATCACAAAGTAACGGGGGGGCACAATGGCTTGCAGATCTGAGCACCACAGCACAAAAACACACATTACCCAGATGGGGAGAAGGAAAAGCTTATTGTGGTTTGGCGAGAGCACAAGCCTTTCTTTGATCCATCTGCAAAGACGGGGCTAACAGACGAAACCACGCGAGCGCTAAAAGTGGAATAAAGCATCCCTGCCAGCCTCGGAGGAAGTGTAAGCGATTTTTGCATGTTCCTGACTAATGCCCTGATGTGCCTTCAGCCCTCCGAGCGAGCCAGGAACAAAATAGCTGGCTTGGAAATTGGTGTGGTAATTATCATGGCTGTATCCTGAGGTGGTGGCACACATTTTCAGACGCTACTGCAACACTTCTGCCGCACCTCAGATAGTGTTTGGGGCGTGCTGGGGCGCAGGCTCTCTTTTTAGCTTATGGTCATTCTTGACTTTTTTGGGGGAGAAGGATTATCACTCACATTTAGTCATTTAAGTGCTTGAATTAGGTTTCTGCACCTGCAGCAAGCACAGACTATTTCCATACGACATTACCAGCATAACGTCTCTGCCGGTGCTAGGTTATACTGTCACCGGTTAGTCCAGGTATTGTACCATGTCATACACTCTATGATCACTTACCGCCTACATTCATCTCTCGGCAACAGCCTATCACCACTCATCGCCTGCCCCGCATCTGACCCCCCCCACTCCTGACAGGGATCAATTCACGGTTGTCACTACCCAAGGATAATTCCCCTGTGCAGATGAGAGGTAGAGAGGGGCGGGCCCAGAGATAATGGTACCTTTTGTCAATCCACCTGGACGGCGCTTCCAGCTAATCCATCAGTCCATGGTGCAGTTATAAGCCCCACAGTCCAGAATAAAAGCCTGACAGCGCCACTACGACCAGGAGTGCAACTTGGTCAAGCGCGACTTGCCATAGCTTCACCCAGAGAGGGAGGGTTTTCCCTCCGTCTCACTGTGCATTAGCGCCCCCCTCTGGTCAACGGGGCTCCAGCAAGTTTGCATGCGCTAGCCACGCGCATATGGCACTGTGAAATCAGTACAATGACTGCGCAGCTGAGCCGGTGGACCACAGAGTGGAAAGAAGAGGCCGTTGTCAGTGCTGCGCACTTCGGACGACACACGCGCTAGAGCCTACGCTGCAGACAACGGTTCGATGGGCCCGCGAACACAACTAAACTTCACACCTGCGAGGGGAAAAAGTGAAATATGGCTGCTACACTCTCTCTCTCTCCCTCGAGCCATCACTTTCTCTATAGTTTCATTAGTATGACGAGGGTGTCCGCCGTCGACTGCGCGCTGAACAAGAGTTCAAAGAGAGGACAAAAGAAAGAGATGGATGGAGGAAGACAGCCGGAGGAGGGCAAGGGAGAGAGAAAGTTACTCAATACTCAGAGTTCAGGTGCACTGCACAACGACTCAGATTACCCCCCTAATGCGCAAATCTATCCCAAATATATTTTGCACCAAATGCTAGTACGTCATTTATTTGCTTAACGGTTTTTATTACTGTGACTGATTCAAAGTGGATAAACAGAGTCTGCTCCAGACATGTCAATGAGTCTGTGTTGATTCAATATGCCTAAAAGCTATCTATCTGTCCAGCTATATTGAGCTTATCGTATAATAGATGCCCTCTGGATATTCCTAAAGACATTATTTGTGCTCTGAGGCGCACAGCAATCCAGTGCCTCCATTGATTCTAACTTACAGGTGTGTAAAGACTCGTTTTGTTTTAAAAGCACAGCGTGTGCAAAGATTGTGGATCAAGTTCATTACTGCGTTCAGTAATCCCTATACAACAGCATTGTGGCCTGTAAAAATATATTTGATTTTTATGAAAGCAGAAGCGGGACGTGAACGGCCTCACTGCGTGCGCCTAGGACTGATGCTCGAGAAAAATAACACTGATCCACGGAATAACACAGCAGATAGCAAGTAGCAACAACTAGGGCACTCTATCCCTGTTTTATATGTTGATTTTATGTCTATTTTTCTTTTATTACTCTGTTCTGTATTTTCTTTTTATTGTTCTGTTCTGTATTTTTGTTTTTATAAGCACTTATAGCTGCATTTTATGTAGGAAAGGTGCTGTACAAATAAAGTTTATTATTATTATTATCATTATTATTATTATCCTGTCCCTTTCAGCTAGAACCTGACAAATGACAGCTGTCATTGGGACTATTTACAGCCAACCGAACATGCTTTTAGGGCTCATGGTAAAGGTCCTCACAGAGTGCTGAAAACAGGGAGCAGACTCTTGTGGACTTTTGCCTTTCATAGTCAAGCGTACTAAAATCACACTCAAAGCGTACCGATCTTCCTTATGTAGACGACGTTGCAACTTGCCAACAACAATGGCGTCGTTCATGGGAGAAGATTTTACCTTCTTCAGTCTACTAAGAAGGTACGCTTGTAGGCCAAACGACAGGTCCGTGCAGATACAAAAAACGACTGTTGCGCAGACTGCCTAGGCCGACATCCGCTTTGGGTCCACTATGATGTAATTTAGGTCCGCATACGTTTTTTGGAGACTACAAAATGACCTTTCGATTGAAATAACACTGGCTTCATGCAGGGATTCTGAAATCAAGTGTCCATCCACATTGACTTCACTAAAGAGGGACAGGGCAAAATTCTTAGTATGTCAGTGCGAGCCGAAATTCAAAAAAACGAGAGAGGGTGATCTCTGCCCCTGAGACCAAGTCGATGAGAGTGCTTCATTTTGAAACAGACACACTATAATGCAACCCACTTCTAGCCAAAGAAACAACTTAAAAACACATTACTTTACAAGCTGCTAGTGCCTTTTAAGGTTAAACTCCGACAAGATTCCCTTCTGTCTGCATCACGGAATATTCCGGAACAGGTGTGACTGTCATCAGTAGCAGTGCCAGACCATAGAGTGGTAAACAATTGCCAAGAGAACAACATAGCCTGCAGCTACAATAGAGCTGTGGAGAGGAGAGAGGGAGGTCTCCTGGTGCCTTCTGGGATATTACTTGTTTTAATGTCCCACTCCAGTCATACATTGCTTTCAATTTAATGCTGTATTCCAGTGGCAGGGACACTTTGAAGGACATGTATGTGCTTTTATGCAGTGAAGTACAGTCCCAGTGTAAGTCAAAGTAATTGAAATTTCTGGCCTTGTAGTGGCTGTTGAGCAGAAGCTTTGTTTTAATAACATGCCAATGAGACGACGCGTCCTCTGGTTTGGGAAACGTGGAGCAGCGGTCAAACGCAGCACGTTTCATTTGAACTAAAGTATCACCCTGACAGTGTTCTGTGGCATTGGTGATTCTGTGCATCGATCCAGTTCCAGTTGCAGTGAGTCGCTCAGAGATACCTTTTAGTCACGTTCATTTCATGTTACAGGACTAAGCGTATCTCTGTGAGCTACACATTATTGAATCCTTGTTTTATCCAGGTGAGTAACATTGTAAATTGCTCTGGATACGAGCATCTGCTAAATGGATTTAATGGTTTCCCAAGGGCCTCCTGAGTGAGAGCTTGCAGCACACAGCATAAAGCAAAGCAAATAATTACTGTGAACCAATCAAATGGCGCCATCCTACTTCTGCCTCAATATCATGTATATACACTGAGCAGCCTCATCTGTATGTAAGATAGTGTGATGAAATCCAACATGGAGGCATGCGCTTCAGACCCAAGTTTCACCTGCTGCTCAAAAACCGTTGATTCTGGAACGTCTTTACAGTTTTGTGGAACTCACCTGGCAGAACCCCGGGGGGAGGGGGGTTTCAGGTAAAGGTATGGTCACACGTCACCCCTGGGGCTGGCTAACATCCTGTTAAGCTGGAGCAACGTCCAGGGCTCCAGAACCCGTTTCTCTGGGTTTGTTTTGGGTGCTAATTTCAAATTCCTACTGAAGAACAGAAAGATTAACGAAGGATGTGAAAGTATAAAAAAGCAAGAGGAGGGAATGGCCCTTTTTCATGTGTGCAAGGGAGTGAAGAACGGCAAAGACGGGGAGATTAGATGTCATATAACTGTTCACTGAACTGTCAGTTATTAAGTTATTGTTACATAAATTGATAGGCAGTGTGTGTGTGTGCGTGTGTGTGTGTGTGTGTGCGTGTGTAATATGCATGCATGAAACTGATGACAATCCATCAAATTATTTAGATATCTCTCCTGAAGAGAATGTACCAGAGTGCCATTATTGTTATTATTATTATTATTGTTGTTGCTTTACTACATTACAAGTCTTTATATTATATAATATTGCATACAGTGAATAGATATGCCAGCCAAAAATTTCTGCATTCTTTTTGATGTAGAAAAATCAAAACAGGTTTAAAATAAACCAATCCTTAGAGTAAAAATATTATCCAGATTTAATTTTGATTCAAATAATAAAATTTGACTTTGTACTTCAACACCTTTGAGAATATTAACTACTTTACTGTGTTGTTTTTCGGTGTAAGGAACGTCGGAATTAAAACACCCTCTCGCATGCAAATGCTGATTGTTTTGCCTGGGGACTCTCTTTCAAAGCTCATCATTTCCCAGGAAAACATTAAAAAGTTCCCGTAAAATTGGTATAGGTAATGAGAAGACAAACGAACTGAGGGTATTCTCAAGGGGCTCGCCTGCTACTCTCAGGCGTGTGCGCAAAGTGATGCAAAGTTTGTTGCATTTCAGGAGAGAACATCCGTCTGTTGTCAGAAATCTCCAGTCTCTCGCTGTGCTTTCACACCCCTTTCAGCCTGTTCTCACCCCTCTCACACGTTGTCTGCAAAACATTGACCCGTGCAACACTCTCTATTTTCCCCATGTCTCTCCCTGTCTGTATTTCAACAATTCCCTTTTCTAATCTCGAGTAGTGCTTGGACACACACCAGCTCTAGGCAGAAACAATTAGAAACAGGGCCACACTGTCTGATCTTAGTGTCTCACTAGGGGACCAACACAGAAACTCCTAACTACTTCTGTTGTTATTGGTATTAATACTCTGCTTCTTCAGCCACTTGTGTTATATAAATTGGCAGGTTGTACCCCCATATTTGGCAAATTTGGAGACATGGTGACAGTTGGACAGATAATCTTGTGCATAGCTAAATATAGTTTCAAACATGCAAACGTTTCAGTCATGATAGTAAAATAAGGTTTGTAATTAAGTGTATGGCTTGCAGCTGTCTGATTTGATTAACGTGATGGAAACCTTTGAGGAAAATAAAAATGCATAAATGTATATAAGCAAAAGCTTTCTCATGGCACCATTTTAAAATTTGTCTAAACAATATAGTATAGCAAATGATTGATTGTGAAATGTGTCACTGTGTGCTACAGTTATAGTAGTTATATGCTCCATGTTATTCTCAATGTGAACCTCATATCCTGGCCTCAGCCCACCCACTGGCTTTATACAGAGCCGTACAAAATCATAATCAAGATATTATCAAGAGATATGTTATGCTCTAGTGCATTAAAAGCTATGATTACATGATTGGTATAGGAGAGGGAGAAAGGAAGAATAGACGGATGGAGGCATCAAGTTTTCAGACACGGAAACAAAGGAAGCAGTCCAGATTTCCATGAATATCCCATGAATGTATATTGCCCTTAATGAAGCAGTATATTATTCTAAGGTCGAGTGTTTTCTCGCTATGGACTAAGAAGAGCTCCACCATCTTTCCAGTTTAATAAGATGACTTTTTTGGGTGCCAGTAAGGGACAGATGTATGAAAGATCAGGGGTGCGCACTTTCACCTCTTTGTCACTGGAACTGTGGCACAAGCCTGACACGAGAGCCCTGTGCTATTCTCCTTCCCTTCCACGTCCCTGCTGCTCTTTCCAGCCTTTATTGCTAATCTCTCTTTCTCTTCTTTTTGACATGACTACATGCCCTCATCATGTTCACTCTCACCCCCCCATTTAATGCTTTACCCTATATCTCTTCATTTCTCTTTGCCCCTTTTCAGAAGCCAGTGTAGTGATTAATTTTATCCCTTTTTTTCTCTCCAGCACAGCCTCACTTCCTCTCTTGATCCCCGTTCTCTTTTTAAATACACTTGTTCTGTCCCAGTGGCACACACTGCAGGTCGCTATGACAACGCTACCCCATCAGCCAGCCTTCACCCCCCCCACCCCCCCTCCACCCCTTGGATTCCACTTTTTTTGCATCTCATTTTCATGTTGTCACGGCGACCAGTGACATTTGACACTGACAAAACGGAGCTTGTATCTTTTCTCTCCCCTCTTTCTTTTACCCCCTTTCATTTCGGAATCCCACAATCATTTTCTATTTTCGTTCCTGTCATTCTCCCTCTGTTTTCCTTGCTCCAAAAAGTCCGGCTTTTTTATTCATTAGAGTCCCAACGGTCCCTCCATCTTGACTTTCTTTTTGTTCTACCCCAGCGGTGTTTCTTTCTCCCTCTCTAGTCTCTGCTGGGTTCTCATGCACTCATCCCTCCATGTTCAGAAGGTTATGTTCTCTAGGAGTCACTTCTGTGTCCGGGTCAGTGTTCAGGTCAATATAGCCCTACCCTCAGAGCATGTTCAGCGCTTAGAATGACAGGTTTCTATCTTGCAGACGTAGGCTTTCATAGTTTTGATGTAAAGCTTTATAACCGTAGACTCCCACATAAAAAAATGTAACAACAAAGAGTATTCCTGCGTCAATATGAACTCGTTTTTGACAGAAACTTCTGGAAACCTGTAAAATCTCAATCTGGCGTAGCTGCCGCCCCTTTGGGTTTCTGTGCGCCTGGGTGAGTTGCACCCTATGGCCTGGATCAAATCTACGCCCTTCTAACACTGACTATGGCCAGCACTCCTATTGGACGACATCTAATTGGCCACAGTGTCGCCTAGAGAGGGAAGGTTTCATCGAGCAAGATAATCCCAGACTAAACATGAGGCTACTCCAGTGCGCCCAACTGTGTCATTAGTCGTTGGGCTCCATGGAGTAAAACACAGTAATCAGCTGGCTGCATGTATGTTAGAATGCGCTCAAACGCACCGCGTAGGATATCGTTCACCATCAAAAATCTCCGCGCTCGTACAGAGGGAAGAAGAGCAAACCGTCAAAATTAAACATTCATCAGCAGGAGAGCTTCACAGCCTTAGCTGTTAACACCATGCACGTGGTTACTTTGCAGATAAAATTAAAACAAACACAAAAGTGGTTAGTGTGTGTGTGCGTGTGTGTGCTACAATGTATGGCAGGTGATTAGCTGCTTGGCTAGCTTAGTTATTTGCTGTGCTGTGCACCACAAGGTTTTAGTGCTGTTTCCTCCACTGGAAGCAAAGGCACTTCAATCCTTATTACTGAATTTAACGCTATCCTTTAAGAAAAGGCTAGACAGAAAGCCTTGGATGCTACAAAGAGGGTCTGGAAAGAGTAAGTGTGAGATGGGGAGAGTGAGACAGATGGAACCAACAGCTAGCTGAGGGTTTTACGCCGAGGAGAAGTAGTTTGAGATAAATGGGGATGGTTATGATTTTTTTCCTGCCATGCAATGGAAAGCACAACCAGTTGTATTTACTGTGAATGAACCCTGGCTCTGCTGCTGCTCCCTGAACAAAAACAGAACCCTGGCTCTGCTGCTGCTCCCTGAACAAAAACAGAACCCTGGCTCTGCTGCTGCTCCCTGAACAAAAACAGAACCCTGGCTCTGCTGCTGCTCCCTGAACAAAAACAGAACCCTGGCTCTGCTGCTGCTCCCTGAACAGAAACAGAACCCTGGCTCTGCTGCTGCTCCCTGAACAAAAACACTGCCACGGAAGATGACTCTGAAAGAGCTTGGACTTGCCTTAGCAGCAAACCTCAAAAAAAGACCAAAGTAATGATCTTTGCAGGGGGAAAAAAGGCAGATACCATATCACTCTAGGCTCTAGAACATACATTAAACAATATTTACTGTGGTCAGTCTATTGTGAACAATGCGTATACGTGAAAACTTTAGCAGGGAACTGGATGCAACAAAAGTAAAAGTTATGAGAGTGCAGTAAAATATTTGACAAAATACGGCAAAAGATGAAATACACAAAGTTTCCAAAATTTCATTTCGTCAGCCTCTTAGCAGAGACTATATACCAGTAAGTCCCAATGAGAGAAGCAATGGCCCAATAAATCCAACGCAGCCATACCCATAATGGTTAGAGAACAGCGCTTGTAACCCAGAGACTGCAGGTTTGATATCCGGGTTGGGCTCTGCTGTTGTACTCTTGAGAAAGGTACTAAAGCTGAAGTTGTCCATAAAATGTAGTTAAAAAAACTGCTCTGGATTCGAGCGTCTGCTGAGTGTCTAAATGCAAATATAGCACAGAAGCCAAAAATAAGAGATGTATGCACTTTCTGCCACATTGCCAAAAAATACAGAAGTATAAAAAGTCTTTAAACAATACTCATGGGAATAATCCCAAACTAATGATTATTCATTTATGTAAGTGGAAGGTGCCCTGATATCGACACAGTGCATAACAATTATCATATAATGATTGTATAATTTGAATTATTAATATTTCCAACAGAATGTAAAAAAAATAATAATCCATTTGGTTTTGGCTCTTCTCTCAATGCAATTTTCAACCAAAATGTTCAACACACACGTGGTGAGGAGGGAGAAGGGCTTATTTAGTCACATAACCAGGGGAGCAGGTCTATTGTGCAAAACAGAAAAATAAAGTGTGCATATTCAAAAATATTTCGCTGGGGCTCGATCGAGAATAAATCAGTAAAGTAAACTGTTCACACACCACATAATGTTCCCAAAATGTTTTGACCCCATAGAATCTTCATCAGGTTACTATGGTAATATATAAATAGCAAGGTAGTGACAAAAAAAAAAACTGTTTGAATTTGAGTGAGAGAGGGAGATGTGTTCTACTTTATTAATTTCAAAATGTAGAATCTGGCAGTAAACAACATTAGGGCGAACGGACCCGGAAAGAAAAATAATCGAGAGAGACAGAAAGGTAAAAAGAGAGAGAGCGGGAGAGCGGGCTATTAAGTGGAGGAGAGAAAAAAAAGTTGTGATTAAAGTTAGGGCGGGAGAAGCGGGAGGCTGAGATTAACAGAATGATTGAATGTGTGTATTAAGGACCTTTGAGGAGTAATATTGTTTATCACCACTCCTCTATCTGTATTCTCCCCACACAACACTCCATCCAGAACATATGCTTCTGCTTTGCAGTGGCAGCGAGCAAGGCAGGAAATGAAGGAGACAGAAAGCGTGCCTATAAACCAACAGTTGCCCCTGAACCTGTTCAATCTTATACACGCGCAGCAGTGAATTTAATCTTAAGTGTTGCAATATTGCCAGACTTTGATTTTAATACTGTGTTACCCTTCAGTCACAGAGACCCAACTGTTTCTCCTTCTCTCAAACGATCCATTCCATCTTCCTCTCCCTCAATCTATGTCCCTGTCTACCTATGGATTCAATGACTATTAACTGTAGATGGAGAGCAGGTGTTGGGATGTCCTTTAAATGCACATCTAGCCAAACAGGGATGATAATATAATAGTTGTGGATACAGTAATTCAATTTCATTCTTGACATGACACAATTTAATATATGATATGACATAGTCCAAGCGCCATTGGCCTCTGCACCTCTGACAGGGTCAGCTGCTATCCAATACCCTAATGAAAAGGCATTTCATTTGTTAGCTCACAAATCTCCCATTGATGACATCACTCAACACCAATGATTAATACATGCCTACTTATGGATTCATCCCCATCTTGAGACGAACGATCGATGCATCTCTCCCTCTCCCTCTTCATCTCATCTTCTCCCTCTTCATCGCATACTTTTCCTCTTCCTCGCCATTACCCACCCCATGTCCCAACACCAGCACACACTCACTTCCATCCCCTGACCCTGAAGCAACACTCACTACCACCAGACTGGCACAGCATCTTACTCTCAGTCACGCGTTTCCCAACACACAATCAGAAAACATACTGGTGCACATACCCTTATATAAATGGTACATAATGATACATATATATTTCACATTTCAAAATATATACATTGCAGTATCTGAAAGTATCAATAATTTGTATATTTGCCCATGTACAGTGCCCTCCACTATTATTGGTACCCCTGGTAAAGATGAGTACCGTTTGGTGAATTAGCTTAATTTCACACTGAAAAAACGAGAAAAAATCCAACCTTTAATTGAAGTAAATTTAATGTGCCACAATTATTGGCACCCCTGCATTTATATATAGAATAAAGTAATCATTTTCCAATTTTTTCAGTGTGACATTAAGCTAAACACTAACCCTTTTCACTCATATTTACCAGGGGTGCATATAATAGTGGCACTGTATAATGATAACACACTATATTTTATTCTAATATATTTTCATTATATTCCATTTCTGTAAGGGTGGGGCCTGACCCTTTAGCAACTTTAGCAAATAACACAAAGCAATCATAGGCCAGTGGGTTGCTCAACAGAGACTATTACTAAAGACGCTCTAACTATCCAAGATGGCAGATTCTATTACTTTAAATTGAAAGTTCAGTCCCTTTTCTAACGAGCCAAAAGTTCCATTAAACCTTAGTTCCACAGATTAAACAATGGCCTGAGGCAGGTAGAAATGCAGAGTGTGTGGCCTTCGGTGTGCTAAAGCAATTTCAAAAGAGTCTACCTCATAAACCATTCACATTGTGAAGCAGGGCTAGATTCCATTTTAATGCAGTCAATTCGGGGAATTAATTGAAATTATATTCATTAGTTTTGGAGAATCTTCACAGAAAACAAGAATGTTTAAATTTATTAATTCAAATTGGATTCATTTCCTGATTTAACTGAATTGAAATGGTAACTTGCTCTGGAGATGACTTTGCCTAATACAACCCACAGTACAGCAGGTTTTGCTACGCGTGGAAAATGTGTTCATTTTCCTCTTGACAGGATTGATCATGTCATTTGTGGGATCTGTTGCTTAAGTTTACATTTGAACATTCATATTTGCAAATATGTTTTTTTGTGTTTTCTAAATTAGGGGCCGTGCACCAACATGTGGAGGTCTGTGTCCCTGCATGTGTGTGTGTGTGTGTGTGTGTGTGTGTGTGCATATTTGTGTGGGTGTGTGTGCATGACATGTATTTGCAAAGGCAGGCAGTATACAGTCATTCCAGCACCTTCTACAGTGACTGTTTTAAACTCTATAACAAACCAGTCCCATGAGGAAAGCAGGAATATTAGAGCGCTGGAGCTGCACTCTCTACTGTATTTTACACATTCTTGAATTGCTCCCACCTCTCGCCCTGTCTCTCACGTTCTCGCTTTTTGCTCTCACTAAAATCTACTCTTGTTCCTCCTTGTGCATCTGCCTCCACTTGACTTCTGTCTTTTAATCGCTTGTGTTCCCTCTCTCCCTCTCTCCCTCTCTCTCTCCCTCTTTTTTTTAATTTCACTTCCATTACATTATGTACCGTTCACATTGAACCGGCTTCCAGCAAAATGTCAGCATTTTTGCCCAACAATTTTGTGATATTGCTGCGATGTGAATTATTCATGAACCAATTTTGTTGCACACAAATCCCACTCAAATTCAAACGGCATTTGTTTAAGTCATGTATGCAGGCCAATGGTCGGGCTTAAGCAGATGCGAACGGCCGCTTCACACCACGCCTGCCGCGGCAGTCCTAGCACTGGCGGGTTCTTCACAAAGCAACGCGCGCCTCAGCTGTACTGGGCTCTACAGTCGCCGGCCACTCTCAGTCTGACCCAGTAAACAAACGATCGATCCCGTCCACGATCGTCGATGCTTCTGCAAGCGCGTCTCGATGTGTGGGCCTGTCACACACACACACACACACACACACACACACACACCATAAAGGAATACACTGGCCAAGGTCCCCTGCTGCTCCTCATCATCCGTTTCTCAGCCTGAGAAAGATCACAGTCAGAGGCACCGCTCTCCACTACTTTCCAAGCGCAGAGCATTTCGGAACTGTGAAAACCTCTCTGCCTCCTACCTGAAACTCCATTACCCGCCATTTTGCTATCTAAGTGACAATCGCTATCTTCAGCTCCAGTTTTGGCTGTCCAAAGTGCAGCAGATACATTCTCTTGCTGTCACGCAGTCTCTGGAAACAATGAGAGCCAGTCTAATTCACATCTAATGCACCGTTCAATCAGGACCCCAAACAGAAAACATGTACAGTGAGAGGGATAGGGGAGAGAGATGGGGGGTAAACGATGAGAGCCGGTCTAATTCACATCTAATGCACCGTTCAATCAGGACCCCAAACAGTGAGAGGGATAGGGGAGAGAGATCGGGGGTAAACAATGAGAGCCGGTCTAATTCACATCTAATGCACCGTTCAATCAGGACCCCAAACAGAAAACATGTACAGTGAGAGGGATAGGGGAGAGAGATGGGGGGTAAACGATGAGAGCCGGTCTAATTCACATCTAATGCACCGCTCAATCAGGACCCCAAACAGAAAACATGTACAGTGAGAGGGATAGGGGAGAGAGATGGGGGGTAAACGATGAGAGCCGGTCTAATTCACATCTAATGCACCGTTCAATCAGGACCCCAAACAGTGAGAGGGATAGGGGAGAGAGATGGGGGGTAAACAATGAGAGCCGGTCTAATTCACATCTAATGCACCGTTCAATCAGGACCCCAAACAGAAAACATGTACAGTGAGAGGGATAGGGGAGAGAGATGGGGGGTAAACAATGAGAGCCGGTCTAATTCACATCTAATGCACCGTTCAATCAGGACCCCAAACAGAAAACATGTACAGTGAGAGGGATAGGGGAGAGAGATGGGGGGTAAACAATGAGAGCCGGTCTAATTCACATCTAATGCACCGCTCAATCAGGACCCCAAACAGAAAACATGTACAGTGAGAGGGATAGGGGAGAGAGATGGGACAGAGTGGGGGGTAGAGGGTGCTAATGAAAAGGGAACAGGGATCTCAGGATGTAATCACCTGCATACCCTAATGGAGTTGCAGAGATTTTGGTCGGGATTCATTCACGTGTGAACAGCAGCTCCACACACGACGTTCACAAGCCACTGAACGTGTGAAACTGGGAACACCACACAATCCTCTGCAACGTTTGAACGTTGGTCCATCTGCGTTGTTGATTTTACAACTTGCTTATCTGTGTCCTGGAGCAAGAATCTTCAAACGTGCCAAGTTTTCAAAATAGAATTAAGGCAAACGTCTGCTGATCTGAGAGCGAGCGAGGCCAGGCGGGAAGGAGAAGTCCTGGAGCGCCAAAAGCAAAAACAAAGAAACGAAGACGGGAGAGAACGTGCAGCTTAGCCCCAGCGCAGATCTTGCGATACATCCATAGCGCACAGCCCAGGGCTCATTTACAGAGAAAGCACAATGGAAAAATCGTCACATGTTCTTCGTCTCTCAATAAGAGAGAGAGACAGAAAAAAAGAACCAACCTTTCCTTTCAAATCTAACCCTGTCTCCCGCCGTCACTCTTTTCTGTGGAAATGTGATGAATTATCCCTTCCAGCTGTGAGAGAGAGAGAGACAGAGAGAGAGAGAGAGAGGGAGGGAGAGAGAGAGAGAGAGAGAGAGAGACATGGCAGGAGATGCTGTGAAAATTACAACAAAAATAAATTAATTTTTGATCCCTGCGCCTAACACTTCCCCATGCATGCAGGCCTCGCAGGAAGAACAGGATGGAAGGAATCTCTGCCGTAGTGAAGAGGAAGAACAGGATGGAAGGAATCTCTGCCGTAGTGAAGAGGAAGAACAGGATGGAAGGAATCTCTGCCGTAGTGAGTAAGTAAAAAGAGAGATTTAAACGTCCAGGAGAAGGAGATGGAACACAGAAACAAAAACCGACAAGCTAAGAGCAAGTAGTTTAGAAAAAACAAAAATAGAAGTGCAAAGATGGAGAGGGCCGTCGTGTTAAGATGGAGAGGGCCGTCAGGTTAAGATGGAGAGGGCCATCGTGTTAAGATGGAGAGGACCGTTGTGTTAAGATGGAGAGGGCCGTGGTGTTAAGATGGAGAGTGCCGTGGTGTTAAGATGGAGAGGGCCGTGTTAAGATGGAGAGGGCCGTGGTGTTAAGATGGAGAGGGCCGTGGTGTTAAGATGGAGAGGGTCGTCGTGTTAAGATGGAGAGGGCCGTGGTGTTAAGATGGAGAGGGCCGTCGTGTTAAGATGGAGAGGGCCGTGGTGTTAAAATGGAGAGGGCCGTCGTGTTAAGATGGAGAGGGCCGTCTGGTTAAGATGGAGAGGGCCGTGGTGTTAAGATGGAGAGGGCCGTGGTGTTAAGATGGAGAGGGCCGTGGTGTTAAGATGGAGAGGGCCGTGGTGTTAAGGGAGAGGGCTTGTTTATGTTCCGTCGTGTGTCACGGTGTGTATTTTCGTCCTCCGCAGAAGCTCTCAGAAGAAAAGCGATACGGAGAATAAAGGTGCTACGAGTGATTCAAAAACATCTGAAGAGGAAGAGGAGGAAGAGCAGGCAAAGAGCTCAAAAGAAAGTTCTCTGCCTTGACACAAAATGAGGAGAAACATGCCAACCTACAAAACAGAGACATTCAAACATGTATATCTATGCTATGCCTTCATATTCATTCGCCCTCTATCTCTCGCACACACAAACACACAAAACATTCACTAACAGACACACATAACATAATGTTTTTTACGTTAAACTAGCATGCAAATAAAAAAAAACTAATTAAATTTAATTCTTACAATTCTTGCATTAGTTACGCTGCTGTCTCCTGGGGGCCATTATTCAGAACTGGGGCATTTGAGAACGTGTGTGTGTGTGTGCGTGTGTGCGTGAGAGTGTGTGCGTGTGTGTGTGAGTGTGCATGTGTGTGTGTGAGTGTGCATGTGTGTGTGAGTGTGTATGTTCCTGTGTGTGTGAGTTTGTGTGTGAGTGTAAGTGTGTGTGTGAGTGTGTGTGTGTGTGTGTGTGTGTGTGAATGTTCATGTGTGTGTGTGAGTGTGTGCATGTGTGTGTGAGTGTGTGTGTGTGTGTGAGTGAGTGAGCATGTGTGTGAGTGTGTGTGTGAGAGAGAGAGGAAGAGAAAGTGAGAAAGAGAAAGAAAGAAATGTAAAATACTGGAGAGAGGGGGACGAGTGTGCAAGATATGGGTGTCTTGTATAATAACTTTAATGAAGGGCCATTTCCAGCAGGAGACTTTGAAAGACACTTGAAGTATTACATAGAAAAAGAAAGTGTGGGTGGCAAGATGGGGAAAAAAACTGGAAAAAAAATTTCAACGAAGCACTCAATGTCAGTATTTGAGTCTGTAATGTGCTTTTATGTTTCTTCTGTTTCGGTCATGTTTGTTTTTGTTCGTGTGTTTGTGTTTTCGTTTTCCGTTTCCCACCCATGTGCTGTTGTTTTCACTTCCCTGTTGTGTCAGCCCCGCCTTCCATCTCAGCTCCTGATTACCCATGTGTTTCACCTGCCCTGCTGTTCACCTGTCTCTCGTTTGCACGTTAGTCAATGTATTTAAGTTCCACTCTGTCTTGTGTTTGTTGTGAGTTCGTCTCAGCTGATTTTTGTCACTACAATACTTTTCCCCAGTTACCCGTTTCCTGCTACCTGACTACCTGTGTTCCTGACTTTTTGCCTGTTTCCTGTTTTTGTCTTTGGTTTACGATTCTGTACTTTTCCCGTGTCTTCCTGGATTTGACCTCTGCCTTCTTAACTACGATTTCGCCTGTTGTCCTGGTTTTTCTGCCCCAATAAAGTTTGGTTTATTTTTGACGTGCTGACTGCGCCTGAGTCCCTACTGCACCCTGAGAGCTTTGAGCAGGTGGAGGTTATGAAAGAGAGGGTTGACAATAAGCGCCATATTGTCATACCGCGATTACGAGTCAAACAGCTCCTTTCATTAAGGGGAGAATAATGGAGGAAGAAGAAGCATGTAAACACAGACAGAAAAAGAGGGGGTCCAAAAGAAGTCAGGTGTTCAAAAACAAGGAGAACAGAGGGATGAGTAAAGAGGAAAGAAGTAATAAGAAGTTAGGAGATTGAAGTTAGGAGAGTGATTTCACAGGTCTTCAGAGAGACGAATAAAGAGAAGAAGAGTGGCGCACGCTCTCCTCCAACAAACCTCTCCTCAGCAATAAGGGCTGACAGGAATTTAACTTAAAAGGAAAAATAATTTAAGAGACGGAGAGACAAAGAGAGAGAAGGAGAGAAAGGAGGAGACCGGGAGACGCGGAACAGATGCGGCCTTCCACTTGAAACCTGTTCAACAAAAACAACCTTCTGAGACACAAATATCTGCATTCACTCCCTGCTAAATGACCAGTCTGACGGCATAGCAAAAGCAAATGGATTCATTATGAGACAGGAGAGGCAGAGAGCGGATGGGTTGTGCAGTCATGGGAGAAGCATAAAGACAATCTGACTGAGGTAGAGAAGATGAAACAGGTAACATACGTAGCAATTATTGGCACCCCTGCATTTAATACTTTGCACAACCTCCCTTTGCCAATAAAACAGCACTGAGTCTTCTCCCATGACATCTGGTTGGAGAATACAGAGCAAGGAATCTGAGACCATTCCTCTTTACAGAATCTTTCCAGATCATCCAGAGTCCTAGGTCCTCTCTTGTGCACTCTCCTCTTCAGCTCAGCCCACAGGTTTTCAATGGGGTTTAGGTCAGGAGACAGATGGCCATGGCAGAAGCTTGATTTTGTGTTCAGTTAACCATTTTTCTGTTTATTTAGACGTATGTTTTGTATCATTGTCCTGCTGGAAGATCCAACGACGACCCAGTTTTAGTTTCCTGGCAGAGGCAGCCAGATTCAGATTTAAAATGTCCTGGAATTTCATGGTGTTCAGGATGCCATGTACCCTAACAAGGTTCCCAGGGCCTTTGGAGGAAAAACAGCCCCACAACATCACGGAACCATCCACCATACTTAACAGTGGGGATCAGGTTATTTTCAGTATAGCCATCCTTCTTTTTCAAAAGTAAAATATAAATGAAAAAAATGCTTGAGTTACATTTTGTTCATAAGAATTTCTAGAGGTGCCAATAATTGTGGCACACGTGGTTTTGTTAAAAATAATCATTTCTTGATGAGGGATTTTTTTTTCTCATAATAATTTACTTCAATTAAAGGGTGGATTTTTCTCATTTTTTCAGTGTGAGATTAAGCTAATTCACCAAAAGGTGAATTATGTTTTATAACCCTTTTTACTCATCTTTACCAGGGGTGCCAATAATTGTGGAGGGCACTGTACGTACAGACATCCATGTGAATGACAGCAAGAATGACAGTCACAAGAATGACGAAACGACTGCACTGTTATGCATTCAAAATTCAGCAGAGCCAAAATGGAGGCTCATGCACTGAGCTCAAAAACTTACGAGAAAGAATTCATACACACAATAGGTTGGTTGTTGGTATGCCCAAAATCGACGGACATGGACATGTAAGCTACTTGTACATAAACACATTCATGCACATTACATTACAGGCATTTAGCAACTTACACAGCATTTTTGCATTTATACATAGTATCCATTTACAGCTGGATACAGAAGCAATGCAGGTGAAGTACCTTGCTCAGGGGTACAACGGCAGTGTCCTACCTGGGAATCGAACCTGCAACCTTTCGGTTACAAACCGACACTCACACACACTCAAAACAATGTACCGTGATTACACCTGCACCAATGTGTTCCTTCCCTCCTTTCCATGTACAGCATCTTTTTTATCATTTTATAAAATGTATAAAATACCCTTTAATTACAAATCTAACATTTCAGAGTAAAGAGCCAAATAAAAAAGAATTATTTTATATTGTAGTCCTGGGAACGTGTAGACTATTGTGCATAAACAAATAATTATTATTTCCAGGGCTGGCCCTAGGGTTTTGGGGGCCCTAAACAAGAATGTCGTTGTGCCCCCTAAGTGCTCCAACACAAATTACACCCACCACTTAAACTTGAATTGTGTGGCCCATGGATGACTGTAGAGTGTTTATGCTTGGATAAGGAATACAAGTGCCTGTGACAAATAAATGAGGAGAGATATCCACTTTAAGGAGAACAAACGGGATTATTCAAAGGTTCTTCATGTACTCCCACACTCACGTCTCCCTTTCAAAATGAAAAGATACTGGGTGAGCCTACACAGTCACAGCACGAGCACGAGCACAAGCAAAAGACAGAGGGCGATTATCTTAGTATTAACCGAACGTTTGCAACCTGAGCTCAGGCACGCTCACACTACGGATATGATCCTGACTGAAGATGCGATGGCCCTCACCTGGCCTGGTGCCAGGCCACTGCCAATGGCGGTCAGGGAATGAACGACCTGGCCTCGAGAGACGGGTTCAACTTCTGCGCTCCAGGCTCGCGAACCAAAGGGCCGGTAAATTGTCTCCGCCGGGCGCTGCTATAGTTACCGGTTGTTCGCACCGCAGCCGCCTCGGGAGCCGACAGAACAAAAAAAGTGCACCGCGGTTAGATTGCTTGAAAGACAGTACAGCAGAAATAGTCTACTTCTGTCAACGGCTGTGTCTGACATTTTCTAAAGATTACATTCAATGATTTTAACATTACGTTCAGAACACGCTTCCCATAGTGCAGTGGAACTCTAGCACAGTGTGAAAGCAGAAGTGGAAGGCTGAATTAATCCCCCCCCCCCCCCCCCCATCTTATTTTACAAAGCTTAGTTCTGTTCATTTCCCTGTTACTTCAATTTCACATGGGTAATTACAACAGCACTGGAGCACAGCCGGGTTCTTTAATTTGTCGCAATGGAAAAAACTCTAGGAAATATTCAGTTAATTCTCAAACAACATGTCATTGATAAAGATAGTTATGATAAATTGATGTGGTGAGGTTTGCTGTTGTGCTTCCAGTTGTGAACATTCAGTGAGGAAAGACTAAGGGCAGTAGGCTATCATAATGGTAAAAAGAACTACATTATGATCTGATCTATTGCTATAGATAACCTATTGCAGGAAGAAGAATTACCTCGATTAATCATCACGTTCCAGGCCATTGAGAACGCTAGGATTCGCTTTTGCGTACCAGTCACACGGCAACAGTCTGTGCGTATCCGCACACGCTAGCAGGGACCTTTCCCTTGACTGACAAAGTCACGTGAAATCATTGGGGCTACTCCCTTCTGGGTTGGCTCCCTGGACTTATCTAGGCTGAATGTGGGATAGCCTACAGGTGACTGCACCATCACTGATGACCTCTGTGGTAAAATCTGAAACTGCGATAGATCATCTGTTTTCAGGCTATTTCGCGTCCAAGGATAGAATACTAAACAAAGCTAAACATGAACCCTACAGAAAAAACAGCCTAAGGATAGTGAGCTAGACAAAACTAGGCTAAAGACATTGCCGTATATAATAATTAGCCTATGCCAACTAAAGAAAGGTAAATAAATTGTCCCAGGGGAATAAAAACACAAGGACTGCTAGGTAAATAAATCTCAAGACGTAAGCCCGGTAGAATAAATAGCATAAGGATTGCCAGCAAAACAAAGCGCACGTCTTGTGTGTGCAAATCACGCTGTCATGTTGTCACACCCCCTTCACAGGTATACCGGCATCCCGCTGCACAGGGACGGCAGGACCAACGTGAGAACGAGAAAGCGGCTGGTATGCCTGGTCTCAAACGTGATTAGCTTCCATTCAGTATCAGCAGCACTTCTGCCGTTAGCGAGAAACACGCTAGAAATCCCTAAACATTCCAATTACACCACACTATGCTTACCCAATACGCTTGAGTTTAGATGATTTACGGAAATACCTCCAAGATTAAACACACACACACACACACACACAAATGCATTATCTCTGCATTTAGTCCTCTACACCTATAATCTATAACAGTAATTGTTCAGTGTCGAAAGGGAGAGACGACGGACAGACACTTGAGAGGGGAGCAGGAAGAGAGAGAGAGAGAGAGAGAGAGAGGGAGAGAGAGAGAGAGCGAGAGAGAGAAAAAACAGTTATGAAAAATGAGAAATAAATGTAATGATATCAACTCTGTTGTGAATTCTGAGTTTGAGTTACAGTGAAGTCATTTACAGCTTGAGAGAACAATTATTTCTTATGACCATTTCAAATGACTACACACTCCACTGAATACATACTGAATGAGAGAGACTTGGGGATGGGATGAGCAGTGACAGAATTGAAAGCAGAATGCAGAATAGATGGAGGAGATAAACAGAGAAGGACCAGAAAGAATGAGCCAAAGAAGCAGGAGGAGGGACATTTGCAGGAAATGGATGATGGCAGAAAAATGCCTTTTCCATTGTCCACTTCTGTAAATCAATTACATTTAATTTGCTCCATCAGCATAATTTATTGTCATTTCTATTTGAGCATTTTTGACACCGCCACAAAAGCCACACTGTGCTGCCTGTTGTAGATTTATGTGATGTGACTCATGATTGATGACCCAGGTTTCACTGTGTTATGGAGAAAGCCAGTGCATTTGTATCCAAGCTCTATGAAGGTTGCATTTGTTGCTATTGTTTTGGCAAGTTGTCAAAATGTTGATCATGGAGAGGAGCCAATATTGAATTTGAAATGTAAAGCAAGTTGCAAGAAGATAAGATTTTTTTAAACGAAAGGACTCTGCTGGAAGAAAATGCTAAATGAAGAGGTTTGTAAACGGTACATTTATAGTCTGTCTCATTTTGTTTCCGTTTCAAAATTGCTCACTTGTTTTGTTATTTGTAATTTTAAAAAGCAGAGGCCTTTGTTTAATGAAACAATGCACTGTGGGATTGCTGGTTCTCTGGCTCCAAAGTCTTCCTTTCTGGAGGATACAGTCATTGGTATCCAAGAGTATGATTTTAATAGTTCATTTGTTTGAAGGAGCGGCATTCAGTTAAAACGTGGATAGATTAATTAAAGTCATTGACCATGAAAACGGACACTGCTGGATTCTTAGAACAGCGTTACCTATACATCTTTATACATATATTCTTTACATATGCTGTACATTGTAATAAACTAGGTTGACTGAGCAAACATGCTCTTTTACAGCAACACCCTGTTAATGTCCCTGCAATTAGCCTGACTTGCATGTCTTCGGATTGTAAGAGGAAACTGGAGTACCCAGAGGAAACCCACATGTACACGGGGAGAACATGCAAACTCCACACAGACACGGGGAGAACATGCTAACCCACACGGACACGGGGAGAACATGCAAACTTCACACAGACACGGGGAGAACATGCTAACCCACACGGACACGGGGAGAACATGCAAACTCCACACAGACACGGGGAGAACATGCTAACCCACACGGACACGGGGAGAACATGCTAACTCCGTACAGAAAGTGGGATTCAAACCCGGGCCCTTCTTGCTGTGAGGCAACAGTGATACCCACTACACCACCATTCCACCCAGACTATTCTGTCAAATAACATGTTGGATTCCAAATGTCCCTTGTGCGTGTGCGTGTGCGTGTGTGTGTGTGTGTGTGTGTGTGTGTGCACAAAGCAGGGGTAAACCTGAAATAGTAGTACAGAGCCAAAGAGGTCATTTGGAGGCTGAAGGCAATATCAGTAACCAAGGGTGCAAGTGCAAGTATGGTCCAGTTTCACATCAGCAGCTGCGATGCCTTCAGAAGAGTTCCACCCCTGACCAAACAAGGACAGCACCCTCTGTCCATGCAGGTATGTGACCATCCGTCTCCATCTCTCCCGAGCAGCCGCAGAGACCCCTGGACGTCGTTCCGCCCGGTCAGCCCCCACACAGGCAGCTCTGATCCGCAGGCCTGTGAGACTGCTGTACATATGGCAGCTTGGAGCTGAATCAACAAGCTTAGGGCAACACGTTGTGCTTGGACACACGGCCATTCTAACAGGACCTGACCAAGAGCGAATTGGAACGACCCTGCGTTCAACGCCGATGACTCACAGCTCCTGAATAACCTCCGGTAGAGAGCGAGCTATCTATGCTGCATTGCGCAAATGAACAGGTTGGATGTGTGATGATGCAATATGGTACAGATGGACATCACAGTGAGCACTTGTTGTTGTTTTTTAAACGCTTTTCCCAAGTTTTGAACACACAGTCGTATTCACCAGACAGGCTCATTTCTCCTTGGGTGAGGCAATGCCTAATTATGCACCGTCCTGCGGGGCTCCTGGCCACAGTTGGCATTAGTACACTCCAGATCCCATACCAGACCATGGGGTGCATCCATACACTGGCTAAGCGCCTTAATACCTCCCACTGGCCCAGTTAGTGCCTATTGTTGGCTCCTAGAATGGAAAACAATGTCCGCACCCCTGATAAAGATGAGTAAAAAGGGTTATAAAAAAATTCACTGTTTGGTGAATTAGCTTAATCTCTCACTGAAAAAATTAACTTTTAATTGAAGTAAATTTATGAGAAAAGAAAATCCCTCATCAAGAATTTATTATTTTTAATAATTAGTTGTTGGGTCACAGACATCAGGAAGTCATGGCATGCAAAGTATATGCGACCAAATATTAAATATTATTACTTTATTCTATATATAAATGCAGGGGTGCCAATAATTGTGGCACACGTGGTTTTGTTAAAAATAATTATTTCTTGATGAGGGATTTTTTTTTCTCATAATAAATGTACTTCAATTAAAGGTTGGATTTCTCTCATTTTTTCAGTGTGAGATTAAGCTAATTCACCAAACGATACATTTTTTATAACCCCTTTTACTCATCTTTACCAGGGGTGCCAATAATAGCGGAGGACACTGTATATATTTATATGGTGAGGACATTGTCTCCACAGTGAGGTTATCTGTACATTACTTTGCACAGTGTAATCCCCTCACATGTACACAGACAAATGCACAGCTACCATTTTTATGCTTGCTTTGCTAGATCCCACAGTGAATTTCTGTTACCATTCATTCTAGCTTAACTATTACACCGGGCCGGCCAGTGGAGGATGGGCTCCCCCCCTATGGCCGGGTTCCTGCTGAGATTTCTTCTCATTGTGGAGTTTTTTCTCACCACCGTTTGAGTGTTTTTCTTCCCACTGGGCAGTTTTTTTTTTTTTACCTCAATTTCTCGCTCTTTAGGGGTTCAGGCCTGTTTTTTTTTCAAGTTTTTTTTTTTTTGTATTTCCAGTGTAAATCGTCTTTCTGACAGTGTCTCTGTAAAAAGCCTTATACAAGTAAAACAATTGAATTGATGAATACGTGTGTACACTAAAATGCTAAAGTATTGGGAAAGTGACACAAATTTAGTCATTTTGGCTCTGTTCTCCAACACATTGGATTTGAAATAAAACAGCGAATATGAGGTGCAGACTGCCAGCTTTAATTTGTTATTTTATTTCATTAGTTCATGCACACTAAAGATAATAAAAGGTGTATTGATTCTAGGTGTGGAATTTGTATTTGGAGTCTGTTGCTGTTGTCTCTCAGCATGAGGACCAAATATGTGTCAATGCCAGGAAAGCAGGCCAGTGAGACTGCTGCCAAATCAGAATGAATTGATCATTGTTTATTTATTGTTTATTTTGGATCCCACAGGCGACAGGCTAGTCTTCCTGGGGTCCACATAAAATGATCAAATATACAACAAATCCAGATTACAATAATATTTAAGAAAAAAAAAATATATATATATATATACAGAATAATAATAATAATACTAAAAGACAACAGTAACAATCAAGTTGCAATCAAGACAATCAACAGCTACAATCAAGATTTAAAAAGTGACTTTACTTGTCTTTTAAATGCTTCCCTTCTAGGAATGTATCGAATGTTCAAAGGTAGAGTATTCCATAAAGAATAAGCCCTATATAATGCAGTGTTTTTCATTGCATTAGTTCTTGGGGGTGGTAAAGTGAGTAGTCCTAGAGTAACCGCTCTGGTTCTGTACTGATGAGCATCAGAACCATATCCAATTTGATTAAAAAGAGCAGTAGGGTACAGAGTATAAATTATAATTCTAATAAATAACAATAATCTGATGGATAACCTATTAGAAAGCTTAGGCCACCTAAGGCAGGGATGCATTTGATACAAGTTAGATCTACAGGAACAGCCAAGAGCAAGTCTAGCAGCCTTGTTTTGTGCAATTTGCAATTTCATAAGTTCTGTCTTAGGTGCAGAGGCCCAAATAACAGAACAATAATCAAGATGACATAACACCAAAGTTTGTACTACCTGTCTACGTGTAGTATGTATATGATAGATAGGTGGCACATTTCCTAACAGTTGCAATACTCCTACCCATCTTAGCAACAACCTGAATAATATGATCTGACCAGGAAAGCGAGTCACTCCTAAAAGCTTTACCTTATTTACTTGTTTGATTGTTTGCCCTGAAATCTGTGAATTAAGTAGGATCTCTAGCTAGACTATGTCATGATCCAAAGACTATACTCATAGTTTTTTAAGTATTCAACACAAGTCTGTTGCTTGTCACCCATTCTAAAACAGCATGTCTTTTGAGAGGACAGAATGAAGTTAATCGATTGTAGATGCAGAATGGTATAATGTGGAATCATCTGCATACAATACCAAGTTAGATTTTTGACTAACAAGAGGAAGGTTATTAGTAAAAATAGAAAATAAAAGAGGTCCCAGGTAACTGCCCTGCGGCACCCCACATACTATACTCTTGCTGTTAGACAGCGTACCAGGTAAGTATACCCGTTAAGTTCTACAGGATAAATAGCTCTCTAGCCAAGAGACAGCCATGCATCCAAATCCATAACACTTTAGTTTATCTATTAACAACTTATGGTCTATAAGATCAAACGCTGCACTAAAATCTAATAAGATTGCACATGATAGCATAGCATTATCAATCCCCTTTAACCAGTCATCAGTCATTTTTACCAGTGCCGTACATGTGGAATGACCTTCTCTGTAGGCATGTTGGGCATTATTTATCAAATAGTTTTTTTGTCAAATAAGCTTGAATTTGTATAAATATGATCTTTTCAAATAGTTTACTATTTTACTATAGTTGGCCTACTATTCAGACCATTCAAGATGGATTTAGAGTTTTTTGTTATGGGGATTATTTTCCCCTCTTTCCAAAGCTTTGGACAAATTCCACTTGTCAGACAGGCATTGAATAAATGACATACAAGAGTATATATGTAAATAGCTGCTGTTCTTAATAATTTACTATCAAGGCAATCCATGCCAGCACAGTTATCACCAGGAATGGAGCATAACAATTTCTCTACCTCGTCGATATTGACCAGTTTGATTTCAAACATAAGATTTTTATCTCTCATAATATGATTATTAATGAATATGCATGATTTACGATTATCCTCCATACCCATACATACCCAAATCAGATCAGATACATACCCAAAACAGTGGGTTTTTCTAAATGAACCGTTTGATACATTGTTAAGAAGCAAGAACACAACAGTTCAAGTGTTGAACAGATGAAGAACACTGTCCAAGATGTAGGCATAGATGTGTCAAAGACTGCCAATAAAGAGCAGACTACACCAGTATAGCTGGAGAGGGTTCACCGCACGATGCGAACCGCTGGTAAGCCTCAAGAACAGAACAGCAGGTTAGAGTTTGCTAAAAAAAGTACATTTTAAAAAAAACTGTAGAGTTCTGGAACAAAGTCTTATGGGTAGATAAGAAGAGCATTAAACGGTACCAAAGTGATGGAAAGAAGAAAGTGTGGAGAAAGAAAGAAACTGCTCATGATTTAAAGCACCCCGCCCCCCATCTGTGAAACATGGAGATAGTGTTATGGCTTGGGCATGTACGGCCAGCTGCCACTGGACCCGGCTCACGTGTCTTCATTGATGATGTGACTGCTGACGGCAGCAGCAGAATGAAATCTGAAGTTTACAGAAAAAGCCAATCTGCTCAGATCCAAGCAAATGCCACGAAACTCATTGCACAGCGCTTCACCTTGCAGCACGACAATAACCCCAAGCATACTGCTAAAGCAACCAAGAAGTTTTTCAGCGCCAAAAATGTGTCATGTTTGTGACTGGCCAAGTCAATCAGCTGTCCTGAATCAAATTGAACATGCGTTTCACTCGCTGGAGACGAGACTGAATGCAAAACACCCAGAAGCCAACAGGAACTGAAGATGGCTGCAGTACAGGCCTGGCAGAGCATCACCAGGGAACATACCCAGCATGTGGTGATGTCTATAGGCCTGGCAGAGCATCACCAGGGAACATACCCAGCATGTGGTGATGTCTATAGGCCTGGCAGAGCATCACCAGGGAACATACCCAGCATGTGGTGATGTCTATAGGCCTGGCAGAGCATCACCAGGGAACATACCCAGCGTGAGGTGATGTCTATAGGCCTGGCAGAGCATCACCAGGGAACATACCCAGCGTGAGGTGATGTCTATAGGCCTGGCAGAGCATCACCAGGGAACATACCCAGCGTGAGGTGATGTCTATAGGCCTGGCAGAGCATCACCAGGGAACATACCCAGCGTGAGGTGATGTCTATGCATTGCAAACTTCAGGCAGTCATCGAATGCAAAGGACTTGCAACCAGGTATTAAGTATGATGATTTTATTAACAAATTATGTTAATTGGTCCCATTACTTTTGTTACCCTAAAATGGGGGGATTAAGTATAAAAGGGCTGTAATTCCTCTATGGATCACCCGATATAGGTGCAAATACCCTCAAATTAAAGCTGACAGAACGCACTATAACCTTATTCACTGCTTCATTTCAAATCCAATGTGAAAAAATGTCTGTCATTTATCAGCATGACCTTGCACTCAAACTATATGAGAAACACCTCTGTAATTTATGTAAAATTATTCATAGGAAAAAAAACATATTTTCTCAAATTATTGGAAATCCAAAAAATACTCAAAATATATCAAAGTATATTCCCATGAATATTTAAGCACACCTGAGTTTTTAGGACCACTGGGGTATGAATATGAGGTGACACACAGGCCAAAACCCTTTAGTCATCCATCAACATGGGGAAGATCAGAGAACACACAAATTAAATGAGACAAAAGGTTGTTGACCTTCATAAATCAGGCAATGGTTTTAGAAAACTAGCTTCCTGTCTGAAACTCCCTACTTCCACCATTGGGGCAATAATTTAAAAGTTTAAAGCAAGAGGATCTGATGAACCTGCCTGGAAGAACGCAAGTGTAGTTTGCTCCCACACACAAGGTTGTGAATAATTCTGGTGGGCACTGTATATACACATGCACATGCACACACACACACAAGCATATACAATATATACATACATTTACGGGGACATTTTCCTTCATATTAATCTACTTGTTCGCTAAGTCTTTAAAAAAAACATGGGGATAAGCTTTTTCTACATCATTCTGTTTTAAAATGGTTTCATCCAGTCATTTCTACACAAATACCAGGGCAGCAATTAAAACTTCTAAAGGCTTATGCATCTTTCATTTTCATTGAAAGCCTGTATTTATTCTCTCTTTCCGTCCCTCTATTTATCCTTCTTTCTTTTTAAATAATATGAAGCAATTACCACCGTGTCACCTACTGACATTCACAAGAGAAATTTATAGGACTAATCTGGAGCTTGTGCTTGTTTTCAGCGTTCACTTTTCTCCAACGCTGCGCTCTCACTGACTCGGCCCATTTCTCATACCCTTCCAATTCAAACTTTTGAGAGGGAAAAATAATATAAATGGCTACGGCAAAAAGAAAAGATTGAAATTTGTTACGGAGGGAGAGTGAGGGGCGCAGGAGAGGGATTATGCACTGAGATGTAATGAGACACATAAAAATCTAATAAACTCAGAGGGGGAGCAGATATATACAGGGTGCAGATGAGGAGGAGCTGACAGGAAAATATGGGCTACAGGGGGCGCTGTGGGGGCTCGTCCTGCGAAGGGCAGGCATGGGCTCAGCCTCAGTTTAGTGACACGGGCTATGTTTGAATCAACGTACTTCTTTACTATTGAGTATGCTAATTGGGTACCCCGGATGAGAAAGTTGTTAAGTAGGCGAAGTGTTCTCGAAATGTAGTGTACTTAAAATCCCCGGACACAGTCCTCGATTTCCCGTGTCTAATCGACTCAACAGTGCCACCTCTGGTCAAGTCAGGCACCTGGCCTGCTTCACTGGCATTGACACTTATTGGGTCCTCGTGTTGACAGATGACAGCAACACACTCCAATTCCAAATGCAGTCAGGTTCCAGTTACTCGCAAGGTGCACTCCTCTAACGCGGGAGCAGTGCTGCTCAGCTCGCGGACTGCAGGGCGAAAAGAAGCCGCAGCAGCAGCTGGCCGCGTTTGCTTCAAAGGACGCACGCGCGTGTCTGTGTTCTCACCAATTAGCGGAAGAGGTTGCATCGATAAGAGGGGCCTGCAAACATGATCGGGAATGTGAGATTGGTCCAAAAGAAAAAACAAGGGGGAAAATATTGGTTCATAAAATGTCTCCAAAAAACCACCCATCTTCTCATAGAGCTGCTTCACAAGCTTCCAATGTTTGTGTCTGGCATTATTCTCAGCGTGCAAGAGTGAGAGTGGAAGGCTTTCGGTGTGAGTGTCAATGACTGCTGGCAAAGTTGTACTTATCTCAGCAGGAATTGGGAACGGTAAAGTGTGCAGCCTCCGTTTCAAGTGCCTAATGTGTAATTGATACCGCTGCTTAATTACAGACTGCCTGCAGCCGTCCTTAATATTTCTAGACTCTTGTTTCTTGTTATTATCTGTAAGCTCATAATAATTTAATTTTCCATTTTAAATTTACTTGTGATTGTTTTACGTATCATCGCATTGAGAATGCCTGGTGAACTGTACACAAGCTCATTGTAGTATTACTTTTAATTACCTCTTACCACCACATTGAATTTAAAATGTGGTAATTACTACTGCTACAGGAAATTGCAACATCTCCGTTTGCCTTGCCCTTAGTCTTCATCAAGCAAAAACAGAAGCTGGTTTATTTGTACCCACTCGACACATGCTGTCTACAAGCAATCCACAGCAAGAACAAAAAAAAACAGATAAAATCAAATAAGTAAATAGACATTTCTACAATGGCTTCTAAATTGTGTGATGAAGAGACTGTTGTTTTTATTTTATTTTTTGACCGATAGCACAACTGCAGTAGCCACAGCCTCTTTATTGGGTGAGAGTGTAATATAATGGTTTGGGAACTTGGCTTTTATCTCAAAGGCTGTTTGAATCATTCCCAGCTGGGGTGCTGCTGCTGTACCCTCGGGCAAAGTACTTAACCCGAATTACTTCATAAAATATCCAGCTGTATAAATGGATTGTATGGGAGAAAAAAATGTAACCTGTGTTTTGCTAGACAAGAGCATCTGATAAAAGCCTAATTCATTTATTTGTTTGTTATATAATTTTTCGGTGGCAGGGAGTATAGCTTTTACAGTGTTCCATCCCTAATAACCCCATATTGCTATTTAATTATCATGAGATGAGGTTTCATAATCCCACATCACATTTTAATTATCATGATTTGTTTTAATTATCATTTAATTATTGTCGTGCAATGGCACTGTTTAAGAAAACGTAGTTTTTAGATTTTATTTATTTAATTTAGTTCCCTTATAAATACAATAACAACAATAAATAGAGAACAGAGGTGAATAATTTTGTATTCAAACAATGTGCATCAAACTTTACAATGCACTTACAGGTGGCACGGCATATATGGAGTCACTGATATAACGGCTTATTCAGTCCTAAATAAATTGCATGGCCACTCTTAATTCCGTTCAGTTATCAGAAAGGTTTGCCTGTTTTCTCTGGAGGCAAAGTGGTAAGAAGGTACTGCAGATAAGAAAGCCGTTTGCTCGGCTAAAAATATTTCTGCCTGACGGAGCCTGCCGACATCTTTTCATCAGTTATGTGTGAAATATAGGCGCGGTGAACCCTTAAACACCAAATGACAAGCATTAAACGCACAAACTGGGGGTGCACGCCGAAATGCGATTGCACGCTCCTCCTCGTTTTAACCCCGATAAAGGAGTCTTCCCCTGCGATTCCGCCATGATGGGTCTTTGTAGTCGCCAACGGGCCGGGATATGACAGCAGCGAACGTGTACCGCGGGCCTCATTGTGGAGCAGAGAAGGGGGTTAATCAAGCACTGCGCTGCCGTTCAAGCACAGACCCAATTCTGCTCTTCGATTTTCAGCTAAGGCAAAAGCGCCGCCTTAATTTGGCGGTGACAGAATGACTCAGTGACCTTATAAATTGGAAACGGATGATTCTTTCCCCATAAAAATGGCTTCCAGAGAGCCCCCCCTCCTTCCCCTACCATATCTTTCAGGGTTTTATGCAAATGTGCACCTACATTGTGTCACCCCGCTGGCCAAGATTAGACCAGAAATAACACACACACTGAACAAATTGCACAGGCTCTAATCTCACAAGTACAGTAGGACTATATGGTACACTGGGGACAGATTCAAGTGGTGTAAACCAACATGAGATTGGATCAGGTGGCACGGCACCAGGTGCTGATATCCAGCAGGAATGCTGTGGCTACATTGTGTTCAGTCATATTATCCGTCATATTCTACTGACATTGACTATAACAAAAACGATGCTGACAAAAATAATGTTTGGAGTAAAAAATTTATGAACACTTTGATGTATGGTTATGTGCTGTATTAGTACTTAATTTGATTCAATTTGCCCTTTTTTCATATTTCATCATTTATTTGCTTGACACAATCCCCTTGCCAAAAGGTGACTTTTTACCTTAATATGTAAAACACACATTAACTTGCATCCAGAACACATATTTACCTTGTATCCAGAATGTGTAAAATACACATTTACTTTATATCCAGAATGTGTAAAATACATATTTACATTGTAACCAGAATGTGTAAAATACACATTTACCTTGTATCCATAATGTGTAAAATACATATTTACCTTGTATCCATAATGTGTAAAATACATATTTACCTTGTATCCAGAATGTGTAAAATACATATTTACATTGTAACCAGAATGTGTAAAATACACATTTACCTTGTATCCAGAATGTGTAAAATACACATTTACCTTGTATCCATAATGTGTAAAATACATATTTACCTTGTATCCAGAATGTGTAAAATACATATTTACTTTGTATCCAGAATACTCTCGACATGTCATCAAGTGTGGCACTGACTTGTGAATGTTTTAAAACACTGTCTGCCTGTCTCAACATTTTGTGTTCCTTGTCACCTAGATCTACAGCACCAAAGTTGACTTACACAGCTTATATTTTACATATGGTTTCAACAGCTGGGTATTTCAAGGATGTAATTAAAGTGAGAACCTTGCTTCAAGGTACAACGACTGCATTTGTGTGCTGCAGCACTGCCAAAAACATCAAGTCATTTAATACGGTCGTCATTAACAGTAACATTACCACAGGATTTCCATCTAACAGCCGGTTGCTGTGTTGCATATTTACTTTACGGCTTTTCGTATAATTATAGCACTCCGCTCAATGTATAGACTTTAGGAAAGATATTTAACTCGCTACTATGTGCTTGCTACTGGGATCCCGGATCACATTAAACAGTTAATTAACAAACACTCAGCACCAACTGTCGCATGACAGGACACTGAGCCACATTAATACCTTGTTCCTCTCCGTCTCCGTGGGCGGGGAGACTTCATTACACTGTATCGCATCAATGATCAATTCAGCATTACATCAACAAATCATCAGCCGAGTAATAGCTCATCCCCCTGTTACACGTTGCACACTCCAAGCCATTATAACTGCTAGGATGTGACACTGATGGACTATCATTGATCAATTCCCTGGCTTTAATGTGGACCTGACCTGCACCGGTATGAACCGCTGCTTAGCAGGTCTGTGTAGATAAGGCATTTTTTCCTGTTTTTGCGCTCTCTTTCATTAGTAACACACTACAGTCAACATTTTTGCTGAGCAGGACATTTTGTCATCATGGGTTGTTTTAATCATTTTCTATACCGTTTTCCATTATGCCACTTAATGGCACAGTCCCACCCAGCGTCCAATCACCCGATCCATTTACGTTACTTCATGACTTTGCGTTCACCTTTTCTCCCACCACTTTCTTTTCTCCCGGTCTCTCCACTTCTTCGCTCTTTCTCTGCTCCCTAATTTCGTTGACCCCCGGAATCTCTCTCCATTACCTGTCGATTATGACCCTATACCCCTACCTCTCCACTACACCCCACAAATAAAAAAACGGATTAAAACTGATTTAAGTTTTTTAAAATACAGCAATTAGACAGCTGTTCCGCGGCTCCGTTCTCTATAGAGGTTTCAGTCCTTTGCGCTAAGTGTTCCAATGACTCCTTCAACTAATCAAGCCGTGGAAGATTTAACGGTGCTTGATCCAGCGTAATTATTCTTAATACAAGTGTCAGCAGCATGCTACATTAGCCGGCATCCTTTAGAGATAGGCCTAAGCAACAGGCCACTTAGTAGCTTGGTGTCAAATTGGGATGAATTTTGCCTGCTAAAATCTCCGCAACAAGCATACATTAAAATGTCCTCACTGAAACCAAATCGGCTGGTGCGGTCCTACCGGAGCAGGTTCATTACTCTGTATAATTCTGCTCTAAAAGCTGCCACTACTTAATCACCCCAACCCCGCACAAAGGCCAAAGGGCTCCCTGAAATTATGGACTGATTAGCTTTATCGCACAGAGATCTGGGAGACTCGCTCAGCATTGTAAATCCAGATTAGAAACTCCGTTTCTTTAAACCATTTCACTGTTTAAAAAAAAAAAAAAACCTTCCTCCCTGTGGTGTGTACATTTTTTTTTACCAGCGGCTATGCTGGCATGGTTTCCTGCTGCTGAAGCTCCTCTGTCACTTGGCGTAGGCGAAATTTTGATATGCCACAGCTACGGCTCCTACTGTGCTATCATTTACTGAGTACTTTAGGGGTCTCCTTTCAGTTCTCTCTTCACTCCCCATAACCGCGCCCCCAACTTACCCCATCCCCTATGCTGGATACTACATAGATCCTATATCTCCTTCCCCAGTGTACAAGGCCATCTGACGCTGGGATACCACTCCACCAGAGGTGCCCAACTCAAATCCAGGAAGGCCGCAGCGGCTGCACATTTCCCTGGTTTTCTCTCAATCAGCAGCCAATTTAGGCCAAGTAAACAAGGCGTGTGTGGACCGCTCTGTTAATCACGTACGTGCTGAAAACGCAACAAAAAAGCAGCGGACACGGCAGCCCCGCCGGGACCGGAGTATCCCGCCCCCCTCATACCCTCTTTAACACCAGCTACACTCCGGGGACGGACGCCTCACGCTCAGAGGCCCAGCTCTCAATGGCGATGCTGAGCCTGCCTTCCTCTGATTCAGCTCTGATTCAGCCAACGCCTGATAATGCTGCAAATCGTTTGCATCTGTTGTCCTCTGAAGCGAGGGTAATTATTCGACAGTATCTGCGCACACAGATAATGGAGTTTAGCTCGGTAAGCCTCGCTAAATCTTTGGTTTTGGTTTGAGGGTTTTTTCACCCCCTTCTTTCAAACAGAAAATCGTCTTGAAATATCTTACAGCATGTACGTTGTTCCCATAGGAGCTCGTGTAATGTTTATGCGACTTGAGACGTGAAACCTCTGGTGGCAGCCGTTTGCAGCTCTGTAAAAATTAAAAATTGATGGACTGACTGATAGAACGTTCACCTCCTCCGTGCTCTCCATCTCGGTCCCACACCTTTTTACGGTCTCCCTCCATTTCCCGAAACTCTTGCCGTTTAAACGGCGCCGTAGCCCCGCGTTACATTAATTATCTCCGCTCTCCGTTTCCTCCCATTTCTCTTTCAATCAGAGGCTGTTTTATTAGCGTGACAATCTGTCGACAGCGCCTGGAAAAAGCTGCACATCAGAAAATGGCACCATAACAAATCGCATAAAGATTAAAACAAATGGGACGGATGGTACACAGTGTGTGTGAGTGAATAAATAGTTATTATGAGGTAGACAAAGAAACAATAATTGGAAAACAAATAATAAATAGCCACAGGGCGGGTGCTAATATTCCAGCCGCTGAAGCGCGTGAGCGCAGTCCGTCTGTCCTCACACACAGTGAGCACCTTGTACCCCCAAAAAGCTGGAACCGACCCCTATTTTCAGGACTGAGAGGCTCGCTTTAGGGACAAGGCTTGTGCTGCAATACACTGTAAATATGTGGACCTTTTACAAAAAATATAATGAATATATTTCACAGCACTGTATGTTTTATTACCCATATAGTGAAATGTATTCCTGTAATAATCCGTATATTTGTCCACATATTGTGAACTGTTGGAGCATGTTGACAATGTTCTTTATTTCAATAGGATTTCAGTGTATTCCATTTCTCTAAGGGCCTCGCTCTATTTAATCTTTTATTTGGCGTTTTTATATTGCATGTAAAGTTCAGCGACGTACGGTCATGCAGTGAAGAGGGGGGGGGGCACTAGAGATTCTCTGTGAGCAGACTCTAGCTGTCAGGTTGGACTGGCATTGACATCTGGAGCTTTTAACCCCCTACTTTTCTCCAGTGCTCCAAATTTGGATCTCTCAATCATATTCGTTATTGCGTCCCATTGCAATAACAAATGCCCACTGGGTGAGTACACGCTAGCACACATCTGAAATGAGCGCAGCAAGAAGTGCGCCAATAAACAGCTCAATGGGATGATTGCAGGTGCCCACTAAACAGCTCAATGGGGTGATTGCAGGTGCCCACTAAACAGCTCAATGGGGTGATTGCAGGTGCCATGATGAACCAGAATAGTCGCAATTGTGCGCCCACTTTGGTAACATCCTGCTGAGTGAAGCGCTCCCTCTCTGGGCAACGCTAAGGCCATCCTGCTGGACATTCTGCCACTGCTGACACTGGATTGATCCGGTTCAGGGTTCGAATTACACTCTGGGTTTTGGGGGGGGGGGGGGACTGAGATTGCAATTGCCGACCTGGGGGGATATTGCAATTGTGAATTTCTTTTGACGAGGGGGCTCAGGTCTCAATTTGGGGGGGGTGAGCTTCCCCTGGCTCCCCCGTAATTTGAACCCTGATCTGGTCAGCGCTGTACACCTTGGAGGTATGGCAGTTTAATAAGGACGAATGCTTTAGCCACCGGAGAAGCCTCGATATCTGGACATTCGGTCATCAATTTTAATTAGAACTGTTTGCTTAGCATCCGTTAACTGTGACAGAGTCGAGGGGGGGGGGGGTAAATTAAACAGGCACAAAGGAGCCCCACCCTAATTGAAATGTCAGTCAACCGTAGAGCACACACACACATTCACACCAACCTGACAGAGAGCCCAGGAATAAGCCCAAAGAAAGAACATACTAAAGGCACAGAGACAAAGCCTGATTCAAACACCCGACCGTGGAGCCGTGTGGAGACAGCGCCACCCGCTGCGCTCCTGAGCCATTTCCACACTGATTAATGTTGCAGTGAATCTATAGGTTATCCACTCTTAACCTTGCTGGTATTCCTCAATCACGTCATGATGTCAAGTAGACACACACACACACACCCACACACACTCGCACGCAGCAACCCCACTAATTACATCATTGCCAACAGAATGCCACTGCAGTGAACACACAAACACACTGTGACAGAGAGACACTCATACAGAAACTAATTAACCCTGTGCATATGCATGATCAATTGATGGAATAGAATAGCTAATTCAGCAGGCTGTCACAGCAAATGTGCCCACACTGACATGGTCACAAACTTGGTCGTCTCACAGTACACTCGCATGCACACATTGACAGGTACACGGACACACAACCAACTTCAGCACCCAACCTTGTGTGCACACTCACAGCTATATTTCAGGATCACTATAGGCACATTAAGAGTAGAACCCCTGCAGAGGTGAAGGTATGGATAGTTGTATGGCGTGACGTGCCTACGTTGATGAAAGGTCAACAAACACATGGGAAACTGAGTGTGTAAAAACTGACAGAACGTATTGCGCCAGAAGCCAAAACGTTCACAATAAAGCTTTCTCGCGCTCTATTGCATGGCGTAGCATACCATCTGCACGCACATGACAGATACATGTATTGTTTGCATTCACAAGGACTTTTCACACATTCATAACCTACTGTACAAGGGGCTAAAATACTGTACATCATGCTAAGTTCATTTCAGACAATTGACAAGTGTCACTTGCATTACCAAGCATGCATAACATTTTCATTTGAGATTCTTACCTGTGCGGGCAAAGAACAGCAGAAAAACGACGGAAAGCGAAGCGTAGTAGTTCCAAACGGTTAAAAATGCCATTATCGCAAATATGTATAGCTTATTTCTCCTCTTCAGAACAAAATAACGGACACTGAGCTGTTCACCTATGTATTCAGTCTGCGTCGCCTGTATAAAATCCAGGACCCTGAATTCCTTGTCAATTACATACTAATATCCGCACGCGCATGTAGCCTACAATAACTGACTTAACTGAAAGCAATTTCAAGGTTCGGCTGGGTTTCTCTGTTACTTTAAAATGTTACTTTAAAACGCTGAAAAGGGGAGGGCTTCGGGTATGCGATTTCGGCCAGTGGTGTCTAGCTGTGTGCGAATGGAGGCGTGGATAGCGTGAAATAAATGGCTGGATTTTGGTGCCAATTTGAAGGGAAGTACTTAAATTCTAATGCTGCGCTTCCATTAATTTCGTCGCTTACTTTTAATTACGATTCATCAGACTTGTCGGCCCCTTAATTGTATATATACAAAGTAACATGCACTGTATTCGTTATATTCATAAATCAATAAATTAAGAGTTATTAAAGAGGGCGGCTATATGGCACGTCTTGTCTCTTCACTGCCCGCTCTCATCACAATTTCCTCACGCATGTTAATTGGTACGGAAGGGAACCGAGTCTCCATCTGAGAACAGCTAGAATCATAACCGAAGGGAAAAAGCAGTATTCCCATTTGCCTGCAAAGATACGGTTTAAAATAATGTCCAATAATTGTATTCTTGCTTTTGAAAGTTATCCAGAAAGCTAGCACCACGATACGCAAACAACATTCCAGACATATGTAACGCGGGTTCGCATTGTATGGGCAATTCTGGGTTTCGGTTGTGGGAGCACAGATAAATCAACCAACAATCTCGCCCTCTAAACCAGAGGTCCTCAACACTGGTCCCAGCGAGCCACGTGCAAGGTCTGCTGGTTTTCACGATTAGCCTACTCAACACCCAATTGAGATTGATTAGTTAACTCACTCAACAATGATTTATTGGATTTGGATTGAATGCTGGTTTTAAAGCGAAAACAAAAACAACGTGGATCTTTGGGACCGGGGTCGGGGACCCCTGCTTTGTGTATGTATAACCCCTGTTATGTGTAGGCTCACAGAGGGTTTCTAAACCTCTGCCCTGGTTCCTCCTTCTGAATTCAGAAAAAAGCATTCACATATCATCCTCTTTGCCGTTTGCTTTGTCTTTCAACACTTCATTTCCCACAAATGTTTGTTTTAGTGACCAGGTAAACAAATTCATTTTTAATTCGGTTTATTTTACATCTACTTGTTTTAAAAGGCATAATCTGCCACATAACACATTACAGAAAATTAAATATGAATTGCCTGAGATCTGATCTGACTGCTCTAGAGCCCTTTAATTAATATAGGCTATGCACTCTTTGTAGCATGCATATTTGTTTTTATAATAATGTAAAAATAATTACTTCATATCCATTTGTGATCCAAAGTGGCCTAAGAGGGTAAATCGTTCCTCATTAGATGTGAAATGTGTCCCATTAAGAACCATTGACAGCTCATTAGTGTTCAGAAACGGAAGTTATGCTTGTAACAGAAGCTGTTGTAGCTTACACATGGAGGCTAATATCTCAGATTTAGACATTTCACACAGTGAGACACAAAAAATGCAGTGATGCTCAAACATTTGTGGTTTTTGTTAGTAATGTGGTGAAATGATTGTTTCTTACACTTTTGAATTTCAAGCCTTTTGAGGATTTTTCATCAATATTTAAGGGAGGGGGGGGGGGGTCTCTGCTCTTATCTTGTTTTTCATCTTTTCCTTTTATCAGATCTTCCTCAGTCTGTTGCCTGGGTTGAAATAACAGAAAAAAATTGGAGACAAAAAATAATATTTGCTACAAGAATATTTATTACACACATATTAATTTACATAGGCTACAAGTGGCTGCACCAGGCACAGGTGCTGGTCCTGAAAAGCAAAGCGTTTGCCATCTTTCATTCTACCTCCGCACCACACCCTTCAGGGGCCCTTTGGCCCTTTTCACTAGGCGAGAGGCGTGTGTGTACAATTCGTAATGAACCTACGTTTAGCTTTGGCTAAAATACCAATTTATTCAAAATCCTCATCTTGCCTCTCTGGCTTCTGAGCTCAGCACAGGGAGAGCCAACCTAAAAGCTGATAGCTTAGGAAACGTAGAACACGCTGCATCTGTAGCGTGTAGCCTACCCTTCACAGGCTTTCATAGGGCTGATCACATGATCGTCTCAGAATGTAACTGATTTAACTGGCAATTCTAGTGATGGAGGTGAAAGAGAGTTAACGGCTGATTGGATGCCATCAAAAGCTACAGTGGTAAGGTACAGTGATCGTTTTAAGAACTTTGATAGCTAAAATAATTATAATGAACAAGACACATTTGTCACGTACAAAAATGTATATAATGTGAGAGCAGTTGACATTTTTATATAGCTTCAAATGCATTTGACAGTGTGGCTGCATTGCAATTTCAAAATGCTAGTTGACGGAGAAACATTTAAAAGGCATTTGCAAATACGCATTTGCATTTTATTAAACGTTTTGACAATGGTAAAGGTGTACACACTCACATTTAAGAAATTTTGTGCTTTTAACTTCCTAGTTTTTCAAATGCAAATTACCCAAATTTGCATACATGGTCATGGGATGTAACAGATATAGAGTAAGAATACAATAATACAAACACTTTGGTTGCTTCTTAAAAAAAGCAATAGCCACCAGTGTCCTCTAGATGGCCACCTCCATCCACAGGATACAACCACACCAGGTACTAAGAAATCAATATTCACCCCATCCCCCCTTCAAACAGGTACTCTTAAAAATAATTTACAGACAAAAAAACTCTCTTTGTGCCCAACCCAACAAGGATTTTAAAATTATGTTAATAATCTGCATTATTTAACACTGAATCATAATCCACAGAAGTCAATCTAAAGATCTCACTCCTTACCTCTTACGTCCCAGATCTCAAATACTGTCATCGCTTCCGGTTTTGGACAAAAATCGTGCTACGGGCGCACAGAAGCAGAAAATGACTGGGTGTATTTCCTGCTTATCGTCCCAAAAATGCTTCAAAATGTCAGTCTAATAAAAAAGGCTTTATATACTGGAAATATACGGCATAGTGTTCTCATTTGCCATGAAAAAAGTCACAGTCCAAGATGTGCAAAAGCAGAATCTGAGGAGATAAGTTGTCCTGATTTGGTCTGGTAACCATCCTCCTTTTTTATTTCTGCAAAAGCCATGGTATGCAATTCGCTGAAACGTGATTAGTCGAATGGACGATACCATGGCAAATTTTACTGATTATCGGCAAAAAAAATAAAAAAATAAAAAGGGCCCGGCTTTGTCTGGGGCTGTGTGGGATATGACATTTACTTTGACTAAACAGTACGACAAAGTGTTAAGTACACCATAACAAATCAAACACGACAAAATGTACCACTTCTTTTGCAGAGATATATCTTATACAACAGTGATGACCAAAATAGTGTCTAAAAACAGTATCTTAAAACAAACGTGGTGTTTTGGCAGAAAACGGCAACACATGAGCATGAAGCGATTTGACTAGCATCACTGCTATGAGGTAGCAGTGTGGAGACACGACTAGCGCTCAAAATAACTGGCAAGAGGTCACCGGTTCAAATCCCAGGTAGGTTGTGAAAAGGGGCTCTTGTACCACTGAAGTGACTCAGACCAATATCTAATCCATCACTTTGACAGCAGGATCCATCTTCATTTAAACAGCCCCATCCCAGCCACAAACAATATGGATTATGCCATATTTCATGTTCATCCAAAAGCATAATACAAAAGGAAGATGGAAATGTGTCCATTGAACTACAGTACAGTGCAAATGCACAGTAAATCTCCACTGCAATGTTTCAAATCCTGACAAAACTGGTCTCGTTTCATTTTAAATATATTGATTCCCCTTGATTTACTGTAACAAAGTTTCCCACAATAACTTCTCACAATTACTTCTTGGCAACCCAAATTTTAAAGTGCTTGCTATACAAAAACAAAAAACAACATTTCACAGAGAAGGGCACAGTTGTTGAATATTTTTGGAGACAAACTGGTCCTTTGTGTCCGCTCTACAACTCTCCTTCTTTCCAATTTCTGCCCTTCTAGAACCTTCTTGCCCCTCTCAGTGACTCCTCCCCCAGCGCCCCACCCAACACCCACACCTTCCACAGCTCTGATTCCCCACGACAGGGTTTCCACCTTTCCCCCCTCCATCTTAATCCTCTCGATGTGTTCCGCCCCCTCCACCCGAGCCTTCAGCGGATGAAGCGGCCCGTGTCGTCCCTCTCTCCCGCCTCTTTCTCCTGCCCTGCTCCCTCTGTCCCAGTCTGGCCCTTCCGCTGCTCTAGGGTTCGGTGCGTGCCTCTGGACCGAGCGCCGTGCCCGCGGCCCGCCCCCTCGCACGGCCGCATCCTCTGCTCCCTCCCCGCCGAGCCACAGGTCAGGTCCAGGCCCGAGATGGCGGGGTCCAGCCCCAGCTTGGCTGGCGCTTTGCTGCCAGTTCTGAGGTCCACGCTAGACACGGGAGGCGAGCCGGGGCCAGTGAAAGCGGAAGAGGCCGCCTCCAGGCCGGGGCTGCAGTCCGTTTTGGGGTTGGGGCCGGGGCCAACGCACACGTTGGAGTAGATGGACGCGGGGGAACTGACGTTAGAGTTAGCGCCGGGCCCGAGGCTGGCGTCCGAGCCGGGGCCCAGGCTGGAAATGGTTGTGGGGGTGGCGCCGGGGCTCAGGCCCATGGTGATGCTGACCTTGGGGATAGCCCCGTGAACAGTCCGGTGGTGGAAGCGGATCCCGGAGTGGCTGGAGAAGGCCTTGCCGCAGTGGCCGCAGACGAAGGGCCGCTCCCCGGTGTGGATGCGCGTGTGGATCTTGAGCGCCCCCGACTGGGTGAAGCACTTGCCACACTGGGGGCAGGGGTAGGGCTTCTCGCCCGTGTGCGTGCGCTCGTGGGCCCGCAGGCCGGCCAGGTTGGAGAAGCCCCGGCCGCAGTAGGTGCAGGTGTAGGGCCTCTCGCCGGTGTGGATGCGCTGGTGCACCCGCAGCGCCCCCGACTGGCTGAAGCTCTTACCGCAGTCGGCGCAAGAGTAGGGCCTGGCGCCCGTGTGCACGTTGAGGTGGATGCGCAGGTTGCTGTGGGAGTTGAAGGCGCGGCCGCACTCGGTGCACAGGAAGCCGCAGGGCTTGGAGGCGTGCTGGGACCGCTGGTGCTGCAGGAGCAAGGCGGGCCGCGGGAAGGAGGCGGCGCAGTGCATGCACAGGTGCTGCGAGATGCCCTCCTGCTGCCCGTGGCTCTGCTGGTGCCTCAGGAGCTGGGCGCAGGTCTGGAAGGTGCGGTGGCAGGAGAAGCAGGGGAAGGGGCCGGGCGACTGCGCCAGCTGGAGGGCGGAGTCGGCGAGGGAGCTCTGGCTTTGGCAGAGGAACTGGGCGCACGTTTGGAAGCAGAGGCACGGCAGGGCCGGAGCCTGCGGGGGGCTGCCCTGGGTGGGGTCCTGGCTCTGCTGTTTGGGAAGCTGCTGGCTGGGTTCTGGCACGAAGGGGCAGTCCGGGTCATGGGTGGACCCCTCCAGAGACATCCCCAGCCCCAGGCCCAGACCCGAGTGGACGGGGCCAGCGCCGGAGTCCTTGGGCAAACAGTTCCGATCGGACTTGGGCACTTTTGTCCGGGAAGAGGGCGTCTCCCTGGGCTTTAGGGACAGAAAAGAAGAGAAGGAGGAGGGCAGGGGGAAGCCAGGGCAGCTACGGGCATGCTGCTGGTCTACAGGATGGGGAGGCAGGAGCATGATGGGAGAGAACGAGAGAAGTGTAGTTAGTTTCAAATGGTACAGCAGACGTAAACGAAGAACTACACATACATATACAGGTACATGCTAACACTGTTCCCCCCCCGCTCTCCCTGTCCCTTCCTCACTCTGCTGGCCACAGCTGCAGCCGCGCCCCTCCTCCCTGCTCTGCTCCCTCTGGTCGGGGCGGGGCTGCAGGCTGTAGCTGGTCGGCGGCTTTCCGTGGAGGTGCCTGGCCTGCGCTTTCAGCCCTGCGGCTTTGTGCCCCGGAGCCTCCCTGGTGGCGCGGAGCGCCTCCTGCTGGGCACAGTCCTTCACTGCCTGGCTGGCCATTAGCTCAGCAAACTGCTGCATCTCCTACCCGAGCTGCCACATTGGGGGCTGGGTGTAGATCGGGGGCGGACAGCAAGCGCTGGAGGGAAGGAATGGAGTAGAGAGAGGACAGTAACATCAGAAAAGTAAGAGGAGCAGATTGGGACGGGATATTAGGAAAATGACAGAATGAGCTATTTGATTGTGGCAGTCTTGTGCAGCATTTCAATCAAGCCGGTGAGATCACAGTCGACTATCTTAATACTGGAAACTTATCATATATGATTTGTAGTCAAATGTGTCTTGTATTGGGTGTTAACAGAAACATTGCAAAAACAATGATGTAGGTGAACAGCTAAGTGTGTATTTACATGTTTCTTAGACGCAACTGGGTATAGAACTACATCTGACGCAGATATATGACATATGAAGCAAGCAACCATCAATGACCTTTTTGGGGGGCCAGTCGCTTCAAACTAGTATTAATAAAAAAACATTACAACTCAAAAGGCTGCTCTAAGCTGCTCGGTTGTAATCTATCCACAGATAGGCTACTTAACCAGATTTAAAAACGTTGTTTGTAGCTATTATGACCTCTATCGTTTATGGCACAGATACGTTGTCCGTACTTACGGTTAAACGCAATCTATCTTTGTCCATTTGTAATGAACACACGTGCGGTTTCCTTCGCCGAGTTAAACTGTATTCCTTTGTGTTTGTGTTTCCCCGCAAAAAAAAAAAGAACCAAAAACACATTAAATATGAAAGCTGCCTGCACAAAGACTGAGATACCGGGCAATTACAAATCGTCTATTTTTATCATCTTAGAAAAATATCTTCCTCCCCTCTGAAACCAAAATGTTTATTTCCTTATTTTAGCTAGCTAGCTAGCTAGCGAATTAAAATTAAAAATGTTTTGGCATAACACGCTTATAGCATATTGAAATAACTGTTAGCGATTTAATCTTCATTCCCGCCCCTAAATTTTACCACGATAGTGTGACAATTTATTTCCGGGCCTCTTGTTGTCATGTGACTATCGAGGTCTCACTGCCTGCGTCTCCATCCTGCAGCCCCTCGGAAAAGCGTTGTGTACAGAGCTTCATATACCCACAGAAACAACAAAGCATACTTATAAATTACGGCAGTGAGGTAATCCTGCACTTTTATATGGAAAAATAAACCAATTAGTAATTAGTTAATAATAAAGTCATAAATAATGGAGTGGTTACATTACTGAATTATGGTCCTATTTTGAGATGTGTGATACATTCTAAATGTATCCATACAGATTGTATGAAATGGTCATGCATTTTTACAATGTAGGACAATTTGTACGATAGGCTGGCATTGTAAGTAATATGCAGAATGTGCTGGCATAATACAATTGTAATGCTTTTGTTATCAGAACTGGTTGAATTCAACTGCATAAATGGAAATGCATAAAATGTAGGCTCTGTAACTCATTTGAGGTGAACTACAGTGCATGCTGTAATTACAATGCATCCAAATATTTTTTTATTGTACACAAACATAATTCTTGTGGTCCAACCCTTGGTCTTAATATGCGTTTACTGGTACGAGTTACACATGGTATGCTGGACTAGGAACTGCTAAGGTTAGCTTGAAGCTGTAGGATGACCAGATTCTACACCTGCCATATACACAGATCAACGTGTCCAAGGACAACACTGGCAATAGAATTTCTGTACTGTAATATTGCACCGTTACCAACTGAATCTGGTGAGTCCACATAACTGTTCTGTAGGTGGGCCTATGGAATCTGTTCTGACCAGGATTTACCATGGCTGCTTCCAATTTGGTCTGTCCTACAACCGATGCTTATCCCACAAGGTTCCACTTCACCAGCTAGGTCTGAATCAAAGGTGGACAGGGCTACAGATACTGTACTTAGTAACCCGGTATGCACTGAATCAAAGGTGGACAGGGCTACAGATACTGTACTTAGTAACCCGGTATGCACTGAATCAAAGGTGGACAGGGCTACAGATACTGTACTTAGTAACCCGGTATGCACTGAATCAAAGGTGGACAGGGCTACAGATACTGTACTTAGTAACCCGGTATGCACTGAATCAAAGGTGGACAGGGCTACAGATACTGTACTTAGTAACCCGGTATGCACTGAATCAAAGGTGGACAGGGCTACAGATACTGTACTTAGTAACCTGGTATGCACTGAATCAAAGGTGGACAGGGCAACAGATACTGTACTTAGTAACCTGGTCTGGGCACATAGCATCTCTAACAAAAAAAACAAGATCATTTTTTTCGTAAGCAAATTCTTTTATTCTGTAGCAGTCCATTAATCACAAACTTATTTCTCTAATGACATGCTGGGAGTGTCCAACAACACACATACAGTCGAGTGCGTAACAGTAAGAATAATAAAAACCAAAATAAAATGATTAAAAAATAAGTAAGAACACTTCAAATTATTTGACAAGAGTTTTGATATCTTTTTCCCCCGTTGTGCCAAACCAAAAAAAAACACAAAAAAAACCTGATGGACAGAAATGTGAGTGTGGCTTCATAAACATGGTAACCACGGGAGCAAGCATATGCTGTCAACATTAATGATTATATATACGTCTTCCCCTCTTCTGCTCGCTTCAGACAACTGCCCAGAGCAGTAGCCATAAGACCAACTGAGCACCCACCTCCAGTCGCTGTTGGATCAGAGCTCCAGCTCCATACCGGTCCCCTGCTCAAGGTTTCTTCCCACTACCAGCCAGGGAGTTTTTCCTGGCCACTGTCGCCCTATGCGTGCTCTTGGAGGGGCTTTAAGCCCGGATCTCCGTTAACGCTGCTTTGTAACAATAAAATAGAATTTTATTGAATTGGAACAGAAACAATGCCATGATCTGTTCAAATCGGTCTGGCTCCAGTAACACAGTGGTTCAATCCATTTTGACATTCAAAACCCCAAAATTACCCATCACTAACAAATGGTGACTACTATTTCCATGCGCTAAACTCTCCAGGAAAACATTATAAAAGATGGGTGGGGAACTTGGAATAGGAATTGAAGAGGGGCTACATTTAAAATATGGTGCTTGGACAGATCATCCCTTCAGATCATCTCGTGCAGTTCCCACATCTGCCCAGTAGGTGGCAGTGTTCGTCTCAATACAAACTCACCACCGAAGAGACGGGTATATGGAAGATTAAACGATAAGTACTGAAGAGGATCTTCTACAGATATTCTGCTGACTGTATTTCTAAAAAGTGTCATTCATTAACCATGAGAGAAATAGCCCTTTTTAACTACACCCATTTTTACCATAATAGGACAACATTTTAGATAGTTATCTACTGTATTCATTAGAGAAATATTTACCCAAAAACAACTTTCAAGACTTTATAGGACGACCCCCCACATAAGTACAATGAAATAAAACTCACCAACCAATAAAAACAGCTAAAACCACATAAGTAGAAACTGAAAAGCACTGACTGATGTGTGATCCACTGACTGAAGCAAGAAAAGATTCTCAGATGCAAAATCCCCCCTTCTCAAAAACAATGGAATTTCTATTTAAGTCTGTCCCAATGTTTTCAACTTTTAGAGAACTTCCAAAGCGCTACACAGTTTTTTTTTCAAATACTCTTTGAAGTGCTATAGCACCATATTTAATATAGTTAAAACACATACAGGCCTTTTTCTGTTTTACAACCACGCAAGAATGAAATATTCTACATACAGGTTGCAGCAAACATGTCCCTCCAAACGGCAACATCCAGTCTACTCTTCTAAAAGTAGTATATTAACAACACACAAACATATTAATATTGAAATGTTCTCTTAAAATATCTGTACTCAGGGGGTGTTAAAAACACAACCTATTTTGGCTCCAGTATTTTTTCATAGGAATATAAATCTGTAAAAATGTAACAGAATCAATTTCCTAATAATCGGTTAGTCAAATGGGAAATTAAAAAAAAAATACAAATCACATTCACTTGCAGGTTTGTATCACGCCATATGGTAGAACAGTGTTGCACACGTGCAAATGGGGATGTTACCATGGTGATTTCCATAGGTCTTTGCACCTGTGACAGCGCCAGAAAGAGACAGGAAATGCCCTACTTACGGCTCACGCAAAAGTCCACCACTAACTCAGAGTAGAGGGGACCCCACACGGCTGCTTTCAGCAGATATTCTCCCTGAGTCTAAATTTCATTTCTCAAATAGAAAAAAACATTCTTGTGTTGTTGACACCAAGTTGGGGCACAGGCATTCTTTACAACAAACGGAGGATGAACAAGATATCGAATAGCTCCTAATTTTATCACAGGCTTGATCACTGAGTCACCTAAAGTGGCCCGGACACAGTGCAGCCCATTTTCCGGCTAAAGAAATAAATCACGTCTATTCGGCTCTTCTCGGGAGCCAAAATCATTTGTTGCATTTTTAATAACTCCCAGGACATAAATATAAATGGATTATCATATGAAAACCCATCTGTGGGCAGTGAAATATCGAGATTGAAGATGAAAGACCCAAAAACCCAAATTCCACTCGAGAATATCCTAGCATCATAAAAATGCTGCTTTCAATAGATCAATTCCTCTCAAACGACCAACGCATCAATTTCACGTTAAATTCCGACGTATAAAGCTCCCCGAAAAAGCCAGAGATCAGTCTTAGTCTCACGTCCTAAAAGCGACTATTGAAACACTTCAAAATCCCAGCTGCCACATTTGTATTGAAATACAAATATATATTTATATTTAAAAATTCTGGCCCGATTTTCCTTTTCTTGGTTCTATTCTTTCTTTGCTTGGAACCGGGATACGGTCATAAGCCGACCCCTTTACTACATCAAGCCCAATCCTCCATGGACTTTATCCCCCTTCTCCAAATTATCTATGGCCCCCATCCTCCGGTTCCTCTGCGCCGGTGTGGGTCTGCTGGTGCGCCCTGAGACTGTTCTCTCTGCCGAAGCTCTTCCCGCAGGTGGGGCAGGTGTTGCGGCCGGCGCTGTGCGCGCGGGCGGTGTGGGCCTCCAGCTGCTCCGGCCGGGAGAAGCTCTCCTCGCAATCCTTGCAGGCGTGAGGCTTGCGCGGCGTTGGCGGCTGACCGTGCTTCTCGTTCTTGTGGGCTCTGAGCTGGGAGACGGTGGGGAAGGAGGCCTCGCATTCCAGACACAGGTGCTGGCAGGGCTGGGGCGCCACGCCCGTCTCCGCCTGCCCCTCCGCTTCGGCCGGGTCCTGGGGGAGGTCGGCTCTCTGGGTCGATTTGGGAGGGCGCCCCCTTCGGCCCTTTGCTCCGCCCGCCGTTCCCCCGGCGGCCCTCTCCGCCTGGTTCCCTAAGCTCTCTCTCTTCTCTCCGTTGGCGGGCTCCACCTCCCTGGGCGGGCGTCTCCGTCTCTTGGCCGGGGCGCTGCCGTTGCAGTACTGGTCCCCGGCGTGGTTCTCCTGGTGCTGCAGGAGCTCCTCCTCCGCCTCGAAGCCCTTGCCGCACTTCCCGCAGCGGTGGGTCTTGCTTTCGTCGTGCGCGTGGCCGAGGAGAGGCGTGGGGTGGCGCGTGGCCCGGTGGGCGCGCAGCAGGTACATGCCCCTGAAGGTGTCGCCGCAGTCCCAGCACGTGCACTGCCTCTCGGGGCAGATGTACCGCCGGTGGGACGTCACCTGGGGGAGCGCGTGCGAGAAAAAGATGAGCACAGAGCAAGAGAGATTTCACTGAGCATTAGGGCTACTACGGGGAGAAAGGGTCCCTCTGTGTACGGTACAGTGAGCGGGTGGGAGTAAGGCGGCTAAGCTAAGCTAGCATTCCCTCTATTCTGTAAAGAAAAGCCTGCCTACCTCAGGGGACTGGCTGCACGGGGACTGTATGGCATTAGGGAATATACTGATGCATCTGAACTTGCACCAGAACTACTCTGGTTGTACCGTACCCCACCAGATAGCTACGGCGGCTACATCTGTAGAGCCCTTTAGCAGCTATCAGTGAAACACATAATGTCCCCAACATAACATTAGCCACGTCCTCCAAATATTAATTCACTGTTTGGCTCCGCTATCAGAATTACTTTAGAGCCCATATGCCCTCATATGTCCTTCATTCAGGGAGAATGGACTCTTTTTTTGGCAGAGAGGTACAAAGACGCATCTCTCGCTCGCTCGCTTGTTCTCGCTCTCTCTCTCCCTCTCTTTTGCTCGTTCTCTCTCTCTATCTCTATCTCTCTCTCTCCGTCTACCCCTCCCTCCCTCCCTGAAATCACCATCCCTGCCTCAAACCCTCCTTCACCTCAGAGAAAGTGCGGAAGCTCTCCTGGCAGTGAGTGCACTTGAAGGGCTTGTCCTCCTTGCTGTGGGTGGCCTGGTGGTCAGTCAGCTCCACTGAGGACAGGAATGTGCATTCGCAGACGTAGCAGGAGAAGAGTGTGTCGCTCTGCTGAGAAAAGCAACGCAGGCATCAGAGAAAGAGATTCCCCCTTATGCAGCGGTTCCCAAACTCGGTCCTGGGGGACCCCTGTGTATGCTGGTTTTCGTTCCAACCACAATTGCAATTCCAGAATTTTAACAAGCTGTTAATTAAGCGCTTTTCGTGTTTAGAGGGATCGTTTTCCCTCATGCCAGAAACAACTATGCATGCCAAGAAGAATAAAAGTCCCATGTTCACATTGTGCTTACTGGCACCACTGCCCTAATGGGTAGAGTTTGGGAATCAATGGCAAGAGGCCCCTGTCCCACATTGCATGGCTATAACAACAAACAGCAATGTTATATGTTCTGACAGAAATCAAGAGTGAAATACAAAACCTGATCAAGACGCACAGGTACTGCTGCTGTACCTGAAACACTGGTGCCATATGCTGTATAATTTAAACAGAGCCATGGCCCGCATTGCATTTAGCAGTGCTATCGCCCGCATCGTGTGCTGCTATAACTTGCATTGTGTGCTATAACCTGCACTGCGTGGAGCAGTGCTGTACCATTGTGTGCTATAACCTGCATTGTATGCTATAACCTGCATTGTGTGCTATAACCCGCATTGTGTGCTATAACCTGCATTGTGTGCTATAACCCGCATTGTGTGCTATAACCTGCATTGTGTGCTATAACCTGCACTGCATGGAGCAGTGCTGTACCATTGTGTGCTATAACCTGCATTGTGCGCTATAACCTGCATTATGTGCTATAACCTGCACTGCGTGGAGCAGTGCTGTACCATTGTGTGCTATAACCTGCACTGCGTGGAGCAGTGCTGTACCATTGTGTGCTATAACCTGCATTGTGTGCTATAACCTGCATTGTGTGCTATAACCTGCACTGCGTGGAGCAGTGCTGTACCATTGTGTGCTATAACCTGCATTGTGTGCTATAACCTGCACTGCGTGGAGCAGTGCTATACCATTGTGTGCTATAACCTGCATTGTGTGCTATAACCTGCACTGCGTGGAGCAGTGCTGTACCATTGTGTGCTATAACCTGCACTGTGTGGAGCAGTGCTGTACCATTGAGTGCTATAACCTGCATTGTGTGGAGCAGTGCTGTACCATTGAGTGCTATAACCTGCATTGTGTGGAGCAGTGCTGTACCATTGTGTGCTATAACCTGCATTGTGTGGAGCAGTGCTGTACCATTGTGTGCTATAACCTGCATTGTGTGGAGCAGTGCTGTACCATTGTGTGCTATAACCTGCATTGTGTGGAGCAGTGCTGTACCATTGTGTGCTATAACCTGCATTGTGTGGAGCAGTGCTGTACCATTGTGTGCTATAACCTGCATTGTGTGGAGCAGTGCTGTACCATTGTGTGCTATAACCTGCATTGTGTGGAGCAGTGCTGTACCATTGTGTGCTATAACCTGCATTGTGTGGAGCAGTGCTGTACCATTGTGTGCTATAACCTGCATTGTGTGGAGCAGTGCTGTACCATTGTGTGCTATAACCTGCATTGTGTGGAGCAGTGCTGTACCATTGTGTGCTATAACCTGCATTGTGTGGAGCAGTGCTGTACCATTGTGTGCTATAACCTGCATTGTGTGGAGCAGTGCTGTACCATTGTGTGCTATAACCTGCATTGTGTGGAGCAGTGCTGTACCATTGTGTGCTATAACCTGCATTGTGTGGAGCAGTGCTGTACCATTGTGTGCTATAACCTGCATTGTGTGGAGCAGTGCTGTACCATTGTGTGCTATAACCTGCATTGTGTGGAGCAGTGCTGTACCATTGTGTGCTATAACCTGCATTGTGTGGAGCAGTGCTGTACCTGTTGCAGCTGCTGCTTGTACTCCTCACGGTGGCTCTTCTTCATGTGTCTCTCCTTGGCCTTGGAGTTGCAGAAGGTGATAAAGCACTGGTAACACTGCAGGTTATCATGCTGGTCTGCAGAAGGCGATAAAGCACTGGTAACACTGCAGGTTATCATGCTGGTCTGCAGAAGGTGATAAAGCACTGGTAACACTGCAGGTTATCATGCTGGACTGCAGAAGGCGATAAAGCACTGGTAACACTGCAGGTTATCATGCTGGTCTGCAGAAGGTGATAAAAGCACTGGTAACACTGCAGGTTATCATGCTGGTCTACAGAAGGTGATAAAGCACTGGTAACACTGCAGGTTATCATGCTGGTCTGCAGAAGGTGATAAAAGCACTGGTAACACTGCAGGTTATCATGCTGGACTGCAGAAGGTGATAAAGCACTGGTAACACTGCAGGTTATCATGCTGGTCTGTAGAAGGTGATAAAGCACTGGTAACACTGCAGGTTATCATGCTGGTCTGCAGAAGGTGATAAAGCACTGGTAACACTGCAGGTTATCATGCTGGTCTGCAGAAGGCGATAAAGCACTGGTAACACTGCAGGTTATCATGCTGGTCTGCAGAAGGTGATAAAGCACTGGTAACACTGCAGGTTATCATGCTGGACTGCAGAAGGCGATAAAGCACTGGTAACACTGCAGGTTATCATGCTGGTCTGCAGAAGGTGATAAAAGCACTGGTAACACTGCAGGTTATCATGCTGGTCTACAGAAGGTGATAAAGCACTGGTAACACTGCAGGTTATCATGCTGGTCTGCAGAAGGTGATAAAAGCACTGGTAACACTGCAGGTTATCATGCTGGACTGCAGAAGGTGATAAAGCACTGGTAACACTGCAGGTTATCATGCTGGTCTGTAGAAGGTGATAAAGCACTGGTAACACTGCAGGTTATCATGCTGGTCTGCAGAAGGTGATAAAGCACTGGTAACACTGCAGGTTATCATGCAGGTCTGCAGAAGGTGATAAAGCACTGGTAACACTGCAGGTTATCATGCAGGTCTGCAGAAGGTGATAAAGCACTGGTAACACTGCAGGTTATCATGCTGGTCTGCAGAAGGTGATAAAGCACTGGTAACACTGCAGGTTATCATGCTGGTCTGCAGAAGGTGATAAAGCACTGGTAACACTGCAGGTTATCATGCTGGTATGCAGAAGGTGATAAAGCACTGGTAACACTGCAGGTTATCATGCTGGTCTGCAGAAGGTGATAAAGCACTGGTAACACTGCAGGTTATCATGCTGGTCTGCAGAAGGTGATAAAGCACTGGTAACACTGCAGGTTATCATGCTGGTCTGCAGAAGGTGATAAAGCACTGGTAACACTGCAGGTTATCATGCTGGTCTGCAGAAGGTGATAAAGCACTGGTAACACTGCAGGTTATCATGCTGGTCTGCAGAAGGTGATAAAGCACTGGTAACACTGCAGGTTATCATACTGGTCTGCAGAAGGTGATAAAGCACTGGTAACACTGCAGGTTATCATACTGGTCTGCAGAAGGTGATAAAGCACTGGTAACACTGCAGGTTATCATGCTGGTCTGCAGAAGGTGATAAAGCACTGGTAACACTGCAGGTTATCATGCTGGTCTGCAGAAGGTGATAAAGGACTGGTAACACTGCAGGTTATCATGCTGGTCTGCAGAAGGTGATAAAGCACTGGTAACACTGCAGGTTATCATGCTGGTCTGCAGAAGGCGATAAAGCACTGGTAACACTGCAGGTTATCATGCTGGTCTGCAGAAGGTGATAAAGCACTGGTAACACTGCAGGTTATCATACTGGTCTGCAGAAGGTGATAAAGCACTGGTAACACTGCAGGTTATCATGCTGGTCTGCAGAAGGTGATAAAGCACTGGTAACACTGCAGGTTATCATGCTGGTCTGCAGAAGGTGATAAAGCACTGCAGGTTATCATGCTGGTCTGCAGAAGGTGATAAAGCACTGGTAACACTGCAGGTTATCATGCTGGTCTGCAGAAGGTGATAAAGCACTGGTAACACTGCAGGTTATCATGCTGGTCTGCAGAAGGTGATAAAGCACTGGTAACACTGCAGGTTAAGTGTGACAGACAAGAAATGAGGGGTGGAGGACAGTAAAAATTCTAGTTAAAGCAGGACCGCGCACAGGAAACGATGCGGAGTATCTATGGTCACTGCAGTGAGAAGTGAGAGAAAACGTATCTATACAGTGGTATACAGTACGGCTATAAGGGTTTAAACATGTTTGGTGATTAACTCCCAACACCACTCCATAATGTCAGAACAATTCTTTTTGCTATTCACTTGGACCGTACTAAAATGCATTCCTACAACACGGTCTTCATTAGCATTTGAATTGCTTGTAAAAATACATATTAAATAACTTAATTAAGTGGCACATTATGAATTTAGCTACTGCGGCTGCTGCCTGATTAATATGCAGTATTAAAATGTTTGCAAAAGCACTTCTTCACTAGGCTTTTTGAATTGAGAACCAATAATTGTAAAATCTGGCAGGGTTCAACTGTACTAAATGCCTGTGTGTGTGTATTACAACGTTCAGGCCCAATTCATACATTCTTTCAAACTGAAATAAGGACAGTATTAAAACAAGCATTACAATACACATCCTAACATTAAATAATAACACATGCAGCATCACTCACAGGTCGGTATAAGCAACGGCGCCGGGGGTTCCCTGACGACAACCTTATACGTATCTTCAGTGTCGTCCGGGGCCAGGTCCACGGTGGTCTCAATCCCTTCCCCAACCACCACCTGCTCCACCTCCATCATATCCAGTTCCATTGACATGGTGAGCGTGCCACTGCGCCTTTACAAACGCTTAGACAGCACTGCAGTCCCAGATGGAGAAGGAATGTAAATTAACGCCATTTTAACGGACATGACTAACAAATCTATCCAATTTGCAAGGCAATGTAGTGCAGATTTTAAAAGTATAGCCAGGCCAGTGCGAAGGTTAGTAATACAAAAAAACATTATTGTACAAGGTCGTTAAATTAAAATGGCTCATGCTAATAGTAAACAATACGTGTGAATTTTAACTCGCAAACCAGAGAGTAAAGTAACTTGAATATGCCTCACTTTTTAAACCATTCCAGAATGCTGTGGCAATCGACTATGCACCATGCAGTTCCAATCAAACACAGCCCCAGGCCCCAAACTCAATGTAGGCCTAGCCAGCGAGCCATCTGTATCTACAGTCGCTAATAGCCGCAAGCATGTCACTTGCTACGTAAATGAGCATCAAATGCTGCGTAAGCGCAGTGCCGTTTAAAAATATACACATTACTCGAGATAAATGTACGTATAAAGTAAAAAATATACTACAGAAAGCACTGTTATAAGTTTGCATTGAAGTTCAGCTGGTGTAGTTACCTTGTAGCTTGCTAGTCAGATGAAGCAAACGGTGGGTTTGACAAAAGGAGAATTCGCAAGCTAACGTTAAATGCTAAATGAGGCCACATTTTGACATTCGAAATAGAAAACGACTGTGCCACGTTATCGTGCTGTTGTATATCGTGATTGCATAACCACGTTTCCAATAACAATGTAAATTGCTGCAATTGAACTATATGAAAACACGGAAATACGGGAAGGAAATGCAGCCCTACCTTTCAGCGCATCCGACAGAGCGAAGTTCTTACTACCCGCGTCACGTGACGAGGACGACATTATCCTTCCTTGTCAAGCGCAGATGTGCAAAATGTGTATTTTAAATCTATGGGCTTTCATTATTTGGCTGAAATATTAGAATTTCTGCACGCCCTTTGGACTTGTGAATTAAGTCTGTGGAAGCTTTTGTTTTAAACACACACACACACACACACACACACACACACACACCTGCGCTGAGACTGTGCCAGCAATGCAGATGCTCACTTTCTGCACTACTTCAAAGGAAAACAAGTAGTGCAAAGTAAAGCTAAATTGGTGTTAGCATTTTGAGCTTCTCATGAGGAATTGTTTTTTGACAAACCATTTTTCTTGTTGGAAGACGGTAATGTTTTGGAATCCAGACACACGCCCATCCAGCCTGCCCAAGTGTAGCGGCAGATGGGAGAAAATTACACAACTTTAGAAACGCATTGGCATTATCTGCAAGACCTTTCTCATTACTTTTTGTGCAATCAAATCTGGACCTTTCTACTCCAAAAGTGTTAACTAAACCCAATGGGATACCAAAAACATATTTATTTTAGAAGATATGAATACTACTTTACTTTACACTACTTGAATGTCTTTACTTGAAGTAGCAATGCTAAATGCTCGATAAAAAAATTATATATAAAACATATGGCACTTCTGATGATACTGAATTTTTTTATTCATCTACAGATGTCTTAACTTGTTTTACAAAACTGCAAAAAAATTGAAACAGCAAAAATACCATAAAAGTGACATTTGGAAAAACAAATCAGAACGTTATATATTCAACAACAAATTTTTCTCTAATATGTATTCTTCTCTTCTAAACACATTTTAAAAACATTAACTATGTATGTACGTATACTGCAGTCACATTTAAAACATGCTTTTCTTGAAATAATGACATTCATATTTGCTTAACAATGGCTGAGACTTTTGTTCCAAAGCTTTTGTTTTTTTAACCATGACCTATACTTGACCTTACAAGATTTACAGACACTCTTTTTAAACATCTAATATTAGTTGTACTAAGGATTTGGCATTTAACAGAATTTCTTTTTTTAATATATAAATCTATACACGTAGTTTTTCAAAAAGGCATCCAAGAAATACATTTTTATAACATAAAAACACTGAAATATATATTCACATCCTTGACAAAGATGAACAAAAAACTGTATAACATTAAGTATGCAAGTACTGAGGTATATTTTATTACTCCACATTCATGAATCTGAAGGGAAAAACATTTATGAGACTAATGGAAAATAAAAATCTGGTATCCAAAACACAAAATTCTTCCAACATTTTTCTGGGAATAACAACCCAATAATTTGTATTCCCCATTAAGAGGATTGTATGCTCACAATATTCTATTTGATAAGAAAATGCATTTAAATGAGAACTAGTTTTTTCAAAAATCCTATAAAAACAAAGAGATTATTTAAATGACAGCAGATAGTCCACCCTCCAATACTTTCTGCCCACTGCAGGTTGAGAGCCCCCCGAGTAACCAATGATACAAATACTGTCAGAAGATGAGTAAATACCAATACAAATGAATTAAATTTGAATTTTATCTAAAGGAATTTGGAAACATGTGCTAAAGCTAAATTAACACAAATGCTTTGTAGTCTATAAACATACTCACATGTATATGTGCACTCAAACACGTATATTACCCTGCGATGTGAAAAAACCCATCACAGAAGAACTAATTTACCTTAAGACATAAATGTATTTCACAAAACTGGCAAAAGACCAGTCACATTCACAGAGGTATTCTTTGTGTTCATTATCTACGTTCCCCTTCATGGCTATACAGTATATAAAAAACAATGCTGGAATGTACAGGACTGGCACACTGTCTCAATTTAATAGCTAAAAAATAATCTATTCTAAACAAAATGAAGGTTGTCGTTTTGCATGTTCTTGTTCTTTATAAACCCTTACAACTCTCCTCTGGCATGTTGTATATAATGTTCATACAATTCCGAAACGGCACCAAATTCCGTCCCACACTCTGCACATCCCAAGCTCTCCTGCATCTCCTCTTTGTTCTTAAGTTTGACATAGGATAAAGGAACTCTGGAGAAATCGCCCCTTGAATCCCCATCGCTTTCAAACAGAATTTTGTAAATCTGAGCATTTGGAGAAGCCTGAGCCCAGGAAGTGTGCAGGGGCAGTCTATTGGTGGACAGCTGAAGGGGATTCCTCATGTGTGGCTGAGGTGGCCGTTTCAGGGGTTGAGGTGTTGAAAATGAGACAGAAGTAGAATGTGATGAGGACTGAGCTGGGCCTGCCTCAGGAGGCGCAGAATAGGGGTGGTCAAATTGGACGTGCTCCTTGTGCACAGAAGGCTTGTAGGAATGGGAAGAGTTAAAACTGGCAATGGGTTTAGTGTTACTTGTGTTCATTTGGGAGGGTTTACGGTAACAGAGCACATTGGTGACGGATGGAAGGACTGGGGGAGGAAATGAGGTAGATGGGGTGGGGTAAACATAGAGGTCGTCAGGGTGTGGATAGGCATACAAGCTCTCGTGCTGATCAGGGGTAACCACTGGTGAGGAGGATAGCACAGGTGTGGGTGAGGGTGTGGACCGTGGTTGTTGTTGGTGTACTGGTGCAAGTGAACCTGCCACAATGTCTCTATCTTCTTGGGGATTCCCGTCTCCAGTGGAGTGGCAGAGTTGATGAACGACAAGCAAGTCCAAAGTTCTGAAGTTGGCATCGCATTCCCCACATCTGTGGAGTGAAACGGCTTCAGCGGGCATATCAGGTAGTGGGCGGCTAGGCGAGTTAGTAGTGAGCTGCTGTGGTAGAACACCCGAGCGGAGAAAGGAACGGTTGCCAAGAGAGCGTCTGCGTGGGTGGGCACCTTTGTGTAGGAGATTGTGCCGTTTCAAGTTTCTGAGATGAACAAAACACTTTCCACAAGTATGGCACTTCTGGGTTTTGCAGGCCCTGTGCTCCACTCTCTGATGGTCCATCAAACCTTCTTTGTCAGCAAAGGCAACGGGACAAAGAGGACAGGCGTAAGGATTGTGCTTTGCATGCTCTAGCATGTGCTCCTTGTACAGTCCATGAAAGTAAAAGTGCTTATTGCACTGAGGGCAACAGAAGCCACCTGGTTTTTGCCAGTGCACTCGCCGGTGCAGCCAGTACTTGTTCCAGGTTTCCAAAACCTTGCCACAGCGCCCGCATGTATAACTGTATCGCGGGGTAGAGGTCAGCATGTGGGCTTGAATCCTTTTAGGGCTTTTAAATAGTTCACAACATGGCTCATTGGACCTGCTAGTGGTGGTACTAACTAACATGGAGTCAGTGGATAAGGACTGATGTATGCCCAGCAGCTCTGGAGAATCGCTGCTGTTCTGTGTTTGAGTAACTGAACCCTGCAAAGTGTTTGCAGACTGAGTAATCAGGAGGTTTTTACACTTTGACTGTTGATTGTTTAGGGGTAGTTTTTGCAGATGGTTTGGGGACTGAGCAGGCTGATTATGCTGAAGTTGAGATGCATCATAAGCTTGAGACAGAGATGTTTTTTGTGACTCCATGGCATTTAATCTGCTGCATATTTGCCGGTGGGTATTGTGATCAGAGCTCTTGTTGAACCGCTGCCCACATGCATCACAAACAGAAGTCTGAACATCAGAGTGTGTCAGCAGGTGTAGGTTGTACTCAGACTGGGCATCATAGCTCTTGCTGCAGATCTGACATTCATAGGACACTGTAAGGTTTACTGGCCCCTCTAGACTCTGACATAACACAAAATCCTCCATAAAGCCATTTTTTACATCTTCACCCATTCCTTTGGACATGCAAAGTTTGGATGCCTGGTGTGTACGCAGAGAGGAAAGCTGGAGGAAGGCATTGCCACAATGGGCACAGGAGAATGGCTTCTCTCCCGTGTGTGTACGCGAGTGAGTTTTCAGTGCTCCAAGCTGACTAAACCCTTTTCCACACACATTACAAGAAAAGGGCTTAACTGGCCAGTGTATTTTCTCATGATCACTAAGTTTAGAGGCTTTATTGAAAGCTTTATCACAGACTTTACAAGAAAAAATCTTATCTTTTCTTTGGATGCAAGTGTGTTTTTTTAGGGTAACACTATAGCGAAATTGTTTCCCGCAATTTATACATTTGAAAGGTTTGACATCTTGCATAGAAAAGGCTGACCTTGAGAGTCTGGTATTGATTTTGACCTTCATTCCAGAACTATCATTAGCAGATTCCCCAATCAAATTCTTTTGTTGCAAGTAATTAGTGTGTGTCAGAAAATGAGCAAGCAGTTTATCTCTAAGGGAGAACCTGCTGGTGCAAAGCGGGCACTGAAGATGTCCAGACAGCTTATGGACCTTTTTATGGACATTAAGGTCAGACAGCTGTGCAAAGGTCTTGCCACACTCCTGGCACCTGTAAGGCTTCACGCCAGTGTGGATGCGACGATGGATGATGTAGGCTGTAATATGACGAAAGGAGAGTCCACAGAAATGGCACTTTGCAAGAAATTTATCTTTCTTAGTTAGGCAAGCAGATGCCTGTAGTTCTGAGGGATTAGCAGTTAGCTTTGGTTCACCTGTCATCTTCTCTACAGGTTCCACTTCATGGTTGTGTCCTTTAACATCATCAGCATCTTCAAGTGTTTCTCCTTTCCCATCTTCCTGCTTTTCCTCATCTCCCATCTGTTGGTTTTGTGAAACTACAGGTTTGTAAAACGAGGACTGTGAGGAGCATGCCTCAGACAAGGGTGGGTCTTTCATTTCAATACCCAATTTACCTCTGTGAACATCTTTGATTAAGAGAGACTGTTCCTCCATTTCAGCAAACACCCATGAATCCTTCATACCGGAATGATTTAAAAAGGACTCAGAATAATTTTTCATAGGCAGTACCTTTTCAGGGGCGTTCCTCCATGCAGAGGATACAGATTCTGTTGAAATTACTTCAATTTCTGGCTTGTTGGCTCCGTCCATTTTAGATTCCAGAGCTGCATGTGGGACTTCACAGTTGGATTGGGATACGTCCACAAGTGTTAAGTTAGCTCCGTGAGCATCTTGTTTGATCCTTCCTCGGTTTCTATCTCTGAGTACCCTTGGTTCTGTTATAACACACTGTTTCTGAGGCTTACTCTCCTTAGGGCCTGCAGTAGGTTGCAGGTCTGCTTCTAGACCCTCAATTAGCTTGACATTTATGAGTTTCCCCTCTTTCACTTGGCTTTCTGTGGTGTTGTTCCGTTGTTCACTCGAAAGAACAGTTGATTCCACTAATGTAGTCATCTGTTCTTCTGTATCAGTTCCAGGTTTTTGTGGCAGAAATTCATCAATTGTTCCTGTGTCTCCCACTGAACTGCAGGAGTTTGCTAAAACTTTAGCGATTTGTCTGTAGACGTGAGCGATGTCCCGTTTACCCACTTCTTGATCCTTGGATTCATGGCTCTTACAGTTAATATCAGTTGTGGCTTCCAGGTCCTCAGAAGCATGTTGAACATCATTTTCACCACTATCTGCTGGGCCTTCAATCACAAATATTTCACAGTCAGCCTTTTCTGAAAGAAAATCATATAACTGTGCCCCACTTACATCAGAATCTGAATATTTTTCAGATATTCTTTGTCCAAGAATCAACAATTTAGTATCTGAATTATGCATTTGCTCATCTGGTATTTTGTCCTCTAAAGCGGTTTCCAATCTCCCTTTATCTTGATATAACGCCAGTGAAGTGCCCAGAGAAGTATGAAGTAATGGCTTTCTTTTTCCCCTTTCATCCCACCAGGTCCTTCGCCTCTTCCTGCCCCTTTTTTTTGTGGCTTTAGTTGTCCGAGGCTTTTTTGTGACCAGATACTGAAATGGAGTAATTGCAGTGTCTAATGAAAGCAAGGTACTGAATGTTGGGGCATCCTCGTGTACCTTAGCATCTTCTGAAGAATTCACCAAACAGCTGGATTCCATGGCTTTTATACCGGAATGTTCTTGTGAGAGGCTCTGTACATTTGAATGTGCAATGTTCTCTGAGGCAAACTGCACAACTGTTTCTGATGTTTTCACAGTTGCTACAGACCCTAAAATGTCTTGTTTAACATCCATCTCAGAAAAAGATGGAAGGGTATCACTGAGGTATGTTGCAGGAGATAAATGAAGGTTATCTTCAAGGTCGTCTTTAGTTTTACCAAATGTGCAGTCAGTGGTGACTTTGCATGCTCGACTGTACCTTCTTAAGTGGGCTATTGGAGTTGGAGGGCTTGCTAGTTTGACCTTTTTACTTGTTTTCCTTTGTGTGCATGCTTGGGGTTCATGGGAAGAATTTTCCTGAGGTCCACTGTCATTTTCAAGTTGATTAATAGCAGCTATTTCCATGCCATTTAACCTTTGTTCCTCAATAAATGGCAACTGTTTTACCATTTTTTTAAGTTTCTTTTTCTTGTAAGGCCGACAACGTTTTCTTTTCACTTTTGTAATACCCTCACCAGTCTGAAGTATGGCGAGCACATCCTCCACATTCCTGGGTTCTCCCAAGGTTGATGTTGGCTTTATTATTTGATCTTTTACCATTTTTGTGTTCGTCATGCTATGTTCTCCCTTACCAACCTGTGTGACTGTGCCAAATGTTTCACACTCACTTTGCTGTGGAATTAAAACGTCAATAGTGTCACCTTGACTCAATTCTGCACTTGGCTCTATACTCTGAAACATCACTTCTGGACTTATTTTATAATTAGGTTTTTGTATGCTGTGTTTCTTAAATTTTTTCTGAATAGACGGGAAGGATGTTTCAAATGTCCTGGCTGAATCGTTTGCCATTTCTGAGGGTGGCATTAAAGCTTGTGGAGGCACATTACGTTTCTGCTCAAACAAATTTTCAGTAGGTCGCGAGTCTGTTTCCAGACTGTCAATGGACTTGATCTTTAATAGTTTCCCCTCTTCCACTCGGTTTTCTGTGCTGTTCTGTTGTTCCCTTGAAAGAACAGTTGATTCAACCAGAGAGAGCAATGTAGTCGTCTCTTCTTCTGCTTCTTTTTCAGGCTTTTGTCGCGGAGATTCAGCAATTGTTCCAGTGTCCCCCACTGAACTGCCAGAGTTTGCTAAAACTTTAGCAATTTGTCTGTATACATGCGCAATGCCCTGTTCTTTAGCCATTTCTTGATCCTTGGAGGCTTGGCTCATACAGTTCATATTAGTTGTGGCTTCCAGGTCCTCGGAAGTATTTTGAACATCATTTTCACTATTAGCTAATGAGCCTTGACCCACAGATATTTCCCAGTCTGCCTTTTCTGAATGAAAATCATATAACTGTGCTCCACTTATGCCATAATCTGAATGTGTTTCATGTATGTTTTGTCCAAGAATCAATAATTGGGTATCAGAATTATACATTTGCTCATCTGGTATTTTGTCTTCTAAAGCAGTTTCTAATTTTCCTTCATCTTGACATGTCTCCAATACAGTACCCAGTGTCTGAGTGACCAAGTCTGGGCTATTAAATTCAACAATCTCCTGAAATGATGGAGTCATTCCAGTGTCTACGGAAAGCAAGGTATTGAATGTTGTGGTATTCTCATGGACCTTAGTGTCTTCCGGTAAATTCAGCAAAGTGCTGGATTCCAGGATTTTTATATTGGAATGTTCTTGCGAGAGGCTCTGTACATCTGAATGTACAATGTTCTCGGAGGCAAACTGTACAACCGTTTCTGATGTTTTCACGGTCTCTCCTGACCCTATAATTTCTTGCTTAATGCCCATCTCAGAAAAAGATGGACAGGTATCACTGAGGTATGTTGAAGACAAATTAAGGTTATTTTCAAGACCGTCTTCAGTTTTATCAAATGTGTAGTCAGTGGTGACTTTGCATGCTCGACTGTACCTTCTTAAGTGGGCTATTGGAGTTGGAGGGCTTGCTAGTTTGACCTTTTTACTTGTTTTCCTTTGTGTGCATGCTTGGGGTTCATGGGAAAAATTTTCCTGAGATCCACTGTCATTTTTCAGTTGATTAATAGCCGCTATTTCTGTGCCATTTAATTTTTGTTCTTCAATAAACGCCAATTGTTTTGTCATGTTTTCAAGTGTCTTTTTCTTGTGAGGCCTGCCATGTTTTCTTTTCACTTTTGTAATGGCCCCACCAGTCTGAAGTATGGGAAGGATATCTTCCACTTTTCTGGGTTCTCCCAGGGTTGATGTTGGATTTATCATTTGCTCTTTTACTGATTTCCTTTTCTTCTTGTTGCTCTGTGCTCCCTTTGCAACCTGTGTGACTGTGCCAAATGTTTCACACTCAGTTTGCTGTGGAATTAAACTGTCATGAGCAACACCTTGACTCAATTCTGCACTTGGGTCTATACTCTCAAACATCATTTCTGGAGTTATTTTACGATTAGGTTTTTGTACCCTGCGTTTCTTTATTTTTTTCCTAATGGACAAGGAGGATGTTTCAAATGTTCCAGCTGAATCATTTTTAATTTCTGAGGATGGCAGAAGAGTTTGTTCAGGCACATTACAACTTTGCTGCTCAAACAAATTTCCAGTATGTTGTGGGTTTGCTTCCAGATCCTCAGTTGACTTGATCTTTACTAGTTTCCCCTCTTCCACTCGGTCTTCTGTGCCGTTTTGTTGTTCCATTGAAAGAACAGTGGATTCAACCTGAGAAAGCAATGTAGTCATCTCTTTGGTTTCTTTTTCAGGCTTTTGTGGCAGAAATTCATCAATTGTTCCAGTGTCTCCCACTGAACTGCAGCTGTTTGCCAAAACATTAGCAATTTGGCTGTATACATGAGCAATGTCCTGGTCATTAACATGTTCTTCATCCTTGGATGCTTGGCTCATAAAGTTTATATTTGTTGTGGCTTCCAGGTCATCAGAAGCATTTTGAACATAATTTTCACTATTAGCTAATGAGCCTTGACCCACAGATATTTCCCAGTCTGCCTTTTCTGAATGAAAATCATATAACTGTGCTCCACTTATGCCATAATCTGAATGTGTTTCATGTATTCTTTGTCCAAGAATCAATAATTTGGTATCAGAATTATATATTTGTTCATCTGGTATTTTCTCTTCTAAAGCCGTTTCCAATCTTCCTTCATCTTGAGATGTCTCCAGTGCAGTACCCAGTGTAGTACAAAGTAATGGCTTTGCTTTTCCCCTCTCATCCCACCAGGTCCTTCTCCTCCTCTTGCCCTTCTTTTTAGAGCCTTTGTTTTTCTGAAGCTTTTTTGACACCAGGTCTGTGCTTGTAAGTTCAACCATCTCCTGAAATGATGGAGTTATTCCAGTGTCTACGGAAAGCAAGGTATTGAATGTTGTGGTATTCTCATAGACTTTAGTGTCTTCTGTGGAATTCAACAAAGTGCTGGATTCCAGTGTTTTTATATTAAAATGTTCTTGCGAGAGTCTCTGTACTTCTGAATGTACAATGTTCTCTGAGGCAAACTGTACAACCGTTTCTGATGTTTTCACGGTCCCTCCTGACCCTATAATTTCTTGTTTAACATCCATCCCAGAAAAAGATGCAAGAGTATCACTGAGGTATGTTGAAGAAGACAAATTAAGGTTACTTTCAAGACCGTCTCCAGTTTTATCAAATGTGTAGTCAGTGGTGACTTTGCATGATCGACTGTACCTTCTTAAGTGGGCTATTGGAGTTGAAGGGCTTGCTAGTCTGACCTTTTTACTTATATTCCGTTGTTTGCATGCTTGGGGTTGATGAGAAGAATCTTTCTGAGGGCCATTCTGATTTTTCAGTTGATTAATAGCCGCTATTTCCGTGCCATTTAATTTTTGTTCTTCAATAAATGCCAACTGTTGTGCCATTTTTTCAAGTGTCTTTTTCTTGCAAGGCCGCCCACGTTTTCTCTTTACTTTTGTAATGGCCTCACCAGTCTGAAGTATGGGAAGGACATTCTCTACTTTTCTGGGTTCTCCCAGGGTTGAGGTTGGCTTTATCATTTGCTCTTTTACCGATTTTCTTTTCTTCTTCTTGCTCTGTGCTCCCTTAGCAACCTGTGTGACTATGCCAAATGTTTCACACTCACTTTGCTGTGGAATTAAACTGTCATGAGCAACACCTTGACTCAATTCTGCACTTGGCTCGATACTCTCAAACATAATTTCTGGAGTTATTTTACGATTATGTTTTTGTATCCTGCGTTTTTTAATCGTTTTTTTAATAGACAGAAAGGATGTTTCAAATGTTCCAGCTGAATCATTCTTAATTTCTGAGGGTGGCAGAAGAGCTTGCACAGGCACATTACAACTTTGCTGCTCAAACAAATTTCCAGTAGGTTGTGGGTCTGCTTCTTGATCCTTGCACTCTTGGCTCTTATAATTCATCTTAGTTGTGTCTTCCAGGTCCTCAGAAGCATTTTGAGCATCGCTTTCACCATTGTTTAATGGTTCTTCACCCACAAATATTTCAAACTCTGCCTTTTCTGAATGACAATCATATAACTGTGCCCCACTTATGTCAGAATCTGAATATTTTCCATGTATTTTTTGTCCAAGAATGAATAATTTGGTATCTGAATTATACATTTGTTCATCTGGGGTTTTCCCCTCTAAAGCAGTTTCCAATCTTCTTTCATCTTGAGATGTCTCCAGTGCAGTACCCAGTGTAGTACAAAGTAATGGCTTTGCTTTTCCCCTCTCGTCCCACCAGGTCCTTCTCCTCCTCTTGCCCGTCTTTTTAGTGCTTTTGCTTTTCCGAGGCTTTTTTGTGACCAAGTCTGTGCTATTACATTCAAAAATCTCCTGAAACGACGGAGTCATTGCAGTGTCTATGGAAAGCAAGGTATTAAATGTTGTGGTATCCTCATGAACCTTAGTGTCTTCTGGGGAATTTGGCAAAGCCCTGGATTTCAGTGTTTTTATATTGGAATGTTCTTGTGAGAGGCTCTGTACATTTGAAGGTGCAACTTTCTCTGAGGCAAACTGTACAAACGTTTCTGAGGTTTTAACGGTCTCTACTGCCCCTATAATATCTTGTTTAATGTCCATCTCAGGAAAAGATGCAAGAGTATCACTGAGATATGTTGAAGAAGACAAATTAAGGTTACTTTCAAGACCGTCTCCAGTTTTATCAAATGTGTAGTCAGTGGTGACTTTGCATGATCGACTGTACCTTCTTAAGTGGGCTATTGGAGTTGGAGTGCTTGCTAGTTTGACCTTTTTACTTGTTTTTCTTTGTTTGCTTGCTTGGGGTTCATGGGAAGAATTTTTCTGAGATCCACTGTGATTTTCGAGTTGATTAATAGAAGCTTTTTCCATGACATTTAATCTTTGTTCCTCAATAAATGTCAACTGTTTTGCCAATTGTTTAAGTGTCTTTTTGTGAGGCCTGCTATGTTTTCTTTTCACTTTTGTAATGGCCCCACCGGTCTGAAGTATGGGAAGGACATCGTCCGCTTTCCTGGCTTCTCCCAGGGTTGATGTTGTCTTTATAATTCGTTCTTTTCCTGATTTCCTTTTCTTCTTGTTGCTATGTTCTCCCTTAGCAACCTGTGTGACTGTGCCAAATGTTCCACACTCACTTTGCTGTGGAATTAATTTGTCATTAGCAACACCTTGATTTAGTTCTGCACTTGGGTCTATACTCTCAGACATCACTTCTGGAGTTATTTCACGATTATGTTTTTGTTCCCTGCGTTTTTTTATTTTTTTAACGGACAGGGAGGATGTTTCAAATGTTCCAGCTGAATCATTCTTCATTTCTGAGGGTGGCATAACAGCTTGCTCAGGCACATTAGAACTTTGCTGCACAAATAAATTTCCAGTACGTTGTGGGTCTACTTCCAGACCCTCAATTGACTTGACCTTTCCTAGTTTCCCCTCTTCCATTTGGTTTTCTGTGGCATTCTGTTGTTCCTTTGAAAGAGCTGTTGATTCAACCCGAGAGAGCAATGTAGTCGGCTCCTCTTTGGTTTCTTTTTCAGGTTTTTGTGGCAGAAAGTCATCAATTGTTCTAGTGTCTCCCACTGAACTGCAGGAGTTTGCTAAAACTTTAGAAATCTGGCTGTATACATGCGCAATGTCCCGTTCCTTACCCACTTCACGATCCTTGGGTTTTTGGCCCTTACGGTTCATTTTAGTTGTGTCTTCTAGGTCCTTAGAGGCATTTTGAACATCATTTTCACATCCAAGTATCAATAATTTGGCATCTGAATTATACATTTGTTCATTTAGTACCTTCTTCTGCAAAGTAGTTTCCAATCTTCCTTCATCTTGAGATGTCTCCAGTGCAGTACCCAGTGTCGTACAAAGTAATGGCTTTGCTTTTCCCCTCTCGTCCCACGAGGACCTTTTCTTCCTGCCCTTCTTTTTTGAGCTTTTGTTTTTCCGAGGCTTTTTTGTGACTAAGTCTGTGGTATTACCTCCATCAATTGCCTGAAATGATGGCGGCATTACAGTTTCTAATGAAGGCAAGGTATTAACTGTTGTGGTATCCTCACGTACTTTAGTGTCTTCCGGTAAATTCAGCAAAGTGCTGGATTCCAGTGCGTTTATATCGGAATGTTCTTGTGAGAGCCTCTGTACATCTGAAGGTGCAATGCTCTCTGAGGCAAACTGGACATCCGTTGCAGAGGTCTTCACGGCCTCTCTTGACGCTATAATTTCTGGTTTAACCTCCATCTCAGGAAAAGATGCAAGGGTATCACTGAGGTATGTTGAAGACAAATTAAGGTTATCTTCAAGGTCGTCTTTAGTTTTACCAAATGTGCAGTCAGTGGTGACTTTGCATGATCGACTGTACCTTCTTAAGTGGGCTATTGGAGTTGGAGGGCTTGCTAGTTTTACTTTTTTACTTGTTTTCCTTTGTGTGTTTGCTTGGAGTTCATGGGATGAAATTTCCTGAGGTCCACTGTCAGTTCCCAGTTGATTAGCTAATGGTTCTTCACCCACAGACATTTCCCAGTCTGCCTTTTCTGAATTAAAATGATATAACTGTGCCCCACTTCCGCCAGAATCTGAATATGTTTCATGTATTCTTTGTCCAAGAATGAATAATTTGGTATCTGAATTATATGTTTGCTGATCTGGTATTTTCTCTTCTAAAGCCGTTTCCAATCTTCCTTCATCTTGAGATGTCTCCAGTGCAGTACCCAGTGTAGTACAAAGTAATGGCTTTGTTTTTCCCCTCTCGTCCCACCAGGTCCTTCTCCTCCTCTTGCCCTTCTTTTTAGAGCCTTTGTTTTTCTTTTTTGACACCAGGTCTGTGCTAGTAAGTTCAACAATCTCCTGAAATTGAGTTATTCCAGTTTCTAATGAAAGCAAGGTATTGAATGTTGTGGTATTCTCATGGACTTTAGTGTCTTCTGTGGAATTCCACAAAGTGCTGGATTCCAGTGTTTTTATATTGGAATGTTCTTGTGAAAGGCTCTGTACGTTTGAAGGTGCAACTTTCTCTGAGGCAAACTGTACAACCGTTTCTGATGTTTTCACAGTCTCTCCTGACCCTATAATTTCTTGTTTAACATCTCTCTCGTCTAGCTCAGAAAAAGATGGAAGGGTATCACTGAGGTATGTTGCAGGAGATAAATTAAGGTTATCTTCAAGGTCGTCTTTAGTTTTATGAAATGTGCAGTCAGTGGTGACTTTGCATGATCGACTGTACCTTCTTAAGTGGGCTATTGGAGTTGGAGGGCTTGCTAGTTTGACCTTTTTACTTGTTTTCCTTTGTGTGCATGCTTGGGGTTTATGGAAAAAAAATTCCTGAGATCCACTGTCATTTTCCAGTTGATTAATAGCCGCTATTTCTGTGCCATTTAATCTTTGTTCTTCAATAAATGCCAACTGTTTTGCCATTTTTTTAAGTGTCTGTTTCTTGTAAGGCCGCCCACGTTTTCTTTTCACTTTTGTAATGGCCCCACCAGTCTGAAGTATGGGAAGGACATCCTCCACTTTTCTGGGTTCTCCCAGGGTTGAGGTTGGCTTTATCATTTGCTCTTTTACTGATTTCCCTTTCTTCTTCTTGCTCTGTGCTCCCTTAGCAACCTGTGTGACTGTGCCAAATGTTTCACACTCAGTTTGCTGTGGAATTAAAATGTCATGAGCAACACCTTGACTCAATTCTGCACTTGGCTCTATACTCTCAAACATCACTTCTGGAGTTATTTTATGATTAGGATTTTGTACCCTGCGTTTCTTTATTTCTTTCTTAATAGACAGGGTGGATGTTTCAAATGTTCCAGCTGAATCATTCTTAATTTCTGAAGGTGGCAGAAGAGTTTGCGCAGGCACATTACAACTTTGCTGCTCAAACAAATTTCCATCGACAATTGTTTGCACATTTTCTTGGATGACAACAGTTTCTTCTTTTAATACTTTTTTGAGAGGATGGACAAACGTGGGTGGATTATGGTTTATGAAATGGTTTGGGATTAGTTCCGCAGTTCCTGTAGTTGTGCAAACAGGGCTGGCTCTAATCTCACGCTCATGGACGATCAGAATTGGTTTGTGACCTCCTTGCCCTTTATCTTCCCTTTTTGGAGGCTTTTTTCCCTTCTTTTGTTGCCTCCCTTGTCTAAGAGGCTTATGCTCATCACATTTGCTTGCTTTATTGAATATCACTGATACAGTTGGAGATGGGGACATTTCTCTCTTTGGAAAAATAAGGTCACTTGTGGAACCTGATGCAGCAAGCAAAATGGTCTTATCAGGGTTCTGTGCACAATGTTGTTCCATTTTATCAATGGAGATTTTGCGTGCTCGACTGCTTCTTTTTAAATGGGTTAAAGGGGGAGATGATCCTGACTTTACCTTTTTACTTACTTTTTTTGTTTTGCATTTTTTTACTTGTTGGGAAGAAATGTCCAGAGGAACACCCTGTTCCCGTTGATTTTCAGCAGACCCATCCACACCATTTGATCGCTGTTCCGTGGCAAACTCTCTTGCCATTTTTCTTTTTTGTGTTTTTTTCTTACACACTCGGCTAATTTTCCTTTTTGATTTTGTAACAGTTCCACTGCTCTCGGGTGATACAATGATGTCCTCTGCGTTTCTATGTTTGTTTACTTGTGGTAATGTGTTCACCATTTTACATTCAGCTTGTTGTTGAATTACAAGGCTATTCGTGGTATCCACATTTGTCGTGTCCATTTCATTTTCTGTGCTATCAATTAACTCTTTTGGAAAGACTGTGGAAATGCATTTTTGTTTTCTGGGCTTCTTCACATTTTTATTAAGAGTCAAGATAGATGGTCCCTCTAAATCAGTCTTGATTTCTGAGGATGACGCAAGAGCTTGTTGGGAAATACTGTGGCTCTGTTTCTCAGAGTTATCAAGAACTTTATCAATTGTTTGAAATGTTTTTGGGATGCAATTACTCTCTTCCTTCAATACTTTTTTCCTAAGATAACCACGTTTCTGTTTGAGAAACACCAGCTTGTTTGGGATGGTCGAATTTGCCTCTGTCCCACTTTCATGGACAGTCAGCAATGGCTCTTGAACTCCATCTTTACTGTTCATAGCTTGGATTTCTGTTTTCTTCTTTGTAGGCCTTTTTTGTCTTCTGGGCTTCTCTTTAAAAAATGTGCATGAATCCATTTTATTGGATGCCTCTGTAACTGAAAATCCTGCTGCAGATGAAAACATCCTTTCTTTTTGAACATCTTTTGGACCTGCAAGCATTGTTAGATGATCGTGCTCATGTCCGACGTACTCCTCCATTTTCTCAATCGGGCTTAATCGGCATGCTTGACTATGCTTTCTTAAGCTAGTTACTGGAAGGCTTAATGCTTGTTTTACTTTCTTGTTGATCTTCTTTACTTTGCAACTTTGGGGTAAATGTGATATAATGTCCTGAGGCAACAATTCCTTCCTCAGTTCAGTAAGAGTACATAGATTCCTTTCATCAGATTTTTGTTCCTCTGCAAAAAACAGTTTTGCCATTTCTATAAGTGTCTTTTTCTTGTGTGGCCGGCCACGTTTCCTCTTAAATTTCCCAACACTTCCACTGATTTTAAGCTCTTCAAGTCTTTCTTCTGCTCCCCTGTATTCCTCCTTCGCAAAAGTAACTGCCGTCATCCCCTCTTTTTCTGCTTTCATTTCATTTCCTTCCAACTCTAATGGAGAGACTCCGGAAATTAGCTTTTGTTTTTTAGGCTTCCTCACATTTTTCTTTGCAGTGGACATATTCTTTGCAGTTTGAAATATACCTTCTGTGTCAACATTTTGGCTTTGCTGCTCAAAAGAGTTGCTGATAACTTCACTGACTGTTTGCAGGTTTTGGACATCATCAGTCTCTTCTTTTAATATCTTTTTCCTGGAATGGCCACGTTTCTTTATATTTTGAAGCACAGTATCATTTGGTGTTGGTGCATTTGATGCTACAGCTGTGATGCCACCATTAGCCTTTGCCTCTTCTTCATGGGTTATTATAAATGGTTCTTGACTTCCAAAGTCATTAACAACTGCTTGGGATTTTCTTTTGTTTTTTCGGGTCCTCCTATTTCTACAAGGCTTTTCTTTAACAAAACTGCTGGCTTCAAATTCATTGTTTACTGTCAAAAATGTTGGCGACTGATAAAGCGTCTTCTCTGGAACAAAAGGAGGATCAGCCGAGATGTCACTGCATGTGCTGCTGTACGTTTTTAAACTGGTTTCCGGGGGGAATGTTGTGAGCCGTTTAGCTTTTTTCCCTTTCTTTCTTTTGTTCATTTGGGAATTATGGTGATAAATATTCCCAGAACTCAAAGTATTTTCGTTCTCTCTGAGACGAGCAGGAGATTTATCTTTGGCACCTTCCTCCTGTGCAATGGACACGTGCTGTGATATTTGCATTTCTGTGTCATTTTTGCACAGACTCTGGATTTCCAATTTATCCACAACTCCACTGGTAGAGGCTTTTCCCGCTTCTATGTACTTATCCACCTCTAATTCCACCCGTCCCCTCTTTTTTCTCACAGGTTTTTCTTTCTTTTTCTTCCTTTTCGTCTGAACTTCCTGGTCTAATCCTGTGAATTTGTTCGCCACGTCAAAACTTTGAGTTATATCGCTATAACCGGGATGTGAATCAATCAGCCTTTTTTCGTCTTCAACACCTATCATTACTGCATGCTTTACAGTGGTTTCAGTGACATTACCAACGGGTTTCACAGCGCAAGGAATGGCATTTTCAAGAAATGAACTGTCGGTCAAGGCTTGACAAGATGCATCTGCGGTTTGCTTGCCAGAATTACTGCAATTAGGCACCCCTGCTCTACCCTCCATTAAACCCTTTAATGAGTCATCTTGCTGCCAAAACTTCTCTTCAGGCTTTACATCGTCAGAATCAACAGCTTGATGCCCTGCCCCAGACACCTCAGTTGTTGACAGTGATGATATCCCTTTTTTAGGGATGTTAGAGGGCTGATTTTGAAGTGCATTTGAATCCAGGACTGTCTCCCATTGTTCTGGGCTTATGGTTGCTTCCACTGCGACCACGTCAATAGATGTGTCCCTTATTTCTCTGTTCATCTTTAAGTTCTTTCTTTTAATTTTTGATTGGTTGAATGTTCCTATGTGCCTCTGTTCAGTTTTATGGTTTCTTAAGCTTTCATCTAACTCACTCTGTGACAGAGATGAGCTCTCAGACTCGATGGATTTCTGTTCAGACGTCGGAAAATTGACAAGGGGCAACGCCTCAATTTTTTCTTCTGCATCTACTAAACCCATGGACGTATGCATGAGTCTAACAGGAGTCTTTGTCTGTTTCAGTGCCTCTGACGTTTTGGCTTTATCTTTCGTTCTTTCATCTGCTATGTTTTTTCCTTTGGTGTGTGTGGACAAAGTTTCTTCCAGGGATGGGTGCAATGGTGCAGTTGTGTGGGGGGAAATGAGCTCACTCACCATGTCCTCCAATGACAGATCAGTGCTGCACAAGGGAGGCGGGACTGTACTTGTACTTCCCTCTTTTGCTGGTTGGTCATCTGAACTTTCTGATGGGTAATAAATCCTCTCTCCAGCTCTCTGCTGGCATGTCAAATCAACAGTCGACTCTGTAACAGGGCACATTACATCCAAAAGAGGGAGACACTTATTTTGACTTAATGTCGTTGCTCCTCCATTCCCATGAACTACTAGCCGATTGTCCACAGTAGTATTGGAAAGGCAGTAGGCATGTTAAACTCCTTCCCTTTTCATCTTTAGATGGAGTTCTTCTCTCCAAACAATTTGTTCCGATTCTGATCCACACTCCTTAGAAAATGTGAAATGCAGGGAAAGAAAAAATAATCCTTTGATCAGAAAGTTCCCACTTCTTACTTCTGAAACGGTCTCAGTTTGTGCTGAAGTTACATCTGAGGCTGTTAAACCTCCAAAATCGGCTCCCTTGGTTCTGCCCCCTTCTTCCATCTGTAACCCAGTCTCATTCCTCATTCTCCGGCCATACTCCTCAACCTCCACATGGGCTTCACCACACTCCACCTCCTCCTCATCTATCATCTTCCCCTGTATTTCAGTGGTGTGGGGGGAAACAGCCTCACTCTTCATGTCCTCCAATAACAGACAGACCAGTCCTGTACATAAGAGGCGGGACTGTAATTGTACTTCCCTCTTTTGCTGGTTGGTTATCTGAACTTCCTGATGGGGAATAAATCCTCTCTCCAGCTTCCTGCTGGCATGTCAAATCAACAGTCAACTCTGTAACAGGGCACATTACATCCAAAACAGGTAGACATTCATTTTGACTTGATGTCATTGCTCCTCCATTCCCATCAGCTACCAGCTGATCGTCCACAGTAGTATTGGAAAGAGTAGGCATGTTTAATCCCTTTTCATCTTTAGATGGAGTTCTTCTCTCCAAAGCAATTTGTTCCAATTCTGATCCACACTCCTGAGAATGTGAAATGGAGGGAACTGGAATAATCTTTGGATCAGAAAGTTCCATTCTTACTTCTGAAACGGTTTCTGTTTGTGCTGAAGTTACATCTGATCCTCTCTGAAACAATTTGTTCCAATTCTGATCCACACTCCTGAACATGTGAAATGCAGGGAACTGAAAAAATCCTTTGATCAGAAAGTACCACTCCTACTTCTGAAACGGTCTCAGTTTGTGGTGAAGTTACAACTGATGCTGTTAAACCTCCAAAATCAGCTCCCTTTGTTCTGCCCCCTTCTTCCATCTGTGACCCAGTCTCATTTTCCATTCTCTGCCCATACTCCTCAACCTCCACATGGGCTTCACCACACTCCACCTCCTCCCCATCGGCCATCTTCCCCTTTATTTTAGTTGTGTGGGGGGAAACAGCCTCACTCTCCATGTCCTCCAATGACAGACCAGTCCTACACAAGGGAGGCGGGACTGTAATTGTACTTCCCTCTTTTGCTGGTTGGTCATCTGAACTTCCTGATGGGGAATAAATCTTCTCTCCAGCTCCCTGCTGGCATGTCAAATCAACAGTCAACTCTGTAACAGGGCACATTACATCCAAAACAGGTAGACACTCATTTTGACTTAACCCTCCATTCCCATCAGCTACCAGCTGATCGTCCACAGTAGTATTGGAAAGAGTAGGCATGTTTAATCCCTTTTCATCTTTAGATGGAGTTCTTCTCTCCAAAGCAATTTGTTCCAATTCTGATCCACACTCCTGAGAATGTGAAATGGAGGGAACTGGAATAATCTTTGGATCAGAAAGTTCCATTCTTACTTCTGAAACGGTCTCAGTTTGTGCTGAAGTTACATCTGAGGCTGTTACACCTCCAAAACCGGCTCCCTTGGTTCTGCCCCCTTCTTCCATCTGTAACCCAGTCTCATTCCTCATTCTCCGGCCATACTCCTCAACCTCCACATGGGCTTCACCACACTCCACCTCCTCCCCATCCGCCATCTTCCCCTTTATTTTAGTTGTGTGGGGGGAAACAGCCTCACTCTCCATGTCCTCCAATGACAGACCAGTCCTGCATAAGGGAGGCGGGACTGTAATTGTACTTCCCTCTTTTGCTGGTTGGTCATCTGAACTTCCTGATGGGGAATAAATCCTCTCCCCAGCTCCCTGCTGGCATGTCAAATCAACAGTCAACTCTGTAACAGGGCACATTACATCCAAAACAGGTAGACATTCATTTTGACTTGATGTTATTGCTCCTCCATTCTCATCAGCTACCAGCTGATCGTCCACAGTAGTATTGGAAAGAGTAGGCATGTTTAATCCCTTTTCATCTTTAGATGGAGTTCTTCTCTCCAAAGCAATTTGTTCCAATTCTGATCCACACTCCTGAGAATGTGAAATGGAGGGAACTGGAATAATCTTTGGATCAGAAAGTTCCATTCTTACTTCTGAAACGGTTTCTGTTTGTGCTGAAGTTACATCTGATCTCTTTTCTCCTCCATTCCCATGAACTACTAGCCGATTGTCCATAATAGTATTTGGAGGAGTAGGCATGTCATAAGATAATTTCAACTCCTTTTTTTCATTAAATTGAGTTCTGCTCTCTGAAACAATTTGTTCCAATTCTGATCCACACTCCTGAGAATGTGAAATGCAGGGAACTGAAAAAATCCTTTGATCAGAAAGTACCACTCCTACTTCTGAAACGGTCTCAGTTTGTGGTGAAGTTACAACTGATGCTGTTAAACCTCCAAAATCAGCTCCCTTTGTTCTGCCCCCTTCTTCCATCTGTGACCCAGTCTCATTTTCCATTCTCTGCCCATACTCCTCAACCTCCACATGGGCTTCACCAAACTCTTCCACCTCCACATGGGCTTCACCACACTCCACCTCCTCCCCATCCGCCATCTTCCCCTTTATTTTAGTTGTGTGGGGGGAAACAGCCTCACTCTTCATGTCCTCCAATAACAGACCAGTCGTCCTGTACAAAAGAGGCGGGACTGTAATTGTACTTCCCTCTTTTGCTGGTTGGTTATCTGAACTTCCTGATGGGGAATACGTCCTCTCTCCAGCTTCCTGCTGGCATGTCAAATCAACAGTCAACTCTGTAACAGGGCACATTACATCCAAAACAGGTAGACACTCATTTTGACTTAACCCTCCATTCCCATCAGCTACCAGCTGATCGTCCACAGTAGTATTGGAAAGAGTAGGCATGTTAAATCCCTTTTCATCTTTAGATGGAGTTCTTCTCTCCAAAGCAATTTGTTCCAATTCTGATCCACACTCCTGAGAATGTGAAATGGAGGGAACTGGAATAATCTTTGGATCAGAAAGTTCCATTCTTACTTCTGAAACGGTCTCAGTTTGTGGTGAAGTTACAACTGAGGCTGTTAAACCTCCAAAATCGGCTCCCTTGGTTCTGCCCCCTTCTTCCATCTGTAACCCAGTCTCATTCCTCATTCTCCGGCCATACTCCTCAACCTCCACATGGGCTTCACCACACTCCACCTCCTCCCCATCCGCCATATTCCCCTTTATTTTAGTTGTGTGGGGGGAAACAGCCTCACTCTCCATGTCCTCCAATGACAGCCCAGTCCTGCATAAGGGAGGCGGGACTGTAATTGTACTTCCCTCTTTTGCTGATTGGTTATCTGAACTTCCTGATGGGGAATACGTCCTCTCTCCAGCTTCCTGCTGGCATGTCAAATCAACAGTCAACTCTGTAACAGGGCACATTACATCCAAAACAGGTAGACATTCATTTTGACTTGATGTTATTGCTCCTCCATTCTCATCAGCTACCAGCCGATCATCCACAGTAGTATTGGAAGGAGTAGGCACGTTTAATCCCTTTTCATCTTTAAATGGAGTTCTGCTCTCCAAAGAAATTTGTTCCGATTCTGATCCACACTCCTGAGAATGTGAAATGGATGGAAGAGGAATAATCCTTGGATCAGAAAGTTCCATTTTTACTTCTGAAACGGTTTCTGTTTGTGCAGAAGTTACATCTGATCTCATTGCTCCTTCATTCCTATCAGCGACCAGCTGATTGTCCACAGTAGTATTTGGAGGAGTAGGCATGTCAGAAGATAATTTAAACTGCTTTTCATGTTTACATGGAGTTCTTCTCTCCAAAGCAATTTGTTCCGATTCTGATCCACACTCCTTAGAATGTGAAATGAAAGAAACTGGAATAATCTTTGGATCAGAAAGTTCCATTCTTACTTCTGAAACGGTCTCAGTTTGTGCTGAAGTTACATCTGAGGCTGTTACACCTCCAAAACCAGCTCCCTTTTTTCTGCCCCCTTCTTCCATCTGTAACCCAGTCTCATTCCCCATTCTCCGGCCATACTCCTCAACCTCCACATGGGCTTCACCACACTCCACCTCCTCCTCATCTATCATCTTCCCCTTTATTTTAGTTGTGTGGGGGGAAACAGCCTCACTCTCCATGTCCTCCAATGACAGACCAGTCCTGCATAAGGGAGGCGGGACTGTAATTGTACTTCCCTCTTTTGCTGGTTGGTCATCTGAACTTCCTGATGGGGAATAAGTACTCTCCCCAGCTCCCTGCTGGCATGTCAAATCAAAAGTCGACTCTGTAACAGGGCACATTACATCCAAAACAGGTAGACATTCATTTTGACTTGATGTCATTGCTCCTCCATTCTCATCAGCTACCAGCCGATCATCCACAATAGTACTGAGATGGGTATGCATGTAATAATGAGACAGGTTCAATCCCTTTTCATCTTTAAATGGAGTTCTGTTCTCCAAAGCAATTTGTTCCGATTCTGATCCACACACCTGAGAATGTGAGATGGAGGGAACTGGAATACGGCCTTGATCAGAAAGTAGCACTCCTACTTCTGAAACAATCTCTGTTTGTGTTGAAGTTACCTCTGATGTTATTGCTGCTCCATTCCCATCAGCTACCAGCTGATTGTCTACAACAGTATTTGGAGGAGTAGCAATGTCATAAAATAAGTTCAACCCCTTTTCATTTTTAAATGACGTTCTGCTCTCAAAAGCAATTGGTTCTGATTCTACTTCTGAAACGGTCTCCGTTTGTGCTGAAGTTACATCTGAGGCTGTTACACCTCCAAAATCAGCCTCTTTTGTTCTGTTCCCTTCTTCCATCTGTGACCCAGTCTCATTTCCCAGTCCCTGCCCATACTCCCCAACCTCCACATGGGCTTCACCAAACTCCACATCTGCCGTCTTCACCTTTACGTCAATGTTTTCCATAAGTTCTTTCAACAGAACCAGCTTCTTAACCAGAACCTTTGAAAGACAAAAAGAAGAAGCAGATTACTTACCATATGTGCCTTCAGAAATCTACTTTCTTCCAATTAGGCAATTCCATGGCAGGTTTACTAATCACCTAGCCTTTCTCAGATTTGCTAGAAAAATGTTGGTACCTCTATTCACCAAGGAAAGACACAATATCCAGCTACAGAACCATTTAAGGAGAAGTACATTTTTTTAGAGAAACCTCAAACAAATTTCAATTTGTATACTCAGCAGGGAATAGCCTAAAGGCCATCTGCACAAATTATAATGGCAAATTACAAAGTGCAATAATGTTTCTTCACAATGAAATATTACTGTACCATCCCTGTTTCCTTTTGCTTTTCCAAATGCTTACAGTCCCAAATAGGAATAATCTGTTAACGATCACACACTCAGCTACCAAAATCATTGGTCTTCCCACTGCCAATGCATCTCATCTCATCTTTATAGCCACATCACCTAAGCACACACACTTGTACATGACCCAGAACACCCACTGCACTGTCACTTTAAGCTTCTCCCCTCAGGTCACAGATACAGGACACCCATGTACGGGAGAGCAAAAGTACCCTCTACCATACAGTGCAGTCTAAAAGTATTTGGACAGCGACACATTTTTTGTTGTTTTGGCTCTGTACTCCAGCCCATTGAACTCGAACTGGAACAGCGACTATGAGGTTAAAGTGCAGATTTTCAGCTTTAATTTGAGGGAGTAAGTCACACATATGCAAGTCACAAGTAAGTCTCGCGTCTTAACCCTCAAGTCTCGAGTCAAGGCCCAAGTTACAGTGTTCAGAATCAAGCAAGTCAAGTCGAGTCCCTGCTAAAAGTCAAGCAAGACAAGTCATTGCTCAGGTGAAGCAAGTCACAAGTCAAGTCATCTGAAATTGTAAAGATCTAGCCCAGTTTCCACATTTAATACAGTCCCTAATTCTGCCACTAGGTGTCCCTTTGATTGTTCGGAATGGAAGAAGTTTAATAACAACAACATTAACAAACAGATTAAAACCATCATCTACACAATGTATTAAAATTATATTTTTATAGAATTTTACATCATACAAAAAATTATACAAAACAATCCACCGTCTTTGGTAGGCTAGGCTGCGTCCTGTCCTGACCGCCTCTCTCAGGCTTTTACGTGGACTAGCTTTGCTCTGCACGTCATAAGCATAGAGTTGGAGTATAGAATTGTGATGGAAATGCCCTCGGCCTATTTTGCAGGTAGCCTATAGCCTGTCTAGAATGACACTTAGGCTGGTTACAGTTACAGACAGACCTCTGGACACCTATTTACTACACCAGATTAACAAAAGCAGAAGAAAATACAAGCTGTTTAGTTAGTCGACATTAGGTTGCATGGTCCAACGTAATGTTTACCTCATTATTATACAGAACTGTAATCAATCCCCACACTCAGAAAACTAGGAAATGTAGCAAGCTAGCCTGCTAACTGCCCTCCATTGTTTCCAGCGTTGGCCAGTCTGAGTCTGTTGGGGTGAGGTCTGCTGTCATTGTTAGGCTACCAGAATTTAGTGCGTTGCACTAAAAGTCACCAAATGACGACCTACACAGTTTGATTTGCAAGTTTGACATTGAATTTACTTGAATTATATCATGGTTTTAGAATGAAATATTGAATGAAAATGAATACATTTGGCGATTTGCATTTAGATTTGAATTTTGACGCGATTGTGCTGCCGTAGTCAGCAAACTAGCAAAGATACAAGCCTATATTTTCATAGCTAAGTCTACTCAATATCTAGAGCTAAAAAAATACAAATATTTAATAAAAGAATATTAGGTCCTTTCGAGTTATCTATCTAAAGCTCAAGTCAAGTATCAAGTAAAGAATACCAAGTCAAAGTCAAGTAGAGTCTTTTATTAATTACAGTCAAGCAAGGAGCAAGGCGTCAAATTTGGTAGTTAAGTCTCACTCAAGTCAAGTCATTTGACTCGAGTCACTCCCCCCACCACTGGTATTTACATCCATATTGGTTGAACCGTGTAGAACATCTAGCCCTTTTATACATAGTATCTCCCCCCCTTTGGACAAAGTAACATTAACTTAAATAAATAATATTTGGTTGCATATCCTTTGCATGCCCTGACTTCCTGATGACTGTGATCCAACAACATCAAAATACTCTTGATATCTTATTTTATTTTCAGGTACTCTTACAAGCATTACTATAACTAGTGATGTTAACAGTTAATCGACTATCGATTAATTGCTAATAAGAATTTAATCGATAAGATTTCAAATGAAACAATTAACTGAACAATCTGCGGTCTTGTTTCAACGGGAGTTTTTGTGTGAAACGTAATCATGGTTTAAGGTCTCCACGCGAGGGCGCCAAATTCAGCCTAGTGTAAGCCGTGAAGTTGAGCCTACACACGAAGTTAATGTAGCCTACCACCTGAAAAGCGTACTTCCAACCGTGCTGTCAGGGCAAAGTGGATCGCAACCTACCATCACCTCAGTGTTGGCAAAGAGGGTATGTGACAATAGACGAGCGGAGTAGTGCTGGAAATTACGAATCACTTTACTGATTCGAATAGTTCAGTTCAGTACAGAGATTCTAGTCACTGACTATGTGATTTGTTCACTGGGGTCAGTTGCGCAAGCGCACGAATATTCCAACAGCATGCATGATCAGTTCACTATAGCTACTCATAGATCAGTATATCATTTGTAGGTATTGTGCAAAATGATTCCAGTCAAAAGCACTGCAAGTAAAAAATATAAACTTTTTCTATATACCTCGTATGAACTTTTTGTATTTTTTCCTTGTAGTTATATAGTTTTATGGATTAGGCTTATATGGCCGCTCCAGGTGAGCGTTTTAAATAGGGATGCACCGATACCGATACCAGTATCGGGTATCGGGGCCGATACCATGCTCATGTACTCGTACTCGTACTCGTAAAAATGTACCGATACTCCAAAACCGATACCAACTGTCAGGGCTAGCGTGGGAACGAAGGACCAGACGCGACAGTAGGGGTTTCAGAGGATGCTCACTGAACACCTCAAAGCGGGAGCGAAACCCCGCAAACAGGGACTAATAATAAACAAACAAAATATAACTCTCCACCCCAGGAGAGATACCGCTAACAACTGAAAACAACCCTAAAGGCGAAAAAACTCTTAACACTTTATGCAATGCAATAACAACGAAAAAACCCCTATAGCTAACAACGAAAGAACCGAAACCAAAAACTCTCTTGCAAAAAGAGATAGCCCTGAATACACGGGCAGTAACAATAATGGTAAAAGGAAAGACAACGCGAAAACAATTGCACCCTCGGTACGTGGCTATAACGCCCGATAAATGGTGAAAGAAATGAAAACAAAATAACGCTTAGTTTCCAAACACGAAGAGAGCAGGGCTGGAAAAGGACGAAGGTCCAAGGATACCGGCTATCTTCGTAAAAAGATTGGCAATATGGAAGCGTCAAATAATGCTGACGTGTGGTTTAAATACTGCCAGGAAACCCTGACCGGTGAACACACTGAACTGAAAACCAAAACCTGAAACGGACTAGGAAAACAAAGAAGGGACGCAACATGAGCGCTCCCCAGGGAAGTGGACAATATACACAGAGCAGGCAGAGAAACCAACGTCCAAACGTCCGCACGCTAATGCTATCACCTTAGCAACACCTAATCCTGACCTGCGTGCTCACGCTCACGCTCACGCCACGCCCTCCTTCACGAGAAATCAAGACAAAATGGCGAAAGTTTGGAAGTACTTTGAGGTAGACGAATCTGACCAAACTGTAGCAAAATGCAAGCTCTGCTCAGTGAAAATATCAAGAGGTGGCACGAAGGCTAGTTCATTCAATACTAGTAACTTGATAAAACATCTCAAAACTCGACACGAGTAGTATAAATAGAATGATGCACAAAAGACTACAGTTTTATTTTGGTTATTATTTATGTTTATTTATTTATTTTTATTGGACCTCATTTGATTTAAATAATCAGTAAATTGATAGACTGTGCTCCATCAACAGGAGAAAATAAACACAGTATCTTCAAAATCAGCCGTCTCATTATTGTGGTATTATTATACAGTATTATTATAAAGTACTCATACTTAAAAAAAACACACAAAAAATGGTATCGGTATCGGTATCGGCGAGTACTCAAAAGTGAGTACTCGTACTCGTACTCGGTCTGAAAAAAATGGTATCGGTGCATCCCTAGTTTTAAATATGGATTAGAAACTACAGAAATATATGACAATTTGTGTGTTCTCAAGTTCTGACCATTTCGTGGTAAGTAACCTATTGTAAAACATTGCGTTTTCAAATGGTAAAGTTGTCAAAAGGGTGACAAGGGCCATAGTTTATCCTCTTTTTTTTTTTTTTAAAGCAGATGATTCTTTTCTCCCAAATTGAATGTCGATGTTCAGTCATCTATGGGGGGAGCCCTTATACAAGCTAGGTGCACTGATGTAGCATAGTGCTATTAATCACCCAGTTCGTCAGTAGGCTACTGCGATTTTGATTAGAAATGCTTGAACCGTTTTGCTTTCGGTAACGTTACGTTGGGTGGACGTCAGATGCCAGTAGGTAGGCTACAGCAGTGATTTTCAACCACTAGTGTGCCGTGAGAGATCGTCAGGTGTGCCGTGGGAAATGATCCAACCTCACTTAATTAGTAACACTTTTGGTTGGTGGTGTGACTCAGGATTTTTTTTAATGTAAAAAATGTGCCTTGGCTCAAAAAAGGTTGAAAAACACTGGGCTACAGGTTCCGATCAAGATTGCAGGCTATATTTTTTAAATGTGAAACTGTACCAAAAAACAGTTGACCAGGCTATATTATTTTACTAATACCCCCGCCATTTGTTGCTAACTAATTTATTAGGCTATTGAGTAGCCCGTAGCCTATGCAGAGAGTAACCGATTCGGTTGACAATTGTGTAGGCTACTGCGGTGCGGTAGTCAGCAGTTCATATAGGCTAGTCAGTTCAGTAGGACTCACTGAGGTTGATGGTTGAAAAGGACATGATGCCAATAAGCACCATTGACGGTGAGGGATTTCGAGAGCTAATAAACGGGCTACGCACACGACTCGCTCCCGACCACGTAGCTTAAATGTTCTTGAATAAAAATACATAGGTCTATCTAGTATGCATATGAGAACCCTATTCAAAACATAATAGCCTATGATTTAAGTTGACTGTACTAAGCTAGGTCTACTAGTTTAACTGTCGCCTTTTCATTTCAAGCGAGATTATGTTAATGCTGCTAGCGGAGCAACGGTTTCGCTTGCAACTGATGAGATGGAGCGCAATTTCTTTTCTGTTGAAGTAGCCTATACACGCCTTCATATTATATTTTTGTTACGCTGCAAATGTTTCTCAAATGTTACAATAAATCTTTGATTGAGGAATATAACATGCATTTTGTATTCTGTATATCATAAGCTATATTTAGTATATTATGTTATCAATTAATCGACTATTGTTTGTTAAGGTTAACAACTATCGATTCAGGAAATTCCTTAAAATTTGCATCCCTAACTATAACCTCTCTGCATTTGAATGGATCTCTATGGGAATCTGGGGGGTGGGACTAGATTTAGCTGTAAATTATGCTGGAACAGTATGGAATACATGGTTAGTGACTGGTCGCTCTTTGGTGGAACACAGAGCAGAGTGTGCAACAGGCTGACAAACAAAATAGTTGAGAAACTGATGGCTATTCGATCAAACTTTAAACTCTTTGAGCCCATCAAAAACAACACCCCACAAGAGTCTCTTTCTGAAGATGAAGCGAGCTGTGGTTCAGATAAATAATTAGGTAAAGCAAGTAAAGTTAAAATATTATTTTACATAGGCATACCTAATTTGCCGTCTTAGATTAAAGGAAATTACTAAAGTATATTTTTGCTTTTATGTTTCCTTATACAATATAGTTTTTGCTAACCGGTTTGTGCAGAACCAAATTTGGTCAATTCTCACCTATTTAGGGGGTGTTCCATTTAAGGCTTTATAACGCCAGGTGTGAGCATCACAGAGACTTGGAACATGGCTTAAATGAAACAAGACAGTTGTACCCTTTAGATTAGTTTATGCAAGAAAAGTTATTTTTTAGTTTGCAATTAAATACTGAGAGCTACATATGTGACACAGGTAAAACTATACATTTCCTGGATCATAAACAAAAGTTTGAAAAATCTGAGGGTGATATGCACAACTACTACAGATCTATGATGCAAAATATAGGCAGTGTACCCTGCTGTCCCTTAGAGTCTCCAAATATATCAAAAATGGCTAAATTGTGCACTGCTGTAAATCATAATATAATTATATATTTAACTACAAATCAACTGTTTTGGCTAATAAAACTCACTTTTGCATCATTTTCAAGTGGGGGTTACTACCTTTTAATCAGTATAGGGGGATGAATATCTATGAGTCTAAACAATCCAAAACCTGTCATAAAATGAATAAAATATTTTGTGTCCATTATAAAGCAAATGCACATTCATACTCATAAAAAATACATTCATCTAGCACAGGGGTTCCCAAACTTTTCCATGCCAAGGACCCCCAAATAGCCGTAGCCTCTGGCTGGGGCCCTGTCAGGCCAAAATGTGTCCGTGAGCCAAAATGTGTCCGGGCCAGGCATCGGAATGCTTGGAATGTCGTTGCTATGCCAACAGACACGCGAGCATTGTGACGCGATAGCGTTGCACTTGCTTTGACCTCAGAATCGCCGGGTGACAAGCTCGCGCTTGCTTTTATCCTACAAAACATGACAACAACTCACTAAATAAAAGTTAACAAATAAGATTTATTGAAAACAATATTCAACGTAACAAAACATTTTTAGGAAACGTAATAATAATCGGTATTAATCGGTCATCAGAAAAACTACCAATAGGCCCACAAAAAAATAACAATTAGGCCTACTGTACGACGTGACATTAGATTCGTTTTATTGGGCTATTCAACAACGCGATTGGCCTACTTACTCTTTCCACCTCGCTGGTTTAACTTGCAGTGCGAACAGGCGAATGGGTTTTTTTTTTAATCCGACGTTGTTAACATTATTAACGGATGCTCGTTTTTTTATAAAGCAACATTTGACCAGGAAACTACTATGTAGTATTGCTAGCTAGTTAGTTTCAGTAAAATACTATCTACTTCAAAATGAATCACTAGCTAACACAATCTAAAATCGAAAACAATTAACAATATAAAGCTTAGTAGCCTATACAAAGGGAAATTATAAAGGTTATCTGAGTGATAGTGATGGTTATTTGAGTGATGTGGTGATTTATCTCCGTCCAACGATCTCCGGCGATTCTGAGGTCAAAGCAAGTGCAATGCTATCGCGTCACAATGCTCGCGTGTCTGTTGGCATAGCAACGACATTCCAAGCATTCCAATGCCTGGCCCGGACACATTTTGGCTCACGGACACATTTTGGCCTGACAGCCCCCCTATTGCGAAATGGCTTTAAAAAAAAACTTTTAAATTACACTGGCAAATATAAAAAAATCAAACATACAGCTTCTTAATACACAACACAATACTTTTGACCCTATTTTGATTCCATAATCGGGCCGTTAGCAGCTCAACGTAACACTTTGACTGACAGGCAGACGGTTAGTTATTGGCTGCGATTGAAAGAAGGGCATGGCAAAGACCTCATTTCGATATGAAAGGATTTATAACAATTTATATTTTATTTTAAACCGGCACAATAATCTTATGAATTGAAATGTTTTGTTTTTTTATAAATAAAATTTTATTATTATAATAAAAATACAAATAAAATTGTTTTTTTTTTGCATTTTCCATTTTCCTCTCCCTTCCAATTGGCCCCCCTGGCGCCCCTGGCGGCCCCCACTTTGAAAACCCCTGATCTAGCACATAAGCACAGTAAATTTGAATGAATTTTTTCCATTCCCTGAGTGACAAGTTTTAATCAGGCAGATACTACGCCATACATTGTATATTATGTACGATAAAATTCCAATAAAATAATATTCCACTATCAGGAAAACTCTGGAAAATGTTCTAGCTTCTGGGTAAATCAAACATAAAACATGACTGAGCCTCCTATGAACTCTTACACTGCAGCAGTGGTTCTCAAACTCTGTCCTGGGGCCGCCCTGTGTATGCTGGTTTTTGTTCCAACCTCAATTGCAATCCGAGAATTTTACCAAGCTGTTCATTTTTCTTAATTTCACTTTTCGTGTTTTGATGGATTATTTACCCTCTTAAACCAAATTATGCCAGAACAATGCAGAAGAACACAATGCAGGTTTGGCTCATTATCATTATCGTTGTCTTTGAATTGTTCATTATCAACCAAATGGTTAGTTTTTGTGGCCATGTGTCCACACTTTCACCAATTAGAAACCTATTGATTCACCTCGGCCTTTCATTTGCTCAGTTTTGTTACCTCTTTTAATGAATTTGTTTGCAATATAGCACAATAAGCAAAATGCGAACGTGGGACATTTATTCTACATGGCATGCATAGCTATTTCCGGACATAATTTGGCTTAAGGGGGTAAATAATCCATCAAAACAAGAAAAATGCAATTTAAAAAAATAACAGCTTGTTAAAATTATTGGATCGCAATTGTGGTTGGAACGAAAACCAGCATACACAGGGGGGCCCCAGGACCGAATTTGAGACCTACTTCACTACAGAGTATGTGAAATGCAGCATTATGAAAATAAAGTTCGTACTGTAAAATGTACAACTGTCTTGTTTAATTTAAGCCATTTACCAAATTTCTGTGATGCTCACACCAGGGGCCACATGTATAAACAGTGCTGAGCAGAAAAATGCCCCCAGAAAGCCGTGTAAGCAAGTTTCCACGCAGAAATTCAGATGTATAATATAACATGTGCTGTGAGAATCTGCGTACCTCTGCACACGATGAACACCGTACGTATGCAATGTTTGGAGTGTGTGTGATATGGCGACACCGTGACCGAATGACAGAGGTAGAAAATGCAAAGCTTTTCTTTTGCATTCTTGAGCATTCTTTCATGCATTCTTTTAGTCAGAGTTGTATACACGTGGCCCCTGAAGTTATAAAGCCTTAAACAGAGCACCCCCTAAATAGGTGAGCATTTACCAAATTTGCCATCTGAGCGAAGGGGTCAAACCCCATGTTTTTCTCCCTAATAATGTGTGCAAAGTATTTGCAGTGACACCTGAAATAGGCCCAATACATAAAAAACCAAATACCTACAATTTATGAAAAATATTGTTAACCGAAATGACCTCAAAATTTTCAATATTACCTCAAAAATGAAAATTTTCCCAGAATTTTACAACACTATATATAACTATGACACTTTTGAGAAGAAAACGCTTCATAACCAGTGACTCAACCACTGTAAATTTGGTGCTTTTTGTTCATCATCTGTATTTACTTTATGTCTTTATGCCTATATGGTTTCTTTGAATATAATAAGACAATTCAGTGCAAAACAATACATAGGCCTATCAATAATCTACTGCATGAAAACCTTGTTTAATTTTTTTTCCCACAGATAAACACGATTTATGCTCTGTATGCCTTCATTACAGTGGATTTTTAAATATAAATCACATCTTTATCATACATTAATGACACTTTCATGTGAGGTAAATGGCAACCATTAAAGGGTAATTCCACCCAAAAACAACATTAACCTTATTTAACAGATCAAGGCGCAACTAATTAAGTCTCTCTTTGTGGCTGGCTAAAAAAAATTCTGTACTGAGATATTTAAAGAGTAACAAAACACGCTGGTTTCGCTAGACCCCGCCCTCTTTTGAAATTCGAAAAATGGCTAAATCCGGGCGTGATAAGGTAATAATAATAAACAATTCTGCGTCTGTCACTGTTCTGAGTAGAGACACATCGTAGACCAAGCTCGCCATCATTGCCATTTTATGATCCATGACCATGAAAAGTAGACTAACATTAGCAAGCTGACCATAATCGAATGGTTTCACTTTGAACGTTCGATTACAGAAGCAATGTTAACAATGTCATTTTCCGGGCCAGTGTCGTTAGCTGTTAGGGTTTCTCAGCATTAACCAAAGGTGCAAATCCGGGTTTTTAAAACTGTTTGCCATGCAGTAGCTAACCCTGCATTCGTTTATGGCAGGAGGTTGGATATTGGAGGTGGTAGATGCATCATTTCCACGTCATTACCGACATGGGAAACTGGGAAAGTTTTGGCTTTGCTAGCAAACAACTAGCCTACAACAATAACGTTTTAACGTTTAATTGTATGTGTTTATCATTTTGTATCTGCATGTCGGGTTGATTTCCCGATCCCTGAACTCCTAGTTGGAAGGGCGTTTTATTAAATGTTTTTCCTGTTAGAAGACCGGGGTGAGAAATGAGTAGCCTAAGTGTTACAGACTTCTGGCTAGGCTGGCTAATGTTTTCACGACACCAAACATAGATAAATGAAGGGCTGCGTTTTCCTAAATGAATGGCCGTTTTTCCGGAGACTCCAGCTAATGGTGGTAGTAGAACAGTAGAACTGTTACATTAGTGGCTAACTTGCCAGCGAGTAACGTGGCCTCTCTCGAAGAGAGTACTAGCAGTAAAATGCCCAGTCCCTCCGCTCTGGTTGTAACTTTATTCAATCAGTGGGAGCTAGGGATGCAAATTTAAAGGAATTTCCTTAATCGATAGTTGTTAACCTTAACAAACAATAGTCGATTAATTGATAACATAAAAGCTAAATATAGCTTATGATATACAGAATACAAAATGCATGTTATATTCCTCAATCAAAGATTTATTGTAACATTTGAGAAACAGGCATTATTGTAGCATAACAAAAATAGAATATGAAGGCGTGTATAGGCTATTTTAATAGAAAAGAAATTGCGCTCCGTCTCATCTGTTGCAAGCGAAACCGTTGCTCCGCTAGCCGCTAGCAGCATTAACATAATCTCTCTTGAAATGGAAAGGCGGCAGTTAAACTAGTAGACTTAGCCTAGAACAGTCAACTTAAATCATAGGCTATTATGTTTTGAATAGGCTCCTCATATGCATACTAGATAGACCTACGTATTTTTTTTCAAGAACATTTAAGCTACGTGGTCGGGAGCGAGTCGTGTGCGCAGCCCGCTTATTAGCTCTCGAAATCCCTCACCGTCAATGGTGCTTATTGGCATCATGTCCTTTTCAACCATCAACCTCTGAGTAATACCCTCCGCTCGTCTATCGTCACATACCCTCTTTGCCAACACTGAGGTGATGGTAGGTTGCGATCCACTTTGCCCTGACAGCACGGTTGGATGTACGCTTTTCAGGTGGTAGGCTACATTAACGAAGTAGTTATACTTCAAAACAGCACCACAGGTATTGCAATGGGCATCATAGTTTTGCCCGCTTCATTTTTGTGTCTTCTTGTGTAGGCTCAACTTCACGGCTTACCCTGCGTTCTCACATCCAACAACTTCGGTCGCCCAGTCTCCGGAAGTCCATTCATTCTCTATGAAGTTGAGCGACGGTCAGCGACCTGAGCGACTAGGAAACTGAGCGACCAAAATCGGCCGATAAATGTTGCCCACAACTTAACTTTTGAGCGACCATCAGCCGTAACAGCCAATCAGAGTTCCACACTTCATATTTCCCCAACCGACACGAAACCATTTCGTGAATAATTGTTCCGCCCGATTTCACTCAAATTGCAGCAATGGAGTAGCAGCTAATAATAATGGTCCAAGCCTACCACGTCCTGTTCAATGTATAACATAACCTTAAAGGATATGTGTAGCTGTTCTACCAATATCACATTGAGCCAAAATATACATGTTGAGTTTTATACATACATCTATCTATGTATCTAGCGTAGATAGATAAAGATCGGTAGCTCGCGACGAAGATAGATATAGGCTAGCCTATCGCTAGCTAGCGAGAACATATTAGTGTCATGACATAACTATAAAGAATAGGATGCATCGCAAATATGTCTTTGTTATACGTAGGCTATTTCCGTTGTTTCTCTTTATCAAAAAATTGTAGCTGCACGAACTGACTTGGTTGACACAACGGGAAGCTCTTGCCCCACCCCCAGCCTCGTAGAATTGACCGACTCAGAGAACGCAGCATTACACTAGGCTGAATTTGGCACCGTCACGTGGAGACCTTAAGCCATGATTACATTTCACACAAAAACTCCCGTTGAAACAAGACCGCAGATTGTTCAGTTAATTGTTTCATTTGAAATCTTATCGATTAAATTCTTATTAGCAATTAATCGATAGTCGATTAATTGTTAACATCCCTAGTGGGAGCAGCTATGACTGGCATTGTCTGACACCGCCCATAAACTGTAAGCGCTCTTGGTTGTTGTAGTTCACAGTAAAGCAGGTACCTGGTACATGTGCAGTAGTTTTGGGCTATATCTCTGCTCTCACCACAGGTAGAAAGTTGACTGAGAGCTCATTTTAATCAGCTACTTTTCTACAAATCAAACATAATTTTTCGGTCGAATTCACCCTTTAACCATATAGATATTGTTTATATTGTGTGGAATTCAGATAAATATGATATACAGTGCTCCTCGAAAGTTTGTGAACCCTTTAGAATTTTCTGTATATCTGCATAAATTCTATCTAAAATGTGATCACATCTACTCCCTATGTGGCCGCAGAGTGATGGTTTTGGGTTTGTTTGATACCTTAGACGCTGGATGACTTTAGCCAGTCACATGTTCCATACTGTACCAGTGTAATTTACAGCTGAATCTAGTCTCACCCCCCAATTCCCATAGAGATCCATTTAAATGCAGAGAGGTTATAGTATCGCTTGTAACAGTACCTGAAAAAAAGATAATGAGTCTTTTGATATTTATGGGTCACAGACTTCAGGAAGTAACAGCATGCAAAAAATATAACAGCATGCAAAAGATCCAAGGGTTCACATACTTTTGCCAACAAAGCATTTAATGTTGGATCATTTTGCTCAATAAATAAATTATGAAAGAAAAATGTTTTTTGTTGAACTGGGTTCACTTTCTCAAGGACTTAGATGAAGATGTGATCACATTTTAGATCGAATTTATGCAGATATTCAAAAAATTCTAAAGGGTTCTCAAACTTTTGAGCAGTACTGTATATTGAGTATTTTTGCGTAAATATTTATTTCTGTACTGCTTTAAAATCCCAATAATGTCACTGACCCAGGCTAATAGTTTCACTGGTGCTAATAAATAAACAGAACACAAGAGTTAAGGTTAACTTTATTAAAACAATTACTATTTGTTTCAATACAAACTAAGTGGGCTATATAGGGGCGTACTGGGCTTAATTGGAACAGTGGATTTAGAATGAAAAAGATAAATCATCAAATCCTACTTACAAATAATTATAAACCATGTATCTGGGGTATAAAAATACACGATTGGTCAAGTACTTTATTCACCTTCATATCCTTCAAAAGCACCCCCCCCCCCCAAGAGGGTTAGGTCCGAAGTACGGAAATACTTCGGCTTTGAGAAGGATGCCGACATTTATTTCTAACATTTATTTCTGAATAAACTAAACAGTTACGTTTTGTTTAAAAGTTGGCCAAAATGTTTAGGCCTACATTCAGTTCAATATTGTTGAAAAAAAAAAAAGTTTATTTACTTCTAAATTCCATTATTTTGTTCAAACTAGTTATTGGCATGGCCAAAATGTTAACATTTTTGTTTAACAATAAAACATGTTTTAGAAACAGATGTTTTCTGATTGGTATAAATTATCATTTTTTTAAGTCACTTAAGTTAATTTTAACACTGTTTAAAGACTTTCAACTTATTTCAATAATTATTGAGGTAATATTATATGTTGTGAAAATGTTGGCCAATATAATCATACTAGAAATTATGAGGGGGAAAAAAATTATTTGAATAATTTTACCTAAATTAAAGAATAGCTTGTTCTCATATTTTAAGTGTGAGGTCATGCTGATAAACAAAGACATTTTTTATAGCCCGTTTTGCTCATATTTTCCAGGGTTGCCAATACTTTTGGTGCGCACTGTATGTCAAACATTATGAGCAGCCTATACTTTTAATTTCACAGTAGCAATGTATAGTTCTGCCCGCTATCAGTTTCCCGTCTTTATAATGTGAAAAAAACATGGCCGTCGCAGCCAGCCAATGTATGGCAGTAACATACAAATGCGATCCAACAGGATAATTGTTTGATCTCTCATATTGCTTCTAACATATTAAAATATTTCTCCAGATTTTATGGTGAAACAATGTGCAACATTATCATTGCAAGCTAGCTCTAATGCAGAATGTATTCATCCCGTGCAAACTGGACATACTCAGTAATCACTGAGTATGGGTAAATCATCGGGACATTTTTAAAATGCAGACAAAAGGGCATCTAGAATACACCTTGGAAATACTTAAACTTCAGTGGGTGACATTCACTTATGACATCACCAATGACATATACCTCAAAGCAACAGGATCACGCCAAGCAACAACGCAGGTAGCATGCATGCACATCTTAAATGCACTTCTCCGTGAGCCAATGACCATTATACACACACCAGGGCACAAAGTACAATAGCACAGAGCTAAGAGTGATGTGATCGGGGCATTCGGGGGTAAGGTCTTCTCACTGGGAGCAGCTGGTAGCCTGTGGCTACCCGCTATCAAGTTGGGGGAAAGCTAATGCAGTGACAATCCAAGAGACTTAGGTGAACTTAAACACACCCTACTCCTGGTGTGACGAGACCAACTGTGCACCGCCACTGCGGACACCCTGTCATATCCAGCTAATGACATAGCGAGGCTTGAACCGCGCAATGAAAGGGTCTATCTAGCCTGTGCGAATGCGAAGCCTTTGGGAAACCCAGGGACTGCTACATTTGAAACCATATGGTGGTAAACATGGTAGTTCAAACGCATGAATGGCTGATGCACTTTGCCACAGTGACGTCAGCTTCATCATGCTTTGAACAGACAATTCGATCAGAGGTAAACAACTAAAATTAAGAATGAATGGTGTTTTTCCCCTCGTTTTTTAATAAATAGACTTAACTGAAAAAAAATAATTTAAGAAGAACTGTAAATACTTATTGCAATATTATTGCATATTATTTCTGATCTGTGAAGTTTAACAAAATGTTTTGGCGTACACAAGGTTGCAATGTTCTAAGAAAACCCGTACAAGCCGTCAAAACAACACTAACATAGGTAATACGCTTGTTCTGCAGACAAACAACCTGGTAGTACAATTAAGAAGTTAGAAAGAGAACTTGTTTTAAGATGTTTTCTTTCAAACAGGTCTTTTTACCTCAATTTGCCTAAATGTCATTTCTAAATAACGGTTCCTTGATATTATCTTCAAGAACATTGATCGCATAAAATAAAAGTTAATGGTCACAACATAAAAAGCATGTCGCTAAGAGGTATTTCAACAATATCAGTATTTATATACTGGGGTGGGGGGGCGGGGGGCTCTTGTAGCACCTCTATAAATCAACAAAAATCTCTATTTTTTTCTTTTTTTTTTGCTTTGTTTGATAGTTTTAGCATGCATGATGAAGCTTAATGAGAACAATAATCTTATGCGAACGAGGCCAACTTTATCCCTTCATTCAAAACTATTTCGTAATTGTATTATCACTTACGTCTGTATACAATAAACAGTTAACCATCAACCAAATCAATAATTCCTAACAGACTAAAAGCATAAAAGCTATATCTTAGAGAACTGCCAATACATCTGGCTTATTTTTTATATTTCAAACCTGGATACTATGGCGTATTTCAACTTTGTTTATGTGAACATAGACCACTTTAGCCTAACATACAACGTTAGCGTTAGCTAAGCAGCTCGCCTCACCTCTCACCAGAAATGCCTATGTGATAACGCTGCGATTTTGTAAAAGACGGAGCTTCTCTGTTGCATCAGTGTTTTGTGTCGCGAGCCTACTCAAACGCACGCCTTGCGTTTTTCACACGATTTGATTCATCAGCGATAACTTATGCTAACACCAAGATGCATGGGAGCGTTAAACCAGTTAAAACCCTTAGAGACCTGTATGTTTTGGTCACTTACCAGTTGTTGTTGAACTACCTAGCTAACTTCAGCAATCCGCTTCCTTTCGTCGTCGTTGTTTACACTGTTTTTCATATTTGTATAAATTATCAGTAATAATCAAACAACTACCTTTTTCTTTTTTTTAGAAGACTACTTCGCACATGCACGTGCACATTAAGTTTTCCTATTCAATGATCTTTCGGTAAACATCTCAAAGGAACATCCGTGGTCTACCGGAAGTAAACTCACACAAAAGTTGAAGCAAATGATCGGGGCCCACTTGGGGTAGCCAATCATTAGGTCAGGGGTTTCCAAACCGGTCCTGGGGACCCCCTGTGTATGCTGGTTTTCGTTGCAACCACAGTTGCAATCCCAGAATTTTAACAAGCTGTTCATTTTTCTTAATTTGGTGCTTTTCATGTTTAGAAGAATTATTTACCCTCTTAAGCCACATTATATCAGAAATAGCTATGGATGCCAATTTTGGGATTGCAACTGTGGTTGCAATGAAAACCAGCATATACAGGGGGTCCCCAGGACCAGTTTGGGAACCCCTGCATTAGGCTGTAGTTATATCAGACAATTATCAAAACATCAAACAATGTAAATGTCAATTACTTTAATTTAATGTGACGTAATTGTATTCAACAAAGAAGTCTGCAAATATTTAACTTGGCTAAAAGATTTACATATTTGGGACATTATAATACTAACTTGCCGTTTTTAAATGCTTTGTGTTCACTTAGTAAACGAGAACGTTTTACAATTAATTTTCTTTCTTTTGTCGTGAAATGTATAACACATTTTGATCTGGTGTTTCAGGTTCACTTTTGGCACCTGTAGTTTTTGGAAAGCTACATTTTCTCTGGCTTAATTTAACATATTAGATCTGCTGCTTCCTTTGTTTTTCAGAATATGCTGTGAGAATTGACATGTTAACAAAAAAAGGTCATACAAAGGTTTTATATATTAGTGTGAGTGGATTCATAATATGAAATATGAAATTGCCTACACATGCACAAAGCACCTTTTTCTTTTGGAAGATAAATGCAAATGAGCACAATTTAAATATAAGCAATACAATTAATTGATTAAAACATGACACAAAGACAGAAAAATTATTAATGGCAAGACTTAGTTTTAATTGACTTCAGAGAATAACACTCACATGGGACCAGCTACAGAAAGTTTTGTTCATCAGTTATTTATTGGCTCTACATAAAATGCACACATTTGTGGTGCTGATCAGTAAAAAGAAAAGCAAATGTTATACACAAAAGCATAAGCTGGCAAATGACAAAAAAATAAGATATGGGTGTACAGCATTTCCTTTTGAGTTATCCCTGGTTAAATATTTTCAGCTGGCTATGAGTTTGCAACATCAGATTCAGTTTAGGCCATACATACAGTGGAACATATTTGTTTTAATTTCCACAAAAGGTTACCAAAAATAAAAATAAATTAAAAATGCACAAGTAAAACTGACAGAACACCCCTGGTATACATTTATTCCAAAGAAACTATACTGTACATAACTCTTTATTAGTATTGGAAGGTGGACACTGACATGTCCTTTTTTTTTTTTTTTTTAAAGCTGTGGCAAAATAAGAATGAACACAGACTAGTCACAAAATCATCAGAAACTGGAACAAATATATCGAGTTCATAACAAGCAAACTAAAATCTTGGTTCTGAGGAATTCCACCAATACAAGCATGATTGGTTAGTATTTTTTAGAATTCAACTTTTTTGTTTTAGGACAAGAAAAGCAGGCCGCTACATTAAATCAAGACCAACTATTTTTGTTTGTGAATGATGTTGCTAATATTTTAGCGTAAAATACAGAAGCCATTGACAATGTAGCCAATGGTTGATTGATTAAGCCTATTAAATCTCCCATGCAGGTTGAGTAGGCCAGTAAGTCAATGCAATGTGCTGGGTGAAAACATCAATTACAACCCAAGCTACTTACAGCAATTCACAATTTGGACTGTTGCATGAGCAGTTTCCGTTTTATGGTGGTGGTTCTAGTTTGCAAGTGGACACATTTTATTTTTCGTTGGAGGGCTGTGATATGAAGATGCTCATCAAATTTGGCCATTTGGATCCAAATTAAATTCTTAGCAGGAATAATAACTTGCATCCCATTGGCTTCCTTAATACCTGCTCAAAACGGCACAGCTGAAATGATCCCATAGGTTTTGAAACAGGGAGGGCGGTTCACCAAACTCAAAACCTGCAATGACCACAGCCTGGATTAACAAAAATCCAGAGAAAAATATTTGAAGCCAATTTCTAAATGTATGCTTAATTTAAATGTTCTAATATTTGCTGACAGCCTCTAGGGGGAAAAATACTATCTATCTTCAAGCTTTCATCTTCGTCTGTGGAACTTGCACTGTGAGGCAAAAACCCCCTCACAAATAAATGTGGTGACTCGATAGGACGACAGCCCTAACCAGCAAATAAAATTGAAGGTACAGCTAAAACACACAGAACAAGCAACTACCCAAGGTGTATCTTTTTAATCTTGATGTATCCCTACTCTGTTACCATTGTTTTTTAAAAGATATCTTGACATGAGAACACAGTGCTTAGTTTCAAAATAATTCATGACAAAATTTTGAACTACAAATAAACATGACATAGTACCTGATAAACTTATAGTTCTATTATGACAATGACAAACTAAGCATAGCATCATTACAGTTAAATCAACATCAGAGTGCAAATAACATTGTCCACAAATTGTATTGGGGTGTATTTTGTGTCTCCCATGAATGTATGCTTGTGTTAAAATGTATTTTTTACTTAATTTATTTAAATTTTATTAAATTTATTTAATTTTATTTAAAATGGGCGGCAGTGTAGTATAATGGTTAAGGAACTGGACTTGTAACTGAAAGGTTGCAGGTTCGATTCCCAGGTAGGACACTGCCGTTGTACCCTTGAGCAAGGTACTTAACCTGCATTGCTTCAGTGTATATCCAGCTGTATGAATGGATAAATGTAATAAGAAGTATGTAAGTCGCTCTGGATAAGAGCGTCTGCTAAATGCCTATAATGTAATGTAATGTATTTTGAAACAATTTCTGGGGATTATAAGAAGGTTGCCATTTACCTACAGTTAAACAACTCACCACATTGTAAAACTGGGTTCACCATATTTGAGTAGATCATGTAAATGTTTGAGTGGAACATGTCATGCTTTGGCAAGTAAGGCACATAAAATATGTCAAGTGCATAAAAATAACAGAAACTGTAGGGGAGAGATCAATAAAGGGGCATTTTTATGTTTGGGCTGAAATAGCAGTTGGTAATCACCTCAATTTAATTTATACGACTGTACCATTGTGCCATCAGAGGTCTCCCAGCTTTCTCTACTTGATTTATTTGAAGGAACAAACACATTTTTATTTGACACATGTCCTTGGTCCAAGTTTTCTTCAGTAATTACGCCATTTTATATACATTTGTATGGTGTGCGTCCGAGGTTATAAGCTTCTACAACTCGCCCTAAAACTTGCAAGGGCTGTTTGTACTAATCCAATGATTTGGCACTCTAGTTTTAAAATTTGTTTATATTCATGTTTTACATCAAAGCATTTATTTTTTTGGTAGCCTCTTAAAGCTTTCACTACATGATAAAATTGTTTATTAACAAAATACAGCAGAACAAAAGAACTGCCATTTTGATCAATTAAATTATTTAAATAACGAGCGCATTCTACATCATCTAACTACTGTTAATTGGTAGTCAATTCAAAGTTAGTTTTGAATCCTAGAACCCATTACCTAAAACAAATCAGTTTCCGTCTCATTTTTAAGAGAAAATGGGCATTATGTCCATGACACAGTTCGTCAACACAATATCCACCACATTCTATCAACAATATACCCCCATTAGTCACAATTTGTTTCATACCTACAAGAACTTGCACACAGTGATTTAATTGTGGCGTTAGAGGACTGCCCAACATGGGTATCAGAATGCATTGAACATTTTATTTTTGTACACAACAGTCAGTAGAGAACTGAGGAGGGTTTACAAAAAGCTCCCAATTCAAACAGCATCTCCTAGAGTAGTCTTTAAATGAAGAACTGAAAACTGGGGGGGGGGGGGACTCGTTAATCAATAAAAACATTAATGGGACTTGGTTAGGTTAATCCCATGAAACACTTAACTTAAAAACACGTTCATCTATCCACTATTGCAGCCAGCTTTCTACAGGATGCTGCTGATATTCTCTCTTCCTGTCATCTCATTCTTGCTCTGCTTGCCCGCCGCGGTTTTCTTCGATGCCGCCTTCTTGCCGCTGCCCGTCTTCCTGGCGGCTTTCTCTTCCTCACCCTCGTGTTCCTGCGCAGCCTGCCCCGCCGTGCCCCGGGGACGGCCTCTCCTGCGCTGGCTGACAATCGGAATGCTCTCCGCCTCGCTTTCTGATGCGTCTCTGGTTTCTGCCCGGTCGCCTTGGCTGTCCCCCGTGTCCTCCTCTTCGTTTGTGGATTTTTCCTCCTGAGGCTCATCTACCTCGTCACTGGACTGGCGAGAACGTTTGGCGGGGGGCGGGCTGGACTTCTGCTCAGAGTTGTTTTTGGCCTTTTTTGCGGGGCTGTTTTTGAAAGAACCTGGAGGTCGCCCCCTCTTGCGTGGGGTACTATCAGGAGCTGGAGACTGGGGGGTGGCTGACAGAGGGGGGTTCTTGCGCAAGTGCGCCCCCTGCTTTGACTGGACCTTGCGTGGACGTCCTCTCCCCCTCGGTTCTGAGGTGGAGGGCGAGACCGGGGGCTCCTCACGGGGGTAAATACGTGGCCTCCCTAGGGGCTTCCATACCCGCGGCTCCTTGGGTTTGCTCTTCGTCTTCTTCCTCTCATCCTCTTCCTCCGGTGTGAGGGGGGTTTTCCTGGGCCTTCCCCTCATTTTTATTACTTTTGGGGGTCTGCCTCGCTTCCTATCCGTCCCAGGGGATTTAACCAGCTTTGAGGTGTCCGAATCTACTTTCCGTGGCCTCCCACGCTTTCCTGGTGTCGTCACAGGTTTGACCGGTTTAGGCGTCTTCTTCACTGGTCTTCCCCTTCCACGCTTGGGGGGCTGTTCGCTACCGTTGGGAAGGGTTAAACCCGTTGAATCCTCATTCTCCTCCTCAGAATTCCTTTTTACCTCCATTGCAGGGTCCTGGTCAGATTCTCCCAATAAAAAACTAGAGGGCTCTGGATTAATTAAGCTGCTTGGGAGGAGTTCCGTCTGCAAATACAATTTGGAGGTTTCAGTTGACATGTACAATGAGCAAGTCCCGTCCCCACGCACACACGCACGCACGCACACACACAGTGCTTTTCCATCTTGAGAAAACCACCCCCTGCGTACCTTCATGTACTTAAGACTTAAGTAAAAGTAGGCCTACGCAGACTCCATGACCAATCTAAATGGCAAAAAAAGATTTCATACCTCACAAATCAGAAATGTATTGACAAATTGTATATGGAACACATGATACAACCTTGCACTATGTATAAGCACGCCTGGCAGACAAACATTTTAAAGTTTTGTGTTTACCCATCTAGACCACTTGCCTTTTTAAAGCAAAACAAACAAAATTGGTACAAGTCTGAATCACATGGAGTATGAGGTATGAAACTCTTGACCTCGTGCATCTTCTTGACCTCATACAGGTTTCGTTTTGGAAAAACTGCATTGCAGCTGACAAAATGGAGCTGATAGTGATGATACCTACAAGACAACTTAAGCTTGAAAAAAGTCAGCCAATAAACCAACATGCTGATGACAACCCGTTGATTCAATATTTGTTTGTGTCTTTTTGAATAAGATTATATTAGTCAGTATAAGGCACATGCTAATTATAGTAGCGTTCTAACACACATGATTAATGTAAAGCTATCTGCAAGCGATATCAGAACGGTGAGGGTGGCGGTGCTTGGAATACATCAAAATAATTTTCAAATAACACAATTCTGTGAAATAAGGATAGTTGGACAGCCTTTTATTGCACCTCTGAACTTAATATCCTGAGAACACATACAAAGCTAGTTATGCAACGCACATTACACAGAGCTCCCCACCCGACAGACTGCCGATACTGTATCGCTAGCAATAAAGCAGCTAGCAAGACTTGCTACCGCGAACTAGCTGTATCGGGGGAGAAATACAATGCGTTTGAACCTAAATCAGTCTCATTTTGCAAACGAAAAAACTCAACAATATACTGTGTTTGGACATGTTTAGACTAAATAAATAATAATAGTAAACACCGACTGGAAAGAACATCATTACCTAGCAAGCTAACACCTACGAGATGGAGGATGTATTTCCTTCCAACGTAGCAAACCTACTGCCTGCCTTGCAAGCAAGGCTTGGACACAGGTTTATGCAAACTGAGATTTGCGAAATGCATTTTAAAATGTACCCAAAACATTTGCGCAAAACGTGTGTACACGCCTCTTACCTTAGACAACCCCTTTCTATCGCCGGTTCACGCTGATTAAAAATACGAATCTGATTTTGCAAGCGGGAGTTACTGAGTCAACCCAACAGGCTTTGTTTATGTTTGAATTTGAAACTGCTTCCGGGGCCAATGAAAGGCGCCAAAAACTCTAAGGACCCTTCCACAGAGCAGTATGAAAACCACTATTTTGTTCGTGTAACTTCTAGTTAAAAGGGCAGAACATTTCTGTTCTGTGAAATTAGGAAATCAAGTAACCTGGGTTACGCAGCAATTTATCACGTTTATAACAAGCCAAATTTTTAAAAAAATTGGTTGACAATAGAGGCCTGTCACCTACGTCACAATTTTGCCAGACACGCCCACTTTTTACGCCAACCACCATCTTGGAGACCAAATGCCGGTGATCCGATCCATAACGTTATGGAAAGCAAATTTATAGGCTATCACATTTAATCGGGAGGTTGCTTGCTTTTCCTTTATTGCCATCATCGGAATTTGCTTTGCGCAATGCTTACGGGTAGCTCAGCAATATACAAAATATACAGTGCACAACATCACGAAACAATTTCTCAGTTTCGGCGGTGTACAGAGACCGCGGCACTGCATGTATGGAGGAAATTCGTGGAGGTGGAGTTTGTATGTTGGACTGCTTGGTGACACTGGACATCTCGGGGACAGCGGGGGCTATTTTTAATCATGGCTGTATTGCACTTCCATTCACTTAATTTATGTAATGATTTTGTTGGATGTCTTTGTTTGATATGTTTATTTGTGTGTTGTGGGTCCCACTGTTATGTATTTTTTGTTGTGGCTGGGGCTACAACTGAAGTTCCCTGGCGGGAAATAAAAGTTATTATCTATTCTATTCTAATAATACCAACATAAACAAATATTATAAGGAGTATTGGGGGGTATACGTACGAAGCAGGATTAATTACTGAGTAAAACCCGGAACTCTCCCAAATCTGGAACTTGCATGGACTGAAGTAAAAAGCTGTTCTGGGTTTTATTGAGTTATCCAGATAGTACTATCTCAGTAATCCTGCTTCGTAGTATACCACCTTGGTAAGTAAGGTGTTTGTGCAGTTCATATGGGAGCAAAGTGATACGTTACATGTTAAAGTATTAACGGTAGGCTACAGTAGCCTACTTCAGCAATAAAACATATTTTAGCTCGATGGATAGAATAGAATAACTTTTATTTTCCCGATAGGGAACTTCAGTTGTAGACACCATAAAAGGCAAATCAGTTCAACACATAAAGTACATTTACCGTTACTTTAAAACACATTGTTATTTGGTGCTTAATATCGTAACGTTACATTTTCTTTTCGCCCTCTTCTGGATTCTCTCATATTGCTCGCACCCTGCCTGGCCAGCACAGGTAGCTAATGTTTACAGTTTATCCAATCTATTTGTGAGACATCGTACAACGTAGCACCCCTAGCATAGTAATAATAGTTCAAATGAAAACTGTTTTGATGTTCACAATATGCTTGACGTATCGCATTAGGTTAACATCAATGTTTCGCAGGCATAGCAGTCGTTCACACAAATGATATAGCTACTAACGTTAGCTAAACCTAGCGATTAATTCACTTTTAACTTTCTAACATTAAGATAATGTACATACATGTACATTAGGCCAGCTAGTTATGTATATATTAAAATTCGTAATATATCGTAAAATTTAGTTCGTTCACCCTGCCGGTGATTTAGCTACTATGGTGAGTACTCAGATTATCATGTAAAAGGACATTTTCGCCCTTTCCCAGCTTTATTCGCACATCAGTACGCAGTGCAGAAGTTCGTCATTGTAGGACAGCAATCATAGTAGCGTTATCATGAAACTCGTTTCATGGAGTAGCAAACACTACTAGTTCAGTGGTACGTTAAGCGTCTCCGTTAGGGTTGGTCCTCCAAAATGGCGGCGCGTCCCTGTAACCATTGGAAACGATAGTTCTAGTTCTATGTGACAGGCTTCTATTAATCGATTTACTGTCGATGTTATCAGAGGAGGTATGCATCTCTTAATACTTTCTTCCTGGGGGATGGTCTCTGGCTGATCTTGCCCGCCCCAATATGGCGGCCGTGCAGACACATCTGACAGGGCGAATGGGTGAGAATGTAACCCTGATGTAACCACACTCTTAGCTTTAACTATGTTAGCTAACTATTACCTAACATTCGCAGCCAGAGAGATAGCACACCGTAAAGCCTGTTGACAATACAACAAGTCCGTAAGTATTTGGACAGTGACACATTTTGTTGTTGTATTGGCTCTGTACTCCAGCACATTGGATTTGAACTGGAACAGTGACTATTTGGTTAACGCGCAGAGTTTCAGATTTAATTTGAGGGTGTTTACATCCATATAAGGTGAACCGTGTGGAAATAGTTGGCTCTTTTTATACACAGTCCCTTCATTTTAGGGGTAGGAAAGCAACATAAACTTAAATAGTCATATTTCATATTTAGTTGATCCTTTGCATGCCATGACTTCCTGATGTATGTGACCCAACAACATCAAAAGACTCCTGATATATTATTTTTAGGTACTCTTACAAGCGATAGCCTACTATAACCTCTTTGAATTTGAATGGATCTCTGTGGGAGTTGGGGGGTGATCCATCCACATCTACTGCTCTCACCACAAATGATCGATAGAGAATTAGTATTAATTTTTTTGTTATTGCCACATATTTTGTGTGTGTGTGTCCCTCAGGAATAATGAAGAATGAACTGAGTTAGAAATCTGCAATTTATTTTACAATCAATTTTCAGTTTTAATCTCTTTCTCTATCATTAAACATTTAAATTTGCTTCCTCAAGTTCCAGGCTCTCTTTCTCCTGCTCTCTCCTCTCATCCTTCAATCTCTTTCCATCAGTACACTTTCCTCCATTCTTTCACTCCTTTTCACCATCTCCAGCCTCTCTCTCCTCCTTTCATCCTCCAGTCTCTTTATCTCCATTAGTACCGCTTCCTTCATTCTCTGCCTCTCTTCCTCCATCCTCTTCCTCTCAGCCAACAACGTTTCCTCCATTTGTGTCCGCTCGTATTCCGTCTGAGCCTTCTCTCTTCTCCTCTCATCCTCCAGCCTCTTTCTCTCCAGCAGCACCAAGTTCTGCATTTTCTCTCTTTCTTCCATCTGTGCCTGCTCCATCAACCCCTCCAGCAGGTCTTTTTCAGCAGTTTTCTCCTTCTCCTCCTCTATTTTCCTCTGCTCCTTCAACTCCGTGAGCGCCACTTCCTTCATTCTCACCATCTCCACCCTCTGTGTCCTCCTTTCCTCTCGCAATCTCTTTCTCTCCAACAGCACCGCCTCCTCCATTTTACCCCTCTCTTTCTCCAGCTGCGCCTTCTCCCTTCTCCCCTCCTCGTTAATTCTCCTCCTCTCCATCAGCATTGTGTTGTGCAGTATATCCCTCTCTTTCTCAAAGTGTACTTTCTCGGTCCTCCTCTGCTCCTCCAGCGCCTTTATTCCCAGGAGCATTGCCTCCTTGACTTTCTCCACCTCTTTTTCCATCAGCGCATTCTTTATCCTGCCCTCCTCCTCCAGTTTTGTTATCTCCAGCAGCATCGCCTCCTTTTCCTTCCCCTTCTCCCTCTCCATGTGCACCTTATCTCTCCTCATTTCAGCTTCCATCATCTCAATCTTCACCAGCAGCGCTTCCTCTAGCTCCCTCTTCTCCCTCCCCATCTGCTCCTTGTCTCTGTTCCGTTCCTCGCACAGCCTCTTCCTCTCCGTCAGCACTGTGGCCTGCATCATCTGCCGCTCCTTCAGCAGCTGTGTGCTCTCTCTCTTCCTGGCCTCATCCAGCGCCCTGATCCTCGTCAGCATTTCCTTCTCCAGTTCCTGTCTCTCTTTTAGAATTTCCACCTGGTCCCGTCTGCTCTGCTCGGCTAATGCTTTCATCTCCATTAGCACCGATTCGCCGGCCGACTCTTCTATTTTTTCCCTCCCTCTCTCCGTCTGTACCAGCCTCCTCTCTTTCTCCAGTGTCTTCATCTCCATCAACACCTTTTCGGCCATCTTCTCGTTCTTTAAGTCCGTCTGCGCCGCCTCCGTCCTCCGTTCCTCCCCCAGTCTCTTTACCTCTATCAGTATTCGTTCGTTCATTTTTTCCATGTCTTTCTCAGTCTGTGCTTTCTCTGCTCTCCTGTCCTCCTCCAACATCTTTAACTTCATCAACAGCATCTCTTCAATTTCCTCCCTCTCTTTCCCCACCCGAACCTGCTCTACTGTCCATGTCTGCTCTGCGAATCTTCTTTTCATCATAAACATTCCTTGTTCCGCTTTCTCCCTCTCTCTCTCTATGTGTGCCTGTTCTATCCTGCTTTCCTCCGCAAGTTTTCTTTTCTCTGTCAGAGTCGCATGCACCATTTTCTCCTTCTCTTTCTCCATCAGCGCCTCCTCTGTCCTTCTCTCCTCTTGCAATCTCTTTATCTCTGTTAGCATGGAATCTTCCAGTTTTGCCCTATTTATCCCCACCTGTGCGTCCTCTCTCCTCCGCTCCTCCTCCAACGTTTTCATCTTCACCAACATTGTTTGCACCACGTGGTCCATCTCCCTCTGCATCCGTTCTTTCTCTCTCCTACTCTGCTCCACCATGCCGTGCACCTCCCTCTCCCATGTCTCTCGCTCTACTTTCACAACTTCTTCAATTCTCTTCACATAGTCAGAAATCCGACTCTATAGGAAAGAGACAAGTTAGCAAGCAAAGTGTTACCGTCCACCGTGCCTGGCTCCTCCCCCTCTTCATTTCATGTAGCTAATTGTTATTGTAACACTTGAAGGATTAAAAATGCCAAGAAAGTGATGCAGGCATGCAGCTAAGTTCTTGCCGTCTGCAATGAAGATTTTTTTTCACGTGTTCCATAATAACGTGGCGACAAGACATCGGGAATGTTTATTTAGGAGCAAAGGCATTAGTTGTCCAAGACCAATTTCACTTCGGGGACAACACCGTTCATCTTATCTCAATATAGCAAACTATTAATGCACCAAGCTTAGTCCACTACCGCCGTCTCTGGTATCTTATTGCTGTCAATAAACGGGACAAAATATTACTTCAGCCCTGGTTCTTGCCGAATTTATTTTTTGTTTCTCTGTACAGCGTCTTTGTGACAGTTCTCTGTAAAAAGCGCTATATAAATACAATTTAAACTGAATTGAATTACTTAATGTATAATACGCTACCCACCCTACAAGTTTAAATTAATCATGCCTGGTGCAAGATATTTTTTATAATTATGCTGCAATATAGTATTAAGCTTCAAGACGTTGACCAACAAACTAATCTCAGACCCAAGTATAGTATAGTATACCAGGGAAAAATAGAAACACACGATCCAAAAATAAACAGAAGGGACGTAGCACGACCACTTCAGGGAAAACTTACCCACAAATGCCAACGATCCATACTGAGATCCACAGGCGTCAAGTTCTCTCACCGATAAAAATATGACATGTTATTTTCTTCAAGAGTAACCCACTTAAAAACACCTGCATTGTTGTTATAGCTCCTGTGATGTCACAGCTCCTGTGATGTCACAATGAAATCTGTGTGCAAACAGTATTCACGGTTGTCGTCTCCCAAATAGTTCCAAATTACTGATCAAAATGTAGGCTACGTTACCCAAAGCAGGCCAAGTTATCGAAACCAGCCAAAAAGATTTTTAAAACAAAACGTCTAAGTATTTGACGTTGAATGAGCAGCCCCTCGTTCAGTCACTGAATCAATTTTAAAAAATGTAGATGAAGGTAGGCTACTTCACCCTTTTACCCCAAAAAACCAGCGAGCTAACACGGGGTGGAGATTGTAGCCAAAATGACGCCGAAAACTTGTGCTAAAAATGATTGGTGTGGCGCCAGCGATCATAGGTTATGATAACAAATACATGCTAATCTAATGCCTTGACTGACAAGAAACATGCGTGGCAAATGGGAGATCATTCATTTAAAGCCAATTAACCATTAAATGAAAACTGTCAAGAGCGATTCTAACATGTTGAACCACATTAAGAAATATCAAAACTCATCAATTAGCTAAAACAGTAAAACTAAAGCTTGAGGAACAGAAGCTGCTTTATTCGTGGAAAAATCACTTTGTGACAAAATCAATTACATTCATCCAATTAGCAGTTCTTTTTGCGCTCTTCCATCAATTCTGTATGCAAAAAAAACATAATCTTGGTCGGAGGTAGCCTAAATCCAAGACAAAAACCTTAGGTCTCAGTATCGCAAATTCCAGGGTTATAAAATATCTGAAAACATCCTGCAAATGGGTTTACCTCTTCCTTTCTAGTTCATTTCAATGCTGAGCTCGTGCAGTGCAATTTCCACAGTCTTTGGACATTGACTGCAAACCATTTTGCTTATAAGTGTTGGCTAGATTGCAGGCAGATAAACATTTTTTTTTTATTACACAGAAAGGTTTTTCCATGATTACTGTCCATCAACACAATGTACAATTACAGCTTATGAGTTGCAGAGCTCTAAGAAAAATAATGGATCACAACAGCTACTTCAACAACAACAAAAAAAAAACTACAATACGATACTAAAAACAAAAATATCTGCTGTCATTGGTCCTATTCCACCTGCAGATGTGCATATGAAGGTCTGGTATATCCCAGAGGCGTTCAGGGCATTTTCTCAAAGGCAAAAACCAGGTATATACCTACAACAGAGAAAGAGAAACAGAAAAAATAACATTCGGTCAAAAATGTAAATCGAATATGAATGTAATATTCTTAACAGTGGAACTGTGAGCTGGCATGCACAGCTCACAATGAACAAATGAGCTACGCATTGTATTGGACGTACAATTGTCTAAACGGCTTTAGAAAGAAAAAAAAATAACCGACTGAAATTAAATCTTTTTGCAGAAATTCTTGCGCTAAAATCCATCACCCTTTCACATGAGTAAACAATCAATGAATGGCTTTTACTTACTCGTTGCTTCCCATTCAGACTTGCTTAATGTACCCTGTTCAAAGAAAGAAGAGGAAAATATCAAAAAGCATTTTCACACTTCAAATTATTGGTGAAATTGGTCAAGTGTAGAGTAATTGGCAGAACTAAAGCGGGCTTCTGAGGTGCAGTGTATTTGTCTGGGAAGAAAATCCCATATATCAGCATTTTGAATCACCGGCCCAGAAACAAGTTCACATGTCGGTCTTCCCTGGAAACCACCGCTGACACTCACCAAAGGTGCTTTTACGTCAGCACACTCAACCTTTCTCTGAACATGTTCGTACTCCTCAGGGCAGTCTGACGCCAGCTTGCTTCGTTCATCTGCTGGGTATTGCTGGAGGCAAAAATATAAATACATATTGTGAATCCCCGAAATTATGTGCAGTGCCACACAACAGCCATTGATAGGCATACTAAACTAGCAACACTGAAAACCAGCGACAACATACGACAGTAACCAATGTCGCAACAACATACGGCTGATGTATCTCTTTAGTGATAGTGCTGATGGTGGTTTGAGAGAATACAAACACACAGAGCGGCCCGACCCAATAAACAACATAAGCGGCTTCGTAGGTCCCCCCCAAATTATTCTTATATATAATATTTAAGGGTTGGCCCCTCAAAGGCTAGGCACTGGAGACACGTCCATCCGTTAACAACACAGCTTTTTTTTTAAATTAAATCCACAGTAAGCACATAGGCCTCCTATTCTTTTGCTGTTGGCTCCAGTCCTCGGAATTTGCCATTAATGAGTGCAAGTGTTGCATTTACACACAAATACCACCAGGGGTCAGCACAAACCATGAACATGCCCAAGAGAAGTACAGTCTGTGAAGGTAAAGGGAAAGAACATAGTTCACTGTGCGGCCCCCAAAGAGGAGGCACCGTGATTTACCTCCAGAGCCTGCATCTTTTTCATCAGAAACTTGTGTTGCTCATTCTGTATCTTTTCCTCAAAGAACTCGCGGAAGGTCTTTTTGAAGACCAGGCGCATGTTGTACTTCTTTGCCATCCTACAGAAGAGATGGAGAGCTTTTTATTTCTGAAAGTGTGTGGGATGTGAAAACATGTGGACATTTCTTCTACAAGGAGAAAATTGGTCTGGGTTCTACAACAAACGAAGAGCCCTAATGAAGAGGCAGAAAAACTGCATTATGTGTACATATTTTAAAATACCAATTGTATTTTGGTATATATCTAAATAGAACGCACAGGCAGTACAATTCAGATGAGTCGATGCCTTGGTGTGCATCACCTGTTGGAACATGCAAGAATTTTAATCTTAGAAACAACCAGGTTTTGAATACACTGTCTTCAAATCTGCATATATGCTCAAAAACATGATGCATCAGATAAGATGGCAAAACATAAAGAAACCAATAATTATGGAAAGAAAAGCAGGGCAGTATTCAATATTCCTATTGACCTTCAATTTCAGTTATGTTTAAAGAAAAAATAATAATAATAATGTTGAAAGCAAACTGATTACTTACTCCTCAAACAGTGGAAAGTAGACGAGGAATTCTGGTACGTTGACAACGCCCTCGAGACTAAAGTCGTACTGACAGCCAAAGAGGGGGTAGTCTCCCTTGTTCTGAAACGTCACCTTGAACACCTCATTCCCAAAGGAATTGGCTTCGGATGCTTCAAGTCGCTTTCTGAAACCATAATAAAGATCCTTTCAATCAGCTGTGATCGGTTATTTTACAGTTCAACATGGTGTCACAACAGTGGAGGTGTTAGTCATGTTCTAAGAGATGATAATCTCTCCCTTTATTTTCATACAAAAATAGAAATACTACAGTAGGCTCCAGCATAAGCAACCTCAACGGGACCTGAACGCGAACAAACGGAAGGTCGGATAAACCAGGAAAAAAATGTTAAATAAACATGGCAGCTGATGCAATTTCAAAATGTGAATATGCAAAAATGAGTTCACGTAGCAAAGCGATTTAAGAACATACACGCGCTCATGCACACAATTGCCCGTGTCAGAACTAGGGACAAAGAGGTAAAGGCATGAAAGAAGAAAGCAAACAGGAAATGCACGATGGAACAGAAGGTTACGGTAGAACTATACGAGTCAAGCGGCTGGATCTCTTAAAATAGAATAAAATCTATTTAAACCAGAAGAGCCGCTGCAGCAGATGAGAACCTGAAGCGACAGACATGCTGACGGCGCACTGGCGGGTCGGCTCACACGAGCTCGAAGGCGTCCGGGGTGGTGCCGATGAAGTAGCCGCCAGGCCTCAGCCTCTCGCAGGCGTTCCGCAGCATCATGTCCGCCTGCTCCCGCGTCTCAAACGAGTAGTGATACACAAACTGGCAGCTGCAGATGTCAAAGCTGATCTCTGGGCCCTTCAGCTTCTCAGACAGTAGCTCCTGAAAATGACAGTCGCACCAATAAAGAAAAGAACGGGGGCAGGGAGGGACAAGCTAGGAAGATATAGGAAATGCAGCAATGTCTTCAAAAGTAAATACGTGGGGGGAAAGACACTGTTCTCTGTCTATATGTACACTCAGTGCGTCTCAGAAGCGGTTCATTCTTATTTAAGAGTACTACTTTGTTTTGGTCTCCCTCGGGTTGTCCAAGAAACGGATAACTGCTCCTCAGCAACCAGGAAGTGAAAGCGTGCCAGAATGATGCACCTTCCTGCAAGAGTTCATTGTTTTGTACGTGTGTAAACGGCCTGCCGCTCGGCCGAACTGTACTTCTCTATCCATGAAGCGCTTCTCTCGCGGAGCCTCAGGCCCGGTCGTTATGGTAACGCTCTCAGTGAACGAGGGAATAACGGCCCCAGTTGCGGCAAGATATGTCACAAAGCAACGGTGTCCGAGTAACTGTAATTAAAATATCCCTACATCTCACGATTGTAACCAATCAAATGTTAAATCTTATTAATTCGTGTATATCAATTCTATAGCTTCGGCAATATTGTTTCATTACTTTCAGGCCAATAAAACTCATTGAAATTAACTGAACTGAACTGAACTGAACCAAATTGAACTGAAATGAACCGAATCAAACCAAATCAAATGATTTACTACTTCAACTCCCTGCTCACAAGCCTACCAGCCTGCACCATTCTGCCTCTTCAACTGATCCAGAACGCAGCGGCCCGGCTTGTGTTCAACCTCCCGAAATGTTCGCATGTCACCCCCCTGCCGAGGTCACTCCACTGGCTGCCAGTTGCAGCCAGAATCAGGTTCAAAGTTCTGACCCTGGCCTATACTGCAGCCAATAGGACAGGCCCCGCCTACCTACAGAACTATGTTCCCGCTCAACCACTTTCGTTCCTCTACAGCAGGGCGACTCGCACTTCCCCCCCTTAGTGTCAATGGCACTCGCTCGTCCCGACTGCGGAGCTTTTCCACCCTAGCTCCTCAGTGGTGGAACGAACTCCCCATTCCCTTGCGTTATAATCCAACCCTGCCTGCGTTCCGTCGTGGCCTGAAGACACACCTCTTCAGACTCCACCTTGATTGATACTTTAATCAAGAACCTCTCATGGTACTTGTTTCTTGTTTAACCGTTTGTTGAAGTTTATAATGGTATTTAGAATAGAATTGGAGTATAGCTGATTTACCCACAGCTTACTGTGAACTACATTCAATGTTCATTACTAGGGATAGCTGCTACGTTATGGGAAGGATGTGCTTTCTTATCTGTTCTGTAGTTACTTCGATGATGTTTCTGTATGCACTTATTGTATGTCGCTTTGGACTGTAATGTAATTGTCACGAGCAGAGAGATGGGCTCTGTACCTTTGTACAATCGGCCACGACGAACTCTGCGGAGAAGATTTGCTCGTGGGGGCGGCACTTCCTCCTCATGTCGCTGTATCTCTGTTGGCACTGCTCTATGGACACAGCAGCGATGTCTGAGAGAGAGAGAGAGGAAGAGAGGGAGAGAGGGAGAGGGGGAAAACAGAGAAAGGAAATAAGAAATAAATTAATTCCTGTTTTTACAGCTGTCATTCTTCGCCAAGACCTTTAGTAGAGGCATGCACAGAGAAGCCGAGGGAGAAACTGTCCCCTTGCGCTCACCGTACCTGCACAAACCAGCCTGTCAATGTTCCCTTTCCTCCATTTGAGCAGGTCGCCCCCTTTTCCGCAGCCCAGGTCGAGCACACACAGCTGCTCGGGCCTCCGTCTCACCTTGTCGAGGACCTCACCTGCGGAGGAGTCAACAGGCCTTACACACATCAGCCTCTGCGTTATAGCAGCTCACACACAACAGCCTCTGCGTTATAGCAGCTCACACACATCAGCCTCTGCGTTATAGCAGCTCACACACATCAGCCTCTGCGTTATAGCAGCTCACACACAACAGCCTCTGCGTTATAGCAGCTCACACACATCAGCCTCTGCGTTATAGCAGCTCACACACAACAGCCTCTGCGTTATAGCAGCTCACACACATCAGCCTCTGCGTTATAGCAGCTCACACACAACAGCCTCTGCGTTATAGCAGCTCACACACATCAGCCTCTGCGTTATAGCAGCTCACACACAACAGCCTCTGCGTTATAGCAGCTCACACACAACAGGAAAATGAACAATCAAAAATATGCAAACCCTCCCCAGCGGGTGTGTGAATCAACTAATCTGGCAAGCGCAGCACAAGGCATGAGTACAACATTCTTAAGAACAGTTACTTTACACTCTTACACTTTACTCAAGAACCACCAAAAGTATAACACAGTCCTGAGGAGAGGAGTTTATACAAGCATTAGGTTTTTATTATTTTATTGGCAACTTACCAATAAGAACACTCTTCAGCCAGTTGTTGAAGTTTCGCATGTAAAAGATTCTGCTCTGGCTACGAGCTGCTAGGCCACACTCCTGCAGGGTATTATAATGCGAGGCCACTTTCTGACTGTGGCCCTCTCCTGTGTCCTGCCCAACAGGGAAAAGAGAATGAGTATTAATTCAATGTTTAATTCAATATTATTTGTATAGTGCTTTTTACAAAGGGCATTGTCACAAAGCAGCTTTACAGAGATCTTGGCCTGTGTAAAAATTCCTTCACAACATGAAATATATTAGAAACTGAGACCCAAGGAACATACCAACTTATTAACTGGAGACTTGTCTTCGTCATCATCATCATCATCTCTCTCATGTTTCCTCTTCATATGGGATATTTGTGGCCCACCCGAGTTGTCAATTGCCTGTGTCCTGCTTGACGGTAGCCCGTTCCCCTCTTCTCCAGCTCGGTGCTCTGCGGATACCTGGATTATATTCTCAGGCAAATCAACGTTGGAAACGAGCGCATTCGGATCCTCCGCCATAATGGTAGTTTGAAACAATATCACTCTTTGTTTTGGAGCTTTTGAGCTGACGTGACTCGGGTAGATGTAGGGAAGAGATGTCTGCTCAGAGGTTCTCCTTCTCTTCTTCAAAAACAAGAAGAAATGGTGCAACAATGTGGTTACCTATCGTTGCAAGAAATGTAAACGTAGAAACTTAATTTGGAAATAAATGATTTTATTCTACACCGAATTGCTTGAAACCCCCGTTACGAACTAGTAACCACTATATGTAGTCATCGCTATGGCTCTCCAACCCGCAACGGGGCGGATGGCATGAGTATCATCCCAATAGCTGTAACAACAGTTAGACAATGCTAAGGTTGACCATTCTTTAGAAAATTAAATGTAAAGTACTCATTGTTTTGCAGGAGTTAGCTAGCTTAAGTATATTCCCACACAGTCCCTACGTTTCACCATTGTTCTTGAATTTGTGTTGAACTTGCCGCAACCTTTAGCAAGGACATAACGTATAACGTTGTTACCCCTTCGTAGCAGAAGAAAAATCTAACGTTAGCTAATGTTACGTATCATTCGCTGAAAGCGAAGTAAAAATAGCTATGTATAAGGTTGGTTCTTAATGTAACGTTACGTCACCGATCTGAAAGGGAACACAGCTATGAAATTGAAACTAAACATCACACAAGACAATTTCATAACTACCGACCCTACTTTACATATTCAAAACAATGCAACTTCACCAGCCTACTTAAACACATTCATGCAAGAATGTTACCTAAGCTAACCGCAGCATGGGACAAATCATTGGATAACGATGTATGAAGGGTGAACTTCATAGCAATATAATCTTGAGATAAAACAGAATTACTAGTAAGTTTTCATTTACCGTAAGAAATGACAAAAATTGTGCATTAAATGCACTAATGTACGAGGGCGCAATAAATCACCGGTTTTACACTCACTTAAGTTTTCCGCCATTATGCATGCAGCACCGAAAACACGGAGCAGAGCGTTCTGGGAAGAGTGTTTTCTACTTCCTGTCTTGCGTTTCTGGGAATCGCAGTTAAAACATTTCCAATACCCGATATGTCAAAAGGGATTCGCTTCACAATAGATACTACGTTTCCCATGTCACATCGCGGCGCTCTGTCTAAGTGCGTTTTGACATGAATGATGAGGGGTATGTCTTAGACGTCCTGTGACTCCAGTTGAGCGGCCTGAGCCGTCAGTGCATCATGCTGGGTTCATTTATTTTGGTGCGTATTTGATCTATTTAATTTATGTAATTCATCGTTTGGGATCGTTTGATAATTAGCTCATATAGATATGATGGGACGGCCAAAAGTTCTGTTATAGCTAGAGTTAGAATTGGGCCTTACATAGCCAACGTTAGCTTGTTAAGGTAAACGGTTCCTGGCTATCTAGCAATGTTTAGCCAGTAAAGTAGCTAGTATCTTTGCACATGGTTCATGGTTTTAAAAATATCGTTGTTTGCTAGATATCTTCGTTATCGAATTGGTGCCATATTTTTTCACCATTTTAACAAGCTAATAGTTATGCAGATGGGGGCATTTTGCTAACGATTTATTATTCATGATTGCGTGTATTATTCCAGTTGATTATACTGAAGACTGAAGTTAAGATGTCGTGAATTAAATGTTTCATTGCAGGTACGAGATTAGCAGGATTGGATCATACTTTCAGGTGAGATGTACTGCGTTGACGTTGTGGTTTACGTATATATTAATAATTTCGTCAGAATTAAAACCGGTTAGCCTTATTTTTTCACCTTGACACTATGATTTTTCCTAATTTGTTGGGATTAAATAGTAAACACACAATAAACATAATGTTATACACTGCTCAAAAAAATTAAGGGAACACTTGATCATCACAGTATAACACCAAAGTCAATTAAACCAAACCGGTCATGCTGGATGATGCTGCAGGCAGCATAACATTCGCCACGGCGTCTCCAGACTCTCATGTCTGTCACATGTGCTCAGTGTGAACCTGCTCTCATCTGTGAAGAGGACGGGGCGCCAGTGGCGAACCTGCCAATTCTGGTGTTCTCTGGCAAATGCCAGTCGAGCTGCACTGTGCTGGGCTGTGAGCACAGGTCCCACTACAGGACGTCAGGCCCTCATGCCACCCTCATGGAGTCTGTTTCTGACAGTTTGGTCAGAAACATGCACTCGAGTAGCCTGCTGGAGGTCATTTTGTCGGGCTCTGGCAGTGCTCCTCCTCGCACAAAGGAGCAGATTGGGTTGTTGCCCCTCTACGGCTCTGTCCAGCTCTCCTCGTGTAATGGCCCGTCTCCCGGTATCTCCTCCATGCTCTTGAGACTGTGCTGAGAGACACAGCAAACCTTCTTGCGATGGCATGTATGGATGTGCCATCCCGGAGGAGCTGGACTACCTGTGCAACCTGAATGGGCTGCAGGTACTGCCTCATGCTACCAGTAGTGACAAGGGAACGAGCAAAATGCAAAACTAGAGAAAAATCAGTCAGGAAGGATAAGGTGAGAGAAATGGTCTGTGGCCACCACCTGCAAAACCATTTACTTTTTGGGGGTTGTCTTGCTGTTGCCTCTCCTGTCCATCTGTTGTCACTTTCATTTGCACCAAAGCAGGTGAACTTGATTCACAATCATTTACGCTTCCTAAATGGACAGATCGATATCCCAGAAGTTTAATTGACTTGGTGTTATACTGTGTTGATTAAGTGTTCCCTTCATTTCTTTGAGCAGTGTAGATTCTAAATTCCTGCACCAACTTTGTATACAAAGGTGTTGTGTGGGGTAGCTGTATGAAATGTAAGAAAATACACAAGCTTTTTTAGTTATCAGATTTTTTTGTGGGTAATTCTGGTGGCACTTTTTAATACAGGTTTATACTTCACAAACTTTCTCTTACCTCAGGCTTTCATCACAGATTTTTAATATTTAGGGATGAAAGGCTAGTCAATTGGGAGACCCACAAAAGATGATGCAGAAAGTGTAAAAATAAAAATTATATGACAGTAGTTTTGTGTCAGTTTAAATGTTTGGGTTCAATTTGACCCCAAACATAAAATGCGAATATAATATGAGGGTTAAGTCAAACTAGGCTGCATGTACCCTACGCTTGAAAGTAAAACTGAAAGGTGAACTACTAATATTTTTTGGAGTCGTGTGGGTGCTCACTCCTAAATGCTCATAATTGTATAACGTCAGTTGCATCTAGTCTCCACAGCTGCAAACTGTAAAAAGATTAAAGTAATTAGACTGTTATTCTGTTCGTGTAGGGACCAAGGCGGGGTCGAAGTAAGACGGGCGGAGGGAAATGTATCTGCTCCTATGCCGCAGGGCCGCTCTACCGGCCTCTGCTTTGCGCTTTGTGCTGCTGGGCCCGGCGGCTCCCCAGCTCCACGCGGGGTCCCTGGGGTTGCGATATGTAAGGACGCTGACCCCGCACCATCGGTGGGTGAGCACGTCGTGGGCTGCCAGGGCCGAGGCTCCACGCAAGTCCGGCGCTGAAGAAGAACCCCGGCCCCCAGCAGGGCAAGGCCCGGCTGTCTCAGGATCCCCCAGGGACAGCGCTGCAGAGAACGACCCCCTCCAGGGGGGGGGTCCCCCAGGATCCCCCAGGGAAAGCGCTGCAGAGACCGACCCCCTCGAGGACACGTCCATCAGCCTCATCCAGAGGTTCAAGAGGACTTTTAAGCAATATGGGAAAGTTATGATACCGATGCATTTGTTGACGTCCTCCATGTGGTTCGGCATGTTCTACTATTCTGCTATGAAGTGAGTGGATCCTCATTCAGTCCTTTCTCTCGCGTCATCGATACGGCGTTTGTTTGGATGTGAATGTTTTGTACCACAGAATGGCTGGGATAAGTCTTGCAGTTCTGCTGCCTATATGGTGTATGCTCCTCCACTTCCAAATGTGATTACTCACAAACCATCTGCTGTATCCTGTTGAGTGACTGTACTGTATATTAAGTACTTGCCTTCATGCAATCTACTGGGGATGAGATGGCGGTCTAGAAAGTTATTTTCCTTGTTTAACATTCAGCTTCTCTCCATGCATGCATACCGTTAGTAGCTAATTGGCTTTTTTTGCTCTTTGCACACACACACACAAACCACATCCCAATCCCACCACAGCAAACAGTATATAATAGTTATGTTTGGTCAGTAGCATAGAGCCATGGCTTGGAGGACTGTTTCCTCATACTATCTAATGTATTCTCAGTGACTATGGTGTTGGTTATTCATCATATTCATCAGATTATTCATCTGAACAGTTCAGATTTTACTGTACAGAACAGTTCTTTGTGAATTGTGTGTGTGTTAGTGCATCATAGCCTCCCCAGTAATAGGGGAGGTAACAGCCTAGTATATATATATTTTTTTTTTTTTACATATTTGCGAAGGTGATGTCGTCTGTCCTTATCTATAGGGGTGTGAATCTGGTTCCATTCCTGGAAGTGATTGGGTTTCCTGAAAAGATTGTTGATCTTCTAGAACGCTCTCAGGGTGGCTATGCACTCACTGCCTATGCCATGTACAAGGTAAGAGTGCTCACTGCCCTTAGACACAGTTGAATATACAATGAGCAATAATGTATTGTTATCGGCGTGAGACTGATCATAAAGGAACTGATTAGATTGCCACACTGTTGTGTAGTCTCATTGCTATTTACACGTCACCTTGAAGAAACTGTTTCTAGAAGACTCTTTCACGTTCTTGAGATTTCCTATGAATACAGAAAATCTTTGAATACTCTGCTGCACTGATACTAATAGGCTTATGTGCAAGAACAGGATTTGTTTGACAGTACTGCAATAAAAAAAATGCAATATTGAGGTTAAGAAGTTTTGAAATACACAGGCAACGAGCAAGTTGAAAATAATAAAATAAACAAGGGATTGCTATACATCCATTGGAATATGCAGCACGGCCTGGCATTAGCAATGGAAATTGGGTGACCTGTATTTACATATTGCATCTTAATCTTTAATCTCACAACCCAGTTTGTTTTTACGTGCGCTTTTTGTTTCTGGAGATCGCAACACCAGCCAGGTACACCGTGACCTTGGGCGCGACGTCTCTCTCTGTGAAGTACCTCCGTAAGACGGGCTACATGTCCACCCCTCCCCCTGTGAAGGACTACCTCCAGGACAAAATGGAGGCAACGAGGGAGCGCATTTCTGAGAAAATGGGGGAGACCAAGGACCGCCTCTCTGAGAGGATGGAGGAAACCAAGGACAAGTTCACAGAGAAGCTACAGGAAACCAAAGACCGGGTGTCTTTCAGAAAGAAAGTGGAGTAGAAACCGTTTACGTCATTTAGTGAAGTTTAGCCACAACCTGGTGCAGTATCTATACTGTAGATCTGCATCAGACGCAAACGTAGTGTAGATATTGCACAACATTAGACACTCTAATGGCCACATCTAAGGCCCTTACAGTCACTTACTGGGCTGAAAACAGGCAGCATTTGCAGGGGTGAAAATGTCAAACTGTAGGAGGAATATAGATATTGTTGTAAATTACAGCTTTGCCACACAATACTGAACGAGTCTTAGGATTTTCCTTTTTGACTTACGCCCGTGTATTGAGAAAAGCTAGCCGACCACTGATTCTCGAACGCTGTACAGTTAATATCCATTCAGACCTGACTTTAGCATTGAATCCTGGTTTCATGGTGTAAATGCTGCTGTGCTATAGTCATTAATCTACAAATAAGAGAGCCGTTTTAAATGGGGGATTTCCGCTTATGTATAGTTTCATATCAACGATTTACGATGTTGCTTTATGTATGAAGGGTCATTCTTTGCCTCATTTAATGAATTGCACTGAAGAGGTTCTGCTCACATTATAATGCACTGACTGAAATGCTTTAAGCGATAACGGTAAAATACATTTTTGAAAGATTGGGAAAACAATTTTTTAAAGCCCTTGGTTGGCAAATGTAATTTACAGTAACCTTAAACTGAACATGCTTAACTAATTTCCATTACTGTCATATGCATAATTTACCCATGTGTAATGTTGTGATGAATAAAGTGAAGCATTTTGCATCTGTGTGGTGGTGATGTCACGTATCACAAATCCAAGGAGGTTCTCCTTAAAACATTTGAGGTAAAACATCCCTTTTGTAACGAATTAACTTTGAACACAATGAACCCCATTCCCACAGAAGACAGGACACCATTACAATCTTTTTAAAAGTTTTAATTATTCTGCTGCAGTTTGACCACAGCATAAGTACAAGCATAGATTCTTTATTTAGGACTACAACAGCATTTGGAGCAATATATATATACGTTTTTCTCTTTTTCTGTAGATGTATTGCAATTACCGACCTTAGGTCTAAAACCTATGACATCACAACTGCTTAAATAGAGGCAAAAATATACAGGTTTTTTTTTTCTTTTCTTCCCATTCACTGGGATTCATTTTGAGAGTAAAGCAAACAAACGGTACAAATTCCAATAGCTGAGGCAGTCCTGCGATAAATTACACAGATCATTACCAAGACCGACATACTTCTGATCATTTAGGAGCGGAAAAGGGGGGACTGCTGTTCACGCGCAGGCTTATGGTAACTGAAGGGAAGCCCTGGCGAATGTAGTCAGCCCCCGCATTAGTTCAAGCAATTGCAGAGAAATAAATGAATAGCCTCTGGTTGAAACAAGAATTATAGTAACTGCATTTGTGGGTTTTTTTTAAAGAAATGACATTTCTATGTACACCACATAGACAATGGACATGCGTAACTTTATTGTACAGTGGATTTCTTAGTATTATGAGTGCAAGTAAAATATTTTTCTATACTGTACATCATACATCTTTTATGTATAAAAGAGATAATGTGATGAAATGAGGAACTGCATTATCCATTTTTGGTTGGTTGACAGCTTTTCCACTACAGTTCTTACGGACTTATATAATGAGTTTTACGACGCCTCCATGAGCTTATCTTTCATGAAAAAATGCTTTGCGAGATAATTTATGACTAGGATCAATACAAAGTATGACTTTAAAATGCACTGAGGAATCTCGAATTCCAGCCCTTTATGATTTCGGTTCTTACAAGTGGAAACGTGACCATACTTTTTACAAATTGCATGTTATCGTGACAAATACCCTATAGCTTGTTAGGCTGAACATACATTGACCGATTTAACTTGTCTGCACGTCTATTCGATCAACAGGATTCAAAATGCAGGATAGCGCATTGCAGTTGGACTCCAGCGATAATTCTCTACCTCGGGTGACACTTAAAAATGTTGGCCGATACCAACGGGGAGAACTTCTAGCTACGGTGCCAGTGTGCATGCCTCAAAATCAGGCTGTGATTGTGAACCTTAACTTGAAAAGACTTAACAGCAAGCTAAGACTACATTTCGAGGACACTTGCGGCCGCACTCTGGAGAATTCGGGTAATAACAGAACTTGCACGGGTATAGCGAGTGACATCTGCTCAATATGCTCGTGAGAAACATTGGTTCACTTACTTTGCCGTTGGGACAACCTACTTAAGGGCACAACACGGGTCTGGCTAAAGCTGAATTTATACTCTTAGAAGTCTAATGACACTGGAATCGCAGCAAAGCAAGGACTGTTTTATGACAGTTTTCTCGGCCGACTGCCGATCCACCCCATGAGATGGCCTCTTGAGAATGGACTGAAAACAAAGACGGTCTGCAAAAGGCCAAGACAGATTCTTGCTTTCCAGTATAAAATTACCTCTGTCATAATGTGTCTTATTTGTTTATGCAATCGTCGTATAATAGCATTTTCTTTCGAAGGTTGTGAGAATAATAACAACCAACATTGTTTAGGCCGTTTGTTCAACAGGCAACCTGGTCTAACCACGTAACTGGCACAAAAAATGGCACGCGCAGTGGTAGGCTACTGATGAGAATCCTCAAGAAAAACAAAATTAAGACGGAGAGTACCGATTTCTGTTTAGAAACAGTGCAATTTCGGAGCATTTTTGTTTCATCCTTTAGTAACAGACGTGTCTATTGGGAAAATTAGTAGCAGTTTGTATTTTTTATAACGTAAGAAAGCGATACTTAAACCTTTTAATTCTTCTGTTTATAAAAAGACAAAGCATATTTGTAGGCATTTCCACATTTTATGCCACCGTGTTAATGTTTTTTTTTGTTGTTGTTTTTTATATCCTCTGTATATTACATTATTAACAATGTATTTCTGTGGTTTCTACCCACTGGGTAGGATATGTGCATAATATATTCAAGTTATGTACAGCACCTTACAAATAAACAGAGAGAGAGAGACAGACAGACTAGTGAAAGAAGCACCTTGGGAAATGAGGCACAATGAAGGTATAGGAGCTTGAGTGCAAGTGGGTTCCTACATCAGCTCAAACATGAACGTTAGGCACCATATTTGCTCACATAATAGTAACATGCAAACCTTGGAAATATTTTTTTTGTTTTTTTAAGTTCCGTTATTTACTACGATAAAAAGACAACGATGGGGGAGAAAACAAATAAACAAATAAGAGAAGCACAAACACAGCCGCTCATTACTCTAAATAAGGGGAGGGTCAGTCGCATTCTACATTAGGGAGGGAATAAAGCTGGAAAACGGACAGTAGCAGCGGTAGTAATAGTAGTAGCAGCAGCAGTAGCAGCAGCAGCAGCGATTTAGAATAAGGAAAATGCGGGGGGGATGCGAACTGCACTCATAACGAGTGATGGGGAACACAGACGATCAGGAGTCCATGTTGATGAAGAGACTCGTGTCAATGTCGAAAATAAAGATCCTGCCTTTTTCTTCAACATTTACCAAACCCTTGTCAGGATATTGTATGCATACTGTCATTTTGTCCTTGTGAAAAGTGTGGATTTGCTTATTACACAAACATAACAAGAATCCACAAAAGGCATAACGCTACATTGCGTCGTTCCATCGCTAACAGATCGGCGATGACGCCAATAAATCTGGAATACTGCACCGTGCGCTGAGCGGAGATGTATGCTTCATGTGGCCATTTAAAATGCGAGTTTAAACGGGACCAATGACTATGAGCGTAACTCAGATTTTTAAAAATATGTTTGGGGAGACAAAAAAAAGAAAAATCACTGCTTGTGCCAAGTTTTTTTTTCGTTCCTCCAGTCAGCTGAGATCGGCCAACTGCAAACCTAATCTATGATGCAGGCCCATGGCTGACGGCCATCAAGAGGAAACTCGTACAAGGCCTGTAGGAACATTGACCTGCCCCACAGGGCACTACTCTACAGTATGAGCGGGTCAAGGGATTGGTTTGAGGCAAAGATCAGTTGGTACACATTTACTGTGCCTCGCATACATCCTATCTGTGGACATGGATTGGTGGGAGGCTAAATCTGAAGTCTCTGTCCGTATCTCCTCCATACAAACACGTGGTTAACCATAGCAAATATATTACTTTCTTAATTACATATCACATGAATAACTAGGGCATAGTTATCGAATCAAAATAGTGACAAAATATTTTTCATATTTAAAATAAGAAAAGGCGTACAAAAGTGGATTTCTGCAGATGCGCTTCAAAACCACAAGCTCTCATTACGCAATGAAGAGCATCTGCCGTTTCTTGCTCTGTTACTACAAGAATTGTTTTTCTTAGTTTTTGTTGTCGTTTTTTTTTTTTGTTTGTTTTTTGCATGGAAGATCCCGCTGAAAAGCCTAGGTGTGGCGAACCTTGTCGAAACAGAATCTTGCCAGAGCCTCCGGGCTATACCCTCTGAAGGAACCGGGAAGCCCGGCTTTGTAAAAGACACCTTCCGCACAGGGACAAAGGCAGGTAGTAAACAATGCACAAGAAGTTGCGGCTGGGGTTTAACGCTGCATAGCGAAAGCAGGAGGCCATGGCGACAGCGCGCTGGAGGAGGGTAAATCTATGAGGTTATTAAAAAACGGATCCTCGCAAGCACAGCCCTTGACTTAATCACAGTTCTAAACCTGATTACACTATCGCGCACGCGCTGTTCCAGCTTCCAGAAACTGGAGTTTTTTTTGTTGTTGTATGGTTTTGGACATTGGCTGAATGCGCGGGGTACGTCTGCACGGAGAGAGATGGCGCTAAGTGCAGAGAATGAGGGCTGAGTGGTCTGGGTAAACGTCTGCGTGATCTGAGCTGTTGGTTGGAAGGCATGCGATAACCAGTGCGCAACGCTGGGTGGCCTTGACCTGGAAAATCCCAGTCCTTGGACTTCCATTAGATCAGGTAACGGGAGAATGAATATGGGACTGCTGACCTGGTCCTGCTCATTTTCTCACAATTCTGTCTGTTTCCTTGGTACTGACTGAGACTGAATGAGAGATGGGGGGGGGACATTATACAAAACCAAATTTAGCCCTAATCCATCAAATTAAACGTACACAATGAAATCCAGCTGTTCGGTCTCAACAAGCGCCTGTGGGTAGACAGGAACATTTTGCTTACAGACACTGAGTCCATCTTGAGAAAACATATGTCGGTATGTCATTAAAAGACAGGTGCATTCACAATGACAACCCAAAGGCTTTCACTCCTCCGTCTCAGCGGTGGGCATTTTGACCCAAGCAGGAGAGTAAAGTGACATCACACAAGGTTCATACGGTGTTCTCGAAACAGTCCACAGGCCTTCTACCCACCAGACTCAGAGCAGCCATTTCTATACGGTCTGTTGGAAGCGTAATGGAATGTGAACAAGTATGTATACTTCTGCTTTTCAAGTGTGTCCTCCTCACAAGTCATTTGAACCATGAAGATTTTTAGGCTGGATCGGAGTACATCTCACATTTTCAATAACAAAAAAAAAAAGCCAGTTGCTCCCACTGAAAAATACCTTTGGAGCCAATGGACAAAAAAAAAAAGAAAACACATAAATAAACAGCATTTCCCTCTTCTCTTTAAAACAATTAGATAGATAGTGCAATAGAGTTTTTTTTTTCTTTTGAATGCTAAACAAGTCAATTCCCCAATATGACTTCCACGTGAAACTTGGCACTCAGATTTGGATTGGTTTTGAATCTTGGTTGTGCAGAGACCTTGGTCTTGCAAAGACATTTATACTCAATCCTATGACCAGGTTAGTCCTCAGAGTGGATGGGGGTTAGTTAATCTGTGCTAATAATCTTTTTATGAAATAAATGTAAGAATAAAAAAGTCGCTATGAAGCCAAAACATCCACGCAGTCCTTGCAAAATGACTTAAAAAGCTCACGTTTTTTGTCTTTTTTAAAGTTGGTTCCTCTTTCTTTTGTTTGCTTGCTTGCTTGTTGCTGTAGTAAAAGTCAACAATGAATCAAGTGCAGGAGTGTTAAGAATGAAGCCGCACCCCTTTTTTGTAGAGGAGGTGGGGAAGGAGGGGGGTGGGGCGGGTCCCCGGACCCAACCTCCCCCCAAGCTTCACACCAGTTTGTCTCGCCTACCCTCCTTGGCCTTGATTAGAACTATTGTGCTTTCGTTCCTGCTCTGCGACACTGTCCTGCTCCCAGGCCTCAGGGCAGACGCAGGATTATTGCTGTGCTGGTGTAGAGAGGCAGAGGAGGAGGAGGAGGATGAGGAGGAGGAAGAGCCGGGGTGGCGGCCCGCCACCTCGCTGTAGGCGGGCGGCGGGCCCTCCATGCGCCCGTGGCCGGCCGAGTTCGTGGCGCTGACGCCCGAGTTGCTGCTCGGCGGGCGAGGCCCTCCGATCAGTTGGCTGTCGTAGACGGTCCGGTTGGGCGGCGCCCGGACCGACTCGCGGTTCAGCTCCATCTGCTGCTCGGGGTCGCGTAGCTGCAGCTTGCAGGGCCCCAGGTACGGAGGCGGCTCCTCCCCGTCCGATAGGGCGATGGTAGGGGGCAGGTCGATCTGGTGCTGCAAGTAGGGGTAGGTGGGCTGGAAGCGGCACGGTCGCTCCCTCTGCATAAAGGAGGGGCCGGCGAACCTCTCCCGCGGCCGCGCCCCATACATCACCTGCACAGAGAAGGGGACAGCAGAACCACAGCCAATCACCTCCTCTCGTTCAGCTGCCTTTCACAAAGACCCCAAAGACCCCAAAGACCCCAGACACAAAGAGCCCTGAGAATGCATGGGAGAGAGGGGGAGGGGGAGGGGGAGGGGGAGGGGTCCCACTGTGTGTGTGTGTGTGGGGGGGGGGGGGGGGGGGGTTGAGTGCGGGGGAAGACTTTCCATCTATTATTATTACATCTCGTCCTGTTTTATGGCCCACATTTGTATTCTAATCATTTGCAACTCAATAAACATTGTGTTTGCGTGTAAGTTGCACACCATGTACCCCCTTGATATACATCTGCTAGATGAATGTACAATTTTCTCAAGCGAAAGTTGCTGGGAAAAGTATGCTTTATACAACCATACAAAAACAAGACATTTTAGTAGGATCTCGATAAGTCAGATAAGCAGGCAACATTAATCAGAGCGGTCACAACAGTGCATTTATACTGCAATTTTAAGAGTGTGCAACTAAGATGTTTCACTATGATCGAACAGCGCTAATTCCTGTGTGAATAAACTATATATAAACTATATAAACTATAAGGGACTAATTCTGCACCAAACCCTTCCTCATACATAAATCCATCTCTGCATGTTACGCTCATTCATGAAAAGAAGAGGTGAGGACTGGCTTGGGAATCGGGGGTTGAAAGGGGTAAGGGGTGAGCAGCTGGTGACCTCTGACCTCTGAGGCTCCGTGTTGTGACACCAGACTATCCGACGGCCACGCGCACCCATCCTGGGGGAAAGAGGGAGGGAGGGAGGGAGGGAGGGAAAGAGGGAGGGAGGGAGGGAGGGAGAGAAAGGGGGGGAAGAGACATTAAAAGGGTGAAAAGACAGAAAGCTGGACAAAGATCATCAGAGGATTTAAAACAATGGCCTGGCTAGACGCATTCGGGTGAATAGGGCCGTCCCGATTGGCTAGGACAGACCCAGGGCAGGCGGTGAGGTGCATGCTGGGGGCCGCGGTGACTCACCGGCCGCAGTGCCTCCTCCTGTCTTCTGCTCTGACTGTGCCGGGTGATGAGGGACCAGCTGGAAAGCTTGTAGTGATTGAGCAAGCACACGATCACCACTATCATCACAGTCATCACCACAATTATAATGATTATCTGAACAAACTCCAGTTCAGCTGAAAGACAACAAACACAAAGGGGGGAGGGGTGTCAGTCAACACACAAACGTGCACCCCACTGAATAAATCCCAATGTTCCTTTTACCATTTAAAACCTGGCCCTTTCCTGGATTTGTTACCAGTTGGAATCGATTTCGCCACAGGGGGGCAGCAGAGCACGTATTTCATAGCACAAATAATTTATGAGACATTTTACAATCGTCTCATAACTCGAAAGAAACGGTAGTCTTCCAAAGAGACAGTGTTACCATTTTACAGTGCGCCTACATTACCCATAAGCCCAAGTACAGAACCTCACACTTCACTATGAGGCTCCAAGGCCTCTCTCGGCACCCTTTTTCACAGATCACAAGAAACCAGCTGAAATGCAAATCCAAATGCATGATAACCAAATTGAATGGCGAAGCACAGTAACCAGGCATACAAATAACAATGCAACGCTTATATTATGACTGTATAAATCTATATCAACTGAGAGGCTTAAAAGATATTTTGTGCCCAGAGTAACGAGGGTCTGGAATGAGCGAAAAGAAGCATAGCAGAAACGTTCTTTGGACTGCTGCCCTTCAAAAATGCACACGTGCGCTCTGCACTGTGCTGTGTTCTGTAATGTCGTATGCTTTTGCATGTACCGTTTTCCAGAGTGTAACTCTGGCAAGGAAATGTCCCGATATGGGATCAATAATTATATACTACTCATATATTGAACAGTTCAGTCTCTTCGTGTCTACGTCCCGACTCAATTTCTCTGGACAGAATCTACTGCCCCTTCCTCCCTCGTAGTTCAAGGGCAGTCTGGGGGTCAAATGAACAAAACCGGGCTTGTTCAATTCCCTATCTGCTCTTCTGTCCGTAATAAAAGGCTCCTGTTGTACAGCGCAGAGTGACCAGAGAACCAGCGGTGGGAAAGAGGGCCTGACACCAGCGTTGCCGCCGCCGCCTCCTTCGCTCTCATCGCCGGGCAGCTGGGCAGAGCCAATCAGGGCTCGCTCCAGGCCCCTGGAGTCGTTTGGCACGACGACTCGCAGGAAGGACGGCGTGCTGCTCATGCTTGTGCAGGAAAGTACACAGAGGCCCTGTCAGGCCTGCTTCCTACCGAGAGAGTGAAAAAGACTGAGAGAGAAAGAGAGAGCTGGCTTAACCGTCTCACAAAACTCATTCTACCCAACTGTACACAGTATGTATGCCGCTTGAATGCATTAGAGTGCCCATGGCCTTGACCCGTTTCTCTGAACATGGAGCTTTATGGCCTACAGTGAGTGGTTTAATAAAGCGGGCGTAAGAGCAATAGTCCAGCACCGATCTATAAATGCATGGTATTAAGACAGATAAATAAGTAATGGGCATGGTATTTTGTCTTGTGCCCCTATACCATAACCCTACACCTCCTACATGTCTCTTGCAAAACGGGACAAAAGGGATGTTGCCTGGCGACCACCAGGACTGATCTTATTAGATGTGGTTCAATTGGCCCCCGAGTTCGCCATGATTCAGCCCGCAGAGGTGAGTATCCCTCTCTCCCGACCCCGGCCCTGACATCACAGCTAAACCGACGTGCTGTACGCTCAGACAGCTTCGCTGGCGATCAGCCGGGAACATCACGTATCGGCCGGGGCGCAGGCGTGTCTGCTGCAAGGCGCGGGCCAGACACATTACTGCAGTTAACCCATCCCGGACAAGCCCCCCGATCTGCGGCTCTTAACCAGATTAAGGCCTGGGAGTGATCCAGGCAGTAGGCGGCAGGGCGGAGGACATGATGTAACCGTTTCGACAAGGAGCGGAGCGTGCAGCCGAATTGGGAGCACAGAGCTTCTCTCTCGCGATGGGAGGAGGGAGAGAGAGAGAGACAGAGAGAGCACTGGCTCTCACAGAAAAAATCTCAACCTCGACCACTTTCTGAACAGAACAGTGTGTACTGAGCTGATGGAAACATAGTGAAAAACAGGCCTGGTGCAACAGAGCTCGTCATAGTGCTCTGGGCAGCGTCTCTACACAAGCTGCATTCACCAGCCTACGCTCAGCCAGAGATGGAACACTGTCACTGGACTCAAAAGGGGGCCTCGTACCCTCGTCAATAGAAGGACCACGACTTCAATGTCTGCTGTGTGCTCGGAGGAAAGACGCGAATGCTCGAGACACAAAAGACGCACTGTGAAGACGCACTGTGCGCCGTGCGGCGGGGCACGTTCACCGAAGTCGCGAAAAGAACATGCTGTCCGTTCCCTTAAACTGCGGAGTTCCGAGAACAGAATCGCTGAAGGGGAGCAGCATCATCAAAATAATAAAGTAGCCCCAAATACCACTGCATGCTGAATATACCACTGCATGCTGAATATACCACTGCATGCTGAATATACCACTGCATGCTGAATATACCACACTTCCCCGACCAACTTTTTCACTGTATGAAAAAAATAGGTGGGTAGAGTTGATGGTAGTTTGGGGGCCATATTCCCAATTCCTCCATCACAGCACACGGGTCCCACAGAAAGTGGGGAGATGAAAGAATAAAGTTTGGGTGGAAGGCCGTGTTTGCAGCAGGAGTGCCAGGGGCACCCCAGAATGCTCGCTATAGAACCCCAACAACAGATGAGGACTCTCAGGGGGAAAAGTGGCCATTTTCTTTCATCACAAGCCTGTCATTGGCCATGATTAAAATCCAGTTATACATTAGAAACCTTAGCTGGAATCCTCTTAAATCATGTCACCATCCTCATAACCTGGCAGCTACAGCCAGAAGTAAATGTCAGGAGGACAGATCAAAGCCACCTCTATTGTGCAAGTAAAGGTCTTTACCAAACAACAAATGGTAAGGATATTTATCGCTCGTGAAGATTCATAATTCCACAGCATACGACAGTAATTACAAGATATTCTTGGAAAATTTCTACAGGCAGAAAAGCAATAAATCCATTTCTCAATGTGCAGTGAATGAAACGACTTTCTTTGAAAGGCCATATGAGGGGGACTACCACTGCAGAGCAGAGAACAAACTCCAGCAGTCTTGCACTTAGAGATCAGACAGGCAAATGCTCATATTACTGTTGCACAAAGAACCGTGTTACACCGTTAATTCAGAACAGTAGGACCACTTAGACCAGGGCGAGGTCCGCCAGGGACCAAGCTAGATCTATGAGACGGAACGACTTTCCCTCTCTAGCCTGGAACCAAGCCTTTTAGCTTCACTGGAGAATGAGAAAGGGTTCCATGCTAACACTCCGCAAGGTAAAGATGGGATATATTTTGGGATGTATTTTGATTGACTGACAGCAAGAACAAAGTAAATATGGGAGAATGTCTTCACAGTTCACACAGTTCCAAACCTCTCTTTAGTTAAGGCATTTCCTGTTTTTCCTCGTCAACAGTTCTATAACAAACACAAATCAGCGGTTTTCTCATGATCTGGTCACGACAGGATGTTTAGGAATGGAAACTTCACTCTGACTGCAAGTCATTGCAATGTGACTTAGAAGAAAAAAAAATTTAAAAAGAGAGAGAGAGAGAGAGAGAGAGAGAGAGAAAGAGGATGGCTGCGGTTGGGTGAGGACATTCTTGTTAGTTTCCCAGCAACAGGGCTAGACCAGCAGGGCTGGGTGGGTTGGTCTCCTGGATGCTGAGGTCACAGCCAGGTTTGGTTTGGCACAGGTTTGTGACTATAACAAGACTCAGAAAGGTCATGTGACAACAGGACCACTGGCTACAAAGCATCAGAGGACACTCGGCCACTCTCTGACCGAGCACTGTGGTGTCACGGTCACTCATCTGAGGAACTTCCCCGTTTCAAAATTAATTGTGGGGCATCAGCATCCTGATGTGGATCAGTCTTAAATGTTTCCATAAAATTCCCATTATTAGGCATGCTAAAACAAGTAATAATATGTATCTTGCACATAAAGGTGAAACAAAACCATAAAAAGGGGGATTTTTTCCAGGATACATTCATAATCGGATAACGCCTACTCTATGACACATAGACCTCTTACACCATCAGGGCGGAACAAGTAGTGTCATATATCATCGACCAGTCCATTCTAAAACTGGCCCTAAACTTTCTTTTTTTAGTCATTTCACCCTGAACCAAATTATACAGCAGGAATAGGACATGGTTGGGGGTCAAATCACTTACTGAACTGAAATTCAATTCAGTAATTAAAAAATTTTAAAAAATATTTTTTAAAACCACAGACTATTATGGACATTCATTACTGAACTTCAATTACTGAATAAATTAAGATCATTTCTATTTATTTCCTGAATGAAATCAGAATAGAACCCCCAGCCCTACAGGAAGGTTCTCCTCTTCCCAGTTTTGGCTCTTAGAATAGCGCTCCAGAAGGATCAGGAAGTACAGCGATACTCAAAAGAGCCCTGACGAGACCAAGGCCCTGATGAGACGCTCAATGTTCTATAAAAGTGACCGGGGGGCTTCGTAAAACACCCGAAACGCCCCAAGCTAGGTTCCGCCACACACACCGGCACCCCTTCCCCGGCGGGCTCCGTGGGACGGCGGGGTAGGAAGGACACAAAAACAATGGGAACTTTCCTGTTCCGAACGGCAAGGCGGCGTCATCGTTTAAAGCGAGACGGGGGCGAGACGGGGACGAGACGGGGGCGAGACGCCGGCGGAGGCCGGGCCTGCGGAAACAAAGCCTCTGTGAGAAACCGGGACTCATCCCCAAAACCAGCCCCTCTGCCCCCCATTCTACCCCGGCCCCCTTATCTGCGTCTACACCAGGCCGAGGGAACAAAGGAGAGAGCACATCCCCACAGGCTACGTGGGCAGGAGACGAGCCAGCCGCCAGGTTTTCGCCCAGGGCACGTGCCAGACGAGAAGGGGGGGGTACTGGCTCACCAGGGACAATAATCTGTCTGTTTCTGAAACGTTTCCTGGCAGCGCCGGGCGAGTCATGAGCGGGAAACAGGTGACAAAGAGAGAACATGGCTGTCCTGGAGTGAGTAACCCCTGCTGAAATGGACCGGATCTTAATGGGTTTCATAAGTCTGTCCCTCTCGCTCTCGCTCTTTCTCCATCTATCTCTCTATCTATCTCTCTATCGCTCTCTCCCACATGCCCGCTAGCACGCCCACACAAACACCCTCCCACACAAACACCCACACACATCGTGGTCACACTCAAATCTGCTTAGTAACAATTTTCAGAAAGATTTTAAAAAAAGGTATACATTTTTCTTTTTAAAAGACAAACGTCTTCGGGCATGTAACAGCACCATGGGTTTAACACACGCATATGATGTAACCGGATACTGCAGACGGCACCCAACAGCAGGACTTTTTGAGACATAACAAAATCAGGGGGGGGACAGACAGAGCAGGACAGCAAACAAAAACAAGTTTTTCTCCACCAATCCCGTTCTCCAAAATGAAAGTGTTGCTTCAGAACAGAAAAATTAAATAACGGTCACCGTAAGTACCGCCGTGTGTGTGTGCGTGTGTGTGTGTGCGTGTGTGTGTGTGTGTGTCTGTGTAGGTGGCGTGCCAAAATCGCCACAGAAAGGTAGGTGGGGGCAGGGAGCGGGAGGCCGGTTTAATCACGCTCGTGGCGGGAGCAATCCATTTGTGCCGCGTCGGCAGAGCGGCACTGTCACCCAACGCCGCCCGTGCGGCTGCCCTCTCACCTCTGTAGCTAAACTCAGATAAGGCTCGTATTAAAGACCTCCCCTGGAACAGGTGCCAGACAGGTCTAGACTTCCCATGTCATAACAGACTTTTCCTGAATTATTTAACCTGGCGGTAAGGCTGAGAGGCGGCTCAGACTGTTTCCGCCCAGACACCACCTGCTAAAGTTCCCCGTCACCTTCCCCCCACACTCCCTTACTGTTAAATATTTGCTTCAGATAACACCGATAATGGCTGGAAACTTTGCTGGATTTATGGCTTTTTTTTTTTTTTTACCCTGTGCAGCAATTAATAAAACGACAACAAGGGCATTTGTAATTACACAGTAATTAGGGCAACTAGCTTCCAGTTCGCTACATTTAGCACGACAGCAGCAGCGTGGCACATGAACGGAAAAAAACGGGCGCAAAGCAACAGAGGGCTTCAACTCCCGTTTCTTAGCCGTTCCCTTCCACCATCCAAATACGCTGGTAGGAATTCTGCTTATTGGCAACGCTACAACTGGCAACTGTAGTTCAACAGGGAAACTGCGTCACGTCTCTCACAGTGACCCACTGCAAACAAGAGCACCAAATCTAGCGTCAAGCGTAAACCATCTGTTAATGTATGACAAAAAGTCTGGATGAATCACTACATTCAAACATACCCTGATGATAGCCGGCGTCTATTTTGGGAATGCCCACATTTTTTTCAGCCGCACACAGTTGGTACTTATTAATGCGATCAATTGACTGGAGCCACTCCGATGACAGATTACGGGCAATGCAAACACAGTCTTCAAGCATATCAAATTTTACCCAACCAAGCCCACAAGCCAAAGAAACAAGTCGGCCGTTTGGAATAGTTCTGCCTCGACTCCAACGATCAGGTTAGCATTGTGGACGACGTAGCACCTGCCTGCTCGGCCTTTGGAAAGATATCGCATCTCAGACGAAGCTCAAACGAAGCTGGACCTCTATAATCAACCCTGGAGGGCTGGGTAGAGCTTGCCATTCGTTTAAAATGGGTTTGCTCATCCTATTTTGTGGATATTGTGGTTTTGGGCCCACAGCAAGGCTGAACACAAGAAGTGCTGCTCGGTTTGGTATCTGGGCCCTGTGCGATTTCTTAACAACACCTGAGTTCTTTAGTGTCCCTCTCCTTCATTTCCTGTTCTTACCGCACCTATGACGCATGTTGCTCATTTTCCTGACAAACAAATAAGAGCTGTACTAGATGGCAGACTGCTGGACTTAGTACTCAGTACACTCAGTACTCAGTACACTGTAGGCAGAGCGTGTAACGCCAGAGTATTGGTGTGCGAAAAACGTTGAGGCAGAAAGCTACCCCCACTGCGACACATAATCGGGAGTGCAATAAATGAGCATTAATCTCACGTTAAGTAGGGCCAGGTCTTTTTAAGGCGCGATGCCCGGCTTGAGATAAGAGCCAATTTCCCCCCGCATCGGGGCCCGATGCCTGCAGATGAGCCCCACTCGGGCCTTCAGACAGCCAGCGCTCACGAAAAGGTGTAACACTGACCTACATCAATCCTGCACGGCGCATGATCTTAAGGCGGTATAGCGGGGACCCGTCGCACCGACGGCTCGGGCATGACTGATGGATCTAATCAGCCCTCCTGAGTGAGATCCGCACCAGCTATGATTCCAGGAGCCGTTTCGCTGGAGACGGGCGATCCTTCAAACTGTGGAACCCCTCGTGCTCGCACGCACGCACGCACGCTCGCGTGTACACACCCTCTGTTAAGTCTTCATAAGCAGTCCCATACGCCATATATCACCTCTGTGGTAGACCGTTCAGTCATATGAAAGGAAATTTTTAAATCTGACCCAAGCCTTTTAATTTATAGCATTAATCATAACATATATTATGGTTATTCTTATTATTCTTACAAAAAATGTGTTATTACTAAATGTTACTTTATATGTACTACAAAATCCTTTATTGTTGGCTGAATCATTAAAGGGTAAGTACACTGTAGATCACTTTTTCCCCACTGTAAACGTGTTTGTATGCCTACCTTATAATGAAACTTATTCATGCATTCTGTTATTTCAACAATTCTGAAATAATATTGTATATCATAAGAAACTGGTAGAAAAGTGTCGTGGTGCTGTCCCTAATGGTTGAAATTTCCTTTCTGTTCCCCACACTGCCCCCGCCCCAATCGTGATGTCAGAGTACCTCTTTGGAGGTACCTTCACCTCATATGAATAATTGTTGTCGCCCACAACGGAAACAGCCGGCACCTGATTGGTTAAATCCACTACGTTGCTTTCATTTCGGCTCCACGTTCCACCGGAACAACGCGGCGTCCTGTTCAACTCTCTTATTTCACCTAAATAGTCCACTAAAATACGTTTCTGAAAATATTTGAGGTGAGAAATAGACCATGCAGTTGCTGAATCTTGATTCATATTTGATGTGCAACGTCTAGTTTGACAGTTTGATCCGAGTTATACTAAATCATTTTAGTTTTAGAATATATATTTTTAAAAGATAAATCCTGTGTGCATATGGGCTACAACATGCATGCTACAAAAATGTGAATGTGATTGGCATATATGAATGCTAGTTTCTACCAACATTTCAGACGCCTGAGCTAAGCCTGATATGCACAATATCCTTAAAACATATTGTGCATGCACCTAAACTGGCATATCACATAAGACATAAGACACTTATAACCATAAGACACATGCAGTCTCCACGTCATGACTCAGCGTCTTGCTGTTCACAGAACAATCTCCGTCAAACTAAGCAGCCACCTCACAAAAACACTCTCTGTTGGAAATACGCAGGAGTGTTCAGAAGGAAAAGGCCATGGAGGTTCAGACAATGATAAAATATGTAAAACCACATTTTCTTCACAAGAACAGGGAAAGCGATGCTCAGAGAATGCACAGTACTTTTGGTCCATTTGACCAGGTATGTCAATATATATATAATAAAAAAGTAAAATATATTTTTAAATTAATTTTTTTTTTTTTTTTTTTAAACAGCAACTTAAGACAGACATGTCCCATCGATAAACAGGAAGCACAAACCACGTATAAGCCAGCTTTCACATAATATAGCCTATGTAACATCAGGCCAAGTAATGCTAATAAGTGTAAAGACAACAACAACAAAAAAAACCCAGTTAAGTGCACGGCACCCAAATCACACGACCCAGTTCCAAAAAAGGGTCATTTTTCAAAATGTCAATTTAAAGCACAGGAGAGCGTACTGCAGAGACCCTCTCCCTCCTCACAATGGAGCGGCCTCTCTGCCTGATTGGGGTCACCTCGTGAAAGGCTCAGGCAGAGGATGGCTGGGAGGACGGGGGGACAATCAGATCCCTGTCGGAATTATAAATGAGGGTCAAACCAGACGCAACCTCCGCCCTCAACCCTGGCATTGTGGGAGGGGGGTGGTGTTTGGGGGATGGGGCGCCATTCAATTTCAATACCAAAGTTTCGCCAGATTTCGCGAGGGCCAGGTGGGACAATGACTCAACACTTAACTTGATTAAAACTGAGGCTTCAGACCAACATGGCAAATCAAATTATAGAGAGCTTAATATCTGCAGTCTAATGTATAATAGGTCCGACTCCCAAGTGCCTTTTTTTCTTTCTTTCTTTTTTAAAGGTGAAAGTGGGGGACTTAAAGACGCTCTAACAGTTTTTAGCCCGTCCAGAGGAAGCGGAGACAAAGGAGGGGTGTCTGACTGGTACCCCCGGCCGTGGTGCGGGGACGTGAACCTACGAAGCCGGTCCCGCGATCACGCGTCACGTTGAATAAATGAATGTGAGATGAGAACATTTGAATGCAGACGAGCACTAAGACAATAGCAGTCTGGCTCCGCTTGTGCCTTCAGTCTGGCCACAGTAGACAATGGCCAGAGAAGGCGCAGCCAAATGACATGCAATTCAAATGAAATGTTTGCCTTTTAATTTCCCCAGGGAGCACATTGCATATCGTCACCTTCTTAAAATAATCGCCTAAGTCATATTTTCAAGTTTTTCAGAAAACAGAATAAACTGAACCAAATACAGAATATATGATATTTGTTAATCATTTCACACAAAAAGGGTATATCAATAGATGACTATTGACTTACAAATAACGCTGTCTGTCAATTATGTAACATAAGAGGATTAAAGACTAAATAACTACACAACATTTATAGCCTAGCCAAATATTGTAGTAAACATTATCACTTACCATTCGGGGACGAGTCCAGAATCATGGAAATGACTTAATTTATGTTGATTTTCTTTGTGCATCTTGAAGCAGCCGCCATATTAATAACTTGTAAAAATGCCTAAGTCAAAATTTATTGTGACTTAGGCAAACATACAAACAGCCTAAGAGCACTCTTGACTTAGGCGATTACATTACCGGGGTAAAACAGCATGATCCTTTCAATTAAGGATCTAGGCAACTTTACCAGAGGTGGCCAGCATCGTGAAGAGCTGATTTAAGCAAAAATCTCATGTTCCTCAAAAAATGACTTAGGCGATTATTTTAAGAAGGTGACGATATGTAAGTGTTGGGGGATATATCCCAGCATTAATTATTCATATCCTGTACAGTTAAAAAAATAAAATAAAACCCAAGACGTATCACTTTCCCCACAGCACCTGACCGCAACCCCAGTGAACATCCCTCCCCTGCCCTGTACTCAACACCCACTACAGGTTTAAGGAAAGTACCCTGTTCCCCATTCTATCAATAGCCTGTTCCGCCAAACATGCGCCTTTCAAAATCCTAACCCGTACCATCCGCTCCCAATTCCATTTCTGTATAATTCTGCAGTATTAAGAAGCTTACGCTGTGACCCGGCAGGCCCTCGGCTAACAGCGGCTAACAGCGGCTAACAGCAGCAGGGGGCTGCTAAACCTTCCTGCCAGCGGTTGCTGGCGCTTATCTGTGGCAGGTTCTCCAGTGTGTCCAATGAGCATCTGATAGCATCTAGATAGTTCGCTTCTTTTCAGACCACATGGCTACACAACATGGGAGGATAACCAATCAACTACAACTTTTTCCAAAAAAACTTTCACCATTATATTCCTGGCATTTTATGAAAATGGCTGGTTTTGGACACACGGGGCAGAAAACGGTTTTAACAGGCTCAGTCATTCCAACAACAAAACAAAAAAAGTTTCACTACACGCTTGCAGAAGCATTTGCAGAAGTAACATGCTATATTTGCAGGGCTCACGGCTTGCACTACACTATTGCACGGCATGGTTAGCCAGGATGTGAAACAAGACTGAGCTCTGAAAATTGCAGTCACATGACCACCGATCTCATCCAGTCATTCCGATCTTACTCAATAAAATGAATGCTAGCCAGCTCCACAGTTCCTACGGCTCTCCAAATGTGAATTAGACCATTCACACACTGTTCATACTGCAGGTGACTTCAGGTGCTGTGAACAGTTTATTACGTATTGAACATTAACAATCGTCTTCTTGCTGATGTCATTGTCATTATAACTATATTATGGTCTTTTGGGCCCGAGCAAACACTCTGTAGGAGGTACCAGAACCTGGCATCAATTCCTGGACATTTACGTCCTCTGGAGGCGAGTTGGCTCTGGGTTCACTACCCAGATAATGCTACAAAGATGTTGTCAAAAACAAAAAAGTTAGTCCATAGTTATCAGAGGAAGAAGAATGGACAAACTGCACCCCAAATCCCAGCATCCTCTTATTCTCAGCAATAAACCAGCTGGGAGGGAGGCATGGTGCTATCCGCAAACGGTTTCCAACAAACAGTTGGTTTAATACTAGAAGTTGGGTTTTATCAAAAGAACCAACTAAAACAAAACGGAACAGCCTCTTCTGAGGCTTGTAAAAGCAACAAATGACTAAATATAGCCGCCTACCCGCGTCTCCTGTGCCGTTCCACATCTCCCAATGCACCAGCTTTACGGCGTTCAACCCCATGCTTCTCACCTACACTTAGCCAAATCACAACTTAGCTTTAGCCATGCCTTATTCCACCGGCGCAAACAAAAAAACATTGTATCTAAGAGCAAAGCATAGCTCAGTTTTGTTTTTCCAGACATTTTAAACGGTTGCGCTGTTGATGTTCTAATCCAAACACAGACGAGTCACAGACACGGACATTCCGCACAATCATCCGTCTGCCTCCAGAGAGCGGAGCGCTTGTAGGACATTATGTCAACTACGTCACCCATCTCTAGGGGAGCAAACGGACAGGACTTAACCCGTATGAAACCAGATACGTTTCTCACTCACATCACACTCGAGTGATGCATGAAGAGGTGACAGACTAGAATTTGTGAAAAGGCTCTAAATAAATTTGATTAGACCAGCTTCATCTAAAATGTATAAAAATGACAGATGTACCCGATATCACATTGCAGTGATTGTTTTGTTTTTTAACGCTATATACGTTCAAAAATCGAATTCCTCTCACGCATCTCTATTACGCAACGGTCATGAGATTCAGTCTCTTCATCCGTTGGCTTCTCGTTTTGAGTTTCGCTAAGTTGTGAATGTTAGTTAGAGCAAACCTGGGCACACGGATCATCTGTGTTACTTTAGCCATGACCTTGAAATCCAGGATCAGTTCACTGTGGAATATGAGCAGCAGACTGCACATTTCTTTAAATGAACGTCTCGCACAGCTAACAACATGTTTTGAATTGTGATCATAAATGCCTTTCGTCCTTACAGGTCTATATGCCCAACACATCTGATTCCAAATGGCATGATTCCACAATATTAATATTATTTATTATAATATTAAAGTATCTTCAGATAATCATCACATTCTACTTTAAATTATATCGGCTCTGATTTGCTTAAAAATAAATAAAATGCATTAATTATTTGGTTCAAGAAAATTACCAAAACTACTGATAATGGGCCAGACGTTTTTAAAAAGCAAGTCGTAAATTACTGTACAACATCTACAAAGAATTTTGGCACTGCCTTTGTTAAGTCACATTTACACAGAAAATTACATTGAAGCCTATAAAATATCCAAAATGAAGAATTAATTAACCATTAAATAACAGCCAAAATAGCCTGCTAGTGGCGGAAATAGCGAATGTACCAGTACTTCTTACACTAATGGAAGGAGCCATTAACGCGCAATGCAAGTGCACAAGTCTATCACGGTGCTCTCCAGAAACTCGCAAAGCATTCTGGGAGTGCCAACCTCGACCTTGGGCTCCATCCATCAGAGACCGCGACACCAACACGTCAAACACCCCCAAGTAAATAAACTGCAGCCGAGACAGCGACACCCCACCCAATGAGTGACTGCCGGCCTGCACTGTGCTTCACTGGGACACTACCAATCTGCCCGGTCCCAGAGGCTGTGTGCGGGAGTGAGGGTGGGGGTGACGGAACAAAGGGGACCATGGCCAAAGTCAAGGCTGACTGAATGTACCCCCACACTGCCTTATCAACAGCACAGGCTTGGGGCTCAGCTGGCATCTAGGGGGGGGGGGACACACAAAAACCAGGGCTGACCTCTTCTTGGCTGCGTGGATGACACCCCCCAAAAGGGAGCAGGGGGGGCACCATGAGCTCCTTCTTCCCTCCACCCCACCCCCCAAAACGCATGCAGTAATTCCCACTGAGAAAGAGACAGACAAATGTACAGGAGCCCTTTGCCGGGGCTCCCACCCGTGTGGAAATTCCGAGTGAAATTAATGACGGCAGCTCTGGTTACAGCGGCCCAGTGAAAGCCCCTCTGTGAGGTTTTTGATCCATTTGGTTTCGCTTGTGATGTTTTCAAGCCGACAAGAAAATAAAATGAAGTTACAAAAATGGAAAAAGCCTCTTCACAGAACCCAGCCCCCGCCTCCACTATCAGCCCCAGCCCATCCTACACACAAACAATGGAGACAGCACACTTCTGACTGGCAACCCAGGCAACGATATTAGTGGGGGGTTGGGGGGGTGACAGTTGACCTCTGGAGTCACCTCATCAAGTGCATCCCCTCCCCTAACCCCATGCATCAGATTATTGGAAATCTCTGTATTATTCAGTCTAGTACAGAGCTCAGGTTTGGGACAAGGCAATATTCCAGAGACAAATCTGAGAGCACAGCGAGAAAACTCCCAAGCGAGAGAGCGGCTGGATGCAGTCCGCAAGCAAAACATTTCTCCCTGCGGCAATATTTCACCAACTGCTCTGAGAGAGAGAGCAAGCCACTTCCCTCCACGCAGACGATCTTCTCATTTAAAAACAAAAGACGTTCTATATCACCCAGACTCGTCTCAGACAGTAAAAACCTGAGCCTAATTAATGAGGGAAATCAGGTCACATTTTAAATTAATTACACGCGCAGACACGCAAATTCAACATACTATATAAGCGAATGCTTATCCACATTGACTGCGTGTCCAGGACAAGAAAAAAGTCCAACAATGGCAAGGAAGTGGGTTGGACACGACTGACATCCGATATTAGCTGGGAAAAGATATAAAATTAGTATGTGGCTTTTCCCCCCCCCCTGCGCATGGGTTACAGTTAACCAAGCTTCAGGACACAGCTGCCCAAACAAGAACCCAGGGTCTGTTTCCACGTCCTGGTGCTTGGCCTGGGCTTGGCCTGGGCCTGGCCCTGGCCCCAGAGGATATGGAACTCGCTGACAATGACATCACATAAGTGTGTAATAGAATGGACTACAGAAGGCTACAGAATCTGTGCACAGGAAGAGGCAAAGACAAAAAAATATATATATATTAAAAAAAACCTTCCTACAACAAAGGAGAATATCAAAGTCCATCTGGGACACCGACCGTACACGACGCGTTCATATTTTTCAGAACATTTCTTTCAGAACAAGTGCACAACATAATCACTAGCTGGCTAAAAAACTGACTTTCAGGCTGGATTTGTTGCCAATGATCCATCCAGCAAGAAACCAAAACTCGTGACAAAATTACTAAATAAATGGAACTACCTCTGGACAGTTAGCTAGGTCGATATCCAGAGGTGGCTTGCAAGGCTAGTCCCATTGCTATAGACTAACTTTCTCTACTCACCCAGCCTAAGAGTTGAAAATACAATCTATAGCTTGCATATGTAACGGAGAAAGCCGTTACAAATGTTATAAAAGTCTGGTTTTCGACACATTTTCTCTAATTTCATTTATACACCATTGCACTGTGCTAATGTCTTTGACTCATTGGCAGGAGTTCCTCCTTGCTCCTGATGGAACTGACATCTTCGTTTCGCATTTCCTCCTTGCGTTGCAGTGATGTCATTCGCTCATTATTTTTGACAACGTCACAAAGTTGGTTAAGAGATAACGTATGAGCATCTCTGCAAGTCAACGTGTAATCACATATAATTAGTGATCAATTACAGGTGGTTCACGTGGAGACTATCGGAGGACTGAAATACAGATGTTAAACGGCCAAAATGAAGAAACAAAAACAGTGCATTTGACACAGAACAGGGCTCTGTAATCAATAGTTTTATAATACAAGGTTGATTTTGTGCCCTGCGGTAGATTCCCATATTCAAGGTGAACAACGTGTACACTCCATGTCGCGCAACCAATACAAGCTGGAATTTTAACTGCAGGAATTAAGGTTAAGTGTCTTCCTCTACATCGCAACTGTGGCGTCTCACCCAAGATTTAAACTCACAACCCAAAGAATAAAGAGCTAGAAACCAGTGCTTCAACAATATTGCCAAGATTACCCAGGCTACAAGATTACCCAGGCTAAATTCATTTTGCAGCAACTTCAGTGTTTCAGACAACCCCAGGATTCAAACCCATGGCATCCAAGGGCTCAGCCTCGAATTCAGAAACGGCACATTACCCGGAGGTTCAATTTCCACTTATGATGGCTAATGTTTAGCAGGAGACTGCACCCTACCGATGTCTGAATTTTTATCTTTTGTCAGAAATAATATTCTGATGAGGTTTGTTTCTTTTGACTCCAAGAATAAGGGTTTTCAAACATACACGTTGTGCCAGAAAAGAAGCCTTGTGATCTCAGCCTATTCTACTTCACTTGTACCAATGGACACTACACGGCCAACGTGTTTGACAGAAATTAACCATCCATGATATTTAAATGTTCTTTGTGTCAAGCTTTCAGGCAAAGAAGTGAAGAGGTCCAATGACCTGAAGGTAAATATTTACATAAAAAGAGGAAAAGTCCTTGGATTAAGACATTGTAATTGGGTATCAGACCGTTTCTGCCATCTTTTCCTACATTTAACAAAATGAGACATTCAGAAACACACTTCTTACGGAAAGGGTCAGTATTTCTGCATTCCAAAACGCCGTAATAATCAGAAACATTAAATCGATTAACATTTATAAAATTTGCAGAATTTGTCATGTGAAAATTATAAATGAACAGTTCTTGTTAAATGTCAATGTCATTTTCAAAAAGCAAAAAAATAGTTCGTTCCATTACGGCTTGGATCACTTCTGCTCGTCTTGTGAGCTCGATTCTTATTTGTAATTTCAATTCTCATCAGCAAATATCTCCGGCCGTTTGTCATAATTTGGCCAGAGACAGTCCGGTTCCCAGGAGTGCTTTTATCTCCCACCACCCTATTCTTTACTACCTCTTTGTCCTCGGTGCGGTTCAGACAACCCGGAGCTCTGTCTGAACCAAGACAGTCTAGGGGGAAGTGGGGGAAGGGTGAGTGCTTTATTCTCTGACGAATTTGTGTCCATTTCAGTAAAGAAAAAAAACTTTTAAGCGCCAGCATTAAAGAAAAAAGAAAAAACGCACCTATGATGCGACAGCCTCCCTTTAATTCTGAACAACATAAATCATACCAACCATAGAATAAGTCACGAGCTAACCAATAACGTTAGTTACCTTTACCAGCTATGGGAAGATTAAGGTTAGCTAGTGGTGCAATATTTTTATTGCATGAGTAACGTTGGATGGTGGTAGCTACCTAGTTAGCTCGTTCCCACGTCTTTGCAGTCTTGCCATGTCTGAAAATGCAAGACCGAGGCAAAGATTTTTTTCGCCCGCAGTAACGTTCATTTCCTCGGGATTGATACGAGTTTGAACACGAGAATGCGCCCAGACAGAAGTTTACGTCTAGCCACCTAAAAACGTCAAGGTTACGTTAAGTTACAAAAACTCACTTCAAATAACACGGTTATAGTTTCGTGCAACTGAAAAATAAAATCGAAAAAATCCAGTGGATAGCTAAGGTTTGGTAACCATTTTTTCTGAAGAATGGACATATCAGTTTAAAACGAACAGACAACTAGCTGCCTAACGTTAGCGACCTGGCTTGCGCTAGCTGTTAAGTAATTATTACAATGACCGAAGACAACACGAAAGATAAATATTAACTCAAAAAGTACAAAGCAACATATACATAAATAATAAAATGTCGTAAAAAATGGTTCACTAAACCGCTAAACACTGCCTTTAAAATCCGCTTCACCCCCACCCACACTCGGACAAATTCACTGTCGTCTTGAAAACCTTTCGCTGGCTGGCTCGCTAACTTGCTTGTTAGCCAGCAGAGTCAACCAGAAATATTATGCGATTCCGTCTCGGCCATATCCGAACATTATCTTGAACATAATTGTCTCAAATCCAATTCAACTGCGTCAAAATCCAAACATTGTATAAAATAATTTGGTTAACAAAATACATAAATGGGAGTTTATTCTACCGCACAACTTACATATATCCATCCCCTGGGGCTGGGATCCGGTGCAGTTGCAGGAACAAATGACATTGGAGTTTGAGTTGGAGCTGCCCCGGACCGTTAGGTTTTGCATGAGGATCGGGAGAAACTGGATACCGGGGAAGAGCCGCCAGTTAGCGGCCCTACGCGGAAAGGGAGGACTACCTCTACAGCGGCCAGCTGTAAAAGTCTTCCTTTCCGGCCCCGTATTTTTCACGCCATGATCGCTGCCTCCCGGCGTCGCTAACGTTGGCTATTAAGAGTCGGCTCCCCACATCTTGCCGTCTTGCGTTTTTTCCTCCGTCTTCTCCTCTCGCATTCATTCAAAAGATTGCCTCACGGTTACGTGCTCCTGTGGGCAGGCTCTAAAACCCCCCTCAACCCCCCTCCTGCTCTTTGAAAGAGGGAGCGTTTCCAGCCAGACATGAGGTGGAGTGGCGGTGGGGGTGGGGCCGTTTGAGACAGTCTGCAAGGAGAGAGACTGGTGACAATGGCGGTGAAAGAGGGGCCGGCCGGCCGGTCTAGCCAGTGGGGAGTGTGGGCGGTTAGAATTACACACACTCATTAGAGCCAGGCAGCCACGACCAACCAAGGCAGCCATTGAAGAAGCTAACCTTGGCGTGACCCCGCTGCCTCGCTGATCCTCAGCAGATGTGCCCGACCCCCACCCACCCAAACCGTCTCGTCTATAAATAACCGAGGCAGTTTTTTTTGTAAAGTCCAGCTGGGCAAGAAAGATAACAAGGTGTAAATACACCCAACCAACGTTAAAACAGCACTAAAAATAACAATTATAAATGTATTATTTTATATTTCAGGGTTAAATATAATGGTAGTTGAAATAAAAATATGGATTGAAACTTAAAGTGCATTTCTGCAATTAGTTATAAAAAATAAAATAAAAACGCGCCCCATATGAGACATGAACTGCATGTTCAAACAGTGAATCTTCCTGCATGACCACAAACGGTGCTAGACAGCTGAAATGGGCTCCTCTCCGTTCTACTGTGTCAGAGAACCGGGTTGCCAAATGTGGGCCAATAGTTTAGCGCACAATACAAGTGATACGTGATTCCCCCGCCCACAGACACTCGGCTACAGAAAGATAGCTTCTGAAAACGAAATCTGCCCAAAGTTTTCCCCACTCTAGCAACTGTGTTTCCAGGAAGAAGTGAGACGGGTTTCATATGAGCAACGGAAGTCTATTTCCACCTATCCTTCACATTTATGACGGTGTTTGCCAACAACATTTATAGGCAATAGGAAATTATTTGAATACATACGTATCCATGACACCAAATAGCAACGATTGCAATGTACAAGACACAAACGTAAACGAAATATCCAATAGGTTATATATCGCCCATTTAGAACTGTAGTTTATTCTGTATACGGATTACAGAAGTGTCTGTCCTATCATTTACTGGGTGGTCGTTCAATCCGTTCAATCCGACAGAAAATATTGCAACTCTTTTTCACTATTAGCGCCACCTCGCGCCCATATTGAGTTGGGACAAAGACCAATAAATAAATACATACGTAAATAAATAAGTAAATACATGTCCATAACATTCCACGTCCTATTGGCGATTAAAAGTGTCATGTAAAACTAATTCATAGTATTATAATTTGCCATTTGATTCCAGTTTAAACAGCCGACATTTTAAATTATTTGATAAACTGAAGATAACTGCAGGCACAGTATGATTTGAATAAATAATGTGCACACAACAGCAGACCCCAATGTCTGTCTACATGAACTCTCTGACCGTCACCAAATAGTAAATTTTTTAGCACAATCATTTGCAATGCCAGACGTTATACATCTACAAAAAAACATAACAATCATCAGAACTCATATAGGAACAAGTGCACATAGGCACTTACAAAAAAAAAATGCCAAATGCCAAATACCCCTTCCCCTTTATTTTTTCATTTAATGTGTATTATTATTATTTATTAAATATTAATATAACCATGCTACTATGCATGGGGGATGTGTATCAAACACAGTTATTGTTGTTTGTAAAATCTAAGTAACCTATTATGTTTGTAGCCCTTCCATAATTTGTTTTATTTTTTTGGAATAACATATTGGCATGTTTGAGCCACAGTTTTATGTGATTGGCATAGAGGACTGTAGGTCAGAATCCTATGCTGGGAACTGTGCCCTATGGCAGGATACAACACCACCTAAAGTGCTTCAGTAAAAAAAATACACATAGTGTGAAATCGTTCCCATAATTTGCAACACAATATAATACTGAACATTATGAAAATGATTGTTTTTGATGATTTGTTTTATTATTCATTCTTTTTTTGTGTGCATCTTTTGCTACAGATCTATAGACATGTGCTTGATTGATGTGATTCATCAGGCTGGTTTTAATGTCTGGCCTGCCTGGTACTTTGCTCAAGTTGAATGAATTCTTCCAGCAAAATAATTAACCACATCTTTTAGTCTACAGCTGAACACAGAGCACAGATGTGGCTGACAAAAAGGTTATGCTAGGCTTTTTATTATTCTACTTACCACAAGGCTGTCTGAAACAAGGCTGTTAAAATGTATTTGATCTCATAACCTGACACAGGCAGAATTTTTTAATTTTATATATTTATTTTGCTTCTTTGCAAAAAAAGAAAATTGGTGCCCAACGTGAGGCTGTGTATGTCCAATTCCCACCTTAATTTGGAATGTCAAAATGTTTATGGAGCACAGAGCCCCACTGCACAGGACACAGGGGTATCATACGACACAGGCGGAATTACTCAAATTTGTGACGAATGTGTGCCATATTTACACACTGACATCTCATGTACTAACTAAACACCACCACTAGAGGCACTCAACAGCAACAGGACGTATGTACAGCGAGTGAACAAAAACTGTAAACATCCATGTAGTGTCCTAAAAGTGTTTGAGATGGTGTGTACCAGCCCCTGGCATTCTGCAGGAGGAATACAATACTACTCTTTCACAAAGTCACCCCAGAAATGGCCATCTGGTTAATAAGAGTATCTGTTAAAAACATAAACAAATACCTTAATAGGGGTTCCAAGTATTCAGCAAAGTAGAAAGAGAATATCAGTGATTGTTGTGCAGAGGAAGTAGACGTACAATTTTGCTAGCATGCCATTGTTTTTCTTCTATCTACGGCCTTGCACAGAAGCAGATAAGCATATCAGTGGAGACTTCCACCTCCCGCTACATCGCCTCAATGCCCAGTTATCTGAACCGCTTCATATCATCCACGCTACGCTACATCCACCTATACCTCTACAGGGGAGTTCCTGCAGATTATCTTGTGTGCGCCAGAAACACATTATCAACAGGTGGAAGTTTGTTTTACTCGTGAAGAGTGGGGAAGCAGGCATTCTGCCCAGGAGGATGAAGTAACGTCTGGGTGAAATGCCAATCTCCCGAACAGGAGGGACACTGTTGCTCCTTGTCCTCTCTGGGGGAACTATGCTTAGCCAAGTCCTACTGGGGCTTTGCTGAGCTTGCCTCATGGGTCTTCTGTGGTAAACCTACGGCACTGTTTGCACCAGGTCTTATACAAAACGCAGCATAAATTAGAATTATAGGAAGAGAAGTACGCCCTGCTATGCACTCACACGCAAGAACCAAATAAGCTCACAGCATTCTACATTTTTCAGTTATAAATTAAATCTTAGCTAGCAAGCAAATCATTTCCGGTACACAAAAATAGCCACCACTATCCGTATTTTATATTCCTTGATATAACAATGCCGTTTATAAACATACAGTGCCCTCCACAATGATTGGCACCCCTGGTAAAGATGAGTAAAAAGGGTTATAAAAAAATCACCTTTTGGTGAATTAGCTTAATCTCACACTGAAAAAATGAAAAAAATCAAACCTTTAATTGAAGTAAATTTATTCTGAAAAAAAAAATTTCCTCATCAAAAATTAATTACTTCTAACAAAACTACGTGTGCCACAATTATTGACACCCCTAGGAATTATTATGAACAAAATGAAACAGAATTTTTTCCATTTATATTTTCCATTTTAAAGTTGATCAGAGTGTTTAGGAACTTTCAAGCAGTAATCCATGACTCCCTGTTTCACTGGGGTATAAATATGAGGTGACACAGAGGCCATATTCCCTTATTCATACATTAACATGGGAAAGATAAGAGAACACACAAATAAAATGAGGGAAAAGTGTGTTGAGCTTCATAAGTCAGGGAATGCTATACTTAAAAAGTTCAAAGCAACTGGAACTGTTACAAACTTGCCTGGAAGAGGACCCAAGTTTATTTTGCCCCCACGCACAGTGAAGAGGATGGTAAGAGAGGCAAAAAAATCCCCAAGGATCACTGTTGGAGAATTACAGAGGAAAAGTAGCATCTTGGGGTCATCAAGTCTCCAAAACTACCATTAGACATCACCTCCATGCCAACAAATTATTTGGAAGGCATGCCAGAAAAAAAGCCTTTCCTGTCATTTCACCACAAATGTAAGCGCCTGGAGTTTGCTAAACGCTACTGGAACTTTGACTGTAACCGTGTTCTATGGTCAGATGAAATGAAAAGCTTTTCGGCAACCAACACTCAAGGTGGGTTTAGCGTAAAAATAAGGATGGCTATACCGAAAATAACCTGATCCTCACTGTTAAGTATGGTGGAGGTTCCGTGATGTTGTGGGGCTGTTTTTCCTCCAAAGGCCCTGGGAACCTTGTTAGGATACATGGCATCATAAACATGAAATACCAGTAAATTTAAAATCAGAATCTGGCTGCCTCTGCCAGGAAACTAAAACTGGGTCGTCGTTGGATCTTCCAGCAGGACAATGATCCAAAACATACGTCCAAAAATTAGGGTGGAAAACGTGGTGGAGCTATACCCAGCCAGCGAGCGTGTTTTAGGTACAACAGTGGAAAAAGAGTACCTGAACACTGACTGTAAACAGGCTCGTGGAAGCAGATTACTTGTCGGCCGCTATAGCAACAATAACAACAACAATATTTCCAGTTCTGTTATGGCTGTTATCACGAAGATACTGATACCCCACTACGATAGCAGCATGTTGACTTTATCTCCCATTTAAATAGGAACATCCCTGCGCCCTATCGTATAACAAAGCTGAAAGTTGTAAATAGACCTCACAGTCATAACACAGCGATGCGTTGCTAGAATACACACGGCTAATGAGATATTTTAGCATCGTGCCAAACCTGCTCCACAATGTTTCACACACCTTGGAATCGTTTCCTCCTGCATTACCAGTGATCTCTGCCAGAAGACTGAATGAATCCATTCTTCTCCATCCCCACATGCACCCTGCATTAAAGTACTAAGGCTGTAGCCCAATGGGATGTGGTCAGGGTAGGCACTTCTGAAAAGTCTACCTTCTGAAAATACAGCAAATACTAAATAATTGAGCCTGATTATTAATTCACTTTTGTGCTGAGAGTGCATTTTCTGCATTGCATAAACATTACTTTATTGGGGTGCTAGAATAGCCAGTGCCGAGCCAACCATATGCCTCACTGCACATTGCTGCGCTAGCCCACCATCACACTGTCGTTACAGGTTAAGAAGAGATTCACATTGCTGCAGACACCCAAGAAGGAGAAAATGTAAGCTAATGATGTTTTGTCGTCTGGCTTTTGGGTGATGATGATGATGGAGACTGAAGTGTTGAACCAGGAGCAGAAACTTATAATCTCTCTTCAGAGACAGAGGGAGCGCATGTTTTAGTGGGTGCTGACACCCTCACTCACGAAAAAGCAAAAAGCCAACCGTGCGTCTGAACTCCAGCGAGGCCCAATGCCAGCCTCCTCCCGCCTCATTAAGAACCAAAGCAGCACGGGCCTGCTGTGGAGACAAGCCTTGTGATTGGCCGTATGGCTATACGGCCAGCCACCTCTCCGCAATATTATGTAAGCCTGTAAGCCTGTCAGAGGCACCCTGACTCATCAACAGACAGACAGACACACAGACGGAAAGAAAGAGAGTGCGAGAGCAAAAGAACAAATCTGGCAGTTGGGTCACAGGCAGCCCCTACGCTGTTCATGGCAGAGGAGAGAAAACCTGAGCTCAGCCTGACATTTGAATTAGCCTGACACAATGTCGCCAGTCTAAGTCCTGTTATGATTATTATTATTATTATTATTATTATTATTATTATTATTATATAATTTCCTTAGCATACCCTGTATCCTGGGCAGTGTGCATAAACTGAGAATCAAACCTGGAGCCTTCCATTTTTACAGTTACCGGTCCACACAAACTGTGCATTCCAGTTTTTCATCGTTTTCATCGTGCCATATTGAGGCCTGTGTGAGCTCTGCTGTTTTAAGTGTTATTGACACAGTGTTGTTGCACTGGATTACCTGAAATACAGCTGTGTGTGTGTTTGGGTGGAGGTGGTGGGGTGGGGGGGTTCTGTTATCTCCTCGGTCAGATTGACTGCGTTTCAATAGGCGATCTCTGCCAATAGTGCCACCATGATGAGAGTGTGGCAGGAGCATTTCTGCTCGTTTCCCGGCAGAATGACGAGTTCCAACAGCACTGAAACGACACTCCAGCAATTTGTCCAGTCTGGACAAAATAATCAGACATGCTGGAGCTGATTCACGAGTCAGCCTCAGGAAGCTCTGCACAGAAACTGACCGCCGCTTGGACACTGGCGCGGGGCGATCACTTTAAAGGAAACAGGGTGTCGGTTAAACTGTCCCCTCAGCCCCCATCAGCCAGCCCGCCAGGCCAGCTCCACAGTCACCACCTTTAGTGCCAAACAGGCACATTAGCTGCACCTGTCATGAATCTCTGTAATCTCTCTGGAGACAGCAAGCCTTCTATCCCCTCCTTCTCCTTTACTGGGATGAAACAGAGAGCAGGATGGGTAGAGAAAGAGAGAGAGAAATAAAGAGTGGGAGGGGGGGGGGGCTTTTGTTTAGATCCCTGGTACTCAAATCACGGTCCTCGAGGTCTGAGAACGGCTGGTTTCCCACCCTCCCTTTACCTAATCAGTATGACTGATCGTTCAGTTAACTATCTAGAGGAAAGAAAACCAGGGCTGGATTTGTATTCAAGATTTTAATATCCATGGTTTAGATATTGTAATCTGCTGTTATTGCAACAAAATCGGTTGTCGTGATATCACTGTGATGTCACAAACACACTGACCCTCCCTGGGGCGTGGCTATTCCACACCAGTGACCTCCATGGCAGTCGAATGCCTGAGCGCTGGACTCAGTGAACCTGATGTGCTGGCAGTCTCCCTCTCTCTCCTGAATCACGCTCACTCACTTCCTGTTTCCCGCTCTATATATAGGCTAGCTGTCCCGTAGCCTTCTCCTCTCTCACTTTAACTTCTCTTTGGGCTTAACCAGCTGTGTAGATGAAGCTGATCACCAAAGGACAAGGGGATGGAGAAAAACAGTACCATCAGTGCACAAAATAAGCTGATTACAAATATTATGTCTTGATATTCCTCAATGTGAAGTTGTTTGAACATAGAAACGCATATGATATTGATGATGAATAAATATAATGATAGTCCCTGCACTTGTACTGCAGTGGCATTGCATAAAGACCCTTAATGAACGTGGTCTCTCTCTTTCGCTCACTCTCTCCAGGTCAGACGGAGTTTATTCATGACCGTACTGCTGCCTCTCTGCTGTGCCTGACCCAAAGTAAAGTGTGCGGAGAGATAAGCCATTCTTCTCCGCCTTCTGCTTCGAGCACAAAAAACAACCAAAGAGCGTCTCCCTCCCCTCGGTACAACTGTCTCACAGAGATGCGCACGTCTCTCACCAGTGGTACAGACACAACCCCAGGGTTCAGACCAGCGGTACAGACACAACCCCAGGGTTCAGACCAGCGGTACAGACACAACCCCAGGGTTCAGACCAGCGGTACAGACACAACCCCAGGGTTCAGACCAGCGGTACAGACACAACCCCAGGGTTCAGACCAGCGGTACAGACACAACCCCAGGGTTCAGACCAGCGGTACAGACACAACCCCAGGGTTCAGACCAGCGGTACAGACACAACCCCAGGGTTCAGACCAGCGGTACAGACACAACCCCAGGGTTCAGACCAGCGGTACAGACACAACCCCAGGGTTCTCACCAGCAGTACAGACAGAAACCCAGGGTTCAGAAGTCCTTGAGGTGAAGTGAAAAAGATGTGTGTGCAAGGCGTGTTCAGTTACATTATCACATCATACTCTAACACTTGAAATCCTCTCCCAGGAGGCACTGGGGTTTGTATGTTTGTGAGAACTTGAGCTGCTCTTGAAGAGAAATGGCTGAGATGTATTTAAGCTGCAGGCCACGGCTATGTTCAGAGCGCACGCAGAACATCGCTGTGTCGTTTAATCATATCGGTTTTTTATCAAGCACACTTTGATGTCAGTCAAGATGATTAAATACTCAACCAACCAGCAAACCGACTGATCAAACCAACCAACCAGCAAACCAACTGATCAAACCAACCAAATCCACAAACCAATCAAGAAATGAATCAACCAACCAGATAAATGTAAATCTTTGTGCAACAGAGGAGTCTTTGAATGTCTTTTGTCAAAATTCTAAGTCAGTGTTCTAGAACTCCATTTCTTTGAATTACTAGTAGTGATTGTTACATCACATTAGAATGTTCAGTTAAGAACATTCTAATCACACTTACACCTTAAAAGGGTTAAATTATTCTTTGGGTGTACATACAGGGTTTCCTGATTTAAAGTTTATCTGGAATTTTGTTCTGGACATATCATCTGTCCACGGCAACTTCCAGTCCACATACTGGCCTGCCAATTTCCTGCCTCTTCTTGCTTCTGTTCTGCACAGTGCTGGATAAGCAGTATTCTCTCTGAAAGCTGCTCTTAATGCACTCAGGGGGAGGAAAAAGAAACATCCAGGTTTGTCCTGGCAGACTGTCTAGCGCCAATGCTTTTTATAACCCTGCAGTCCCCGGCAACGACTCCGACAGACGCTGTGAGCACGTCTTCTTGGCCCACGGCTCCTTTCCCAGCACAGAACCAGATAATAACCGTATTTCACTGCTCAACACCTCTTCCTGATCATCTTAATGCCCCTGAAACCAGCTGCATTAATAAAGAAAAAATGACTGATAACAAGGTCTTCATCCACGCCTTGGTAAAAAAAAATCTAAATGACTTAATTTGTATTGTTCCGAACATTGTTCTTCCCTGAGAATTAATATTGTGGACAAGCCCCGCTTGCCTTGATAGTTAACAGTTCCCAAGAGCAGTTACAGAAGTGATTAAAAACCTTGGCAGAAGCTTCCAGTCCCCGTTTTGGCACTGCTCCAAACTGATAGGCGTGTTTGTGGTCATTTTAGACTGATGGTTTATTGGGTACAGTGAAGGGTAAGGCTTCTGACCTGTGTGATCACAGTTTTGGCTAAAGCGGGTTACGTGCACGGCATACTTCACCAGACGTGGCAGACAAAAGACATTTAGACAAAGACAAAAGACGTCCACAGACACCTCGAACGATTTACCTGAAAAGACAAACCCGGTTGTAACTGTGATATTTAGACCAATCGCAGACAGGGGCGGGTCAATAAACAACACAAACGTCGCCTGAGAAAGTTCGCCTGCGCAGCCTGTGTCTTTCTGTTCTATTGGATGTCTGCAGACGTCTAAAGTCTAAACACGAGTGTCTGATGACGTAATGCGTCCGCTTTAGCCTCCATCCTCAGCGATAAGACCTCTTGTGAAAGCAGTTATGAAAGTTCAAAGGCAGCTCAGAACCCAGCTGGACTGTGGGCCCTGCAGGAGGAGAGTTGAGCAGCCGCGGCGTACGGAGTGCTGGGGGAACCCTTTCAAAACCACCGCAGACCTGCTGACTAACCCCTCAGTCCTGCCCATCCAAGCTGTCAACTCTGTGTGGGTTCTCCAAATGGGAGTCTGGCATCTTCCATCGACAGCTGTTACTGCGGTAACGGGCTCCTCGCCTCCCCCCGCGTGCGCACACACACACACACACACACACCCTAGCGCTGCGTCAGGCATCTCACACCCTTCCTCCTCTACACACCACTCACACAGTCTCACACTCTTCCTCTTCTACACACCACTCACACTGTCTCATACTCTTCTTCATCTACACACCGCTCCCCGCTTTGTCCCACACACTGCCTCTAACACACACCTTCTTACACAGTGTGTCTCACAAGCCCAGGTCACACACTTTGTCCCTGTGTGGCAGTGTAGTATAATGGTTAGAGAACTGGGCTTGTAACGCAAAAAGGTTTGCAGGTTTGATTCCCAGTTGGGGACGTTGAACAAAGTACCTGAACTGCTTCACTAAATATAGCGGTATTAATGGATTGTGTGTAAGAATGTAATCTCATACAATATCTCATACAATATCTCATACAATATCTCATACAATATCTCATACAATATCTCATACAATATCTCTCATAGACTGTATTTAACACCATTTCTGATTGTATCATAGACCTTCTCTCCCTACACTCACAGATCGTTTTCTGCAGCCTTTCACAAACACACACACACCCACACACCTGCTGCGCCTCGCTGTCTCTCACACCTGTGTTTCCCTTACTTTTGAAACTCACAGCCGAACACGATGAAAGATTCCCCTCCCGTATTTGCCATTGTTGATGCAGTTATGAGGAGTGTCAAAAACGGTGTGTGTTCAGAACTTTGTGTTCCAACTCACGTAGAACCAAGGTACAGGCTTCAGGCCGTACTGACACATTCACTTCCTATAGCCCCTAACATACACATAATTAGACCAAAACCATGTAACCACACTGCCTGGCCAAAAAAAAAGTCACCGTTGCACCCGTCATGCCTAGTGCCCACTGTACAAGCCTCTGGAGGCAGTGTTATAATCTGGGGTTCCTTCAATTGGTCAGGTCTAGGCTCAGCAACGTTATGCAGCAATAAAATGAAGTCAGCTGAGTACCTGAATGTACTGAATGATCAGGTTATTCCATCAATGGACATATTCCAGGATGACAATGCCAAGATGCATCGGGCTCAAATTGTGAAAGAGTGGTTCAGGGAGCATGAGGAATCATTTTCACACATAAATTGGCCACCAGAGTCCTGACCTTAACCCCATTGAAAGTCTTTGCGATGTGCTGGAAAAGACTTTATGGAGTGGTTCGACTCTCCCATCGTCAATACAAAAACTCTGGACGGAAATAAATATTGTGACATTGCATAAGGTTGTCGAAACAATGCCATGACGAATGCGCGCCGTAATCAAAGCTAAAGGCGGTCCAACAAAATTATATTTTTTTGGCCAGGCAGTGTATCAGCGCGTACTATCACTAACATTAATAGACCATGATGCACCTCAGTGTACATTTTCACCCCTCAAAGTGCTCACAGTACACCATGCATTACCGGGCGTAATCACTGTAAAAGCACAGCGTCACAGCCGGCCGAGACGGGCACTATTTCACTATTAACACCCCTCCCAGAGGCCAGAATCAGCCTCCTTCTATTTGCATGAACCGTAGACATTCTCAGAATGTTCAGACTAATGGAGCTGTGTCAGTGTTCCATTAGGTCACATGCTCAAGAACGGTGGAATGCATGCATATGAGCTCATGCTGTCAACACCAGTGCTAGGGAAGGGTCGGTGGGTGGGGTTCAAACTTCGGTAAGGTTATGAGTGTCTGACACTTTGTACCGTGATGTAAGCGTGTCAGACAGCATTACTCATTTATGATGCCCTTCACTTAATCTGGATGAAATTGTTTATAGTGTACTTGAATGTTATCTGGGTATCTTTGTTTTTCAGTTTGTTTTTTTACGCACTTTTTTTTTCTTCACATATTATACATGATGAAAAAAGCTCTTTAACAAACTAACAGTGACGGGGAAAAAAGAAAGGGAAGAACATTTTCGAATAATAAAATGTTTAAAAATAGTTGACGCCCCGGCCCCTGGTGCGAGGACTGACATCTCGCCGCGTCGCCGGGGGCACTCTCCATGGCGATGCAACGGGAACGGCGAGAGCGTCGGTCCCACGGCAGAGCCCCGCGCGCCCTCCCGCACGCCGCTGGGAACGTCGCAGTGCCAGACGGCTATAATTATCGCTCCCGCCCTCTCTCCTCACAGCCGCCAGCCGCGGGGCGAGAGCGAGAGACTCTATCCGCCGCGCCGCCACGCAGGTCCCACAGTACTCATTAGAGGTGTTCACTCACCCTTTCACTCAGGGTCAGTCACTTTCTATTCCCTGTATTTCAGGCTGTTTTTGGCAGGTCTGTCTCACACGTCGGTTCGGGCCGTGCGCGGACTAGCACGCTCGTCCTCCCGAGCGCGTGCCTCTAGCTGCAGGTTATTTTCGCTCCGCAGCAGGCCAGCGGCGCTCAGCCGCTGCATCTCAGGCGCACGCGTCACGCGCAGCCACGGCAGGCAGGCTACAGGCTCCTGATTGGCCGTGGTGAGACATGGACACCCTGCCGACTGTGGGTGATGCGCCGGGTGGGGCTCCAGGCTACATCACTGCATCGCTGCCCCGAGGACCGTCGCCATGGCCACCAGAAACTTCCTATCCTTTCACCCTCAGATTTCCATCCTCAGGATAGGCCCATGGTTGGGCCCTCATCTGAAATCTCACGCGATTCATGTCTTTCATACTGTCAGCATATAGGGGGTCACATTTACTCAACATCTGCAGGTGAAAATCAGTGTGGTGACCATAACAGCCCGTGTGGATATTTAGCATAAACGTGTGCAATAGTGTTTGTGTGTTAAACATCCGAGCAGAGTGGAACATTTCCTCTCTGTGCCTCAGCCTTCAGCCTGCATATGGGATCGTGGTCAGTCTGACAGACAGGTCGGGGAGAAATACAGCAGAGAGTGAATCAATGCACACCATAAACCAATGAGACTTAATGAAATCTATCAAAACCGGTGACAGCTGAGGTACAGAGCAACTGCCTGGCCTTTTAAAGGCATTCATAAACCAGGTGCAACCTTTGTGTCGGACTAAAGAGATTTCTCTGGGCCCAAATGGCCGCCGTAATTGTTGCCAGGAGGAGACAATACGAGCAACAGAAGTGTGTGAGAGGGAACCACAGGAGATTTCCTTTTCAAATATCCTTGCTGAAATGACCAAAGGACGATATAAATCAACGAAGGGCTTACAGCAATTGATTTACACAATCAAATAAGAGAAGACCTGGGAGCACACAGACAGCTCCCCTGCCTTCCCCCAGTCGCTGATCGCAGCGCTGCACGTCCTCGGCTCATTCCAAAGAACGAAGTGTGGCACTTCAAAATGGAACTTCACAGCCCAGATATTCCAGTTAATTTTCTACAGTGCTCAACAATCACACTGACTCAATTCCCCACACTCGACACAAACTAATTCAATTAAAACACAAGTTTTACACCCCTGGTAGTTTCCCTGAGTACACTCAGGGCGTTTCATTGCTCTCCTATGTCCTGTGTCCCACCCCCCAAAAAACCTGCATGAAAACACGCACAGATTCCTCAGGCCTCTGTACAGTAATGAACATGCAGGTTTTGTAAAACTCCAAACAGAGTTGCGGTGAAGCACCCAGGATCAATACATGATTTATCTGAGATGCACAAGGCTGGCGGTGACGTAAGAGTCTGGATGAAAAAGCCGCGGAGGCCGCGATTCTGTGGGAAAAGCAGCTTTTCTCCCATCGCAATCAGTAGGAATGAAACAGTGCATCACAGCTGTCTCTCCAAGCCAGAGGCCCGGGGGGCCCGATTCTCAGCCTGTCCGTCCCGATCCACGGCGGGCATAAACATGCACAGACACCAGGACACACATACACACACAGACACACAGAGCCCTCCACTGTTATTGGCACCCCTGGTAAAGAGGAGTAAAAAGGGTTATAAAAAATTCACCGTTTGGTGAATTAGCTTAATGTCACACTGAAAAAATTTGAAAAATCCAACCTTTAATGAAAGTAAATTTATCATCAAGAAATAATTATTTTGAACAAAACCATGTGTGCCATAATTATTGGCACCCCTGCATTTATAAATTTTAAAATATACAAATATTTTAAAATTTTATATTTTTGGATGATTTATATTTTACCTATTGGTATTTATATACGATTGAAACAACGAGCTGATTAGTCAAAGAGCCGTGCAGCATTGGTGGAATAAGTCACATCCTAACCCATGTGGGTAGCGGCCCAAAAAAATAAAAAAAAATCCCCTGCAAAATTCCCAAAATCCCATTCAATCTTCTTATTGATTGGTTTGTGGCTTTGCTTGGTTGATTGATGATTGCACTCATTTTGCCACTTAAAACAAACACATATTTTTACAATTTATTCATTTTTTATTTTTTTACACTCCAGGGACTTTTACACTGTATCATCCTCATGTCCAGCCCAAACCACACAGCACCACCTGGCTCATGCTGCTCACAGCATGCTGGTCACACTGCTGTGGGATGTGCATCCATGGCTCAACATCCCATGTTGCGTTGGGTCCAACACGTTTGCGTTGGTCACGTTGCCATACCAGCACGTACAGCTGGCCACACTGCTGTTCACAAGGGTTTCAAGGGGTTGGTTCACCATCTCCATTCCATCTTCTCCATCCTCTCCCTCTCCAGGTACTCTGTCTCTCTCTCTGTGGGGGCTCTGTGGGCATTCTGAGCGTTCTCATCCTGGAGGATTGGTTAGAGTCCAGATTCTTCGATATGGGGATCGCCACTGCTCCAGAATCTCATTCTGCATTGATATTGCCTTGAGATTGAACAAATTCTGTTTTGACCTGTTTGTTGAGAGGAGAGAGATACACCCACACACCACCCCCACTGCCCCCCCATGAGCGTGTTCTGTGCAATCTGTGCAGCAATCTTAGCGTTCTCCACGCCGTCGAGAGAGAGAAGAATAGAAGAAGAATATTTCAGGGATTTTTTTGCATTTTTTTTTGGCCTACCCCACACGTTAGCTAGCTGCTGTCATTCCACACACGAATGCATGATAAGTACAAGTTTGACCTCGTTGTAAAGGTGACTAATCAGGCTTTCCACGATAAAAAATATACAATACCAATATTATTTATTAAAGGGGAGGAATAATCGACCGAAATAACGTTTCCAAACTTTTTTTGAGGAGTTTATATAGAATAAAGTAATCATTTTTTATATTTGGTCGCATATCCTTTGAATGCCATGACTTCCTGATGTCTGTGACCCAAAAACATCTTTCTGATACTCTTACAAGCAATACTTAACATCTCTGCATTTGAATGGATCTCTATGGGAATTGAGGGGTGGGACTAGATTTAGCTGTACATTATGCTGGAACAGTATGGAATACATAATTGATAAAATGGCTGCAAGTCATCAAGAGTCTGAGGTATCAAACAAGCCTCAAACTGCCACTCTGCTGCCAGACATGTAGTATATGGATGGATTACTTTAAGGGTCGTTTCTCCTGACAAATTTTCCTATTGAACTTGTAAGGTCGGGTGGAAAGAGGGACCCAGTAGCAGGCAGGGAGTACAAAAAACTGAAGTTTAATGATGGGGCAACGGTACAAAAAACAGAGTCCAAAGAGTGGTCACAAAACGGGCAGGGGTCGGATCCGGGAAGGCACAGCAGAGGTACAAAAACCAGGGTCGCGAGAACACAGGCAGGAGTCGAAACCTAGGCATAATGGGAAACAAGAGAAAACAAAGACAGCAACAAACAAAAAAAAAACAACAGGAAAGAGTTTGAGGGATCACACAAAAAAACTCAAAAACAGAATAACACTAACGGACAGATACGGACAGATACGGACAGATACGGACAGATACGGACAGATACGGACAGATACGGACAGATACGGACAGATACGGACAGATACGGACAGATACGAACAGATACGAACAGAAGCGATATCGCAAAAGCTGGAATAACAAACAGTGAGGAACTCGCAACGAAGGACCGAAAGAACAAAGTATAAATACACTGAGGGAGACAAGAAACAATGAGGATCAGGTGTGAGGAACCGGGAAGGGCAAATGACAGACAGGTGCACGTAATAAAACAATGAGGAGAGCGGATAATAAAATAACAAGGGAACACGTAATACGCGGACCGGATTCACACATAACACAGACTTGAACATGAACTGGGTAGTTAAGCAAGTACATACAATTAGAGAATGGAAAGGGGAAACGAGAGTCAGCTGTAGTAATAGAAGAACCAAAAAAAGAAGTAGTGATAGAACAGGCAGAAAGAGAGACAGCTGCAGTGAGGAAAGAAGATGACGTTAGTAAGTTAGTAGATTGGTAGAAAACCCTGATTCTATGGCGTTAGTAGATTAATATTATATACAAGTTCGTCATTAGTAGACCCTAATTCTAAGATGTTAGTGGTTGTTAGTTAATTAGTATTATTTACAATTAAATGTAATTAGTAATGAAGGAAGCGCATGACAGAGGAAATACAGAAAAAACCGAAATCCCCACAGACTTCTGAAAAGTGTGACGAAGACGGGGATACAAAACACAGAACAGTGAAACCACAAATAATCTGAAAAAATAAACAAGTAAAAAATACAGAACAGACAGACAGAATCTCAGAACATAACAGAACTCTATGGAAAAATAAGTCAGGAGAAGAAACCCTTCAAGTTATCCATCCATATCTACTGTATTTCTGGCAGCAGAGTGATGGTTTAAGGCTTGTTTGATACCTCAGACCCTTGATGACTTACAGCTATTTAGCAGCTATTTCAAATGCAGAGATGTTATAGTATCGCTTGTAAGAGTACCAGAAAATAAGATATCAAGAGTCTTTGGATGTTGTTGGGTCACAGACATCAGGGAGTTATGGCATGCAAAGGATATATGACCAAATATTTAAAAATGTTCTATATATAAATGCATGGGTGCCAATAATTGTGGGACATGTGGTTTTGTTAAAAATTATTATTTCTTGATGGGGGATTTTTTTTTCTCATAATAAATTTACTTCACTTGAGGATTTTTCTCATTTTTCCAGTGTGAGATTAAGCTAATTCGCCAAACGCTACATTTTTTATAACCCTTTTTACTCATCTTTAACAGGGGTGCCAATAATAGTGGAGGGCACTGTACATACACATGCAGGCATGTATATGAAGACACGTGAACAAATGGACACGCATGCACGCATGCGCAAAAGCCAACCAACTCAATGGTCTTCACAAAGCAGATGCAGATATAAAGGCTTAGCACAGGGGTAGGCAACCCTGGTCCTGGAGAGCCGCAGGGTCTGCTGGTTTTTGTTTTCACCTTAAACACAGCAACTACTTAGACCAAAGAAACCAGGTGAGGCGAGTTAACTGTGTAATCAACTGCTTTAATTGATCAATTAAGTGGCGAGTAACAACAAAAACCAGCAGACCCTGCGGCTCTCCAGGACCAGGGTTGCCTACCCCTGGCTTAGCACGTCCACCAGGCTTGGATGACTTTTCTTGCTGCTGAACAGCAAACATGAACTGGTGGAAAATGGAATGAAGTCTTTCCCAGAATCAAAAAGCATCCAATCACAATGCACAGCATGCATCAGGTGACCCGTTTGGGGGGGGGTTAAGAGTAGATGGCCAGATCTGGAATTGGGCCAGGACACCGGGGAAGCTACCGCTGCTATTACAACTACAATTACCGAGACCTTTTGCCATCAGATCCTCACATCAGAGAACTTTCACATGACAAGACGTACGAGGCCTGTATCTCCAGCGTTTCCCAGGTCCGATCAATGGGACGAAACAGGAGAATCGACGCAGTATTTTCGGGGGGGAATTTATAGCCTTTCTTCAGTTTGCCTTTCTTAGAATTCGCCCCGGTGCCGCGGGTAAAGAGACAGACAGCCGGGATACGCTTTCGAACCCCCGCCGTCCCCAATGTTTAACATGCCTCCCTTGGGGTGGGCAAGCATCTCGGGCTCTCCTTTGTAGCCATACGGGTTTCCACAATCCCCATTCTTTCTTGAGAGATGGGGGGGGGTTACAAGAAGTCTCGGTTTATTCTTTACACTGTAATTTCTGAGCCTGTCTTTCAAGGAGAGGAATGAAGAAGAGGGGGGGGGTGTGTGGAAGAGTGAGCTGTCAGCCCTCCAGAATCTCCCTGCCTGGGTTGTGTCATTACCTTTCTCACACACACTGAGGGGGATTGACGGCGTGAAAAGGTTTGGGGGTGGGGGGATGGGGGGGGCGTCTCGGAACACAAACAATTTAAAAAAAAAAAAAAGGGAAGAGGGGAATGAAAGGGGGGATGAGGGGAATTGGTCGCTGCGTCCCCCCTCCCCGGCCAATCAGAGGTCTCTGCCATAAACAACCCTGCGTCTAAGGAGCCCGGGTTGCCAGGTGCACCGCGGTGCGCATGCATCAGTAAGGTTGGGGTGGGTTTCGGGGGGGGGGGGTAATTATTCGCCATGTCGTGTTCTTTGGTGGGACGATGTGGGTGGGAAACATTACGGATGACGGTTTCATTAAAACTGACAATATGCCCCCACAACTCCCACTGGCAATATACAATATCCCATTATACCCCCAGCCCTGCCCGCGCCTTCAACCACTGACAGTTCATTTTTAAAGCTGGGTCTTTGCCCCACCACAGCTCACACATTTTAGGTAAGCCAGGACACCTGGATTTGCCCTTGTTATGGGCTTTTTGTTTTTTGACTGGCATCGTTTTTTATAGCCAACGACAGAAGTCGAATGGACTCTTAATTGTCTTGGCTTTTCTTTAGCGTTTCTGAAGGAAAGCGCGACAGCAGATGAGAAGGCGCGAGCGTTTCATGTGAGGGACGCGTGCTGTGTGAGAGACATAAGTGGCAGAGCGGTCTGCATAATGCTTTCATTTCAGCGAAGGAACCCATTTCAAGACATTCTTTAAACACAAAGTGAACAGATGGAACCTCCTGAGTGGAGACCCTCCTGTTGAGGTGCTTGTTTTTGACGTAGCGATTAACCCTAAGGCCCGGGTGAAACCCTGATCGTGTCACTGCGGTGATCGTTGGGCTGTAATATCACCAGGGCTAAAGCCAGCAGAGTGTTCCCTGCCTCACAGTTCTTCGGCCCAGCAGCTGTAGCTGCCCATCTGATGGACTGCACAGAGGACAGAAACAGCAGGTCACTGCAAGCGTTTTGGAGGACGTGAATACGAACCATGTGAGCCTGACCAAATAGACGAGGACATTAGTAATGGAACAGGGTTGCAGGTGCAGTTGGACACTCCAAATTTGGGGGAAACACAGGGGACTGGAGCAGGGGACTGATGTAGACTGGGTTTCACACAGACACAGTGGGGTACACTGCATTCTACACAGGCACAGTAGTGTAGTCTGGGTTCTACACAGACACAGTGGGGTACACTGCATTCTACACAGGCACAGTAGTGTAGTCTGGGTTCTACACAGACACAGTGGTATAGACTGGGTTCTACACAGACACAGTGGGGTACACTGCATTCTACACAGACACAGTGGTGTAGACTGGGTTCTACACAGACACAGTGGTGTAGACTGGGTTCTACACAGACACAGTGGTGTACACTGCATTCTACACAGACACAGTGGTGTAGACTGGGTTCTACACAGACACAGTAGTGTAGACTGGGTTCTACACAGACACAGTGGTGTAGACTGGGTTCTACACAGACACAGTGGGGTACACTGCATTCTACACAGACACAGTAGTGTAGACTGGTTCTACACAGAGGTATAGACTGGGTTCTACACAGACACAGTAGTGTAGACTGGGTTCTACACAGACACAGTAGTGTAGACTGGGTTCTACACAGACACAGTGGTGTAGACTGGGTTCTACACAGACACAGTAGTGTATACTGGGTTTCACACAGACACAGTGGTGTAGATTGGGTTTTACACAGACACAGTGGTCTAGACTGGGTTCCATATGTATTCCAATGTAGATCCATAGGTAATTCTTGCGCCAGAAAGAACGTTAATGCGCCGATGCGTCAGAAACCACTCATTGGTCCAAATTTCCATGGAAGCAAGCGTTCCCGGCAGTATATATCTATGGTAAACAAACTGACATTTTGCTGGTCTTTTCTGGTAGCTTGCTAACAACATTGAAGAAAATAGTACTTTTATAAATCATTTTAATTACACGAAAAAAAATACGTACGAGGACTGGCTATTGTTTGTATCAGACAGAATCTGCTTTGTTTGAGTTCGTATACGTGCTAGACGTATCATTTTGAGACCGTTTTAGCTGCCCTATAGAAGTGAATGGAGAGCGAAAAATACCCTATTCTGGATTATCACCCCAGGGGAGCACAGAGCAACTAACGAACATATTTTGCCACCATTTGGACTCATATTATGGCCAGGTAACTACACAACCCAAAGTTCTACCAAAGTTCAGTTGCGCTTTAAGCTTTTGACTTTACCGCATTCATTATGAAGCTGAAAAACATATTTAAAGGGGATGGTTTGCTTAAGTCACACACATACATACATACACACACACACACACACACACACACACACACACACACACTGTATATCACATTAGTTTAGTGTACATTACACAAACACTATGATGTTCCATAGAAACTGATTTGCTGATAAACATCAAAGGGAAATCTCAGGTAATACCACTTCACAAAACATTGGCCTTTCACAAACTTGACCTTTGACCCCGGCATGCTTAAGTTTGGGGAGGGAGGGGGCATTACTGAAGGAGGCCTTTTAGTCCATTATCTCACCAAATCATAGAAAACACCGCTGTCCAGGGGGAAAGAATGCTCTCAAATTGAGCTGCCAGAAATGAAACAGGCCCAGCAGCTGTCAGCTTGAATGGCTCTGCATGGATTAGGAAGAGAGGAGAGGAGAAGTGTTGCTCCAGTAGAAAGATGATTAAATGTGCTTCAATGCGAGCCAATGGGCGAGCCATAGTTCATAAAACAGCCTCGTGGGTGTGTGTGTGTGTGTGTGTGTGTATGTGTGTGGGGGGGGTGGAGGGGGGCAGAGAGAGACCTCATTTTTATTCAATCCTTTCACATTGTCCGCTCGGAATAATCAGTGAAGCACATGGAAATGAGGGCAGCGTGCAACCGGACATCAGAACGGCAGGATCAGCATATGAATGGGGGGGAGGAGGGGATCCCGCTCCCGCTCTCTCCCACCGACCGCCAACAGAGCCATGTAAAACAGCGCCCCGCTTTGAAGGGTCACCAGCTACGCGCTTCAGCAAAGAGAGACGTCCCGTCGCGCTAGCGCCGCTCAATCACACCTTTCGCCCTTGTCTTCGGGTTAACTGACCCACAAACGGCACGGGACAATCGCTCCAACCAGCACCAGCGCTAATGTCAAACGCTTACAGATCTCGGGCTAATTACCCTCGCGGCGACCAAACACAGTCCACCACAACATACTGATTAGCGATTAGCATTAAGTGCTGTATGTAAGTATCTGTCCTTCCTGAGAGATTCATAGGTGCCTGATATAATGTTATAAAAGATTAAATCAATAACATTAAATATATATACATTTGAAATACTCAGTCACAGTCAGTAGGCTCGTACCATTGCTCAATGTCAGATTTGGTAGGTGCACACTGGTCAGTAGTCAGATTGGGTAGGTGCACACTGGTCAGTAGTCAGATTGGGTAGGTGCACACTGGTCAGTAGTCAGATTGGGTAGGTGCACACTGGTCAGTAGTCAGATTGGGTAGGTGCACACTGGTCAGTAGTCAGATTGGGTAGGTGCACACTGGCACAAGGATGATATATATTTTTCCTTTGATTGTTCAGTGCCTATTGTTCATTACTTGACACAAATAAGGAGCCAGTTGCCTGTTCATTGCCTACACTATGCGTGAAGGGTTGAGTATACTCACTCTATTATTTCTGTATAACATGCCCTTCACCAGTGGCGGCTGGTGATCTAAATATAGGTTGGGGCGCTAGCATTTCTAAAAAAAAACAAATACATCTGACTTTGACTTTAAACAGAAAAAACAAGCCACCTTGTGTCTCAGTTGCATAAGACAGTTTAATTGGCAACAGTGGAGGACAGTTTTTCAAGTAAGACATCACTATGTTTCCATCTAAATGTCATTCGAATTTTAAGCGAACTTTTGGAAAGTTCGCAAAAAGAAAAAAAAAGAAAATGCGAATTAGGTGCGTTTCCACCAACTGAGTTGGAGCGAAGAAGTAGAGGTTGCATATCGTAAACAAAACCAGTTGCCTTGGTAACATACCCACGTGGAGAACATAACGCTTGGCAATAAAATGGAGAGAGGTCTGCAGGAATTAGTTTCAGCTGGGCAAGTTGTAATTGTCCTTTCAATTCAACTAATATTGGCCGAATTGATATCCGGAAAGACGCCGACAGCGGAAACGGCTGATCAGTCACGTGAGTTCAATGTTCGCTACGTCAGAACTTATTCGGCAAATGTGTTTCCAGCTACCGTTTTGCGCATTAACTCTTTTTCGCAAAAGACAAAAACCACCTCAAGCGAGCGTATAAACTTTTTTGCGAATTAGAGTAAGTTTTTTCGAATTTTGCCGTTTCCATCAACCTTTTCTGATGCGATACTTTAAAATGCGCATAAAATTAGGTTGATGGAAACATAATTCTGTAGCCTTTAGGTCTCGTACCCCAGGGAAAGCAATAGAACGCATGACTCACAGCACATCCAGCTAGCCAACTCCGTTTGTCATAACACGAGCGAGAGAAGCCCCGGTTATAAGCTGGACCGCGATCACATGTTTGCTGTTGAATGTGCAAATCTGGTCGCTCTGGTCCAAGTTCCTTTACTCTTTTCTTTTCTTCCAATGAACGCCTTGAGAAAGGTTCTTTTTGCAAAGAAATAACCGAATTTTCTTTGCTTTCTGTTCCACTTGAAGAAGCCATTTCGAATTATCTCTCTCGCTTGGTCTAGTTCTACTAATGAATGAGTAGCAGCCGACTGAACCGAGCCGTACTTGCGCACTCGCAGTGATATCCTGCTAGATGCCGGCTGGGCGTGATAAACATGCCTTAAATCCAATCAAATAATATCATAAACCATGAGGACTAATCAGAAAAGGGTAGGATAGTCCGGGGCGCACAGGCCTGCGCCCGGGGACCTCCTTTTTTGGCCGCGAATCAGGCAGCAGTACCAGGGGGCTCGCCTGAAAATGAATGAGTGCTCTGATTCACCATAACGTTACCGGCGCCCCACAGTCCCCTGAACATGCATATGTAATGTATTAAACTTTAGACAACGCAAGGCCAACATATAACATGTTTAAGCTACTAAAAAATTAAATAATAATAAAAAATAATAATAAAAAATAATAATTTTAAGCTACTAAAAAAATTAAATAATAATAAAAAATAATATTTTTTTTTAAACTTTTTTTAAAATTTGTATGTGGGGGAGGGGGGGCGGCGCCCCAGCGCCCTCTATAGGCCGGCCGCCACTGCCCTTCACAGGTCTGCATTTACACAGATTATAAAACAGGCAATGGACAGACAATGGAAGCTCTGGACCTCTGATAGCTATTTTACTATTTATTTAGTTATTAATATTCCCCTTTAAATACATTTTTTAAACAATATTGTCATACACTGTTTAGGCTACAACTTTGTACAGAATTTTTGAACAAATTCTGAATACATTAATTCACAAAAAAGTTAACAGAGGAAGAATAAATCAGAAATAGAAAGAGAGAAAGGGAAAAAGGTGTCTGTTGCTGTTCTTGCAGCCTGCTGGTTGGTTGGTGTGTGCAACGAATAAGAAGTTTAAATTTGTCTGCAGTTAAAGGTGCATGAGAAGCCTCAGGCCGCCTCACTGACAACCTGGTAATTAGTCAACCATATAAACTGCCTGGATGAGACACTAGTGTGAGTGTAAGAGGTCACAAAAGGGGCGTCTGTCTGCCCTGTAAGTCTCAAATACCACTGCTGACTCCACTGTAACAGCACAGGGGTCACGTCGGGTCACAGAGGCCACTACGGGGGGTCACCTCAGGTCACAGAGCACTGCATGTCACAGATAAAGCCTCAGAAAGAAGTCAAAACGCCTGGAATCCACCCGCTGCGACACAAAATGAACTTCAGTCAGGGCTGGCAGGCGATAAATAAACAGATAAATAAATAAGTAACACACACTCTCTGAGACATGAAGAGACATCAATCCAAGATCTGTCTAACTATCTGTTTAACTATCAGTCTGGCTCAGAGTCGGGTGGGGAGGGGGGCTGGTTACTCCGCCCCGTCTCTCTGCCCCTCTGCAGCCTAAGATGGGGTGGGCAGGGGGGGCTGGTCGTAGAGGCAGCATCTATTCCTAAACGCCCTGCCTCACACCGCACCGCACCGCACTGCACTGTGGAGAGCCCTCTGACTTCCGTTTCGCATCATGCAAACCGCCAATTCACCCGCGATTCATCGAGGAGAGGAGGGGGAGGGGTGAGAGAGGGAGAGAGAAAGAGAGACAGACAGAAAAAGAGAGAGAGAGCTCTGCTCAGGCGAGCAGCGTCTAGACGGTATTCATGATCCATCTGTCTGGCACAGGCAGACAGATAGCAAACTCGATTAGAGCAGAGTCATTTTCTGTCTCCCGCTCTCCCTCCCTCCCCAAACGCCCCACACCCCCAAGCTCGTCTATCCCCACCAATAAGCAAATCAGTATTCCAGCTCTGAAATTTCAATCATTTTCACAGGTGCCTCAAAGAAGCAGCCAGCCAGCACAGACTTTCATTAACATTCCTGCCAGACCGCTAAATATTTTAAGCGCTGGTGCCGGATGGGTTCCGCTGGACTGGCCCTCAGGCAGAGAGGGAGGGGGGGGCCAAGAGAAGAAAAACCACACGGGACATAAAACCAAATTATCCCAACGCCCTGTTGATGAGGTGAAGGTCAGAGAGGGAACTGCAGGGGGGAGGGGAGGGGAGGGGAGAGTGGTGGGGAGGTTGTGGAGGGGAACAGACAGACAATAAAATGCTGTAAAATCTTCTCAAGGGCCCTCAAACTTGTTGAAACAAAGCCACCCCCCCCCCCCCCCACCACCCCCCATCACCCAGCACATGAAAGCGCTGTTTCTCACCTACCCATTGATCCCCGTCAGCTGGAAAAACATTTCAACCACCCTTTCTATTTCATGTCCCAAAAAACTTACCCCTCTGAGCAGGCCCGGTTTGTTCCTCCGCCTACCCGACCCCGTCCCAAACAACAACGCCACCTGAAAAACAAGGATGCTTCTCCCATCCTGTTTTAGAATGACTATATCTGTGCTGTGAGTGGCTGTTCCGCTGACGAGAACGCATCTCAAATTCAGCACGGATCCCCCACAATGGACAGCATTTCGGGGATGGGGGCGGAAAGCAGCGGCTGGCTGGGCTCAGCAGGCTGTGGGTACGACTGCCGGTCGTTCCCCTGGAACACGGGAACGCGTGCGTCTGCTAACGATTACGGAGCTCGTGTACGGAAACCACCGACCCCCCTCAACGAGGAAGTCTATCTGGAGTCAGCTCCACAGGCCAGTCCACTGGGGCCAGACTAGAGGTTACTCTGTAAACATACTGCATTTGATAGTCTCTCTGGATAAACTTGTGCGATATATGAATGCAATGTAATGTAATGGCAGACCGCATTTATGAGATGAAATACATAGAATGGGAGCAGAGCGCCACAAGTCATGATACATAAGAGATAGAGAAAGAGAGAGAGAGGGAAAAGCGAGTTAGAGGAGGGGGAAAAGTTGAGATGTTTTTACTCACTAATATACATGAATGCAAAGCTATCTTGTCAAACAGAAGTTCAAAGCACTTTTAGAAGTCACTCGGGATGAGCGTGTGTGCCAACTGAGGAAAAAATGCAAATGAAACGGGAAAAAAAAGACAGAGAGAGAGAGAAGGAAATGAACAGAGGAAAGAGAGGGAGTTGTTTTATGCTATTTGTCTTGGAGGAGGGCACCCTGGTGGGCGCTCTCGGTCTCAGACGCCCGGCAGGGAGTACCGGGTCACCAGCGGACAGCTCCGCCCATCGCCGTGGTGCCCACAGCCATTGAGCTGATTGCAGATTAATGAGCCGTGACACCAGCAATCGCCGTCGGCATGGCGGGATTTGCACAGTGACAGACAGAGAGAGAGGGAGAGAGAGAGAGAGAGAGAGAGAGAGAGAGAGACAGAGAGAGAGACAGAGAGAGAGAGAAAGAAAGAGACAGACAGAGAGAGATGGAGAGACAGAGAGACATAGAGAGAGAGGGAGAGAGACAGACAAAAAAAGAGAGAGACAGAGAGAGACTGAGAGAGAGGGAGAGACAGACAGAGAGAGAGAGAGAGACAGAGAGAACCTTCACTGAATCTTTATGCAACTGCACTGCAGTAAAAGTGAAAACAGTATCACATGAATTTCCGCATTTAAACCAAATTAACTCCCCACTTCTCTTTAAAGGACACGAGAAAACATTACCCACAAACTGGATCTGATTCGGTGCGATTCTGTAAACTATTTTTGTTAACCTGTCTGTCCTCCAGCTTCATCAACACAGCCGGTTATGGAATCGAAGCCCAAACATGAACGGATTGAATTAATGACTCATCGGATGAAGCATTTACAGTCTTGCAGGTCGAAAAAAGACACTCCTTTCCCCGTCACGCTCAGAACAAACCGGCCAATCACAGCACAGCACACGGCTGGAAAACAGCTCGACTGATTACAATCTCAACCGCACCAGCAAGGTAGTGTTTAATTAAAGGCGCTAAATCTACTGTGCCTGACACATCTGTGTTTTAACGGCAAGTCTTTCGTGACCAAAAGAAAAAAAGACTGACTTTTTCAATCATAAAACTGTGAATGAATTAAAACTTCTGCACTCCCAGATCAGATAAAGGCGCTGGTTTGAACATATTCTCTGCGCTGGGCAACAATCGAATGTGCTTAAGGCTGCAGCACTGCTGCCAGACTGCATAAAACTACTGAACTCTACAGATCCGCTCAATCAGCACCAGCTTTATACGCCTTTTGAACGGAAAAATCTCAGATTCACACGATTTATCTTCAGTTTTTCTCCAGTTTTGAAGACTGAACATAGTGAAACTTTGCAGTCGGAGTTGCGGTTTTGTTCAAAGTTATTGGCTAAGAGCAAGATGGAAGGAATGGTGAGACTGACTGTCAGTATTTGAATCTGTTGTATTTTCTGTTGCTTCGTTTTCAATGTTATTCGTGTGTTTGTGTTTTCATTCTCCGTCTCCCATCTCTGCTCCTGATTACCTATGTGTTTCACCTGCCCCGCTACTCACCTGTTTCTCCTTTGCTTGTTAGTCTTGTGTATTTAAGTTCCACTCGGTTTTTTGTTCTGTGTGAGTTCGTCACAGTTGCCCTCTTTCGTTACAAGCCTTTTTCTGACCCGTGTTTCCGCTAGTTTCCCATGCTCCTGACTTCTGTTTCTGTTTTCTGACTTCGCCTTCTGGATTGTGTTTTGTACTTTCGCCGTGTCTGCTGGTTTCTGATCTCTGCCAGTCCACTGACTACATCATCACCTCATCCCTGGGTTTCGGCCCGAAATAAACTCTTGTTTATTTTTACGTGCCGTCACATCCCTGACACTGACAAAAAAAAGCATATGCAACCGGGAGAATTCCACTGTCAACATACAGTTCGGCCATCAGAAACGGTAAGATTTTTTAAATGAAGCTGGTATGTATAATGTAATTAATGCTACAGCCGTCAACACTTTCCTGAATGCACTGTATATGAACACATCTCCCATGCCCTTCACTTTCTGGGTCAGCCGCAGTCTCATTTACACAATCGGCTGGCCTACTTCAACGTATCGGAAGGCTACGCTCAAACTTTAAATTCACGTCCGCCCGCCAACTGAATGCACGACAGCACCCGTAACGTACTTCAGGAAAACTGACAGGATGCGAGCAGGAGAAACTTTTCCAGCGTGTCGCCTGCTGCTGAGGGGAACGTGGGCGTCAGACTGTGTGTTTTTGTCGAAGGCAGAGGCCGAGTCCTGCTTCGCTGCGGGCCGCAGTCCAGACACAAAGACGGCGAGCCCTGGCAGACAGGTCGGCTGCCTCGACACAATGGCGGAGCTCCGCAGGTAGAGTCCCACGGAAGCGCGCGGCACTGTGGCGTGGAGACAAAGCGAAAGAGAAGCGGAGAGGCGCATTCTGAGGGCGGGAGCGAGGGAACATCACAGGCGAGAGAAAATGAAAGAGAGGGCGGAAGAAGAGAGAGGATTTGAAGAATAAGGAGACGGGCGGTGGGGAAGCAAAACCTGCCTGGCATGTAGATAGGCTGCCTGAGCTCCACTCCAGAGCCTCCAGCCCAAACTAACGGAACAGAGCCAGAACTGGCACAGGCTAGCGCTGAAATAGCATGTCCCTGCAAACGCAATCACATCCGACTGCAATCAAATCAGTTTTGGTTTAAAACCAAGCCGAATAAAATTAAAATAAAAAAACCTTATGGAAAAACTACAATTTTTATTCTCATAAGGACTACTATACTGTTAAAATCACACAGGTTGAGATTAAAGATATGTATAAAATTGTCAGGGATGTGGAAGGGACTCAGGCGCAGACAGCACGTAATAATAAACTAAAGTTTATTTTGGGTCGAAAACCAGGGATGAGGCGAGAATGTAGTCAGAGGACAGGCAGAGATCAAAACCAAGAAGATGACAGAGAGAAAGGCAAAAGCACAAAAACACACAATCCAAAAAAGCAGAAGTCAGAAAACAAAACAAAAAGTCAAAAACACAGAAATCAGGCACACGAGGAAACTAGCAGAACACGGTCAGAAAAGGCTTGCAGCGAAACAGGGCAACTGTGACGAACTCGCAACAAACACAAGACAGAGTGGAACTTAAATACACAAGACAGAGTGGAACTTAAATACACAAGACTAACACGCAAACGAGAAACAGGTGAGTAGTGGGGCAGGTGAAACACATTAGTAATCCAGGGCTGAGGCGAGAGGCGGGGCCGACACAATGGGGAAGTGAAACAACAGCACATGGACGGGAGACGGAGAATGAAAACAAAAACACACAAACAACACGGAACATAACCGAAAATGAAGGAACAGAAAACACAACATAGGTTCAAATACTGACAAAAATATGTTTTGTCGTTAAAGGACATATGACAACAGTTGCTGTTGCTGAACCCAGTGACATGGATGAGTTTTATCACATTGAAAACACGCAGCTTCTGACAGGAATGGACCAAATCTTTACGGTTAAATCAACAATTTCACAGATGGATGACTGACTATGATTTAATCCCACAATTTTTAAGTCTGTCAGTTTTACTGCGTGGACAGACATGTTGTTCCAAGTGTTTTCCATTATTAAAAAAGCCAGGTCGGCTTGCTTCATTTAATCAGAATTTCTTTAAGAATGTGTTCCATGTTCACAATGGCTGAGATTCAGCAATGACAGGGAGGTTATCTACATTCCTGGGGCTCCCCAAGTGTCACTGTGACATGACCGACGCTTCCTAGGAATGAGAAATACCAGAACAATCCGACCCCAAGTTGGGGTGATCTAAATGTTATAGCAATCTTATCGTTATCCCAGGTCTCTGAAGGCTTTAAGACTTCTGGCTGTATAATCCATTCATATGCAATATTAAAATCGTCGACTTGAATTTAGGCCAACTTCGCTTTGGGCTAGCGGAAGCCAGAGATAGATATTTCATATTTCTGAAAATGAACTTTTCTCAAGGCGCATGCAACAGGCATGCAGAGGGCACCTCACTTTCCTGGGGCGAGAACTGTCCAACAGGCCCATCAATAAACACTCGTGTTTGCAGCACAAACTTCAGATTGAGCGAGTATCACTCATCTTCAGCCAAGATCCCAGATACTGTCACAACTACGCACGTTACCTTTGAAAGCATTTTTGGCTGTCTTCTGGGCCAACGATAGCAATCCCAGTAATCCTGATTTGATGGGTGTGTGTGCTACTTTATGACAGAACTGTACTTTATCTGACCTGTTTGTACTTTGTGTCAATGACCTTCGGCATGCAATTACTGTACGTCGCTTTGGATAGAAGTGTCTACCAAATGTAATGTAATTTCCATCTAAGAAGTAAGAAGTCCAACCCACAGTTTCCCAAGCCTGCCCACTCCCTCCCCTGGTACCAGTGTGAACTGGGACTGGGACTGTCTCAAAAGCACAGTACTCCAGAGGACAGGTCGGCTAAGATTTAATTTGAGGTACCTACTTTCCAGAAAGCCCGTCTCGTTAGCATAGCCCCCTGTCCCAGCTTGGGTCCTGATCCCGTCTCACCTCCGTAGACCAGCATCCATCTTGGGTTCCTCCCCGTTTCATCTCCAGCACAAGCTTGCGGAGAAAGGTTGGAGGGGAACATGGATGAATTTACACATTAAAGAGTGAACAGACACATAGATCACACTTTGCTGGATAAGGCACTGGCCTTTAGCTCTCATAAAACCTGTGACGCAGAGGATCATGGTTCCTCCCCCTGATACCTCGCATTACGAGGAACTATCAAAAGGCAAACGGCAGACCTTTTTTTTATTCGTCGAGATAAAAAGTAAAGCATGAGAGCGCAACACTTTGAAGTCTGAAGATAAGCGGGGCTGGAGGAAAGCTCAATCACTCTCATTTCAAAAGAAGCTCTTGCCTGGAAGTGAAAAACACTACTGTATGAAGAGCAAATAATATTATGCTGGTTTCCGCAAAACCAACAACAACCACAAAACCATCCACAATGCATGAATTCTTTAGCAAGAATGAAAAGCAAACAGTTTTTTCATTTTCCTGTCGAATGACCTGACTTAATGAGTGTTTTTAATGGTGTTTTTTCATGACCTGTCTCTCTCTCTGATGATTGGCCGTTTTACATTTTGAATTCTAATCTCTGTGGAATCCATCGACTGTCATATTTAAATTTATATTTTACATTTCTATTATTGAATACTTACTTTTACAAAATGTGCAGCTGACCTTCCAGCAAATGCGGTAGATACACCCACCCTGTGCCCAGGGGCCTGGCTCTTCCCAACCAAATTCCCAATATGGCTCCCTCATTCTGGTCATGTGATCATCCCTCCTAACAGCTGATAGAATCCTTTGGCCTCCCTGCCCTCCATTTAACTGAATTTAAATGAAATTATCAAATATTGTTAGTTACGGAGGTAAAACACACCAAATTTAATTACTATGATTTGTGACGTAACAATACTGCATGCTTGTGCAGCAATTTAAACCCTAAGTGACATTTCCAAGTTCTCAGACTGCAGTAAAACTTAATCTTGGACAAAATCCAGCATTTAACCACCCACCTTATCTAAACATTCAATTTGGCCCTGTAGCAGGGGCAGCCAGGATCACTGCAATAATACAATGATTATTATATGCCATGGATTACTGTACTTTAGCCAGCTGGTAAAAAAAAAAAAAATTTTTTAAACAACTGCTACTGCAGCTTTTTCCAAAGTGACATTGCCGTCATATGCACAGGCTGCAGGATGCCTGACGCGCATATACCAAAAAGAGCCGTGCTGCTATTGCTGCTATCGCTATCTCCTCAGGCGAATTCTGCCTGCAGTCAGCATCCATCTCCTCGGAGATTCGGAGATATGCCCGGACTGCTAAACTTCAGACTGGGATGAATAATGCGCAACGCGGATCAGAGCCATTTTCCCGCCATTATCGGCACCGCGGAGCTGGCTCGCGGCCCTCTGACTGCAGTCACTGTCAAACTCCGGCGCATTCTCAAAAGCCTTTCCAAAAACAACCGCTTTCTTACAGCACCGTAGGACCGCTGTAATTAAACGAGACAGGAACATGCTATTTCCTGCGTTAAAAAAAAGAACGAAGTGCAGAGCATAAAACATTTATAGTCTTAAGGACCAGCCTCAAGCTCAAATTATGAAAAAGGAAATGGAATTTAGACTCCTGACAAATAAATACGTCCAATATCATTCCGGTAGAACTCAGTGAGTAGACTCCAGGCTTCTTACATTCGTTGCCTATGCGCTACATAAAATAATCGCATGTGAGTAAAAAGCTGTTTCCAGCCTCGCTGTTTTTTTAATTAGGTAGCTTCGGTACCGGCGGTGGGTTCCTAGCGATGAAAAACCTGGAGGCCATGTTGTAACTCTGACATTGATTAATGCTCTAACTTCCCTCTATACAGAACAAAGACCAATCCGTGGGGGAAAAAAAACACACCAACACTTTATACCTATACCTCACAACATTGTAACAAGCTTTATTATTAAATTTTTTATTTTCCAATAAATATTTATATGCTTCGTCCGAAATTCACGAAGACACTGATTTTATCTCTTAAATCCTCCAGTTGAGCTATTCAGTTATTGTGGCAGAGGAGTGCACCACTACTAATGTTACTACAGACACACTACAGACCCTCAACACTACTGATACTGCTGCTACAGACACACTACAGACACTGAACACCACTGATACTGCTGTTACAGACACACTACAGACCCTGAACACCACTGATACTGCTGTTACAGACACACTACAGACACTGAACACCACTGATACTGCTGCTACAGACACACTACAGACACTGAACACCACTGATACTGCTGTTACAGACACACTACTGACCCTCAACACCACTGATACTGCTGTTACAGACACACTACAGACCCTCAACACCACTGATACTGCTGCTACAGACACACTACAGACCCTGAACACCACTGACACTGCTGCTACAGACACACTACAGACCCTGAACACCACTGATACTGCTGTTACAGACACACTACAGACACTGAACACCACTGATACTGCTGTTACAGACACACTACAGACCCTGAACACCACTGATACTGCTGTTACAGACACACTACTGACCCTCAACACCACTGATACTGCTGTTACAGACACACTACAGACCCTCAACACCACTATGCACATTTACTTTGTTGTCAGTAGAGTGGCTTGTGGATTCTAAAAACTCACCATTCCATTTTCAACATTTTACAAGCTACATTACGTTTTACAATATAACACAACCTGGTTGAGTACCTGCCAAAGTGACTGCTAGAGTAAAAATCTTGCCACAATAAAAATTTGACCAGCATTTGGCTGGTGGCGGGTGTTGATTTCACACCCTGACGTCAGCCCTCACCATCAACCCCATGTCCTTAAACCAAAGCTTAACCCTAGAACCTGCCCAAGCCTTTTAGGGAGTCACCTATGTTTTGTGACCATGTTAGACCACATAGTGGCTATGCAATATGCATATAAAAACAACCTCTGTAGACAGAGTTTAAAATGTAGCTAAATTTCCTGCTTTATATGAATTGTCAGTTAAGAGCACCAACGTATCTCAATGTATAGCCTACCACTTTATTCCACAACTGTTGATAGTCAGAATAGAAGATCAATAATTCTGGAATTCATTCTCTCAAAACTTGCACCTGGCCTCTCCACTGTCTCCTGAAACCCACAAAGCATTCCCCTTACTCACGTCCTCCTCCTCCTCCTCCTCTTCCTCCTCCCTGTTACCGAGAAGACACAGGCCTCTCCAGGAATTTAAAACGGCCTGATAATTTATACACATGAGACACTCTGCAGCCTGTTTCCACAGGGCATTTCAGGGCTTTTTTTTTTACAGCAGCAATCCAGACAAAGGAATCCTGATCAAAGAGGACTCACCTCACATGACTCACTCTCCCTGCGCTTACGTGCGGCACTGTGGCCGGTGCTCTCCCACTCACACTCACCACACACAGGCCTCCCCTCTCTCTCCCCGTCTTCCTGGCAGTGCCTCCGTCTTTTTCACCAGCGGGTGAGTCACAGCTGAGGCAGCGCACGCTAACCACTAACCCGGGACCCTCCCCCCCGCTGGGAGGCACAGAACAGGTCCCGCTGACACCGGACTCGGCTCAGACCAACAATGACCGGGTCAGCAGACAGGAGCCGCCAGACAGGCCCGGTCTGAGCTGAACCGCAGAAAGGGACTCATTCAGTTACTGCTCCGTTAGTTACTTTGAACAGGAGGCCAGGCACCTGCAGAGTAGCAGCTGCAGTGAGGGAGGGAGGGAGGCCAGCTCTCGCTTGTAGCGCACTGTGGGTTGCTACGGGGATAACGGTCATTGACCTGTGGAGAAATGCAGTCAGTGACCTGCGGAGTGCTGCGCCCATTTTTAAGGTTTTGAAAAACGGGGGGGGGGGGGAAGGTGGCGGGGACGTAGTGGTAAGTCAGGAAGTAAAATCACAAACGGGTAAAAAACGAGTAAATTGTGCACAGTGTCAAAAATTTGCCTGACGACAGGAGAAATTTATATTAAACCCAGTGTTGGGTGATGATTGGCATTAGCTGTAGTCATGGTGACCCTGCTCATTTTACAAGGAGGGAAGAGGAGAAACGTACGTGTAGTATGAGAGGAAGCTCCCTGCTGGAATGTCTGCGCTGGCTGAAGACAGCGTTCAGCTGGGGGGGGGGGGTAATAGGCCCCGTCGCCCCCGCCGCTCCCCCCCCCACCCACAGCCCGCCGCCTCACCTTGTCTGTCTGGGGCGCGGGATTGATGAGGGCCCGGCGGAGTGAATCTCCCGAGCGCTGCCTCCTACGCTGGCCCAGGGGTGATTTAACGAGCGTCGTGTTTCTGTCCAGGAAAGAGCGAGAGCGGCCCTGCTAGCCGCAGACACGGGCTGGCGCACAACAGGCCGGGGGGGGGGGGGATTTATGATAATCATTACACCCCCTGCCCCTGCCCCTGCCCCCCATCCCCCCAACACAGGGCATGGTTTCCACCTGTACTTCCATTACAACCACACAAGAAAAAACATTTTTAAAAGCAGAGTATAACAGAAACCCCTCACACTCATTTCTTTATATTCTTTATATCTGAGACACAGAGCTCAGGTGTCCAATGTATTAAACTGAAGGGTTTCATCCACAGAGAAGGTCTCCCACTCTGCTTTATCTGGATAAGTACAGTTTGGGTGAATAATTTCTGCAAAGCTAAATAAAAAACAGAAAGTGGATGAGACCGGCACACTCCTACAACGCAGGGCGTGCCGCAGGGCGACAGTTCAACTCTGAAGCGGTTTCACACGTATCTTTAACCCGGCGGCGTCTCTCAAAGAAGAAGCGCTAACTTTGATCCCTCAAGTAGACAACACAGTTCTCAGTTTTATATCAACTGTAAGAGAATGAATAGAAGAGAGTCCACTCGGGGGACCAAAGGTACTCCCATTAGAGTTAAAAGTACACTATGAGAGTTGAGTTTACACAGAACATTTTGCTGTGTATGTCTACATGGGCCCTACGATATGGCTTCAGAGCCTGGCACAGATACCCTTTTATGAGTTAGTCATTGGCAACCAGCTTCGATGAGCTATGCCTGGGGACCAATCACTGAATCACTCACCCCACGCTGATGGGTTCCCTGGGCAACCAATCCCACATAATGAGAGAATCGGGGTGCAACTTTTCCCCCAAAAAGAAATCACGCTTCCAACTCCCTAGGCGCATTAGTGCTTGAGATTGATGAGTTTTGTTTATAAAGAGGCTTTAACAGCGTCAATTTAATGCCGATGTTTCATGAATTAGGCCTAATTCAAGAGAGAGAGAGAGAGAGTCTGCGATGGTAAGTCAACGCTGATTAAACATTTCGACGAGAGCGCAAATTACTGAAGGTACACAACAAAGCCGTCTCAAAAAAAGCCTCAAGAGCCGTGAAATTTGCTAACATTTGCAGGCTTTTCATTGGCTTATGTATGTATGAACTGCTGGCTCCTCCTACAGGTGTGTATCTCAATGGAGTCTGATGATTTAGAGCCTGATAGTGAAGCTGAAAATGCTCGGGGGCTCCGTCACGGGTGCGATAATGACCACAATTCATTCATCTGCTATTCGACACCGAACGGGAGAACTGTGGTACCATGAGGGATGGGCTTATATTAGTTCTGTTTCTTCTTCAAAAGTGTCACGCTGACTCATATCACTTGAAAAGATTCACCCCTCAGGCTGTAGCTGTTGTGGCAACACAGCTAAAGAGAACACGCTACCGACCGTTATCCGCCATTTTAGGAAACAATTCCGCTAAATAAAGCTTTACTCAAAAATAAAAATGTTCAATACTGATAAATTGTAAACTATGAACACTCCATCACCCACAATTACACACTAACAGGCTTAAATAAATCACTTTATAGCTTATTTTATTGACTAACAGCATCTGTGGAGATTATAATACGATTCCCCCCCAAAAAAACATAATATTCTGTAGTAAGTGCTTCATTTCATTGTGAATTCCCTGAAATACACATTGGGCTTGTGGAAGTGTAATGCAGTGTTGGACACCCCCCCTTCAACATGAAAGTTCCCCAGCCCTTTTTTAAAGAGATAAATAGTCTCACAAACACACTGTGCATTATTCACACCATACCGCTACTATCATAGTTCAACCGTTTTAACGGGAAAAACCCGCGAACTACGCTACCGTCATTAGCCCCAGGCCAGATTGTGACAACACCCCCCTCAAAGCTGCCGAGATCATGCCAGCGAACAGGTGGGATGACGCCAAAGGGCGCGGCCAGCGCCTGAGCCCTGAGGGCGAGCGAGGGCCAACAGACTGGAGAGAGAACAGAGGAGGCAGAGAGGGGGGAGACAGGAAGTGAGAGGACGCTAGGGAGAGAGCGGAGGAGGAGGAGATGAAAAGGTTGTGCCGTTGCCACGGTGACCCGCCGGTCCCGATCCTCCTTCCACCTCTCTGGCATTGTTTGCCGGGTGGCTCGTCTTCCTTCAAAGAGCGCAACTTGAGAGCGCTGCCCGGGAGAAACGCGGGGAGGTGAGTCTCCCACACTCTCCGAGCGGCCTGGCGCCTCTCTGCTTTCCCGCTCGCTGACTCCATTAAGCACGGCTACCTCAGAAACCGCCAGCTCACTCCCCGCCCCCGCGCGGGCGCTCGTTTCAACTTCAAACACCCGCCTCGGCGCTTCCTACCAGCGCCCCGCTACAAAGCAAGGGCAGATAAAGGCGTCCGCGAAACCGTGCCGCAGTAAGCGCCCCGCCGGAGCGCCTCAGCGAGCTGCACCTTGAAGTCTCGCCGCTGATGCAAACCCTGGCCACGTGAAGCCTGCGTTTAGGTTTGTATTCTGACCACGGTCTGTTAAGTGTATCTGTGTGAAATAACAATAACACTAGAATAGCTGTAATGCCGCAATAACACTAGTACCTTACTGTCACATTTCACCATCTCACAGCTTCCTACGAAGACAAATGTCCCTCTATTTTGCGAAAAAATTATGTCCGAATCATACAAAACATAGAAAACTGCAGACTGGTAACAGCATTAATATAGTAGCAGCATATGTCTGGGTAGAAAGAGGTATTCACGTCTAGCATGCTTGAAACAGCCTGAAGCACCATCCAGTAAGAAAGAATCTTTTGATGGAGCCATTTGGATATTTCAAAGACTTATGCCTGTAAACAGCTTGCCTCTGCTCTGTGTTTAACAGCACTAACTGTACATTATATTACAGACATTTAGCAGGCCCTCTACTTCAGAGCAAATTACATCGTTTCCCATAGTGCCCATTCATACAGCTGTACGCACACTGAAGCAATTCAGGTTAAGTATGTTGCTCAGTGGTGCACCAGCAGTGCTTTAGCTGGGAATTGAACCCGCAGCCTTTGAATTATAAGCCTAGTTCCCTAAGCGTTACGCTGCACTCTTTCCCTGAGACAACCCCAAACGGTGCTCATTATACGGTGGAGCTAGGAGACAGATGAAAAATGAAATGTGCTGTCTGTAAACAGTGTAGAACATGAGAGGGCAGAACCTCACACTCCACCACGCACTCCTCAGTGTGGGGGGTTCATACGCTGCTCCCACACACTCCACCACACACTCCTCAGTGTGGGGGGTTCATACGCTGCTCCCAAACACTCCACCATACACTCCTCAGTGTGGGGGGTTCATACACTGCTCCCACACACTCCACCACACTCATCAGTGTGGGGGGCTCGTACGCTGCTCCCACACACTCCACCACACACTCCTCAGTGTGGGGGGCTCGTACGCTGCTCCCACACACTCCACCACACACTCCTCAGTGTGGGGGGCTCGTACGCTGCTCCCACACACTCCACCACACACTCCTCAGTGTGGGGGGCTTGTACGCTGCTCCCAGCTGCACACGCAGGAGAAGCCAAAGCAGCTGGAGGCTAACTCCACAGCTCTGAACATTTCAATCCCTTTCTCACTGCTTTCGCACCAAAGAAGTGTGTGTGTGTGTGTGTGTGTGCGTGCACATGGAGAGGTAACGTTTTACAAAAATGAAATTGAAAGTCTCTATCTTTAGCACTGCCAGCAAACAGTGTACAGTATGTACCATCACAGAAAGTCCCGGAAGGCTACCCTACCTAAACGGCGGTGGTGAAATCAGTAACGCTTGGCTACACTTCCTAGCACTCACCCACCCAACTGCACGCCACATGACTTTAGCAGACTTAACCTGAAGGGGGCGTCGCGGCCTGGAGCTGCTCCCAGCCCCTGAGCACAGGCCTCCCCTGGCCGCAGCCAAGCCCGGGCCCTGCAGGGGACAGCGGGGGAGTGGGTGGCAAGACGCAGGGGCCCCGAATCCCAGCCAGGGCAGAGGATCAGAGCGCCATGACCCGCCATCTGTCCAGCCTGTCCTGTCCTTTGAAGACCCACCCAGACGTCCATCCCTGGAGGCGGGGGTCGATAACACCACGCGCTCCGTCCGGCCCCCCTGCGCGACAACCCGCGAAGGCCTTGGGGTCCCGCTGCAGGTTCGGGTGGGGGGTTATCCTTCTCCGTGGTGAGAGACCTTTCCCCTGGACATCCCTGCAGACAGGCTCTGAGCATACAGGCCAATGGGCACTTGTGATTTTTGGAAGATGGGATGTCCCGCTGTGAAGCTGGAAGGTCCCCGCCCGCCTGCATGGCCGCCATGCTCTCCCCACAGCTGATGATTTCTCTCTCTGACTGGCCTCCAGCCGCCATGTGGGAGGAGAGATTAATTACTGCTGCTTGGCTGGACCAAATCCATATGAAATCCACATGACATTCTCCAATGCACTGTTTTCTGACACTATCTGACTAAATGTGTACAAACATATTTCAGGTCGAACTTATAAACCAGGGGAAGTGAACTCCGGTTTCAGAAAGCTGCCTATAGTGCTCTTTTCTGTGAAGCCGGGACCAGGCCAGCTTGAGCCGAAGTCAAGGCTGGCCGAGCCGCTAAGGCACAGTCGCTTATCCACTGTAACTCACAACCAAGCCTCAATGTCGCTTTTCCACTGTTACCCCGTCAACCCCGAGGTACACAGAACCCGGACACCAACCAACATCAGTCCCCCATCATGGAGGGAGGAGCTGCAGTCCAAGCCACTCCTCTAAAACAGACGATGAAGGTTCCGCAGCTGAGTGTGAATTTTTTTCTTGCGTCTTATGTTTTTTTTGTTTTGTTTCTGAAAGTGAAAGAAATACTAAAATGAGCAGTCAAGCCAGGCACCTTTACTGGAGGAAGCGATGCTGCTATGCCACTCGTCAGTCCGTCCCCATGCAGAAACCGTGCTCGTGAACCAGCCCGAACACATGTGGGCCTTGACCTAGACTAAATTATCTGAATTTAATTTGTACTGAATAGGCCGCTCCACCCACTGCTTGCTTGTAAAAGATGCCAGAGAGAAAATCAGGCTAACGTGCTGCAGTTCATGTTTGGCTTGACAAAAACATAAAATGGTAATCCACCCCGAACTTGAATGAGTATGTCAGCCTTGTGCCAGCTCTGCAGTGTAAAAGGGCTGTAATACTCTCAGAACTAGTGAGGGGAAGTGGACAGGTTCACTCCAGACAGTAACAAGCTGAATCGGGCTCTCAGGTTCCTGGCTTACAGAGAAACTGGTCCTCCTCCAGGACGAAATTACTGCAGCTCTTTCTTTCCTCAAATCTAAACTGGTCGATGGGAATTACCTGAAAGATATTTTTAAGTATCCGCACAGCGGAGTTAACCGCCCCTATTTGCTCGGACTTGGTCATTTGTTAGGAACAAGTAGGTCAGTGTTTTCAGCGCAACGTGTCCTCATTTCTTCATCTTCAGCTCATGGAAAAATAAATCACAGGAGTGAAAAAAAACAAAAAACCAGACTGCAGCTGAGCCCATCCTCTCCTCCAGTGAGAATCCTTCTGTTCTGCGCAGTTTTTCCATGTCTGAGCATGGATACAGTCCCCAGGCCTCCGGAGTGGACAGCCATGCAGCTCAATACCAAATAATATCAACAGCTACTGAGCGGAGAGAGAAAGTCTGCTGTGGTTCCAAACTAGTCTGACACTGACCATGTCCATAGGATTCTAGTCTAAGATTTACATAACAGATCCATAAAGAGGCAAAATCACTCAAATTTTGCGTGGGAGAAAAAAATTAATCAGTAACATAGAAAAAATAGAGCTGATGTCAGCTAAATGATACAGTATACTCTACCACCAAATCCAAAATTGATCACTGAATGAATTTTGACTGCAAATAAACGCCTTAACTTTAGATTAGGTGTCTGTGTGCAGTTAAGAAGTCCGTAAAAGTCAGTCCATCGGTTGCAAATTTAAACGTTTAATTCTCAAGGAGACTGTTTAAACCTGTCCACCCATGTACCTTTGAAACCCACTGACTTATCCCCGCGTTAACAGTGTCTAAGATAGAACGCACAATTCTGGTGCTTTTCACAGGGCTGAGGGAATCTAACTCTACTGTACGCTTAATTTCTTTGAGGCAGAAGAAGGCCAGATCAGCAGATTTTCATCAATATTTATAGGGCACTCTACACAAATACAACAGAGGCTTCAGCGTAGGTTCTACAGCTGGGGAGATGCACCAGCAGACGAGGCTGAGCCTGGACTGACAGACTGATCAAACAGCAAAAAAAAGAAAAAAGTGCAAAAGAATTTGGAGGGAAAAACTCATCAAAAAATATTAATTCTGAGCACCAGTACACACTATACAATCTTTACACAGGGAATATTTACATAGGGAATCTTTACACAGGGAATGAATCTTTACACAGGTAGTCTTTACACAGGGAATTTTTACACAGGGAATCTTTACACAGGGAATATTTACACAGGGAATTAATCTTTACACAGGGAATCTTTACACAGGTAGTCTTTACACAGGGAATCTTTATACAGGGAATCTTTACACAGGGAATTAGGTAAAGCTGTAACATTTCTCTTTTTTTTTTTGGTTCCCAGCGATTGGATACTGTTGCAGAAACTGCAAAGAATCATGGGTAGTGTGACATCACTCGACAAACCTCTTTTCACTTCCTAGGTTCCAGATTGTCCGGATCCCTCGTGGCAGAGGCAGCCTGATTCCAAGTACGATTCCTAACATGAAAAGTCCCCTTTGAGGTTGCCGACAGTGATGCGTTAATCAACAGAGGCAGCCCGCCCCGCCCCACCATGCCTGCATCATCATCAGCCTGGCCTCTTACAGAGAAGCTCTTTTTTTGCACATGCTGTAATCTGGCAAGGGTTTGCTCATCAAGCTTCAACAAAACAACAGAGATTTTGTGTTTGGTGGTACTTGCAGATGAGCATCAAATTTGGACTGGATGTCACAGTTGGCATTGCATCCTGGAAGTGCTGTGATTTAACATCCTGTGGTCCTGATTCCTGATCACTACATTAGTTAGGCTACACTGAACTTCACTCTCTGGCTGCTACCCTTGAATTCCACATCCCCCCCCCAAAAAAAATATTCCTCATCAAGTGGCCATATCTGCAGAGAGAGAGACACTTCAGGGACTGATTATTCAGCCTCAGCTATCAGGCCAACAGCTGATTACGTATACGATGATTGCTTTGAACAGGACACGTACTGGAAGACATGCATGAATACATTTCATCATGCAAACCTTTGAGCTTATCTTCAAAGACAGATGCTGTGATTTTTTTTTAAATAGCCAAGAGCCTTACACATTCCTTCTAAAGTGAAGTTAGAATTCCATCTTTCTGTAAAAGGACTTGAATTAGATCTTTCTGTGATAGGACTTACAAGTACTTGATCTTTCTGTGATAGGACTCGAATTCCATCTTTCTGTAATAGGCATCTATCTTTCTCAGACTCCAATCGCGAGGCCCTGGTGTGTCTTTCCTCTCTCACCACAGCAATGGAGTCAGATGTTATTCTGAGGGCTGGAAGGGGAGAGGAGGGATGTAGCAGACAGCCCTGTCGCAGAGCTAACGAAAACAAGCCTCTGGCAGGCCTCCGCTCGACCGGCTGAAACGAACCGCCCTTAATCGCACCCTCCACGCGACCTGAGACAGCATGACGCATCACGCATTGTTTGACACCATGGAAAAGGAAGTGCCTGAATCCCACTGCCAGTATCATTCCCCTTAAGGAATGCGGATGATGTTTGTCTTCCAGCTCCATAGAAGGCTGAGAACAAGCAGAGCCTCACCGTTCCATGAAATGTTTGGACTTCTCAGGGCACTCTCTCTCCGATAGCAGCTACGTAGGGTTTTTATTTTATTTTATTTTTCATTTGTTAAAACAAGTGTTGATTTAAGTTCCCAAAAACCCTGTGAACTTGACCTAGCCGGACGGCCACAACGCCGGATATCGCCGAATACGGAGGCGGACCGCCGTCATTACAGACCAATTCTGGCACGTTGTTGTTTGTGCAGTAAGCAGCAGCCTATCGCTGGTTTATCAGGAGCCAGTGTTACTCCAGTAATGCCACGTTACATTTTCCCCATGGTATCTCATCAGCCAGCAGCCAATATCGGCATTCAGAGGGTCCCCGTCAATTTACCCCACTGGATGTTTTCTCATCCGGAGCCAAAAGGGTTTCATTGGCCTCATGTCAACTATCAGCGCTGGAACACAGTTCAATTCATCTAATATATAATGCAACAGATGACTATCAGTCAGCAGCCTAAATTAGAAAAAAGTTGCATTCGAATAGGATAGGAGCTTCTGTTTGTCAATATTAGTTCACTTGAAGTTTATGACAAATCCTCCATTGATGGTTCATTGCTCAGCTGACTCATTTGGATTTCGGAAAGGTAGGTTCCAAAAAGACCCACCGTCTGCCATTGGCTCTGAAATCTCCCAACAATGGTTCATATGTCACCAGATAACATTACTCCGATGACAAATGGCATAATATTCCTCAGCGATTTGTTATCAGTTGGTAGCATATGCTAGCTGGAGAATAGTGCATTACAATAAACCAATAATTCAGCATGTTTTCTTGTCAACTGAAAGTACACAGAAATTGCCCAAATTAATTTAACCGTCAGCTGCATGGGGTTGGCATACTGATCCATCAGGATCGAAATGGACAACAATTCTCTGTCTATCAGTATTGTACAGGACTGTATGTGCTATAATTTCCTTACACATACATTTCATTACCAGGGATAGCTCCTACGTTGTGAGAAAGTTGCGCTTTGTCGGATTTGCTTTGTAGTTGTGTCAATGACCTTCCACATGCACTTATTGTACGTCGCTTTGGATAAAAGCGTCTGCCAAATAACTAATGTAATGTAATAATTGCTAGCTTATCTGTGGACTGTAACTGGGCAATTGTACTGTTTTCAGACTGATTTCTCAGACAGTTAGCATTTTGGCATTTTTAGTCTTTAATTCCTAGTAATCACATGAAATACATACATGTTTTTGAGTGGACCTTGCTCGAATGGATCCCTTACACCCTGAACAGACACAGTTTATGTTTCCTTAGTATATGCGGAAAGATTATTGACAGCCCAGTTTTTTTTGCGGCTTCTTATTTTTGTACTTTTATTATATCTGAGGACAAAATTGCCTTTTAGTTCAACCAATGACATAACTTTCGGGATTTTAAAAACAGACTGGCAACCTTGCTCATAGCCTATAGCACTGGTCACATAACTTGAAAGAAAATGATTGCTTCTCCGGTTAAATCAATAAGTAAATAATATAAACTGTATGAGATGAAGAGTTTGGCCTTCAGAGATCATGACAACAATAACCTGCACCCACATTGGCCCTTATAAGATTGGACACCCCGGCTCTTGGGTGTAGGTAAATGACTAGCGCTAGTTGTGCTATATTTCTAAATCAAATATGAGACAATTTACCCACCATGTGAATATATTTTTACACGCATTACTAAAATTGAGCCTGCTAACCTGTTAAGTTATAATAGCAAACTGCATGTGCTAAGCCTTTAACAAATGCCTACTTGAAGTCTACCAAAACTACGTAGCGACACGCAGTAGCTTGCTTTTCACCCCAATGTGGCAATGCTTCCATAGCCTACCAACAACCGCAGACGGGGAAGTATGGCCTAGCTACCTACGACCTTACGCCCACCAAGTATAAACGCTGTTACCTCCCTGAAACCCTCAACTACATGTTTCTGAACCAAGATTCAGACCAATAACTCCAACCCGTTTTATTTCATTTTGCACCTGAATACCCTGCGCAGCAGCGACATCTGCAGTAGATCTAATAACGGATCTGAAGTAGGCACAGGCACTCATCTTCGAAAATGAAAGAAAATTTGATTTCTAAAATTACAGTTGTAAAAATTATGTCTGTAGTTCAGTCAGGCTCTATTTTGTACAGCCTAGGCCTACAACTTTCGGGCATGTTTGTTCGCCACTTTTTGATTTGGTCGCACAAGCCTACCTGAGCGGGATCAAATGGAGCTCGTGTCATGTATGGGCCAGTCTGGTTACTGCCATTGAGAAATGTGTAGGCTATTGGGCGTCATTAGTAGGCCACAAGAACAAAAAACATATTAAGCGTCGTCAAAAATGTGCTACTTTACAATTTAATGCGATATACATGTAATATCGAATAATCCAGAATATTATTCTAGAATTGGCCATAACCTACCACTACACATGATTAACGGATTTTGTGTCGACGTGCAGTAAGCCTACTTCGAGTGCAATGAGCGAACTATGTGGAAAAATGTTACCGACGTTTAGCGAAATATGCGACAGAAAATGACATAAAATCTCGCACACGCCGATACATGAGGAATTTAACACTTATAAGCGCAGGCCTGAAATGACAATTACTTAAAAGCATTGTTATCACACATTCTAGGAGTACAGTAGCGGCTAGCCTACATGTAGAATCTACACTGCACAGAGGCTGGTTGTTTTTTCAAACCACGTAGGACTACGTACACTGTACCGTTTACTTCATAAAGTAAGCACGTGCACCCTCTAGTGGCAAATCATCTTAATAACAAAACACAAAGTCCTGCCTACCTGTCTTCCAACCGTTCCCAACGTACACTTTTCTATCTGCGGGCTTACACTAAAAATAACAAAAACCAGTAACAAGTACATACACATGGATTGGAACTGGCAGTACATTCGTTTTATGAAGAATCTTGTCATTTCTCTAATTAAACTCACCCCCAATAGCGATACAACTGCGGAAAACACACACCATAGTCAAATAATCCGACTGAATGAATAAGGGTATCAGAATGCATGCATTTTATGTACATTTGTGAACAGACATTAACACACACTATTATATATTTTGTCCAGTGCTGTATTGCAACTATAATAATCGTTATTACTATCATCATTAAGCAGAGGTTCTTCATTCCTCTGGGCAACTCACAATATAGATATAGTAACATACACACTAATAACACAGTCGTGGACTGAATCAAGAATTAAACTCAACTGCATACACTATGGCACAGTAAAATTTAAACGAATACACGTTTCCATTCAATATTCAATAAACATGTCTGATAAAACCGCCAAACTACGCTGAATATCTGAACTGCAAAAGGAACACAAAGATTTCTAATGAAGAGCATGTCAGCCATGAAACATTTTATTACTCAAGTCCAAAGTAATAAGCAGTGACTCAATGGCCAGGCATTTTCCCCCAGAAAGAAACAAAAAAACATGATAAAAGTTTAGTATCACTACATTCACTGTATATTACATTAAGTGTATCAAACATCTCATTCCCTCAAAGCAATCTCATAAAATATTTCTTAGGTGTAAGGCACAATTACAGTCTTTAGTTGTGATTCAATCATTGCAAGAATGTTAAAATAGACAAACTGAGTAAATTAATTACTTGCTTACGCAATTAAGAGCAGAGATTTGTGGGAAATAAAGGTTTAGTATTCTGGAACGGAGGAGTTTTACAGCCCAGTAAAACCAAAGACTGTGTGGTTATTGCAGCACTCAAGATTCAATTTACCAGAAACGGTATCGATAAAAAACAAAAACAAAGTACCAGTGGCCATTTTAAACGGAACACTTCAGAGGTTTTTCTTCCCTCCACAATTTTACGAAAAAAAAGCAAGAACCTGATAAATGTTTTCATATTGGTCAACAGGCCGCATTCCAGCGGGCTTACTGAGGATTAGTTATAACAAAATATATTTTATTTTAAATACAAACCAAAAAAAAGCAGGAGAAACAGAACTGCAGGTGTACAGAAGGCCTTTGAATAGGGTTATTGTCCTGTTATTATTGTAAACCTGTTCATAACCCATCACTGTCTGGTAAGGGGTTTAAGGGTTGAGCCGTGAACTGCCAGAAGAGTTGAGCTTGTTGTGGGTTAGCGGAATCGCTATCGCAAGTTTGCTCTATGCCATTGGGAGGAGGCAGGAGCTGGGCACACCTGGACCCGGCCCACGGAGGGTCCAGAGAGGGAAAGAAATACCTGAGACAATGGAGAGAGAATGGAAAGAACGCACAGAAGGGGGGGAAACAGAACGGACAAAAAAAACAACACAAAAAGAAAAACCAAACAAAGAGAAAAGGTAGAAATTACAAGGAGAAACAAGAGAACAGGCACACACACACCTTCAAAAACAGAAAGAAATGATGAATGAGAAAACATGTAGAAATTCTCTATAATACAAACAGAAATGAATATATTGCCAGATCCTGCATACATTATCCAAGATTGAAATGGCCTCAAAACACTGATTTACAAATGCATTGTACTGCAAAAAAATTGCCTCAGGTTTATGAATTTGTTTGCCAATCATAGCTACCTTGTCTGACAGTGAAACGACTGGGGTGAATAGTGGTACAACCTTCACAGGGCTGTGTGAATATAATAAATACATTAGATGTGTTCTTGACTTTCACAGCCACAGTGAGAAGCTTGTTTCCTGTGTTATGTTTTTCTTAAACTGACATCTGTGTGCATGTTCTTAAGAAGAGAGAGCTGGGAAAGAGAACGCTTCACGTTGGCAAAGAACGCAAGGCGGATAAAGAAACAGCAGATCCAAACTAATAACGGCATGTGGAAAAAACAAACTTTATTGATTACTGTATAAATATAAGTGACCTTGAGGTGTTTCAAAATTTATTTAGAAATCTACAAAAGCATTACATTTTCATTATGTACACCTGGAATTCCGATGTGGAATGTTTTTATTTTTTAAATTTTAACTATTATTCCTTCACCTCCCAGAGTGTCGTCGAGTGTCCTGATGACATTTTCCGGTGTTGTTTTGCAGCCGGATTCCAGGTTCTTTCTCTTGCCCTGTGTGGACTCAACCCCACGAATGCACGGGACCTACATTCTTTGTCCCAGAATAGGTCTCAAATCACTTGAGCAGCTTCTCTGAGACTACTCTTGGCTGCACTGTCATTTCTTCAAACGGAGTTTCAAGGGATTGACCCATTCTCAATATTGAAAGAAACAATAGATGTACACGGTCTCTAAACCAACATGTAGAAAAAGTCTCAGGGAGAGCTCTTTTCTCTGACAGAGAAACATTCGTATCGTCCCTTCCAGAAACAACTTCAGGTTTATTACAAAAAAACAACAAGACAAATAATATCCACATTTCCAGCATTAGATAAGCAACCGCTCAGGATTGGTTTCTGCATTGATACAGATGCCATCGAACGTGTAACAGAACATCGCCATTCCGGCTTTCCTGACCGAGTGAAGAGGCCAATAACAAACTGCAGGGCCACAGAGACGGACGGGGCAGAGGACTCTGTGGACGCTGGAAGATTAGTAGTACGCAGGGCGCTGCTGTGTCTTTGGTGAAGTGGCTCTACGCAGGGGAGGGGAAAAGGGAGCTCTCTGTCCATCCCTGTGTGTGCATGCAACAAGCAGCAAAACATTATATTACTCCGTTAGCCAGGCATCAGCTGTGCTTTCTTTCTGTTAAAATAAGGACACAATACAGTGAAGAGAAGGAGAGGGGGGTTGTGTTACTGTTCGGCAACAATTCGCACACACACACACACACAAACAATAACAAATGCACACACGCACACAAATCACAAATCAAATCGCAAATTGTACAAAACACTGCAAATCAAACCCAACATGGCCTTAGTAAAGGAGCAAAGCCTCATTCTGGGGATTAGCTTAAAGGTTACGCAGTGAAACTACGCTGCAGTCACTGAGGCAAACCAGGCCAACAACGTTGCAACGCACTTCTTCCTGACAGTGCACGGTGCTCTTTCACACTCTTAAAGGTGAACATATTTGCATAAAAGTTCCATGCCTGACAATGGGATTTTTGTGTTAACTGACGGACCCTGAAAGATATGTAAGACCACTATGTACGTCGCTCTGGATAAGAGCGTCTGCTAAATGTCTATAATGTAATGTAAAGATATGAACTCACACACAATCCCAGCTGCATGTACCAATAACTGTCCTCCTTTCTTGAGCACACTGCACTTACCACACATCGAGCACCTCTCAGTGCTCCAAAATATCTCTGTCATATCCTGTCTGACCTCAGTAGTCAGTACAGTCCAAGTCAAGTTTAGCTGAACTAAAAATTAAAGTACCTTTTCTTAAACTATATTTAAGAACACCCACTTAAACAAATCTAAATTTAGCATCTTGCTGTTACCAAGCTCTTAACACAACTGAAATTGAACAGGTCTTGTTGCTGGTATCAACATCCTCCGCTTTGGGGTGGGGGTTGGGTGTGTGTGTGTGTGTGTGTTTGTGGGGGGCACGCCACGCCTACCTTCCAGCCGAAGTCCCGTTCAGGGAGAACTGAGAGGCCAGTGCTGCGGTCCCGCCCACTGCGTTCAGACCGCCAGGCTGACCGGACAAGCCGTTCACCGGGCTGCCGTCTCCCTTCAGGATCCCTGTGCACTTCCAGTTCCCCATGTAGTTCGCTGAGGAGAGCGCGTTCGCGGTTTACATTACAGTTTTAGTGCGGGAAACTCGCTCACTGACACAACAGTAAAGAAACAACCAGGCCGTGCGGCAAACGGCCCTGTTAAACCACTGTTATGTCAAATAAATACAATTATTTACAGTTCTAAGGAGTGAAATCTGATTGGCACAACTTTCTCACATCCATGGTGTTTCCACAAACTGGTTAAGTAGGAGAGCAAGCCTGGACAGAGCTTTCCTTTAGGGCTGAATTGCTGAAAGTGTATACGTTTTGTTTTTTTCAGGGCTTTTTCAGCTTTATTGGACAGCAGTGTAGGGAGACAGGAATAACGGGAGCGAGAGGGAGAGACATGCGACAAAGGTCATGCAGTCGGATTCATACTGCAGTCGTCGTGGCTCGCTATGAGCATGCGGATAGCGCTCTACAGGCTACGCCACAGAGAAACCCCTTTATGTGTATTAGCTAGATAAATAATATGTGCAAACAAGCAAGGAGGGTATATAAAGAGCGGGCTCAGACAGCACACGGACAGCGGTTATGTGTGTTTATCTGCGCTGGGTCCTGACCTTTCCACAGCCGCACGCAGCCGTCGTCCCCGGAAGAAGCCAGCAGGGTGCTGGTGATGTTCCAGCTCACGCGCCACACCTGGGAGTTGTGGTTATCGAACTGCGCCACGATCTGCACCTCCAGCCTGGTGGGGCTGGCGGAGGAGGCCGTTTCCGTCCTGCCAATCGCGCACAAACACATCGTCAGGGCCAACGAAGCGCGCGCCTGAGCGCAGGTCCACTCACGCACGCGACCAGGCTAACCCAACACACCCCGAGCATGTTTTCTACCGCTGTATCCATATCATCTCTACAGCTGAGATACAGAAGAACCACCATTCGGTCATCTGTAAGACTAAAGTTTAAAATATGAGTCTCCTGGAGCAGAAGGCTGAGAATTGAAGTGCACTTTTATTGGTACACTTGTATAAAATGCACTTTGAGAAGTGTCCTCCGGCTCACCGAAGCGGTATCAGCTTGAAGATGCGAACATCCTTGGTCGCTATGGCCAGCACGTGGAAGGACCGCCCCAAGTTTGGAGCAAAGGCAATGTCATGCACAGGGTCCGTAACGGTCATAAGGGTCTCCACCTTGGCATACTTCCTGTCACGAGAAATCAATTAAACCCTTTCAGTGGCAATTCACACGACCCTGTATGACCCGTCTAGGGTCACAAAAGGCAAGTATAGTGAGAGAAGGCAAAGCAGCATGTACAGACCTTGTGTTTTCATTGTACTCGTAGATCTGGACCTTCCCGGTGTACGTCACACTGCTGTCATCGCTGCCCACCGCGATCATAGGAGGGTGAGCACGGGAGCTGAGCACATCAGCGTGAGAAACAAGCAGCCGTCAGCAACGGAACGTCAGTCCGAGAAGCCACCGTTTCCGCTGTGCGCTACACAACGTGCCGGAACACGGTCACCACCACCAGAGCCAATCAGGAAAGGCAGAAAAGGAGGAGGGGGCGGGGACCCATACCTGGAGGGGTTCCATGAGATGCAGCTGCAGCTGAGCTTACAGGAGATCTCGTGCTGCAGGGACCACTGGCTCAGGTTCATGACGTCCGGCGCCTCGTAGATTCGCACGACCCCGTCGGCCGAGCACGTGGTCAGCATCAGACCCATGTGCTTAGGGGCGAACTTCACGTCCGTCACCGAAGTCCGGCTGTCCACCAGCGTGGTCCTCTTGATCTGGAGAGCGCAGGGAAGGTCACGATGCGGGAGAATCATTCAACTAAAGGTTCATTCAATTAAAGCCCCACATCTGTTATACTTCCAAACTCCAGTTTCAAAGCAACGAAACACCTACAACAACTTGTTTTCCGGGAAATGCGTATCACAGAGAGCATTATAATGTTGGGCCAGAACACTGGATGTGTCAATATTTTGAAATACTCTGACCCTCTCTCCTAGATTTAATTATGTTTACCTTCCATGCGACTCACCCAGTGGCTCTGTCCTCTCTGTTTGTCATTGGATTCGCCCACAATCTCCTCCCACACGGCAGCTGTCCGATCGAAAGAGCAGGACGCCAGCACCTGGCCAAACTCCGGGTGGGCCCAGGTCACTCGCCACACTGACCCACTGTGAGTCTGAAAACAGGTGAACACACCAAACGTCTACCATCACCATTCACTCTGCATTGTCTTAGGCAATCCAAACAAATGTTCTTTCCTGCAGCAGAGCTTGAAATTGTCCCTTTTTTGCTGTTGAAAGCTACCAAGATGCAAAGAATTAAAAGTTAAATCATCTGTAGATCACATACCTCTTCTTGAATGGGTTTTTCCAGAAATTAACAACCCAGTATGCGTTATACTACTTACCTTCCAGCTGGCTGTACAGTGCCATTCCCCGGTCTCACTTTTGTCCCAAACCTGAAACGACAAGGCCAACTGACGTTAATTCATTGATCGGGTACAAAGCAGTACAACTGTTCACAGAACAGCACGTGAACAGCGGCATGTGTATATAGAAAGTTCGCTTAAGAGTGCAAAGTTTTCCAGTTAGCTGGCTAGCTACCTACACAAATTCTAGTGCATGTAGTTACCTTTTATATAAAAAATAAAAAAGTTAACTAACGACATAGCAAGCAATGCTAGGCTACATGCAAAACAGTTACTGAATAGTTACACACTTTCCGACGTAGAAATGTGCTGATTTAGTTATCTAACTTAAAGTTAGTTAAATTGGTAGTGATTCATCAATAGGATTTACTGGCACCTTAATTTTGCCGGTTTATTGTGCAACAACGCACTTAGGTCTATATAGCAAATATAAGTAGTTTGCCCTAACAGACAGCTAGCCACTGTAACTTAGTACCTTGACACTCTGGTCACTGGAACAAGTCGCCATTCGTCGGCCGTGAAAATCGTAGGATACATCATGGATGAGATCTTTGTGGTCCGCTGCAATGCTCCGAGCCACAAACATTTTCGGGTGCTACACATTCGCCGCCAGTATCGTAGCTATTTGAGAAGGTCTACTGGTTATTTTTATAATTAACCAATGTTCTTGTGTCATTGGATCCCTGATCTGTGATAGATCAGTACATGATGTCACCGCCAGAATTCAACACCACGTTATTCAAATCTTTTTCCATTTCTTATTTTGTAGATTTCTTTAAAGGGGTCACCAAAGGTGCGTACTGCCACCTACTGTACAGGAGGTTGGGGCAAAGGAAGCGTCTACAAAGATCCTGGTTTTATTATTCTATTTTATATAAAGAAACTAATAATCAATTATTCCAATATTGCCTAAATATGTGATAATTTAAGTTGTGAAAAGCAAATACACACAAAATATACATCCAAGTATTACAGGATGGTATGTTATCATTTCAGTGAACAAATACAGTTTTAATTGAATTGCTTGATTATTTATAATAATACAGTTTAATTATTAGATATAGTCTATTGCCAAAAATGACAAAACACTGGCAATTTTTTGTCCTTCATAGATTTTTATTACATTTTTGTGTGAGTTACTTTGGTTTGCTATATTGGGATGGTATGGTAGGAATGCCATCCACCAAGTTCCAGGCTGGCAGTGCATAGCCAATATATAACTCTTTAATCAATTTATTAAATGATAAAAATATATTTATACATTTTCTGTATAATACTCATTTATAAAGGCAAAACATATTTTGCTGGAATAATTAAGTGGGGGTGGGGGCGCATTTCACCTTTTTATTTTGTACTAGATACATATCATGATCAAGCCGAATGACAATGTTTTTCCGTTTTTTAAAAGTTGAACAGGAAATGTTTTGAACACAAACATGATTGCGGTGACAAAACAATCGCACCTTTAAGGTACATGTGATTTATGCTCAAAATGTGCAAACATATTATTATTTTTGATTTAATTATACATGATTGCATACACCATACATGATATTTACATGTATTGTCCCTAAAAAAAGATGTATTTGTGTGTGTATTTTTTATTTTTTTTATTTTTACAAAATACATAGTGTTTCATTTTCCCCTCGCCACTTTCCATAACCCTAACTCTCACATCATAACGCCAATTATCTAGGCAAGGGCACTTTTGGCACAGCAGTGCTCTCAAGGACCTATTCGTTGCACATGCGCAGAAACGCTCTCGGGGTTGTCAGTTTTTTGAGGACGCGCAGTATATTTCGTTGCGCTCTGGCGAATGGCTGTACTGGAAGATGTGTGATGAGAGAAGCCGTGAATTGTACGAGTAGCCACACATTTCTCAAGACTGGAGCGATCGACAGCGTAAAATGGACCGGGAGTTTGCGGACATAGATTCACAGGGACGGTGGCAGAACCTATACGTAGTAAGTTATGACTGGCAGCGATGGTATCTTTTTACTTTTGTTAGAGATGTTTGAGTGTTTCGACTTCTCAGCGGGCAGGTTTCCAGGGCCGCAGCCTGTGTCGGTGACGCGCAGCGAAGCTAAAGGCGAAAGCGCCTGCGTACTGCCTAGCTTTAAAAAACAGGTTTCGCTGCTCGCAGGCGGTGAATTGCCAGGAATGTGAGAGGTTTATGGTTACCGTCTATGCTCACCGTAAACATCGCTTAGGCGGACACCCATCGACTGCCGGTGGCTCTTAGTTTTCTGGCTAAATAACTAACGTTTGCTAGCTACTTAATGTTAAACATGAACATACAATACAAACAGTACAAAATGCCCATAACGTTAGTTGAGTAACAGACAGTTAACTAACATGTTCACATGTCCATCCTTCAAGACTTCACACGTTTAGGATAAAACGCTAACACGCCTTAGCTTGCCAGCTAACTTTGATTAATACATTGGGTGCTAGCCGCTAAGTAGCTAACTAGTGTTTGGCGTTTTGCTTTCAGAATTAATACATGTGTGGATAAGTTAGGGTGCTAACATACACAGTCACAGCAAGTAACGTTAAGCGGCTTACGTGAGCTAATGTTACTACAGCAAGCCAGCTAACGTTAGTTAAGACTTTCCCGGAAACATGCAGTATGTCGATAACTGAGAAGTCGGACTTCCCGAAAAGAAAAAAAAACTGCCGACTGAACGACAGTCTCTTTGTTGAACGTATGGACACGCTGAGCAAGAACATGTTTGTTTTAGAGACCGTAGCTGGTTAGGTTAATTTAACAAACCATTGTTTGTGTAGTAGATGAGCTAACTTAACATTAGCTATCGTATTACAATCAATGTTAACAGGACAGACATTTTTTCCATAGTCTGATCGTGATGACATTTGCCGGTCTTCCTCATTTACTAGATTATATTAAATAATTATACAAGTTAACGTTAAGTAAGTTAGTGGAGCCACATTGTGGGACACATCGACATGTTTAGTGTAATGCCCCCTTTTGAACGACATCAGTAAATAATTGGATGGGACTGGGGAATCAGAATTAAATGTAATTTTGAAAATGTATTTTGTTATATTTGTCTTTTTTTCTTGTGATTTGAGTACAACAATTAAGACATAGAACGATATCTGCTGCAAAACGTATTTAGTTAAATGGGTGCCCATTTTTACATTAGTGATGACGTTACAGCAGCAACTTAGTACATTCATTTAACTAAACCCATCCAGTAACTAGATTCTCCCTTAAGTTACCCTTAGGCTTATCAGCATGAATATTAAGCACCATTTAAAACAGTAACTTAGTAGTTATCGTAGAGGAATTGAGCCGCATAGTGACTTGCTAGAACTGCGCAGAGAATTAATGTTTTTGGCAAAGTTTATGTATAACGTTAGTGAATATCGAAGTTGTGTTTAATCAGACCAATATCACTTGGTTGTAACACTGAGAACCCAGGTGTAGGTGCCCAACGTATATTTACTGTAAGCCTAGTGGTGTGTTTTTCCTTTTGCCTTTTGGATAAGCTACCAGGTAAATTTCATATTAATTTTAATATTAAAAAATTTTCTTTCCAGGAAATTCGTAGCCAGTCTCATGAATGTCCATTCAAGGTGGCGAAGTATCCAGAGAATAGGAATCGAAACCGGTACAGAGACGTCAGCCCCTGTAAGTGGTCTCCTCAGTCCTGGTTAATTCCCTGTATGTCCTGCATAGATCAAGCGAATAATTCATTTGTTTAATTTAAATATAATTGCTTTATATGTATGTATGTAGTCTATATGTGCACTGTCATATTAGTTTTTTCAACTCTGTAATTGTGCATACAATTATGTGCATTAATCCAAATTTTGTCTTTATTTTAGTTGATCACAGTCGAGTAAAACTCGAAAATTCCGAAAATGACTATATTAATGCAAGTTTAGTTGTGATGGAAGAAGCCCAAAGAAGTTATATATTAACTCAGGTAAGTGCTTTGGTAACACTTATAGACCCCTTATAGCTTGTGGAATTTGGTATGTTGGCCATGTCAGTAGAACTGGCAAAATTTGCAAGATATCAGAAACTGCTATTTGCTCTGTAGTGACTGACTGACACATTTATAGAGGCTATAACACTTATGACAGCAACAAGGTGTTTATCATTCTTCCTCTGGTTTGCACATCTGCTTGTAACTTGTTTACCGAGACCTCGTTCAGTTAAGAGAGGTGGTCTGGTTTTGGCACACTGGCTTGGACGTACTATAGCATCAGACGCACTTTAACAAACATATTTTTCTTTGGTTGGTATCGTTGGCTCGCTAACCTCTAATAGCTTGCCCTGTATTTTAAACACCCGCACGTCCAGCTGGAAATCAGTGGCACACGGTTGTGATAAAAATTATGATATGTAACATGTCATTTGCCATTTGAACACCCCTTCAGTAGCAAGCAAATGGAGGGGTGGGGTGGGGTGGTATGGTATGGCAGAAGAAGACTGGAAGTAGGTTATATTACATGTATTATTGTTGGTGATTTAAGCTGATTCCTTGTTGTGAAATGCAATCAGGAGAAACCAGGCAGATGTTTTTTGCTATGGCCTCTGGAAAGGGTTTGTGAAACTAACTGGTTCTGGCAAGTTCTCGATGGCTTTATGTTATAGGTCAGTAGCAGAGTTGGAGCCACACTTATACTAGATAATGGTTTGTCAGAAGAATTAACTGATTGTAAGTTTATTTATCCTTGGAATTTCCTCAGAGTTTGACTTCTCAGTGTCAATCTGGTCAGGCTCTTAGTGCCATACGGTTATGAGACGAGTGGGGCTAGCCTATGACTAGTTTCCAGTATAAAAAAAAATAAAAATGTGTTGTTGTTGTGAAAATGGCATGCATCACTGTTGGGTTAGGGGATGTAAATGGTGTCAGGTTTAAGCAGAGACTATCGTAAAAAGGTCAATGTTGGTGTTATTCTGAGATGGAGTGAGAGTTTGTGGTGCTTTCAGTTTGTTCTTAAATTGCCATTTTGGACTTTGTGTTCCCCGCCTATATCAGTCAAACAGCTGGAAGCAACTGAGCTCTGAGATTCCAGCAAAGCCCGCAGTGAAAGTAGGGGGTGGGTTCATTTGGCTCATCACTTTCATCCGGCTTTGTAGGATGAGACTCTTGGGTTTACTAGTGTTTTCCTACCCCCATCCGTGTAATTTGAATAACTGCAGCGAAAACGTTTCACCGAAACAAGACGGGGAGCGCCTGCTTTCACTTCTAAACCGTCGCAGCCAGGGTGCTTCGGAGAGGCGCAGAGCAAGAGGCCCTCGACGGGGAGACTCTGTCGGGAAAAGGCAGAGCCTATCTTGTCAGAACGTTTTTGTGCAAGTCCCCTGCTCAGTCGGACGGTGTGCTCGGGGCGTGCGCTGAGGGAGATTTCTGACAGGAAGCCTCTTTTCTCAGCGCCAGGATGGGAGGTTTGCAGCGTAGAGGTGGAGGCCGCTTCCAAACCGCATTGTTTTGTAGCCTGAAGAGCAGGCCGGCGGTTTGAGGCCTGCTTCCTACTGTATGCACAGCTGCAGCGAGCTCAGGCCAGAGTCAGGTTTTCCCAGTCAGTGTGACGGTGAAATTCAAACCGTCTGTTTGGAGTCACGCATGGGCTTTAATGGAGAACTCTGCGCTGGGCATTCCTGCTTTTAATGGAATTGCAATAGAATAAATTGTTCAGCAAAAAAAGATTGGAATAAGTCGCCATGTGCATATTGTAATGTTTTAAAAGAAAGGTACCCAAGGTACTGGGCAGGCTGCATGCTGTGTTGTGTGTTCATTTGCATGTATTGTGTCCATCCTCAGGGCCCTTTAAGAACTACCTGTGGTCACTTTTGGTTGATGATTTGGGAGCAGAAGACCAGGGCTGTAATAATGCTGAACAGGGTAATTGAGAAAGGAATAGTAAGTACAAGCCTCGTCTTTCTTTTTTTCAACCTGACATGAAAACTTGGTGCTGACTACAAACGTGGATTTGCCAATATAGAGAGCCTCTTGACACCTAGCACGGCTGGCACTGACACTGACAGGATGTGAGTACAGGCTGTGGAGTGAATCACGGTGTCAAGGACATGCCAGCCGAGTTTGCGTGCGTGCGTGCGTGCGTGTCAGTGTGTGTGTGTGCGCGTGTCTGTGTGTGTGTGTGTGTGTGTGCGTGCGCCTGCGTGTGTGCGCGTGTCAGTGTGTGTGTGTGTGCGCATGTGTGCGTGCGTGCGTGCGCGTGCGTGGGTGTCGGTGTATGAAATGCTCATAAACTGTATAAAAAGTGACACCTTGTATACAAGCGAAAAAGAGATTTTCATGACTATTGGTTCAGCAGTTTGGGCCATGGACTAACTTACCCTTGAATTTAAGATGCACACAACAGAGAATTGTGATGTGCGTGTGCTTGAAAAGCCAGGAAATATGCAGACATAAAGTCTCATTGTGTGCTAATGAATCACTAACTTCAAAATTGAAGGGCACGGCCTTACAGGCAGTAGTCATGAGTTTTTCCACCTCCTGTAAAACCGATGAAGACCAGTAATGTGACCGCGCTTTTTAGTTGTGTTGAACTTGTCAAAATGTAGGATGGGCTTTTGCTGTGCCTGGCACCGATGCATGATGATCATTGTTTTAAATTATTTTTCAAAAAAACATTTTGGAAAGAATTGTAAGTATTTGAAATTGACACCCAGTTATTTGGAAGCAGGGTTTGGGGGAATTCAGCTTAAAAAAAAAAAAAAAAAGAATTCCAGTTCAGTTGTTGAATGGGAAGTTGAATTGGAGCTGAAAAGCGATGAGATACCAATTCTCAATCGCCCGTCCAATGAATATTGAGAGGCTGGTGCCTGAACCAGGTGGCCTGATAATGCCTGGTACATCCAAACAAACGCTCTCCCGAGGTCTTCATGTTCATCCCCACAGCTGAAAGAGACTGGAGTCCACACTGGACAATGCAAAGCGCTTCATTGGTCTGCGGTTGCCATGGTTTTGCAGTTCACCTTAGTTCACTGGTCTCCCTCTTGTAGGACAAATGTGCTCAGTACTGGCCGACCCAGGAGGAGAGCGAGATGTCGTTCAGGGACACGCGGTTTGTCGTGACGCTGGTTTCTGAGGACGTCAAGTCTTACTACACAATACGAGTGCTGGAGTTACGAAACTTAAATGTGAGCGTCTTTCTCCGATTTCAGATCTTTAAATTATATTTCATTTAACTATTTAATGGCGTTTGCTCGACTGGCTCACCCTCACCTATACTTACCCTCACCTATACACCCACCTGTGTCTGTCACGTTCTTTTGTTCAGACGGGGGAGACGAGGGAGATCTATCATTTTCATTATACTACCTGGCCCGACTTTGGCGTCCCAGAATCCCCTGCCTCCTTCCTCAATTTCCTGTTCAAGGTACGAGAGTCGGGCTCTTTGGCCGTTGACCAAGGGCCTGCCGTAGTGCATTGTAGTGCTGGGATTGGCCGGTCGGGGACCTTCTCATTGGTGGACACTTGCCTTGTCTTGGTAAGTGCTTCCTCGTTTTGTCCGCTCAAAATCTTATGAAAATATATTGGTTCATGATGCGGTGCATTGTGGGGAAGTGGGTTTGTAACCTAGAGGTTGCGGGATTGATTCCCAGGTAGGGCAGTGTCATTCTACTCTTGAGCGAAGAACCTAAATTACTTCAGTAAAAATTTCCAGCTGTGTAAATGGATACTATGTAAAAAAAATGAAAGCCGCATTGTGCAGATTGACAGTGCCCGTGTCAACCAATCCTCCCTTCCTTTACAGTGCAGACTATGAGTATTGTGGTTTATTTGGTTATATTTCTTGTTTTTCTCTGGCTGGCCGTGAAACTCTACAGCTGGACAAGAGAAAAGACCACTCGTCTGTGGACGTTCAAAAAATCCTTCTGGACATGAGAAAGTTCCGCATGGGCCTGATTCAGACCCCAGATCAGCTGCGTTTCTCCTACTTGGCCATCATGGAAGGCAGCAAGTGCATCATGGGGGATTCTTCAGTACAGGTACCGTGTTAAGAGACTGGAGCATGGCTGTACACAGAGGTCTTTAACACACACACAGACTCCTGCCATTTCTTAGTGAGAGAAAAACAGTAACAACAATCAACCTGTACATTTAATTTAAGTATATTTAAGTAGCCATGTTTAAACGTTCCTCTTATTTTTAAATTTTTAAATTTATTTATTTATTTTAAAAGCCCTATCGACCTGCTAGCTTTACTGCAGAGTGAACTAGAAGGGTATTGATTTTGTGAATATGCGGCTTCCTGGAAAAATGTGCACGTGTGTGAGCCCTGCATCTGTCTTCTCTGTAGAAGCAGTGGCGAGAGCAGTCCAAAGAGGACCAGGAGCCCACGTCTGATTCCCCCCCGCCCACCCAGACCGTTAAGCGCCCCACGGACAAATTCAACGGGAGCAGGCTCTCTCACCCCAGCGAGGACGGGGACCCCGATATCGGGAGGATCGCTGGGAAAGACGCACCTTGTAAAGAGCAGGACCTGGATGGGAACGTCGGAAAGTAAGTACAGAACGGCTAAAGCTAGCATAAGTACGGAACAGCTAAAGCTAGCGTAAGTACCGAACGGCTAAAGCTAGCGTAAGTACCGAACGGCTAAAGCTAGCGTAAGTACCGAATGGCTAAAGCTAGCGTAAGTACCGAACGGCTAAAGCTAGCGTAAGTACAGAACGGCTAAAGCTAGCGTAAGTACGGAATGGCTAAAGCTAGCGTGAGTACGGAACGGCTAAAGCTAGCGTAAGTACCAAACGGCTAAAGCTAGCATAAGTACCAAACGGCTAAAGCTAGCGTAAGTACGGAACGGCTAAAGCTAGCGTAAGTACGGAACGGCTAAAGCTAGCGTAAGTGCCGAACGGCTAAAGCTAGCGTAAGTACCGAACGGCTAAAGCTAGCGTAAGTACCGAACGGCTAAAGCTAGCGTAAGTACCGAACGGCTAAAGCTAGTGTAATTAATTATAGCACCTCCAAAGCTAGTGTACTGTTATAGTACTGTACTATGAAAATTATGGAACCCAAATACAAAATTATTCGGCCTGGTGCACTAGCTTTTTTTGTACTTAGTGAGAACAGCATAGCTGAAGTTGAGAGAGGTAAGAATGTTGTCCCAAAGGTTGTGGAAATGAGTACATTCTAGGCCTAATATATTTTATGCATGTCTATTGGTATCCATTCTAGAGACAATGCAGTTACTCCCATTTGTGTGGATTTGTCCAGGCATTTATTGCTCAGCACAGTATGTGAAAGAAAAGAAGTGGATGAACAGGACCAGGAATGTCTCTGTTCCCTGGAGGGAATGCACAGAAACACTGACTGTTTGTGGTCTGTTTGTGTGTCGTAGCATCCGCAAGCGGCACAGAGAGGAGCGGCTGGCTAACACCGCACCCAAGGGCCTGCAGGGGAAGCAGAGGATGAGTGAGACGGAAAAGAAGAGGAAAAGGTAGTTATTCAGGAAATGAGCTCTCTCCATGGATGCCATAAGCACTGTACGTGTGTTTGTGGGGGGAATGTTTTGCCAGTACAATTTCTAAGAGGCGCTGCAGATATAAATTGCCTTATATAAAAATTGCCTTATTTAATGTAAAATCACAATTGAATTTAGAATGCAGAAATTGCAGATGGTTATGTTGTTCAGTCTGACTGTGCATTGGACTTTCATTGTGTCATAAGGTTTCTTTCCTCTATCAAGCCTACAAATCTAATTACATGTTGCTGTCCGGGCTTCCTGGACACAGTTGGCATTGGCACAGTCAAGATTTAAGTCTAGTCTGCTCTAGTGGACCTCCTGCATCAAGAACCAAGAATATTTAGACTTTTTCCTTAACAAAACATCTTCAATTTTCTGTTTTCACTCCAGCTCTCTCTGCTACTCTGGTAGGCCTTTAATGGGCAGTGTGAACCTGAGATATAGGTGATGGATGGCAAGGTTTTGTTCAGGTAGAATTCAACCTGTGATGCTTGACCGTGTGACCACGGCGGCATCCGGTTCTGGCGACCGAGGCGCGGCGATGGTGTTCGTGTGGACAGCGGGAAAGGAAGCTATTCTCGAACCCGTGCTCTCTCGCCCATTGATCCCAGTGCTTTGATCCCTTTTCTTGACCCACAGCTTTCAGTCCCAGGAGGAGGAGGGCTTTGACGCTACTCTCTTCTCTCAAACAGCATGCGCTGTATTTGCTGTACGTGACACACAGAGGGCTGTCCGGCGAGGGGGGGGCGGGAGGGGGGGGTTCTCACCGAAAGAGCCCCCGCTGCGGCAGCCACTCAACCGTGAAGATTTTTAACAAGGAACACACTGACGGCGTTAGGACGCACACCCCCCCCTGCCCCCGCTCCCCCACGTACGTCAACAGGAAAGGTGTACGCGTGTGACGAGACTGGTGAAGTGCAAAGCTGCTCTCGTATTGTGTGTGCCCGTTTGCTTGCTCACAGGTCTGAGTTAACATCTGTGCAATGGGATTGGTTCTTTCTGCTCTGTGAGTTGCACGTGAAGTCATCTGAGCTGCTGTGCCAGGTGTGATGTCACAGGCATCCAATCAAACCAGGTGTGACGTCACAGGCATCCAATCAGAGGAGTATTCCTGTGCAGTGAGGCGGGAGTTGCCAAGCCCTCCCTCCCTGGGCAATGATATTGGCAGTTATGCGCCACCTTGACACAGGTCCCATCGCAGTTGGCACTGCAGGACCCAGATTGGATGTAGATGCACCTTTTGTCTTTCGCACAAGTGCCTCAACTGGATGTGCCCCTCTGTAGCCGCAACCGTTCCCTCCCCCCCCCCTCCCCCCCCCAGAGCGGTTTAACGGGCATAGCATTGTGCAGGTAGCTGAATGGAGCCTCGTTGGCTACTGTGTGACGTGCTGTACTTGGCCTGAGTCTTGGTGTGTGCTCCTTGTGTGCTGGTGTTTGCTACATTTCTGTGGCTGCCTTCTTGCTGCTGGAATAGTGCTTTGGTCTACTGGCTCAATTAAGAATGACGCTAAAGTAGTAAACTAAATTCACCTTTGCTAGGGGGAAGGGTTTTTGCAGCACACCACAAAATTTGGACATCTCTTAAAACTCCATATCATGACATAAAAAAAATACAAAAAATGGTATGAATGTGGAGCTACTAATATGCACAATGTGGGGGAAACTGACCCAATGGATTGGTGGAGTTGAAGGTTTGCTGATGTCCTCAGGGGGCCTGGAACGTTCTAGAACTCTTTCAGAGCGCGAGGGCTGAGTACCTCCATAGGAGAGGGGGGTGATTTCAGTGGGCAGTCCAGTCAGTGAACGGTCATTGTAATTAATACCAAATTGACCTCAGTTACAAATTGGAATCAGAACCCTATGTTCTCCGTTGGGTTGCTTTGTGGAATTATCTAGTACAGTGTAATTTGTTGTATTCCGCCAAACTTATTGCAACTGGCCCCTCAGTGTAACGGTATTCACAACTTTATCATGTCCAGCGGCCTTATGTTTTCAGAATGATCTGCTGCAGGGACACATAGCTGCTCTGAAAACTCACATAACGACCAACAGACAAAGCCGGGCCCTGTTAATTAGACCATCGCTCTGGCACCAACCAGAGTCCCACTGCAGGTCACGAACCCCACCTTCAGCTGCTCCCTAATACACAGGAAAATGTTCAGTGTTAAATCAACTCTGCTATAGAGTACATTTGATCCCTTTTGAACCGGTATAAACTGAACGTTTTACTGCGTACGACCACGTTTGTAGCCCACATATTTGTAGAATACCCGGACAATGCAATGCATCGGAGAATGTAAGCTGAACTTTGGAAATGGGAATTGTGTTTGGAATGGCCTGCACACGACACTTTTGTTGCAATGTCTTGGAAGAGGGAGGGGGGGGGAGAAGGTGGCATATTCTTATTTAAGTACCTGAATGTACCTCATTTACATTTTTAGCATTTCTGTGTTTGTATATGTGTATCCTGCAGGGCGAGAACGACTGACACCTAACGCCACGGACTCTCCATATCGCTGAAACTCTCGTCAGGGCGGCGAATATTCATCGGCAGGGATCTCCAGCCCACCCCCCCACCCCCGACTACACCCCCCTAACTGTTTACAACGTAAACTTCAACATTCTTTGGATGAAGAACTTTTTTTTTTTTCCTTTATAAAAACACCAGCATGGGATTTCTTCTCATGGAGTACTTATGATAATGCATTGTCAGTTTGGTTTGGTCATTTTTTCCCCGCTTTTCTTTTGCTTGCGTTCATTGAAAAGGCAGAAGGAACTGGAGTAGGCCTATCATTGCCAATTTGTACTGCTATTCATATATATATATATACATATATATATTTTTGAATCTTTTTTGATGGCAGAATGAAATGTTCTCTATTTTTTATAAGAAATTACTTGAAATTTCCTACCGTGTCTGAGAGCAAACTGCAGCCCCACTTGTGGAAATTATCAAAAAAGTAAAGGTGTGTAATGTAACAGTTGGCTCTATAGTGTGCATAATGTCCTTTTTAAAATGTGTCAAAGTATTTTTGATTTTTCCGACAATGATGGAAGACTACGTTTGCAAGTGAAGTGGAAATAATTGAAAGTCTTAAATCATTATCCGAGAGTGTAATCAATTAATAAAAATTGGTACATTTTATTAATTTGCTTTGTATATGCATTTGTTAATGGAGATATGCATATGTTGTAGCTCATATATTTTCAGATCTTCTCCCTGTGTAGACAGGTAGGTAAGTCCTGCATACAGTACATGATGCATGTTGTGAGCTCGTGTCTCTGAAAAGGAAACTTCACTTAATTGGGGGTTCTATTATTACACGGCATTGCATTGGTCCAGTTGTAGTTGAATGGTGTTTTGAATGAACTTTATTAGTCACAGAGCCATGAATCATCGACCGTCCGCAACTGACGTTTTTACCCCCGTGCATCAATCTCACAAATGGAGATGATTTCTTTTTATATAGCACTGGCAATTGGCATTTTTCCTTCTTTTTGTTTCTGGCTAGTCTTGCGGAGTCGCGTCCCCGAAATTCACTTTTGCACGGCTTGATGTGATGTGATGTTGCGGATTTACTGGCTTTCAGTGACCCGGACAGCTGCTGAAAATAATTTCAAGTAGCAGAAACGGTGGAACGTTTCCCGGAATCAGTAGGCTATGTCGCTACTGCGTACTTGAATTAAGGTTTAATTCGAACATGTCGGAACAGGGCGGAAGCGGTACGCCCCAGTGGCCTTAAGAGCTGTTTTGGGAAGCGAATGTTGCAACACGCCATTCGGTGGATGCATGTGGGGTGGCCTTGTGTCTTCTTACATTTCTCTAACCGCTGATGGATAGGTCCTATTCTCAGGAAAGATCGGCTTTGGTTTCAACAGGAATGCATTCAAGGGTGAGAACGTATGGCCCAAAAGAGTGTTAAACATGTTCAAATTAACCACAAAATCTAACGCTTTTTAAAAAATCTTCTGTGACCTTTCAGTGTTTATCTTGTATTTTTTATTTTGGATTGCGTTCAAGGATAAGCCAGGCAGATCTTGAAAAATACTGTTGTGTTTATTTGGCAAGTGAAGTTCTGAGTATACATGGAGAAACGGACTGACCCCGAAGCACAGGCCGCGAACCCTTTATATTGCTCTGGGTACCTTTATGCAAAACTAAGATGCAAGATGTCTAGTGGTGACATCCTAGCTAGCCCTTCTGTAGTGGTGACATCCTAGCTAGCCCTTCTGTAGTGGTGACATCCTAGCTAGCCCTTCTGTAGTGGTGACATCCTAGCTAGCCCTTCTGTAGTGGTGACATCCTAGCTAGCCCTTCTGTAGTGGTGACATCCTAGCTAGCCCTTCTGTAGTGGTGACATCCTAGCTAGCCCTTCTGTAGTGGTGACATCCTAGCTAGCCCTTCTGTAGTGGTGACATCCTAGCTAGCCCTTCTGTAGTGGTGACATCCTAGCTAGCCCTTCTGTAGTGGTGACATCCTAGCTAGCCCTTCTGTAGTGGTGACATCCTAGCTAGCCCTTCTGTAGTGGTGACATCCTAGCTAGCCCTTCTGTAGTGGTGACATCCTAGCTAGCCCTTCTGTAGTGGTGACATCCTAGCTAGCCCTTCTGTAGTGGTGACATCCTAGCTAGCCCTTCTGTAGTGGTGACATCCTAGCTAGCCCTTCTGTAGTGGTGACATCCTAGCTAGCCCTTCTGTAGTGGTGACATCCTAGCTAGCCCTTCTGTAGTGATGACATCCTAGCTAGCCCTTCTGTGGCTAGCTGGCTACATACAAACAACAGTGGGCTACACACGTATGTACACAACAACACTTGTGTGTAGTGTAGCCACCGCTACGCCACATCTGACTGGAACATCATGTTCTTAGCTGTTTGCATATCTACTGTATGTGAAGCGAATGGGTCCTTCCCAGAAAGCAGCGTACCTCTGCAGGCAGTGGGCTTCTTGAGTGCCGGTTCCCTGCGGCCGATGAGCCCCTCGCTGTGGTGCGGGGGTCTGACCGCCAGCAGGACTCAGTCTGACCACCAGCGCGGCTCGTTCATGGTCTCTCACCGCCCACTCATCCTGAGCCACCATACCACAGAATTAGGGGAACGTGCCTTCTTTTACGATGATTACTGCACGCGCTCAGTAGAGCAAGGCCTGCCCTTATGGCTGGATAAATAAGCATTTTATATCAACCAGGACTGGCATGCTACATTTACCCAAATCCCCAGTGGGCTCTCTTGTGGATTCTGGATGCAGAAAAAAAACTAAATGTTCACTCTGGAACAGAAGTATTTATAAAAATTCAAAAAAACAGTTTCGCCTTTATCCTTTCATGTTTGAATAATGCGCTGGACGATGACATGCTGTGTGCGTACTGTTATAACTGGATGCATGCAAAATGAGGAAGCAAGCTGATTGCAAAGCCCTCCCCAGAAACACAATGGCATGCGGAAGATGATTATTACTGGAAAACTAGATGCATTCCTGGCTACACCGCTGTGTCCAACTCGGCACAGGGAATGATAATGTGTCCAGTGTGATACAGGGTGTACGTGGGTTTGTCTTGCAGTCTACTTGCATGCCTTACTTCGCCTAAGAAATGCTGTATTCCGGCATGGCCTGACCCCTTCCTGTCGTGAATATTTCAACGCCAGAACTCCCAATGAAACTACACTGCACTGCTGGGATGAACAAAATGGTTCAGGAATAATCAAAAGAGGCCTTCTCTAGCAAATCACCATGGACACCGACACTTCAGAGTGCTGTCATGGCAACAACATCCCCCCCACCCCCACCTCAAACCCTAAATTCAACCACTGAGCCCATCTTTTTCATTATGTTCCCACATTGAGAAGAAGCAGATCCTGTCTTAATGGTACAGCCACCTTGTCAATACAGTAAATAGCCAAATGCTGATATTCTTTCTATGCTAATCAAACAGCAATAGAGGTTCCATGGACAGTTAATGAGCCAGGGTAAGTGTTACCTAGAGCACGTATGGGGATCCAGTCAAAATATAATAGCAACATAGCTATAAAAAGCCAAATAAAAGCTTGTTTTGGTCATGAAATGCAGGTTGTTGTGTTTATTTTTTACTTGATGCTACCCCCCTCCTTTTCCCCTCCAATGCGCTGCTGTGCAATGAGATGCTATCATCCTGGCCCACTGATTACTGCGGTTTCACCACAACTGTATCAGTAATTAGCCATATTGCTAATTAGTTGTTGGGAGCATTGGCCTTTATTAATTAGCTGATTAGCGAAGCGGCTAAGTACAAGAGTGCCTTCACAACAGTGTATTTCAATTAGCGGTTAGCAGTGCTATTCAAGGAGGACCCTTTGAAGTACAGCGGTGGTCTCCTCCAGATGGAGCCTCAGTCAGACAAAAATTTGGGTGGGAGGCGGGGGGGGTGTCTATCTGCAGGAGTTCATCGTAGAAATACTCCCCCTGCAGTTCCTCGCATTCACACCGAAACCTGGATAACCTCTGAAGACGCTGTAACTCCTGATGACGCTGTAACTCCTGCAGGCCTTTCCGTTGGCCACTCCTTCCCGCCTTCGACTGATTTCTCAGTCTTAGGAATTCTCTGCTCTCCACAGCTCTCTCATCTGCCGTCTGCCCATTTGAACTTCACGAGGACAACATCTCTAACCCCTTGTAAGTGTTCATTGCTGTTGCTTACACTTGCTCCCATCTTATTGGAGACTTCCCGGAAGAGTTAGAAGATGTTCTTTTCAGGGCTTCTCCAGAGGACAGAAGGCCCCATGATTACTGGGTGACTTCAGCGTTCAACTGACAGCCCTCTGTCAACTAGATACCTTTCCCCGGTTCATTCTTTCACCTTGGCAGTTGCCACTTACGCATGAGACAGGCAATCAGATGGACTTGGTGTTCTTTACGAGCCAGCGCCACCTCCAACCTCATTCTACTGATTCGTCTTTCTTCCTCCTCCTCCTCTTCCTTTTCCTCCTCCCTAACCTCTTTTCTCACTCCCTCTGTCACAGTCCACCACGCACAACCTCCGTAACCTGTCACATGTAATCCCTTCTTTCCTACTCACATCATGGCTACCCTCCCATCCTCACGCCCAGCACTTCTATTTTCTCTACTATTACAAGTTATGGTGTTTTTTTAAAATGTTTTCTTTTCTTTCTTACTTAGGGCGTGTAATCTCTATGTATTAAGCAGTTGTACTTTGGTTCTTGGTCAGTGTGGTCAACTTTAACCTGTGCTTTTGTGATATCGCGTTCACATTCGCTGGTCTGGGAACACTGTCAACCAGGTGTGGCACTATGTAAAAATCAGGTGATGGCTCTTGTGTGACCCTGAAAAAGAGTCTCTGCTAAATAAATGTATTGCTAAAGCACTCGTCATTGTGCAGTGGCAAGCCTAGCGGTCTAAAATCAAACCCCGTCTGTGCCAGAGCCAAATGTGGAGTCCAGCCATTGTGTCATCCAAGTGCGTTTCAGGTAGCAAGGGTTCTGTCACCTCCTCACACATTGACACACTCCACTGGTTGGCCTGGCACTCTAATCAACAGAGCTTACGATTCCATTTTGCACTGTGGTGATGAAGCCAGTCAAGATCTCAGAATGTGCAATACAGTAGCCTACAATATGCAGTAGTTGCTATTCTTACTAAGGTAACGAATGCAAGAATCCTCTTTTTGACATGCAGCAAATTGCTTTCGGTAAATACCCACAGGTGCAGCGACTGCAAAATTGACAATGTTCATAATGACAGGTGCTTCTGTCACAGACCTGTACCGTGTGGGATCATGATTGCCCTTGGGATTTTCCAGAGGGAAATGACACAACTCTTCAAACAGTTCACAAGAAGGTGTGGCGGAGGTTTACACAGGCTGATAGTGGTTGTCACTGCACACAAATGAAGACCGTCGTCATCTGGCGAGTTATCCACTGTTTCGTGGTGGTTGTATCGCGGTCTGTGCTGCACGAGAGATTCCATCTGCAAACAGAATTTCAAGCGGAATTTCTATTTATATAAAATTTATTTCAACAATGAAATGAACAACAAGGGAAATGTTTTTAATAAGTTAAAACATTTCAATAAAAAGTCGACTGAGCTAGACCTAAGTCACAAAATAAGATTGGTTAGACATGGAAATCATCAATCGGTGTACCCTCAAAGAAGCAAAAATATACTACTAACCACATTGGGCATTACATTTTTGGCATCTTTGCCATCCCAAGCTCTCACGATGCTAAACTTGTGCCATACCACCACCTTGTGGACACTGCCGTATCTTTACATAGTGATATTGCTTTCATTCTTGCAAAACCACCAGTGACAATTTAGAAGGTCTTGTGGTAAAAGTTGTCTCGTTGAAAGTTTTCAGTTGTTACAAAAGTCCAACCATTATTATTATAGAAAATAGCATGCATCAATCAATGAGGTGCAGTACGTAGTTATCGCTAAGGGTTAGCAAAGGATGTTGCTAAGTTACTGCACCTTCCAACCATTTAAGTTTCTGCACGGATACCTAAGCGCACGGATATGCTGTGTTTTAACCAATAGATTAAAGCATGAATCTGTTACATTGAAAGAAAGAAAAAAGGACGTCTTTATTTTATTTTATTTTTATGATAATCTGAATTTTTCAGCGTGTGAGTTAGGTTACGAACTGTTGTGTTACGCCCTTCCTCGAACCACATCGTGACGTCATCAAACGCGTCTCTGTATTTTTGTACAACTATGCAAAGCTACAAGGCACCAAAGAGGTATAGTATTTTCTTGATTAACGAATTCAGACCATGCGGAACGTCAGTGGGTCTACGTACTGTTTTTAACCGTTCATCGACACTCCGTTAATGGCAGTTCTGACTCCAAGTATACAGTAAGTTTTCTTTTCAAAAGAAAAAGAAACGCTGATTAATTCATTGCTATGCAAGTGGTGTGCGTCCGGTTTCAGAAAGAGGATTAGCCAGAACGATGCGATTATTAGTCTTATTAGTCTTGCATTTGTATAGGATTTCATGATCTAACAAACTTATAGCATGTATTTACACTGTGTATTATCCAAAAAGCTTGTCATATGGCGTATATATATATTTCTGTTAAATAAGTATTTTTGTGTCAAACTGGTATGAAATGCAAATGCCGCCGACCATATTTACGTCCTACTAGCTACCCTTCTTATAGTATTAAAGTTTTTTGCTATTTCTAGCCAATTGTACTGAAGACCAACGGCCTTTCACTCGAATATATTTAGGGTTCAACGAATTTATGACATGACTATGTCGTGATCTTTGATGCATCCATCGCAGCAATAAGAGTAGACCAACACCAAGATATAACTGTCTTGCTTGTATTTTTTATTTTTTACTAAACGAATCACTGAGTTTCGTAGTACACGGCTGTGAACACGTATTGAGCAGCCTGCAGCAGCAAATGTGTGCATCAAAGTAGTAGATTGGTTACATTGTGTAACAAAAACGAAAGCAAAGATCACTAACTTTATGCTTATCTATAAGTACTGTAAATGCATAAAGGTTACAGGAAACTGCACGCGCAACCGGACGCTACTCAAATCTTAAAAGTATGTAGTCAGGGAAGAGAAGTTATGTCCCTAATCCTAACATTAGTCTTGCACGCTCCTCGCACTTACGCCCGGATTCAATGAACACTGGTTTATACCTTTGATTACGAAAGACAATGAATGGTAGGTTTTTTCTTCTATCCAGGCTGTACTGTCATTGTCTTGCAGTTTTGCACCATAACACTCTGGCATCGCCGGTGTCTCAATATTGCGTTGTTTAGTGGGTTAGAACAATGTGCTAAAGCCTGGAATGATTTCAGTGTGAGAAGGTGCCACATCTGATATTAGCAGTGCCTATCTCAGGGAGTCAGCCTTGTGCGAGGCTCCTATCAACAGTTGTCCAAAAATGTCAGATGTACCATTGAACAAGTTACAAGCAGTGCAATTCTGTTTTACAACAAGCAGAAGTACTGACATGGATATCGCAGTGTCCACCGTGTTCTCCGACAGACCAAATCAAATGATTTGTTTTCTCTCTCATCATAGTGGCACCCGGGGATGGCTAAACACTGAAAACAGAGTAGAAATGAAGAGAGAGAGAAGAAGAAAAAAAGAATCATATTATCAGGAAGAAAACTTTGTCAGGTCTTTCATAAAATCATACAAACAGGAGGGCTCTCAAATCTATTTGTTAGGAACACACATATACACCCTATTTATTGGGAGCCCTACTAAAAAGAACAGTATTTAGATTGGGGGGTGCTGCCTTGTGTAAAAGTAGCTCAAATTAATGTGATGCTGAGGTGAAACTGGAAAGGGGTGTACTTTGTAAGCAGACACAAGGCACAATTTCTAAAGGTGGAAGGTGGTACACAACATCTCTTAAGCAACGCAACATTGAAATTAAAGGTGGCCATTTATAGCCTCATATAGGGAAGACTTGTAATTTAAATTGTCATATATGCCCAACGTGCAAAATGTTTAACCCACAGTAAAAACTTGATACAGGCAATGGCAATGCTGAAGAAACAGATTAGGCTATTTCTCCTTGCGGGCTTATTTAATGTAAAATGACCTGACTGACTTGTTGCACATGTGGGGGCTCTGTGTTGGAACTACGTGACATTTAAATGGTTTTCAGTTTCCTGTCTGCCAGCGAAGAGAAGCAGGGGGAAAACCACACGCTCTGTGGGGACCGTGGTCTTCACATACTGCTGTGTACGCAGGCCTATCAAAGGCAGAAATAGAACATGTGCCGCTCGTCCAAAACAAAGCACGTCGTTTTTTTTACCTGAAAGAATGGTGCCGTGCTGCAGAACATTTCCAGTAAGACAAAAAAAAAAACTTTAAATATTTAATGGCCATATGCTGAATGCGTTGCTTCTTTTATGCCTGTAGGACCTTGATTAATCAATAGCAGTTAGCTTTAGCAGTTAGCCTTTAGAAAAGCTATTGCTTTTTCTTCCTATTTACAGAAAAACCACTGAAATCTCTTTCTGCGGGGAAACTTTCATAATGGACTAGTCTTGACAGAATACTGTAGAGTACCAAATTTGTAGGCTCTGAACTCAGTAGTTTAACAGTCTTTCAACCAAAATAATGTGGAGGTGGACATCTCACTGAATGAATAGGTGACAGGTTGTGAAAGTTGTAGGAAAGGTCTTTTTTGAATCAAAGGTTGTTCACTCCCTCCCCAGGTCTCTCAGTCACCGCAGTTAAAGACACGAAGGCTCCTTAAGTCCCACCTCTGAGGCTTCCTTGAGGCAACTCTTTGTGCTGCCACCTCCTGTTCCTCCTGATTGGTCACACCGGCCTGCTGAAGAAAGACCCGCGTGCCTCGGTGCCTTCCAGCAGCAGTGTCCAGGGCTGGAGCCAGTCCCACGGTGTGACGCTCAGGTGAGTGTTTGGCTGAACTTCACCTCTCGGCACGTCCCGAACGGCATTTCAAATGAGTCACTGAGCTGGACGCAAACTCCCAACAGCAGGGCCTGGAGATCGAAAAGCAGGGCCTAGAGATCGACAAGCTGTGGGGTTTGAATGAGAACACAGCGATGCTGGTCTGATGGGGAGCAGCCAGTGCACTGCCCCAACAGTGAAGTACTAAGCAGTTACAGCTCCCATCCTGGTACCAGAGGGTTTGTGGGTTCATTTCAAAGCTGTAACCTGCTGTAAGTCTAAGAAATATCTGTTACGAGTTAAAGATGACAGTTCCTGCGCCAGTATGTTCACACAGCGGAGTTTTTGCCATTGGTGCAGTTTCATTTGTGGTAATGCAACGCTCTTCCTCTTTCCGGTAACCCATGCTGTCTCATGGCTCAAGCCCTGAGTTCAGAAACTTAAATCCTCACTGGTTCATTGAGGGAGAAAGCGAAACCTTAGGAATGCCTTAGAAGTTCCGTTTTTTAAAAAGTTGGCTAAACGTGGAATTGAAATGAAAGATCCCCATAGAAAGATTCTGCGCAGAAATGCTTGGAGAGAGTTTTGAGTTTTGGGGTACTGTGGGGGTGTACAGGGTGTCGGTTCCAGTGCCTCTGAACCGTGTCACTTCCTTTCCACCCCAGTGCACCAGTAGCCACATCCACTCCCATGAGTAATGTACACATTATGACATCAGCAGTAATGGAGGGGTCCGAACCATTTGTTCATCCCATTGCAGCCAGCCTTCCAGAACACTGGACATTCTAATGCGCATAATAATTTCATTTAACCCCCCTCGTATAGCTTGTTGTGTTTCATTTTCGCTGGGTCTGTACAGATAGATTGTTTGTGAGAGAAACTCTGTCACTCTGGACACGGGCATTAATGTTAAAATGTAAACGCAAACCCGGCATTTCAGTCCCCACCCTCTCCACCATTATAACTGTTTGCATCAGCAACCTCGGGTAGCATATCTCTCCCCCTGAGTGAGTCAAACGCGCTCTGCCAGGCAGTCGGATCGTTCTGTACCCTGAACGCAGAACGATTGCAATGAACCGCCGTCGGGATGCTGGGACACTCTGTAAACGAACAGCGTTAAAGCTGATGGTGGCGGTTTTGTGTTTCACATCGAAGTGTTCCAATTCTATTATGAGCAGGAGGCATCTGTCGGCGTCGTTCAAGCATCCGAGCGACCCCGCCGTACGTGTGCCGAGGAGCGCGCGCGAGACCACGCGGTTCGCATTCACGCGAGGTCAAGGTTTGCCAGATTAATCCCAGCTTCGGGTAGGCTGGTTCTGATGCTTATGGCATCGTCTCTCCGTGACAATGCCCATTATACCCAAGCGTTCTATTTTTGTGCAGATGTTCAATTTTATTGAGAGGAGGAGGGCAGAATGCATTCTGGCCTGCAGCAGTTTGGCTAAAAATAGAATTTTAAAGATCTCTGCCCTGGGGGATCTGTTCTTTCTGTACTCATTCATTAATATTTCTGGAAGACTGCACTACTCATGAATGTTTTCTCTAAATAGTGGGATAAAACTGGGATCAGTTACCTATGTATTTTATTTATTTTTCAGGCAACTTGTAGTGGCTTGCCGTAGAATGGTTGCGAACACCTTTTGAGTCGTAGAAGTACCGTAGTAAACTCCGTGCTCTTTCATAAAGCGCACTAAACTCTAAACTCCAGTGCCTTTGTTGTTTCACATTGATTATGTTTCAATGCACGTAACAAGCCACAGAGGTAAAAAGCAACAAAAAACAACAACATTAAATGGCTTTAAAATTCTGGCAGCATAGCATTATGTGCAATAACAAAGATTAAAATGTATGCCTATTACTTTGGACCTGCCACTGGATATAATTCAGTGATGGTTGTGGGGGGAAATTAAATATGTCAACAGCAATGGCTCAAGTGTATTAGTGTCTATCTGTTTGTTTGTTTGTTTATTTATTTATTTAGTCGGCATATTCTCTTATCTCCAAGTGACTTTTCTTCCAAAGTCATGGTGATAAGATACATAAAGCGTGTGTCACAAGACCAGCGGGAACAAGTTCAAAGGTACAGAAAGGCGTCTCAACATGGCGCAGCTTCAACTACTAGGCCAACCATTGTTTGTGCCCTTTAATAGATGGGCTGCACTGTTAGCGTGAGATATGAATGGAGGTGCACTCTGCCCTGTTGATAGCGCCTCACTGAGGATTGTCTGTGAGCTTCCGCCAGCGGCTCCAGAGAACAAGATAAGCGGTGTCACAGGGGGCCCCCAATTGATGGCCCGGTGGGGCTTCAAGAGAGAGGAGCCTAAGCAGCACTGGAGCAGGGTGGGATGGGGGGGTACCAACGCATTTTAATAGCCTTCGTCGCCTCTTCTGTTTGCACTCACGGCTGGAGTCGGTGGAGTGTTTCCTCCCGGGAGGAGACCGTTTGCGGAGGAAGCTCTTGCATTTGTTTGGCGTAAAAGGTGGTGTTACAAACACACAGGGTTGTCTGGACTCCTCTAACTTCCAGTCCAGAGGGAAACATCTCAGCTGTGTTCAATAATGTGCCGTTTGATTCTTCACCGGGTATCAAAGACCATAACTAACGTTCTGGTGCGGATCAATGGATCCATATGAGACATGTAGCTACTTAGTACTATTTATATATTGAATAATTATAATGAGTACAACCAGGCAGGGTTTATTTTACCTGAAAGAAGAACATCGTAATCTTGTTAAAGTATTAAAAATATTCTCAAAAGGGAATATAGTTGTTTTCCACTTTGCTGTGGTGTGGAGTAGCCCCTGGTCCCTGGAGAGTCTTCTTTAATTGAATCACATGTGAGCTCCTTGGTGAGTTGGTGCTCTGCTGTTTGGCTGAGGCAGGATGTGGAGGGGGGTGGGGCAGGTGGTGCACACTCACACACTTGGTCCTGACTCTCCCATGAGGGCAGTGTTGCACCACTATCAGACACTCTGTGTGTGTGTGTGTGTGTGTGTGTGTGTGTGTGTGTGTGTGTGTGTGTGTGTGAGAGCATGTGTGTGAGAGCATGTGTGTGAGAGCATGTGTGCGTGAGAGAGAGAGAGCATGTGTGTGCGTGCATGTGTGTGTGTGTGAGAGAGAGAGAGCATGTGTGTGTGTGTGTGTGTGAGAGAGCGAGAGAGTGGGTGTGGGTGTGTGTGTGTGTGTGTGAGAGAGCGAGAGCGAGAGAGTGGGTGTGGGTGTGTGTGTGTGTGTGAGAGTGTGTGAGAGAGAGAGAGAGAGAGAGTGTGCACGCTTGCGTGCGTAAATTGGCCGTATATTTGTGTACGAGGCACTGATAGGGGTCCTGGCATGTGATATTCAGAAAATAATGTTTTTCTTGCCAGGGAAGTTACGTACAGCAGACCTGGTTTCACCCTCATTTCACTTACATGTAGACTTTTAAAAACCTTTGTGCCATTTCTGACTCTCTGAACATTAGAACAGCCGTGTCAGTGTCATTTGTAAAGACTAAATTTTTATAGATTAGCTTTTTAATGCCTTTTAATATATTTTCTTTCCTTCTTTACCACTGTCTACTGTTTATTGTAATAGCTTTCATTTTCTGTATACCTGCCTCAACTTTATGTTTTATTTTTTGCTGATTGCTTGTTAAAGCATCTTGCACTTTTTGCTTGGAAGGTGCTTTATAAATAAATAAAATGAGAAAAATACAATAAATAAATGAATAAGCTGAAGGAGCTGATGTAGAAGTTATGAACCGTACTCCCCCCCCAGGCCAAGGTCAGGATCTCTGTGTCCTCTCGCCTCTGAGTCTCCGTTGCGCGCAGGTTACTCAGCTACCAAGGTGAAGAGCCGTCTGGTGACTGTTCCCCGGGCGACTAGCGGACAGAGATGAGAGGATGAGAGGAGGGGAGGAGGGGAGGAGGGATGTTTGCCAAAACATGAGCAGCATGTGCGAGAGTCAGCCGTGGCATTAACAGATTAACATTGCGTGCCTTCTGCCCGCTCTTACATCATCACAGGACAGTGCGCTGCCCGCTCTTACATCATCACAGGACAGTGTGCTGCCCGCTCTGACGCCACGCTCAGGAGTCTCAAGTACATAACCGCATTCTGCAAAGTAAAAATATGCACTTTTTTATTTATTAATCCAGTCCCTAAATCTGATAATGGCATCCTATCTCTGACCTTTCCCGGCACCTGTCTTGACTGAAGGGGGTATGCAGTGATGATGTCACAGGCAGGTGAGGTAGAATTAAAGTCAAGGAGATTCTAAATGCACGGCAGCCTGTGCAGAGATCACTATTAGATGTATTTACACCTTAATCCTGGCTGTACTTTAACATCAAATTATGCCCCTGCTAACAGTGTCCCCTAAATCAGTGCTCTCATCCCTTAAAGCAGGGCTGCCCAACCCTGTTCCTGGAGATCTACCGTCCTGCAGGTTTTCATATCAACCCTAATTTGGCACACCTGATTCTACTAATGAGCAGCTCAACAAGCTTTCTAACTGTTGAATGAGGTGTGTTTTGTTGGAGTGAAAACCTACAGGACGGTAGATCTCCAGGAAGAGGGTTGGGCAGCCCTGCCTTAAATGACACCAAGCTGCATAAATCAGACCTGTCTGCATTTAAAACATTTTCAGAGCTGTTTATATCAAATTGGATAAGTTAAAATAACCAAAGGAACGACATATGAGGCCGTTTATTATGGTTCAGTGAGAGGAAACCAGTCAGTGATATTTGCCACACTTGTTGGATAGCAGCCATTTTAAAACAATTTTTGAACCTTTTTTTTTGTTTGTTTTTTTGGGAAATGCCTCATTTTAATCGTAAGCCCATTCAATTGTGGCATTGTCTTGGTGTGTATGGCCAGCGGCCAACTGCCAACTGCCACTTCTTATCATTGTATCAAAGAGGAGTGCGTCCTCTTCAATTTGATGTATTTTCCTAGAATTTTACTGTTTTTAGGGCTTTTCAGCTTTATTGGACAGCACAGTGTAGAGAGACAGAAAGAATTTGGAGCGAGAGAGAGGGAGAGACGTACAACAAAGGTTGCGTGGTCGCATTCAAACAGTCGACATCGCGACTCGCAATGAGCATATGGATAGTGCCCTACAGGCTACGCCTTTAAAAAAATGTATTTTAAATGTTTTTACTTGCCGAATTTTAATTTCCAAAAATGTATACCTACAATCCAGAGAAATTTGAGCATGGCCTGGTTTCTATTATTTTCTGTGAAATTCCTGTGAATAGTTGTCTGTCTGTCAGCTTGCACGGTGAGCCTCCTCTTAAACTGACCGGGTGTACAGTACATGCCAAGCATTTCTCGCACCCAGAACAAACACCTAGATTATGGATCGATCGTGAGACTCTCGCCCTCTTTGTTGAAACTGTCGTGCTCCGCAGCTTCCAGGCACGTCACCTGTTAAAAATCCCGCTGGGTTTGAATGGTGAATTAAATGAATCGTCTGACAGTTAAAACCAAAAATGTGAAAATGTTCTCTGCTGTGTGGCTCTGTGGCTGTCTTGAGGCTTTTCTTTTTGGAGGAGGTGAGAAGGGAGCTGGGGTTACCTTGGCACCCTTTTTACATCTTACAGACATATCACACTACTGCAGAACTGCGCTGTGTCATGTTCTGCATAACTGCCACGTGTCGTAAAAATGGTTTTAGCCAAATTAAAAAATTAAAAAACTCAAAATTTAAAAACATACTATTTAGAAATCCATGGCACATGCTGCCAAAATGAATGATTATAATTGCTAGGCTTCAGTTTTAATTTGAGGAGACGGAAATAAAGACTGCTGGGTGTAAGGAATTGATTTCTGGTTTGGCGTGTTGAGAATAACCCACAAGGGCTCAGATACCATATCCTACAACCAGCATCTGGGAATAGAAAACTACTGCAGTTTAAACCCTGAGCTTCAATACTGTTGTTTACTGTGCAACAGGGCGGTTTGCAGAGAGATTAAATGAAGGCACACCCAGCGCTGCGTTACTGCTCATTCAGCGCTGGGTTACTGCTCATTCAGCGCTGGGTTACTGCTCATTCAGCGCTGGGTTACTGCTCATTCAGCGCTGGGTTACTGCTCATTCAGCGCTGGGTTACTGCTCATTCAGCGCTGGGTTACTGCTCATTTGCATTACTGTGTTTTTACCAGACGTGACCTTGCTCAAGGTGACAGCAGCCATGTAAGGATGCGCATACTCCAGGGCTTTTCAACCTTTTCTGATCCAGGGACCCCCACACAGGCTCAAAGGCATCCAGGAGACCCCCTTCATAAGTTTAAAAAGGGTTTATATTTGGAAACGTTTTGCCAAATCTATATATAGTCATTGCATATCAAGTCTGGCCAGGGACCCCCTACAGTACCTTCAAGGACCACGCCCTGTTGAAAACCCAGGGAATACTCTAAAGGCTTTCCCATTCCCATGCTCCTCTGGGAGAAGAACGGTCAGCATCTCTCGTTGATCTTTTATAATAGTGTAGCGCATGATCTTACACTGGAAAATGTGCAGGAGCATCTGATGTCACACAGTCTCCTTTGTCTCCTTTTATGTCTCACCGTTACATCATCAGGTTTCATTCTAAGAAAAAAAGGAATTTCATTTTCCTCTGATGCAACGAACAATATCAAACAATAAATAATATGCAGTGAAAAATGGGAGTGAAATGAGGATTTATTTTTGCCATCCTTAAACCAAAACAGAAGAAGCATAACACACGAACATAGGCGCAATTTTATCTGACAATCTGAGATACGCATGAGAATACGCATCAATGTAAATGGCCACATTTTTGCACCCAGTTTTACTCGCTTCTGTTAAATAGTAATTGGTGCAGCGCAATGGACGTGTGTTATGTCCATTGTAGAGGACTGCTCTGCCACGGCTCCTGATATGCAAAGTGGATGAGTTGTAAGGGCTACGCAGTACATTCCGTAGGGAGCAACGGCAGAGCTTTAGAGCTTACGGATGTTCTGGATTAGGCCTGCTCTCCCCCCTATACTCGACTGTCCTCCTGTGCGGCTTCACGTTCGCCGATCGCCACACCTGTTCAGTCAAACGCAGATCTCGGGGAGCGGGGGGGTAATCCGGTAATCCTGCCTGTGCTAAGTGTCAGTGATTCCTCGCGCTGACGCACTCTCCTAAGGTCGACCTCCGCAGTCTGCCGATCTGAAGCAAACGGCTCTTTCTCCCCTAATGTTTTAATGGGCAGAGCGGTTCTTAATGTGATCTGTGTTTCTATGTGCTAATGGACATCTTTTAGTTGCATCCTATCGCATTGTGCTGAAGTCAATTCAACTCACAAAAACAGAAAAATAAGCTCAGTAAAATCTATAGCTATAGTAATAATCATTGAACTCATTTCCCCATTTCTTATATATGACTAAATTAGCATTTGGGATCTTTTTTATGGTTTCCTTTTTGTCAGTTGCAACAGGGACCTATTTTCCTGTGTTGTTTTGTGAAATGTGACCTTTGACCTCTACCATTCCACAGTCACACTAGGTCTGCGTGGTGGTGGGTCTGCCTGGAGACTGGAGTATGTTTTTGGTGAATGCAGCGAGAGAGAGTGGGAAGAAGGACAAGTCCTCAGGGGAATCGCCCAGAAACACTGAAACACGGAGGAGAGCTGGTGTCTGTCCATCAGCCCTGACTGTCTGTCCATCAGCCCTGACTGAAATAGAGCCCCAGGGTGGCATGCTCAGTTAAGTCATAGATAATCAGACGGATCCATTAGCTGTCCAGTATCTTCACTGCACAGCTGATTAAAGCCTTAAAGCAGCGGTTATATAATCGCAGGGGCCCGCGTTGAGACGTGTAGCTGCTTGGCTTATAATCAGGCCTTAAAGCCTCTTGGTTTGATCTACAGTAGAGGGAGGGGGCGCACTCATCTCATGCAAAAAGGGTGTGAAGGGGGCCAGACACCTCAAATTTTCTGTTGAATCTTATAAAGCACTTAGAGGGTGCTTCAAAGTAATCAGGTGCAACCTTTCAGGTGCTTTTACCGCCATTTTGTTTTTAAAAATAGATCATGAAAACATTTTTGTTATTGAATTCTAGAAAAGCAATGCACTGCAATATATTGTCAATATTTGGACATGTTGAAAATATTGATAAATGCATTTCACAGCTGTCGAGTACATTGCAATATCAGCAGTCCTTTGTTTATTTGCCCATATATTGTGAAGCATTGCAGTATGTTGATAATATATTTTATTTCAGTATATTTTCAGTACATTCCATTTGTGCTATTTCCAAGGTATTATATTTTTGTAAATGAAAAATAAATGTTCCCTTTGAATTCTCTTTTTTTCTGGAGAGTAGGTTTTGTTAAAAGAAAAAATGAATGCAGTGCTTTTCTGCTCCCGACAGATGAAACTCGTATTGTTCTCTGACAGCTCTCAGAACTAGGCTGTGGCATTGAAGCAGGTCTTTCACACTCTCCTCCTCAGTGTCCTACCTTTCTCTCTCTCTCTCTCTCTCTCTCTCTCTCTCTCTCTCTCTCTCTCTCTCATCTCTCATCTCTCTCTCTCTCTCTCTCTCTCTCTCTCTCTCTCTCTCTCTCTCTCTCACATTTTAACTTTTTTTTAATGAAAGCTTAAGATTCATATTTTAAACTGAAGACCCGTGTTTTCCCCCTTTGGCCACAGAAGCTCTGGTGGGTTGGACCTCACGCCTGCATGGGGGGGGGGCGGGTGTGGCCTTCAGTGACCTTACCCTTTCTCCTCCATCACCTGCTACCACGGCCCTCCCTTCCCCCATTCACGAGCCCAGCAGATGGTATTCAAATGAGGCCTAACAAAAGTTCTGCAGGCCACTAGACATTTCCCCACACTAAGGGCAGGGGGTGGGGCTAGGTAGGGACATACACGAAACCCCGAATCCCATCATAAACCAATACCAACAAGGGTTCTTCCTTCCCTGTGGAAGAACAGCGATTGCCGCTTCAAAGGAAAATTACTGTCACAAACAACTGTTCCCTGCAAACAGTCAGTTTCTGTGCTGCGGTTTACTCCTCTCGTTTACATTCTGAGGGTATATCTGTGCTCCGACTGGAAAAAGCCAGTAAGAATGAGAAAATTAACCCCACAGGTTGAGCACACACTCGGGCACTGGCTCTCTGGCTTGCAGAAAGCTGATGTACAATGTCACAGCGCATCCAACTTAATATTTTATCTGTATTTTATTCGCGAGTCCTACGCGTTTGGTGTTGAAGCGGTCTCCCACGCGAAGCACGCGACAGAAACCTTCCTTTGAGAACTCCCATAAAGGCGCATTGTCACCATTGTACCCAAATAACATCCTCAAATCAATATAACCTTTGTGTGACAAAGTGTTCATTTACATTGTTCTTTAGCCTTTTTTCCCCTCTCTCTATTGTTTTGCTATTTCAGTTTCTGGAAATTTCTGCAATTTGGCCGTCAGGAGCTCCGGTGAGAAAGCCTGACTCAGCAAGTGGCGCATGTTTGTTTTTTTCTCTCTCTCTGCTTCTCTTCTTCAAAGAAAGTCATTAAGAGAAAAAGTCTGTCTAATTTGGGCCTAATGAGACAGGCTTTAATTTGCCTAATCCCTTTAAGCAAAGCATGGCTTCCAATGTGAGCGTAGACATCACCATTATGACGTCAACATTTAGAATATTTCATTTCTCTCCCTCAAATATCCTCCTCAGGTATACACAAACTGCTTTATTAAAGCTTGCAGAAATGCAAAATGCATTGCATTTTATTTCATTATGAAAAATAAAATTATGTATGAAGTATACACTATAAAAAAAATAAAAAAATAATATGTAATTAATTCTAATTTATCTTATGCATTCTGCCTTTTTTATTTTTAAGAGTTGACAGGAAGCAGGATTGGTCTGTTTTCCTTTCCCATGTGTAGTGTGTGACAGATAACCAATTGAAATCATTGTGGTGCAGTGTTCTTGTTGCCGGGACAACGCAGACTCACTTTGGCTTTTTTCGTTCGCCCATGTGACTCGGGGCTTTGACGTCAGCTGGGCGGCAGAGTTTGGTACTCTGAGCCGAGCTGAGGGCTGAAAGCTCAACAAGATCTTGTGGAGTTGAGAGTTGTAGCTGCTGGTGCCAGGGTGTGGTCGCTGCTCCCTCTCGTGCTACCTGTTGCTTCGTTTCGCTGCGTGTTTTTGCCACTGCCGCTGTTATCTGAGTGGGGATTACCAGGTTATGGACTATTAAAGGCTTTCAGTACCATACTAAGTGAGGTAAGCTGTCGCCTTTTACGTGCTTGGCAGTCTTTTGCTTTTTAAAAGATTTGAGTGCTGTTTTAGTAAAGTGAGTTTATATAGTCTAGCCTGTAGAAGTAGCTTGGGGGAATAAACTGACCTGGAATGTTATATGAAGGGTAGTTAGTGTTGGTTACAGCCTGGTGAACCTTGCAGTATTTGAACAAGCAGTAAATTGAAGGTGAATTTAGCTCGCCGTCAGCAGGAACTGTCCAGTAAAGTAACTAAAGGTCTGAGGCTTTGGGACAGAAGGTTGGTGCCACAGAGGGCTGAGATTTTTGTTTATTTTATTAGAGGAAATGTTGGTTTGCCCCAGGGGTACTTCCTGAGCTGTTCGTGTGTGTGTGTGTGTGTGTGTGTGTGTGCGTTTGTGTGTGTATGTGTGTGTGTGTACGGATATTTTTCTGTCAGGCAGAACACAAAGTGACTGATACACTCTCTAAGGTGCTAAACCAGAGTAATTTAAACTACATGTTGGACCCCATGGAATAGCTCTGGTTTAAGGAGGGTTTTGTGTGTGTGTGTGTTTGTGTGTGTGTGTGTGTGTGTGTTTGTGTGTGTGTGTGTGTGTGTGTGTGTGTAAGTGTGTGTGTGTGTGTGTAAGTGTGTGTTAGTGAGTGTGTGTGTGTGTTTGTGTGTGTGTGTGTGTGTGTGTGTGTGTGTGTGTGTGTGTGTGTGTGTGTGTGTGTTTGTGTGTGTGTGTGTGTTTTTTTGTGTGTTTGTGTGTGTGTGTGTGTGTGTGTGTGTATGTGTGTGTGTGAGCGGGCTTGGGTAGGGATAGGGAGGAGCTGCTGCTGTAAGTAGGGGCTAAGAGGGGAGATTGAGGGGGTTTTGGGGGGCAGGTTTTGGGTTGGAAAGCGTAAAGCTGTCTGAGCTGCTATGTTCCTGTTCAAGACTAATTTACCCCAGAATGAGGACGGAACTTTATTCTTTCTCTCCGTGCCGACCAACGTGGAGCGACAGCCCTTATCCTGCACACTTTCTGCGTCAATCTGGGATTTTAGTTTTATCGCACTCCGCTTTTGAGTTTTTGCGCCACAACACACATTCCTCGCGCAAAGGTCCTCGCACAAACACAAAGCAGGCGGTGATGCTGTGTGTACGCTCTGATCATTGCAGCTGGTCGTAGATAAGCACTTTAATTGTGATATTATGTGTGGGGAACGGAGGAGCTGGAGAACAGCAGCGAGAGAGATTAACATGTAAGGCTTCCATTAAAGATAATGTTAGGAGGGGAAAGGGAAAATTACCAGTAACTTCACGAGTAGAACAAATGGAAACCGGAGAGGCTTAGTAAACATGCCTATCCACAGGGTCCCTCTCTGTGACAGGGATGCCTATCCACAGGGTCCCTCTCTGTGACAGGGATGTCTATCCACAGGGTCCCTGTCTGTGACAGGGATGCCTATCCACAGGGTCCCTCTCTGTGACAGGGATGTCTATCCACAGGGTCCCTCTCTGTGACAGGGATGCCTATCCACAGGGTCCCTCTCTGTGACAGGGATGCCTATCCACAGGGTCCCTCTCTGTGACAGGGATGTCTATCCACAGGGTCCCTCTCTGTGACAGGGATGTCTATCCACAGGGTCCCTGTCTGTGACAGGGATGCCTATCCACAGGGTCCCTCTCTGTGACAGCGATGTCTATCCACAGGGTCCCTCTCTGTGACAGGGATGTCTATCCACAGGGTCCCTCTCTGTGACAGGGACTGATGCTGAAGCTGAAGGGCACGTATGAAACTTGTACTATAAAGGATGTGTTAGCGCTCAGGGCAGGCCGTAGACCTTGGAAGTGTGAGGAAGGTCAAAGGGCAAATGGGTGGCTGTGCGGTTTAGAGGAATGACCTTTGACCCTTGGCTTTGCTTCTCTGCAGGTCTTCCTTGCCATCAATATTCCGCTGGTCCGCTCATGTTTAAGACTGCTGTGCGTTAGCTTCTCTCGATAGATTAGGGGGTGTGGCTGTTTTTCTGCGTAAAATGAGCTTTGATGACGCAAAGGTGCCAGACCTTGAGCAGATTACTGATCAGAGGGGAGGGAGGTGCAGTGTGTGTGTGCATGTTGGGGGGGGGGGATCGGCATGCTACTGTTACTGTATGTGTTTGTTTGGACTGGAGCAGATCAAGCACACATTCACATATTTTGAAGCAGTGACAGGGCATTACTCTCTGCAGAGAGTGTGCGTGTTTGTGTGTGTGTGCGTGTGTGTGTGTGCGTCCGTATGTGTGTGTTTTTGTGTGTGTGCAAGTTTTTAAGACAAGGAGAAAAACTTTCAGCTCATAATCAGATCGTTGCATCTTTTGAACGGAATATCTCGTTGCGGCCTGTTTGTGTCTTATTTCAGTCTGAATATGGACGTGTAGTGATGTCATCTCAGTGCACCTTCCGGAATCCTCTGCATTTCATACGTTCAGTGGCACTGTGTATTGCACTTCACTGACACTCAGAATCATGCGCGGCAGAATGAAGATGAGTCCGTTACCTACCATTTGCATGTTTGAATTTGAATTACTGTGCACTGCAGTGATTACATTCGAAATGATTACTGCTGCGGAGGCTTCCACTGTCTGGTATGGTGTGTGTGCTCTGACTGGAAACATACACAGCTCCTGCAAATTATACATCCTGCCAATAATCCGGTGGTCGTTAATTTAAAAAACTGCTTGCAATACACCGACTTTCATATTTAACACGCATTTGCGGTTGTTGCTGTCGGCACTCCTCTTACTTTTGAACGGATTCCTCATTTAACACCTTAAATTCATGTGTTTCATGACTCCGAGCTTGCTGTGAAAGCGAAGCACTGTTTGATGCGTAAGGGCTAATGCGCTGGAAGGAACCACTGGTCATTGTTTGGAATGTGGCTCTTCTGTGGCTGTGAAATTCCCACCTGTAATTCTGAAGTGCCGCAGTACAGATGGTCGGGAGTCGAGGGAATGCCGATCGCTTGAAGAAAGTTTAAGCGAGGATAGGTTTTAAATTTGAGTTTGATTGGTGGTTGGAATTTTGGTTTGTATTTAGAGGTAAAGGGAAGTAAAACTCTGACAACACCCCTTACAGCTAGAGTACAGTACACCACCCCTTACAGCTAGAGTACACCTCCCCTTACAGCTAGAGTACACCACCCCTTACAGCTAGAGTACAGTACACCACCCCTTATAGCTAGAGTACACCACCCCTTACAGCTAGAGTACAGTACACCACCCCTTACAGCTAGACTACACCACCCTTTACAGCTAGACTACACCACCCCTTACAGCTAGACTACACCACCCCTTACAGCTAGACTACACCACCCCTTACAGCTAGACTACAACACCCCTTACAGCTAGAGTACACCTCCCCTTACAGCTAGACTACACCACCCCGTACTGCTAGACTACACCACCCCTTACAGCTAGACTACAACACCCCTTACAGCTAGACTACACCACCCCTTACTGCTAGACTACACCACCCCTTACAGCTAGACTACACCACCCCTCACAGCTAGACTACACCACCCCTTACAGCTAGACTACAACACCCCTTACAGCTAGACTACACCACCCCTTACAGCTAGACTACACCACCCCTTACAGCTAGACTACAACACCCCTTACAGCTAGAGTACACCACCCCTTACAGCTAGAGTACAGTACACCACCCCTCACAGGTAGAGTACACCACCCCTTACAGCTAGACTACACCTCCCCTCACAGGTAGAGTACACCACCCCTTACAGCTAGACTACACCTCCCCTCACAGGTAGAGTACACCACCCCTTACAGCTAGACTACACCTCCCCTTACAGCTAGAGTACACCACCCCTTACAGCTAGACTACAACACCCCTTACAGCTAGAGTACAGTACACCACCCCTCACAGGTAGAGTACACCACCCCTTACAGATAGACTACAACACCCCTTACAGCTAGAGTACACCACCCCTTACTGCTAGACTACACCACCCCTTAAAGCTAGACTACAACACCCCTAACAGCTAGACTACAACACCCCTTACAGCTAGACTACAACACCCCTTACAGCTAGAGTACACCACCCCTTACAGCTAGACTACACCACCCCTTACAGCTAGAGTACAGTACACCACCCCTTACAGCTAGACTACACCACCCCTTACAGCTAGAGTACAGTACACCACCCCTCACAGGTAGAGTACACCACCCCTTACAGCTAGACTACACCACCCCTTACAGCTAGACTACACCACCCCTTACAGCTAGAGTACAGTACACCACCCCTCACAGGTAGAGTACACCACCCCTTACAGCTAGACTACAACACCCCTTACAGCTAGAGTACAGTACACCACCCCTCACAGGTAGAGTACACCACCCCTTACAGCTAGACTACACCTCCCCTCACAGGTAGAGTACACCACCCCTTACAGCTAGACTACACCTCCCCTTACAGCTAGAGTACACCACCCCTTACAGCTAGACTACAACACCCCTTACAGCTAGAGTACAGTACACCACCCCTCACAGGTAGAGTACACCACCCCTTACAGATAGACTACAACACCCCTTACAGCTAGAGTACAGTACACCACCCCTCACAGGTAGAGTACACCACCCCTTACAGCTAGACTACACCTCCCCTCACAGGTAGAGTACACCACCCCTTACAGCTAGACTACACCTCCCCTCACAGGTAGAGTACACCACCCCTTACAGCTAGACTACACCTCCCCTTACAGCTAGAGTACACCACCCCTTACAGCTAGACTACAACACCCCTTACAGCTAGAGTACAGTACACCACCCCTCACAGGTAGAGTACACCACCCCTTACAGATAGACTACAACACCCCTTACAGCTAGAGTACAGTACACCACCCCTCACAGGTAGAGTACACCACCCCTTACAGCTAGACTACAACACCCCTTACAGCTAGACTACAACACCCCTTACAGCTAGAGTACAGTACACCACCCCTCACAGGTAGAGTACACCACCCCTTACAGCTAGAGTACACCTCCCCTTACAGCTAGAGTACACCGATGTGATTATAGCCTTGAGAACAGATTGAATCAAACTGACATTTCCAGTCAAAATTGCTTTAAGAAATATGCACTAATCCTCAGGAAATGCAGACTGGGTCAGATATTGCCATGAATGTTTTATAATGTTGTGAATTTGTGGGATACAAATCCAAGGTCTTTAAAGCATTGCGTATTTGTTGGGGTATCTGAAGGATAGGCATATTTCTTAAATAATCTTAAACAATCGAGACGGTGGCCAGGTTTTTTGCGAAGGGGTCTTGACAGTTGGTGTGCTTTGTGGAAATATGAGGCGGGGCTGAAACTGGAACTTTGTTTTTAGGGTGATGGTGATTAACAGCTGTGTGGGCGTTGTCATTGTCCTCCTCAGAAGGGTTCCTCTGTGCAAGGGTCAAAGGTCAGAGTGCCCCATTCTATTGTGGTGGATTCTATTGTGAGAAGCTGCAGCTGTGGGATTCTACAGAGGGAGAGAGCCTGTGTTTCACAGAGGCTCATTCTGACACATAGGTTTGCATTGATTTTTTTATTTCTATGTAGATTCTACTGAAAATCAGAGGGAACATCTGCTTGGGCCATGAAGCAAACGGCATTATAACTTCACATTTGCAAATAAGGTCGTGACCTCAATCATTTGCTTACGGCTTTATTATTTTTTAAGGATTTGAACCAATGGCTGGAGCTGTGAACATATTTCCATTTCGGCGGTTGTTTTTCACATGGTGAGTGACATCTCCGTGGTCTTCACTGAGCAGAACTGAATCGGGTCCCCACGCTTCACCCAGCCTCCGCCGGACCTTGCTAAAGTGGGGTTACTCCGGTCTCCCAATTGATGGATGCTGTATTGAGTGTTTGGCGCGATCTTCTTGTTGACCTTTGTTTACAGCCTTGTAAACATTGACCTGCAAGGTTTTCCCTTGGTTCTTGACCTGTAAGTAAGCACCGCTTCTCACCTGCCTGCTTCAATCTTAAGCCATCGTGAGGGCCTGGTTCTTCCTGGTTGCTAGAATTACACTTGTTGGACGAGTCAAACGAAACGAGGGGCACATTTGTTGTGTCATTGTTATTTCCTTGTCGACTGCAGTAGGAAATTAAGCTGCCGGTTGTTTTTTTGGGGGGTTTTTTCTCAAATGTTTTGCTTAGCGACGCACTTCTGCCGTCTATCGGCTCCTATTTGATTCTGTCTTTTCAAAATATTAGGCTGGAAATTGTTACGTGGGACCTTCGGCTTGAATGTTTCTCAGCTTTTAACGGTATCTGTGTTGTGCTTCTTTAGCATAATAACATCCCCACGTTAGAGTACAGGTGAGTAATGTGTGTTCCATATGACTAAAAAAAATTTTGAGAAATGAGAAAAAAAAACATCACATAGAGGAGGGGCCTGTTGAGGGCTTGTGAAGCTGATTGGTTGCCTAAGACAGATCTGCATGGAGAAAGGGCCCTCCTTCAGGCCAGCTAACTGCCTGTGCTGATTAGCGTGAGGGGCTAAAGGGCTAAGCAGCAGCAATAGCGTATAAATAGGCACTCTTGTGTGTTGCATAATCGTCTTCCCTTGAACTCCAGGTTAGACCAAGAACACCAGCTCAATCCAAGTTCAGACTGGGATGTGGCTTATTTTTGGTGGGGAATTTTTTGGGTTAGATCTTGTAACATGTCAAATTTAAGGCTCCAATCCATTGCCCTGATGCAAGCTAACATGGTTGAAAAATGCACAGCTTATATGCCCTGTCTCACAACACCCGGGCATTTGAGGCCTAGTTATTGTTGTTGAAAATGTGCAGAGTAATTAAAATGAGCTCAGAGCAATTCCAGTCAACGCACACAGATTCAAAGGGTTCATAATAGTAATGGTAATAAGGGAATTTTGCCTGAGGTACTTCCGACGTGTTGTTGTGCAGTCAGCTGAAGCCGAGTTGAAGATAAATCCGTTAGTATGAGGTACGACACTGGTGACCAGGTGCAGTAGCACCTTCTTGTTTTGTTTGTTGAGATGTTGTCTTGCTGAGGGATTTTTTAAGGGGTCCACAGGGAGGTTCTTTGTCACTGCTATTGCACTCCGGAGGCACTATATTTGCATTTATTTCTTATAGTAACATTGATTGATTTAATGGTCTATCAGGCGTGACACTAATAATATTTGTTCTCTGGGTTTTACTGGAGAGCAAAGCTAAATTTACAGACAGCAAGGGGTTAAATTATTATTTTTTTGTTTAGTCTTTTTTAGCAGTCACTGCGATACCGTCTCTTTTTGAGGAGCGGTGTGAGTGGCTGTATAATGCCTGCGTTAACCTTTCTGACGCTGCGCACATGTGTGTTTCTACGCAGGGTTTCTGTGCTCTGCAGGGGTGATGGTAATCTCACAGCCAGAAGCTCAGCAGTGAAAGGCTCGGGTTTCACCATAGCGTGATGATTTCCACCTGATACGGCCGATGACAGTTGAGCACACATGGTAATCCTGTAATCGAAGCGCCCCCGAACAACTGACCAAACTGGCGCTCTGCCGTGCATAATTGAGCACTAATCCATCGCCCGCAATTAGTCATTTCCCAGCAATACAAGCGGCTGACCGTTAACACGCGGTGGGAGAATACCGATTGTGGGGTTACTTTGTGAGAAGATTGATTTGCTAAAGATGAGCTGAAGTCTTTGTGGTGAGCTTAACCCGGCTGAATTTGGCGTTTCTCACAACACTGCTCGATGTTTCTACGGGAACTCACCACAGCGTCTTCCACAGGCGATAACCACATGGGCTACGCTACAGTGAAACACTTTCTGTGTTCGCGTAAACATTTTTCATGTCCCTGTCTCATCACGTTCTCTGCATTTGTGGATGTTGTCTTTTTTCTTTTTCTTTTTTTTGCATGAAGCTAAACTAGGAACTTTGTCATTTGGTCTGCAAAAGTGGCGTCAAAAAAGGTCCAGTGAGCAGTGTTTTTTTTGGGTGGTGGCACTTATCTGGCCGGGAAGGCTAGAGTTGGCCCCCTAGACAGGGTTGAAGCGTGACATTTTTGACACCTACATTATTTCTGTCAATAAAACCATTGCAAGAAAACAGTACAGATGTAGTAGTATTATAGTTAGTGTTAGGTAGATGTTTATAGATGTTGTCGAGTGTCCGTGATGTTGTCATCCATGGTTGCATTTTACTTCAGGTGTTATAGAGCCAGCGCTGAAGAATGGAGAATGGAGTCTAGGGCACACAGGGCTGCAATATATTACATTACAGATGCAGCATGACTGCCACACATATGCCTCAGTCCATATTTTACACTGCAAATGACACGCGGCCCGACCCACTGCCCTTTTACATACAGTGCCCTCCACTATTATTGGCACCCCTGGTAAAGATGAATAAAAAGGCTTATAAAAAATTCACCGTTTGGTGAATTAGCTTAATCTCACATTGAAAAAATGAGAAAAATACAGCCTTTAATTGAAGTCAATTTATTATGAGAAAAAGAAAAAACCTCATCAAGAAATAATTATTTTAACAAAACCATGTGTTCTACAATTATTGCCACCCCTGCATTTATATATAAAATAAAGTAATCATTTTAAATATTTGGTTGCATATATTTTGCATGCCATGACTTGCTGATTTTTTCAGTGCTGACTTGCTGATTTTTTCAGTGTGAGATTAAGCTAATTCACCAAACGATACATTTTTTATAACCCTTTTTACTCATCTTTACCAGGGGTGCCAATAATAGTGGAGGGCTCTGTAAGTGCTTGGCGGTGTGACATGGCCTCTGGTCTAAGAGCCTTACAGGTTATTGTTGGGAGTGATCCTCAGGCATGAGGCATGACCTGGGCCCTCATCCCACCCACCAGTCTGTAAAAAGACAGCGCGGTAAGTCCTCCCGTTTCTCAGGAATCACGCGGCCCAAGAGCTCATCCGTGGGATCATGGGCGCACGCACACCCGTTTTAGACTAGAGCACCCAGGAGGCGCTGTGATTGGCTCTGCGGCACCGGATTGGATTGTTCTTGGAGTAGACGCATGTCAAGGCGTTTGATGCCTACATGATCAACCCGCCATCCTGAGGGTTTTTTTTAAACGTGTCCTGCAACAAAGCAAATCACTATTAAAATAATTTTTATAAAACTATTGAAATGTAATCGTTTTTAATATCCAATTTGCCTGCCACTATTATTGTCATATGATGCACTGATTGGCATACAGGTTCTAGGTAATGTGAGCGCATTTTTTGGCAAGTTGCAGACGGGCCTTCCTGTAATGATTTTATCTGGTGCTGATTACTTTACACTGCACTGGCTAATAGTTAGCGGCTAGTCTACTGCTTGCTGGTAATGTTAATGCCTCCTCCTCTCAGCTGGATCCTGACGCATGTGAAATCAAGTCACTGTAAATAGCCTTGCTCAGAGAAAGCAGCGTTTTAACATAGTACTGTGGCGAGATTCAGTTTCAGCGTATAATCCAGCGCGAATGCTGTGCGAGTTATTAGACCGACGTCAGCCATTGGTTCGGCTTTCTGGCCCCGCCCTTCGTAAGAACTGAATGCGCATTTGGAAGGTGTCAGCAGGTGGGTGGGTGGGGTGCCTCCTGGGCATAGGAGTATGTGTGAAGATGATCGCCCTTTAAGGGCCATTGGGTTTGTGGTGATAGGTATTACCCCCCTGGCATTATCCTGTTAGCCAAGCGGAGGATGAGGGACCCCCACCCCCCACCCCCAGCCTCTCCTTTAGTCTCACGGAGGGTCTGTGTAGCAGTGCTGTGTCTCCAGTCTCCCAGAGATATTCGACACTCGATCCGATGCGATCTGGGAACGGTGGCTCCCCATACCGCTGGAATTCCATCACACATCGTTCCCTGTGTCAGGTCCAGTCATCAGGAATGTCTGCTGCAGGGTGGGGCGGGGTGGGGTGGGGAGGGGATGGGGGGGGGCGCCTCTCCTTTGAGGTCTCGGACGTTGAGTAATGCACCTCAGCGTGCTATTTAGGGGGTTGACACGTTCGGCACACGTCTGACCTTTGCCTGGCTGAGTGAGTTGTAGAAAAGGCGAGACGGTGCCGCCTTGCTTCTAGAAGATTCCCCTGCATAAACCGTCCACGGCGTGTCTTTTTGTGGTGTTGGGCCCAGAAATTCAGCAGGATCTGCGGAATCCTGGATCTTCCAACGTCTTTCAAATGGCAAGTTCATAATAACATATTAATGTCCATTATGTCAGCATTACAAGGAAACCATTCCATTGACAGCAATAATAATAATAATCTTCACCATTATCATCATACATGTCATCATCAATCAGCAATTAGCAATGTCATACTAGCAATGAGCACAACAGCAGTAACAGTCATAATAACTGTAATAACATTAATAGCTCTACTAGTATTGATCATGGTGATGGTGATGGTATGTTGACTGAATTAGCGGTGTCAGCGCTCCTCTGGCTCATCCATCCTGCTGGTTTTTAAATGTACTACTCTGTGGTCGCCTCCCTGAATGTGACGCTTCTTTATCTGTTTTTTTCTGTTTTTCCTTTTCACTCGGTCCAAGGAAAACTTTGATATTATCCATGAGCCCTGTGGGGCAGCGGAATCCTCTAATATCGCACCGCAGGCCCCCACGTTTTCTTGGGCTGGTTTACCCCCCCCGGCTCACTTATCTCACCAGGGGTTCCTCCACAATAGAGGAGGGCCATAGGAGAGCAAAGCAGGGAACCAGACAAATTGGTCATGACCCCAGACTACTAGAGAGGCCCCTTAGGCCCAATCCTGCAGCGAATGCGGGAGCCGCGGCTGAACTCATCGAATGTAGACGGCGAGAGCTTGGCGAGGCGTGTGTTGATAACAGCTTCGGCTACAATGGCGCTTTTGTCTCGGCGACGAGCCAATAGCATCGCTGCTTTCACAATCGTAGAGGCCTTGCTTTCCTCATCTTCTTGCTCAAAAAACCCTCTTCTCTTTTCTGTCTGTTATCACAGTTACCACTGAAAACATTTGCAAAGCCACTGGACAGAAAAATAATTGCTCCTTCCCAAGGTTTGGTGAGATAAGGAAGCCAGGCATGGGATAAGGGCTGTATAGCTGAATAATAGTTTATCTGTCAGGTAGCAAATTCGTGAGAATCCAAACGACTTATCAAGGATGAACATGAAGCCGGGGAAAATATTATCCTTTTGTTGCACCTGACTGACGTTCACACGTAACTCTTATTAAAGTTTCTCAATGAAACAGAAATGTTTTTCAATTCTGCTGTGAAGTTGGCCATTTGATTAGACTTGTTTTTGGTCTTTTTTTGCCACTCTTGAAAGAATGGGTGAGAATGTCTGTTGCCGGGGTAACCTGGTGGAATATCATGCAAATTATTTCGCTTCACAGGAACATGAAAGTAAAGACCTATAGCTAAGCTAGTGTCACTCTTGCCTCTTCAATATGTCCTGACAGAAGACACATTTTTGGGGGAGAGATCAGTGTCGTTGTCATGCAAACTAAACCTGGCAGCGAGATGAGGTTTTGTGTCAGCTGAGAGCTGTCTGTTTTATATTGCTTCCTCTTACAGTTGAAAATAGTTAACATGACAAATTTGGTTCTTGATTGTCAAAAAATACTTGCCACATCATAACTTAAAACCAAAGCTGTTACTGCGTTTGACAAAGAGAGAGCCACTTCCTGTTCTTGGCCTTCAGGGTTTCAGCGAGTATTTCTATTTGTGCTTTTCTTTCTTTTTCTTTTTTTAGATCTCGTTGACAAGGGAAAAATTAAATATCTCTTTGTACCCACAATGCACTGCACTGTGTTATGTAACTGTATGGGCGAGTCGCTCGGCTTTAAAAACCCCAGTGCCAGCACTGTTTAATGGGCAAGGAAAGGAGGGGAATGTGAGGTGATAAAGACGGGCACTCGAGGACACGGCGCCATGCAGCTACCTGGGCAACCACACCGAGGTGCCCTCGCCCCGACGGCGTTCCGTCACACCCCCACACCAAATCACATCATTCCCATCCTACCGGAGTCTCTATTTAGCACTGTTCCCACACAGAAACCACAATGTTTCGCATAGCTGTAGGGTGAGTAAGTGCAATATTGAGAATTCTGTTGGGAGACGGGTGGGGTGAAAGAGGTTGGTGTCTTCCCCCAACCACCACCACCACCACCACCACCCCCAGCTGTGGATGTGTACTTGGGCCGCTCGTATTGGCTCTCGCCAGCCATTCCACCATTCTGCATTGGGCTCTGCTGTAATCATTGCCATGTTTGAGCTGCTCTTTATGAAAAGCGCAGATCACTCACAGCCCCGCCCACCTCACTCTCCGCCGCATACCCAAAATCCAAACCACCACCCCCCACCCAACCCCGCCGAGTTAGCATAATCTCAACAGATTTAAATGACCACGGAAAACCTTTGTCTGATTAGGTTTTTTCCCTTGTGTAATTATCTTACTTAATTATCATAGTTACAGGATGGCGCTATATTAGGCGTCGCCTCCACGTTTGGCTACAAAGAAACTGATGATTGAGCCAGCGACGGCCATCAATGGTAGAAAGGACCTGGGAGTGGGTGATTGGGAACTGTCAGACGACGATGTGTAACGATCACATCAGGAGTGGCACTTCATTCACATCAGAAGCGGAACTTCGGCGGCAAACCGGAGCTTAAACTGTATATATTGTAGAGTTTTTTTGGATGCTCGGCGTTCAGTCTGGCTCCGCTGAATCCGAAGGGCCGTTTGTGGGCTTTGTCACTACTTGTATTGGAATAACGACCTTGTGTGTTACATCGAGTTTGAGAGATGTCCTTTTTTTCCTTTTTAGGCTAATTTACTGCGCATCATTGTTTAAATTTTTTTCCCCGCCCACTCGTACGAATGCGTACACGTCAAATATTTACTCGCACTTCCTAAAAGTTTTTTTAAATGCGTCGCATATGTGACCATTTTGGTTGCAATCGAGAGCCCCGTAATATTTTCTGTCTGGGAAGAGGAGGGGAAGTGGATTTATGCTCAGGTGCTCAGATAAGTCCAGCCTGACCCTCACACACGCACTGCTCAGTTTTTGACATGATGGTCACCACACGGTGCAAGTGTGGTTGCACTGCACTAGAGAGACATGGACAGGTGTGTCCTACTGGACTGCTCTAAAATATGCCCACGGTTTAATTTCGCTTACTGCTTCTTCGGTGATAGCTGTTGACTGTGCGTGCGTGGGTCGAATTACTCCGTGATGAAATTAAAATGGTATTGATTTCTCAGCATGTGTTTAATTAGAGCTTCTTATGAGATGTGACTTATGAACAACACACCCTACTTACTGGAGGTCAAACCACGTTGATTGAAGGATGATGTAGCCAATGTCTGAGCAAAGTCAGTTGTAGTTTTTAATTGACAAACTACAAGTGGTTTTATTTTTGTTGTTCATCTGTTGAATTTGTAGACTGAGGTTACACTAAAGACTCGATTGGTTTAAAATTCTCATCTTCTTTCATTATTGATGTAAAGGTGGCTCATTGATTGGCTGTAGGCCTAATCTATAATGACAGTTCTCTGGTCTAATTAGAAATGAGCCCTAAACAGAAAGATAAATCCCAGATTCATGTTTCATACTTTCTTCTTTCTCAGTGCGTATATGAAACGCTGTATTGAGTGTTTTTCCTCATTGGCCACATGTCATGTTCTCTATTTTACATATTGGGGTTCAATTAAAAAGTATCATCCGTAAAAAAAAAATTCTAAAACGGTTGGTCTTGACATTTTCACGATGTCTTGTCTCAGCTCATCGGGAAAAGAAAGTTCAAGCAGGTTAATAAAGGGTGTTTGCGTTAATAAAGGGTGTTTTCGTTGACTGGGCTCATGTCTGACCCGTTTCTGAGGTACTGATTCCCATGCTTCTTGGATACAGGAGAGAGATTCTGAGTCACGAACGCTGAGAGCTTTTTCTCCCAGGTGATAATTACGATGGCCGCCGTCTGCTCTCGTTTCACCGTCTCCTCTTTGTGGGCGGAGGCTGGCTCCGCGAGGCCTTTATGCCGCACGTCCTTTATATTACTGCTATTTTTGTGCCCACTTGCTCAAAGTCACAAAGTGCATTTCGCCTGTTCTCCGCTGTAATTCTGTAGAACTAAGAGCTTCATGGCTGTGATGGAAGGAAAGATGCTGGCTATCTGTCTCCGTTTGAAGCCAGGTGTAGATAAAAGGGGCGGTCTGCGATGTGAATATTGAAGGACAGAGAACTGACCCGATACCCTCGCCGTCTCTCAAACCATGATGGGATTATTGCAGGCCTCTTTCCCCTGTCGTTCCCTGGGGGGCTGTGGGCTGTGTTTCCCGCGGAGCCGGGTTCCGGCCTTGAGATTAAGCAGAGTTCTGTCTGTGGTCTGTTGCGCTAACGGACGCAGCGGCTCAGCTCCGCGCATCTTCCTCTCTGATCAGAAGCGGCTTATCTCCGCACTCAGGAAGGAATGAAATCTTTTACTTTATTTACATGTTTAGTTTTTCGCCCGAGCGGCGAATATCGCTCTTAGGCTCATCATAAGGAAATAAGCAAACTGTCAAACAAGTGGTAAATTCAGTTAGTGGAGGAGTTGATGTGACGAAGAGGACTGTTGCAGTTGTGTGTGGAAATCCCAGTAAAAAAAACAACAGGTGGTCGAATTTTTGTCTGCGTAACAGCGGCTTAGCGCTAAAGCGTTACTGGTGCATGGTTTTTACAGCTGAAGCTGTTGCCCACTAACTCACCTCTGCTCTATCGTTGAAGTTCAGGCTGTTACATAGGAAACATGCACTTATGTTGCCACAGCATATAGAAAAAAACAAATAACCTTTAAATGTAACAATTAATGATACAATACAATTCAATATTATAGTACATACAGACACTCTCAGAAAAAAAGTACAAAAAAGTACCTAAAAAGGTACAAATGCTTGTCACTGGGGTGGTACTCTACAGTAGGCCTACATAAAATTGTACCCCTAGCAAGCAATACATTAATCTGTACCTTTTTTACTTGAAAAGGTACTTATTAGCACCCAAATAGATACATTATTGTACTTCCAGGGTACATTTGAGAAATTTGTTCCTTACAGAAGAAAAATGTACCTCGACTGTACCTTTATTTCTGAGAGTACATACATACATGTAGATTACACCTGTTGATCATTATTGTATCTTTCTCTCTCTCTCTCTTTCTCTCTCTCCCTTTCTTCCCTCTCTCTTTTCCTCGCTGTTTACAGCTAAAACTAAGACACTGACATGGGGAAGCAGAACAGTAAGCTCCGCCCAGAGATGGTGCAGGACCTGGTGGAGAGCACGGACTTCACCGAGCACGAGATCCAGGAGTGGTACAAGGGCTTCCTGCGGGACTGCCCCAGCGGGGCGCTCTCCATGGACGAGTTCAAGAAGATCTACGGAAACTTCTTCCCCTACGGCGACGCCTCCAAGTTCGCCGAGCACGTCTTCCGCACCTTTGACGCCAACGGCGACGGAACGATAGACTTCAGGGAGTTCATCATCGCGCTGAGCGTCACGTCGCGCGGGCGGCTCGACCAGAAGCTCAAGTGGGCGTTCAGCATGTACGACCTGGACGGCAACGGCTACATCAGCAAGTCTGAGATGCTGGAGATTGTGCAGGTAATGCGCGTTACGCCATTTATTTATTTACGCGAGTCTTCTAACCGCCGACGTCTCGGCTCACAATGAGCGCGCGGACTTACAGGCTACGCCGCCGAGACGCCCCCATTGGAATGTTTTTAACTCTGCATTTATCCATGCGATCCGTTGTTCTGGCGCTGCGGTGGACGTGCCGCAGTGTCCGACTCAGGATGCGAACCCACAACCTCCTGGGCTCAAACGTGTCAGTGGCGGCGATACACAGTTGACCTTCGAGCATTAGCGCGCGCTGCTCCCTGTCGTTTTAAGCTCTCGTCCGTTTGAATATAGCCGTCATCACGTTTGCAGATTTGGATTATGGTGGATGTGTGGGAGAGAGCAGGAAGGATGTCACTTTGGCATGATAAACTGCATCGGATAAACCGTGTACAATTCTGCGTGTAATGAGCCATCAATTGCTCTGAAGTAGACATGCATGTAGGCACATGTAGTTTGTGCAACTCAGTAGTACCAGACACCTGTGTGTACCACCTTCACCCTCATGATCTATGCATTTGGAAGGCTTGTGGAAATGTTTCTTTCCTAATCTATGTCTGTCTTTGTGTGAAAGTATCATTTGTGTCATACGAATATGGGGTTTGTTACAGGAAGGCAGTGTGCGCTGACAGTAAGCCCTTGAGAAAGATACATTTGATTAAAAGAGATTACAGCCCAACAGGTTTCTGATCAGTTTCCACTCTGCCCCGAGGCAGAATCTAAGGCTTTGTACTTTGATGACCTTGAGGATCCCTGTAGCTCATCTGTGAGCAGGGGCAGCCTGATATCATCTGTGTTCAACAGATGTTTTTCCACAAGAGATAATTTATTTATTTTACTGGAGTATTTTGGCACTCTGGCAAAACACAGGAACTTCAGAAACACAGATTGAAAGGCTGGGGGAGAGGAACTCCATTGTGGCTCAGAGCCACACCCTTAATGAAGACGTCTGTGACAGCAGTGAGGCTGCGAAAGGCACCCCCACTCCGGCTGAGAGACAGTGTTTTTGCACACGTCCCTGGGGTCCGCGCTGTGTACCATCTGGGCACTGTGCTCTGGGGACATTTGAGCTCGGTGACATCAAACCACCGTGCCAGCCGGAAAGCAGATCTCCCTGCCCTCGGTTAAACAATAAAGCGCCCGGTGCTTCAACCGTCTCTCACCGGGCTGAGCATTTCACGAGGGTAATTACTGAACTCCCAAAACCTCAAAGGCCCCCTTAAAAACACAAGGGGTTTGTGTCTTTTCCGAGCCGGAAACAGGAAACTTCATTAAAACAGGACCGTCGGTGATGTTACTCTGCACAACACTTGGCTTGGCAGCCGCCGTCACTCAGGACAGCTTCTAATTATTAGCTTAACGCTTCATACGTTTTACAAGGCGTTTTATACAGCTAGCGGCTCCGCTAGAGCGCCAAATTTGTATTTGACATTGGAGGAAGCAACACGTCTACCATTCTCCAGGGAAGCACGCGTTTCCGTAAAACGTTCTTCATCAGACGGGCTCCCGAAAAAAAAAAACGCTCATTTTTTTTTTGTCGCTCGACGTTCCGTTTGACGAGGCTTTATTTGAGGGGGTTTTTGTTCCGGGGGGCCGAGGGTCTGAAAGAGGCCTTTGTAATCCAGATGGAGGCTCACAGACGAGCCCGAAACAGTGAAACAGATAAAGCTCCTGTCTTCTCTCTGCGTCCTGGCCCCGTGGCACGCTGTCCCTGTACTCAGACGCACGGTTTATTTTCTCGGCTGTTGGTTTATTTAGGTCTCGCCAGACGAGGCTCCCTCTCTGGACTGTTTCTGCCCACCCTTGCGGGATTGGAAGCGGCGTCTTTCTTGTGCTCTGTCCCCAGCTCAGGGGCTGCGTACCTCTCTCGTCTGTTTGTTATCGAGCCGATCTCCACAAGCCTTAATGGGCCATGAAGACAAGGGGAATTTAAGAGTTTAAGAGGGGGGGGGGTTACTTTTGCACAAACTATCAGGATAAATCTCCAGGCCGAGAGTGTATTGGCTCTCAGTCAGGTGGTTCCTTACCGCCATCTTCTCAGGGTTCTCCATATGCACTCAGAGTGTCTGGGCAGTGAGAGAGGGGGGGGGGGGGGCTTTTGTTCTTGTGCATTATAGTTATTTTCTGGAGGTAAGTGCGGTCCCCTGTCATTCCAGGCCAAACGATGCACCCCTTATAGTGCCTCCTGCGTTAGAATTCTGTGCTTTGGCATGGCCGTGTTGCCGTGGCGACGTGAGTGTGAGTGACAGGGCAGGGGCAGGAGCACTGTGAGCGGACTCCTCAGAGCCGGTTGAAGGTTTAAATTGCGCCTGACAGCCTGGAGGCAGGAGAGTGCTTTCGGAGGAGGCCCTGTAACAGACGGCTACCACAATTTGAGCGTAGACTGGAGGGAGATGCGCGCGGGCCCCAGACGCAGTAATGGCCTGTAACAATGGCGCCCACAAAAAAAAGCACTCCACCATTACAGGGTGACAGGAGAACAACTGCGCCATTGTTGTCTGAAATGGGTTCAGAGAAATGATGATCATTTAAAACATCCGCGTGTCCTCGGTCAGCGTCTGGTGTGTCAAGACCTTCATAAAATAAGATGTTTGTCAAGGGAATGCAATCTTTGCTTCCCGTGCCAGAGATATTTAGATATAAATAACTGTAATGTAATATTTTTAAAAGCCTGTTTTAGTCATTCTGATCTGTCAGATAATGCGGAGTGTGCATGATTCGTCCCGCCTGTAAGGATGCTGCGTTTGTGTCCATTCTGGCTCACTAACCGTTCTCTCGCTGATCGAGAGGGTGAACAAGTCACACCAGAGTGTGACTGCTGAATTCTAAGGGCCCCGTCTTGCTCTTTGTTCTCATCCCCAGGCGATCTATAAAATGGTTTCCTCTGTGATGAAGATGCCGGAGGACGAGTCCACACCCGAGAAGCGAACTGACAAGATCTTCCGGCAGATGGACACCAACCGCGATGGTGAGCCTCCCCAAAATCACGCATGTAATTCTCCAAAAACAACCTGCAGCCTTTTGTCGAGTTTTGTCTTTTGTGTCGGTGAGAATTGTTCCACAAATCGAATAAGATTGAAAACCCCCGGCATTGTTTGCAAGCAATTTGGGAAAATGTACGTAGATGCCGCCATGTTTGCAGAGTTTACCCGTCCGTGACCTCGTCCGTAAACCACAGCGCCCCTTGTGAAAAAGGTCCATGCAAGCTGCATCCGTCTGACATATAAACATACAGCTGGTTTGTTAGGATTAATTTTATTGAATTAGAGCAGAAGTCTTGTTCTAATTAAAGAGTTTGGGATTTTAGACACCTCTATTTTGGCCATTGTCAGTGGCTCGTGTCAATAAAATGACAGTCTGAAGTCTTGGTTGGAGAGGTCTCTGTATAAAGGAAACTTACTCCACCTACTGGGGGGACTTGGAACTACAAGCTCACTGACTGAAATGGTCTGTGAGCACCAGCAGCTTTGCTCCAACTAGCCACATAGTTTTTTTTCTAGACTGTTCATGTGTTTTTTTTTGTCGTCACTTCCAGGGAAGTTGTCACTAGAGGAGTTTGTGGAGGGAGCGAAGAACGACCCGTCCATCGTCCGCTTGCTGCAGTGCGACCCGAGCAGTGCCGGCCAGTTCTAAAGCTCAGCTTCAGGATGCATTTGAATTCACGCTTTTATTTATTTAAATCTTTTATTATTTTGGCTGATTTGATTAATCTGATCCTGTATTGAGTGAGTGCAGGGTCTCCGGGCCTATGTGCACAAATACTGGACTAGCAGAGCAGCTTGCTGAGTGAGGAGCATACACACGCGCACACACACACATTCACACACACACATACACACATACACACGCGCACACACACACACACACACACACACACACACATACACACACACACATACACACATACACACGCGCACACACACACACACACACACATACGCATACGTACAGACACACACACACACACGCGCGCGCGCACACACACATACGTACACACACACACACACATACGCATACAATACAGACACACACACACACACATACGCATACGTACACATACACACACACATACGCATACAATACAGACACACACATACGCATACGTACACACACACATACACGCACATACGTACACGCGCACACACACACACACATACGTACAGACACACACACACATACGTACACGCGCACACACACACACACATACGTACACGCGCGCACACACACACACACACACACACACACACACACACACACACACACACAGGCTTGTGCACATTTATGCATCACGCTCAGCCATGGTCTCCCGCTGCCAGTATTGACATGCAGAGATCATATCCAGTGTTATGGACACTCAACAGGGAGACAAGCACCTGAAGCGGGAATAAGACCGCGATGCTGTACCCCCATTTTAATCACAATTGTAGAGGGATGTCGTCTGTACCCCCAAACAGGACTTGCAGGAACAGGTGAAGGCTGGTACTTCCTAGCACTCCCTCACAGATTGGAGGCGCTTGTGCTGAAATCATGTCACAGGAAGTGGAGTTGGATGACCTCTGACCTCTCAGCTGTAAAAGAAGATCTCTTATGTTTAGTGGGGACGGACAGAACCCTGGAGAAAACGTAAAATGTAAGCTGAGAACGTACATGATGTTTTTTTACGGTACAGTAATATTGGGGTGTATTTGCTCTAATCCTGGGCTACTAAACCTAAATTAGGATAAGGTAGTCTAACATATTTAATCAGGTTTTTTTTTTGTTTGTTTGTTTGTTTGTTTGTTTGTTTCATTTACTCAACCTGCTGTATTATGTTTGATTTGCCGTCCAGCTCGACACGCTCTCTCAATGCTTCTTCAATGTTGTGGCAAGGTTTTCCACATTGCCACCATTTTGTAAAAGCATTGTGAGATGCAACATGTCTAGTTTGATGCTGATTGCTTGTGTCAGTGTAAGTGAAGGCAAGGGTTTCTCCAGGGGGACTGGTGTTGAACTCAGTGACCACTGGGGACAAGGACACGGTGGGAGCCCTACACAGGATGTCCTTGTTAAATAGTTAAAGGATTCAATGGTCACACTTTATTTTAAGGGCCTATGTGTACTATCAAACGTCATTGAATTAATATGTTACTACTCATTAAGTATGGCATACTTTTTTAATAAAACCATTCACAGACAGGTAGGCAAGCCTGAAATTTAAAAAAGGTTATATATGATTATATGATAGTTGTAGGATTACCAAGCAGCTTGGGTGCTGCTTTAGTCAGGTAGTAACAACACTTTATTTAAGTGTCAATGTTAACACCTGACAAGAATTCGGAATTAAATATAAATGGCTACTGCTTTGCCATAGTGATTTCTTCCCTGATGTTTTAAATGGCAAAAGTAGTTACATTTCAGGTCATCCCAACCGTCTTCATGACTCACATGATCTGAAACATTTGCAAGTTGAGGTAAGTTGTTATATGGACATGGGACTGTACACCGTCTGTGTTTGGGGAGAGTTTATTCTGGCTCCACATTTATCGTAGATTGGCACAATGCATTAACTATTTCAATTGAGAATTGAAATAAACAGATTTGGAGATACCACAAGGGTTTTTAAAGCAAATAATTTCTAACTTATGTCACACTTAAGTTAGAGCTTTACCTGCTCACTGTCTGCTTGTCAACGACTTGAAAAATAAGTCTTAAGATGTCATTTATGTATGCACAGGCCCTTAAAGTGTGATCAACAGTAATATAACAGAACTCAAGTGTTTTGCGAAATCCAAACACTTTTGTGCGTGGTAGCCACGGCACGCTCTCCAAAGCGCGCACGTACGCACAAAACCAGCCTGCGGGCCGTTTTGTGTGTATCTCACACCAGGAGAGACCGACTAAGAGAGAGCGGAAAATATAAATGTAGATAAAATATATTCTTATATTTGGAGTTCACGTTGTGGCATTTGCCAGATTAAAAAAAGATTTTTTTTATTTTTTTTTATTTGTTTGAATGCATCACGTTCCTTTATTTCTCTGCAGTCTTGATACACGTGTACTACAGTATACCCCTGTTCCTGCTTAGGACCGTAGGACGAAAGGAAGCATCTTGCATTCCGCTGCGCATATACTATTTTACACCCCCCAGTTACACACTTTCAGGAAGAGCGCATTTCCTGTTCTCTCATCGTGAGCCATTTACACACTCAAATATGGTTCTGTATTAATGACTAGTAGGCTGTGTATCTACGCTGAGAATTACTGTGGGTCTATACTGTGTTCAAAACAAGAGTGCGTGGATCATACAGTACCATGTTTAAATATACCATGTTGTTGATTTATTTAAACATTAAACACTCGTAAAAGCCACTGTAGCAGTGAATGGGAGGAGACATTTTAAACATACATTATTTTGGACGATGACAAAAATGGCCAGAATTGCAGAAAGACACCCTTTAATATAGTTGGCATACAAAAACCCCCTCATAATGGATTACTGTGTGTAGAATACTGTTACTGCTCGTCTAAATATTCACAAAATTGTTATATTTGGAACATTTGAAAATTCAAAATGCCGACCCTGCCACCCTTCAGTTGACCCATGCAGATATAAATCTGTATTTGGAATAAGTCAGAAAAAAAGTGAGATTCAGGATCACACCAAGTTTTCACACCAACCCAGCCATGGCCACTGATCCCTGAATGGGGTGGGACAGAAGGCCTGGCTATGAACACATATTTCTCTGTCTATTTCATTGGACTTCAATGGCCTAAATGCAAAGAATTACATTTAACTGTTGTACTGCTAATCAGACAAAACCGTTTCAAATAACTCTTGCTATGTACAAAATAAAAAGGAAATAAATGGGTTAAAACTGGTAATGGGATATGGACGTTTCATGAACCCCATATTGGGAGGCGCTACAGTAAGCTGTCAATCACTAAATGATCTTAACCAATCAAAAGTTTCTGCTTTCTGCAGTAGAAGTGGTTCCAATGAGTCAGTGAGTCACTGATAGCTTATAGCTCCGCCCATTTTCATTGCATAGGGCCTCATTTTCACATCACGAGTTAAAATGGAAGGTTATGACATCACTAGTTAAAATGGAAGGTTATGACATCACTAGTTAAAATGGAAGGTTATGACTCCTCCAGTGACTTTTTATTTTGTGTGAAAATCAGTCATAACATTTCTATATCACAATAGCACCATGTGGTCAAGTGCCAAATATACAGTAAACCAGTATTGTGTCAGTTTATACTGTACAATTGTTGTCTGTCAAAACAAAATGTTTGTCATTGTTATATTTTGTAGATTTTTTTTGTATGGTAACTTGTATTTTGTGACAGTGTAGTTTTTAAACGCAATATTCTGTTTTTGGTTATCTAATAAAATAAATATCCTTGATAAATGCTGCATCTGAGTGTTGTGCTGGCTCATGTTGTCAAAGGTACCATGAAACATGATATTATGATAACATTGAGTGAGACTCACAGGTCTTCATTGTTGAATGAGTGAGCCTACATGGTGAAATGTTCCTTACAGGTTTTTTTAAATGTGAGCTCCACAATACAATTTTAAGACAAGATCAACTTAACGTTGCTGATACTCAGCACTGAAACCAGGAAAACAAACAAAATATGCCAAATATGTCAATTATGGAACAATTCACAGAGCTTGTCTGACAGTACTGTAACACAAAAACCGTGAGGAAAGTGAACAGATTTAAAAATAAAAGAGATGATTAATGATTTAGAAACTTGTTTTCTGAGAAGTATCCATCGTACCATGTTAATAATACAAAACGTTTAACCCATTGGCTGACTGAAAAGTACAAAGGCGGTACAGACAGCGTCTTGAACCCCAGATTCTCCAGTCCACATCAGAGAACGTGAAAGAGGGCGTACGTTTCCATGTCCTCCTTGCATTGTACCAGTCGCTGTTGTGCTCAGGTCACCCACAACTTCAGGTACCCTCAGATGGGTTATGATGAGGTCAAAGGTCGTTGCTCGGGGTGGAGATACGGGTGCAACAGGCATTCAGGCATATTGAACTCTGCAGTAAATACGGGTTAATTCGTGCAGGTGTGTGAGAAAGAGGAGAGCAAAGAGGTTGCCGTCAATACAGGCTGTTTTCTCGAGGTGAACTGTCGTGTTTCCACTGCGGTTTCTTGCCCTTGACAGGCCAAAACCTTAGCAGGAAGGAATATAATGAGACTGCAAAACACACCCAAGTTGCCTCTGTCAAAGAATTTGCGCAGCATGTAAGTCTATAATACATCAAACATGAGCTACATGTAGGTCATCCTGGGTAACAGTGAATTTAAGAACATTCTTGAAGGCCATAATATTCAGTTGTCTGATTGTTTGCAGTCTGATCGTATGCTTGCTTGGTATTAAATAAGACAGCCGAGTGTTTCTAGATTATTTGACAGACCATGGCATGAAAAACTGCCCAGGCAACAGTGCTGTGGCATCAAAGTGTACGAGCTGGGCTTATCCAGTTCATGTAATTTACTGATCTAATGAAGAAGGGACGTTACCTGAATTTCTTTTGTAATCGTTCAGCTATAGAGACAGTAAAATTGGCAAATGAATACATCCCTATACAAGCTCATCAGTTAAAAAAATATATAATGGAATGTGGTTCCATTCTGATATACTCTGTGTGCTGTGAGAGTTCAGGCCTGCCAGTCACAGTCCATTTTCAGCAGGGCCTGAAAGTTCTCCCAGGCATATTAAATGAGCATAGACCTACCAAGTACTGCACATTTCCTTTACACTTATTTATTCAGCTGTGGGGTAAGAAAAAGACATGCATAAAAACCCAACGCAGAGACAGAATGCACAAGTTCCCTGCGCCCCCAGGAAGAGGACATTATTCTGAATGACTGGTGATATTTTCAACATGGGCACTGGCTGAAAACAGACTTTTTAGGGGATACATCGCACCCTTGACATTATTCCGTTGCTGGCTTCTGTATCATGAGGCCTTGTGACAGTTCCACATTATAAAGAATAATATAATGATGAATAACAAGAGAAAACAGGTGCCACAAACTCAACATATAACGGTGAGGGGGCGACTGCTGAGGCTTTCTTTACAGTAAACATGGTGGACTTTTACATACAGACTTGAAACCTGAGGTGAGCTACTTCTACTTTCTACCCGATCGAGCCAAAACCAAAGAAATACTGCTAGCGTAGTAGCAAGCGGCTAATCCAAATACACTCTCTTTCTTGCGACCCACAATGCACTTGAAAAATATGGACCTTTTCATAGATGATCAGGCTTTTCTGCTTTTTATTGTTGTTGTTTACTTGTTTTAATAGGTTACCAGTAATAAATATCGTATAACTTACACGTTGAGTAGAACATATTTTTGATGTGGAACGTGGCCTGCTGAGTTCTAGCCGTGCATAGTGCCCTGTGGTGCCAGCTAACTGGGTCAGGCCTCTGTACTCCGTGAGCGCACACACACACACACACACACACATGCCATTTCATACAATATTATGTATTTTGTACACCACACTAATGAGCTCTCCAAATGGTTTACAGTATTTAGATATTTTTTAAATATAAAAAAGAAACTGTACATCACCTAAAAATCTTTTTTTTTTTTTTTTTTTACATTAGCATTAGTTTAGTATTAAAGTCATATTCAGCAAAGTGAAGCACATTTATGGCATCGCTGTTCTGTGATGAAATAGATCTTGCATACAGTACTAACATGGATTACATTTTAGTCACAAACCAAAGAAGCAATAAACAGTTTCTCACACCGTCACAAACTTTGACCTCGTCACTCCAGTTGTGAAGGGAGAGTTACTGTTGTACTCAAGATGCTTGCATCATATTGGAGTCTCTAGTGGACCTCACCTGCAGCCGACCTCACCTGGCACCAGAAACAGGTGACCCTCCCCGGTCCCCCGTGTTTCTGCGGTAGAGTCCACCTAAAACACAGAACACTGCTCTCGTGTTCCGTTGCCAAAGTCCTACCGTCCACCGCTAGGGGGCGCTGTTGGGTCACTGCTGGAGGACGTGGTGTCAGCTCCATCGTTCTGCAGGCTAACGCATTGAATAAGCAGTAGCCCACCGGATGGCTTCACAAACTTGCCTGGTGGGATGACGTTCTTTGACAGATATTACCTGTCATTAGGGACCCAAAGCAGAGTCTGTTATTTACCCCAGACAGAGTAATGCCATAAAATCCCCTCGAACTTCTCTGGCTGAGCATAATACATGCCGAGTACTGGCCAGGACTGTATTTACAGAGTAGATCCATTTCTCTAGTAATATAGTCTGTTGGACAGTATTGTATTTACAGATTAAGTCAATTTCCCCAGTAAAACAGTATACTGGCCAGGACTGTATTCACAGAATTGGTCCATTTCCCCAGCAATGGAGCATATTAGACAGGACCGTATTTACAGAAATAGGTCAGTTCCTCGAGTAATGCAGTTTACTGGACAGGACTGCATTTACGGAGTAGGTCCATTTCCTCTGAGAAATGTCTGCTCTGTTGTAAGAGATGGCGTCCCCCTCACTGTGGACCCGTCCTCTCCAGGGTCAGTGTCTCTCGTTGAGAACAGAGCAGGCAGAGCCGCGGGTCCCCCGCAGTCCTCTCGCGAGCCCCTCAGATTTCGGCCAGCGTGATTTTGTAGGCGTCCCCAAAGCTGTCGATGCTCAGGATGAAGGTGTCCTCATTGGAGTAGTGCTCTACGATGTTATTGTCCATGTTGACCAGGATCCTGGAAAAGAAGGCTGTTTAGATGTGTTTTATGAACACACACACACACACACACATTCATATGCATATGCAACTTCTAAAACAAAAATACACTCTGCACACACATTTAACAGTTGTTACAGGTAATCCAGATTCTCCACACCATAGATATAGAACCATAGATGTGACATATGTCATAGTTAGTGGCACAATTTTTGAGACCATACCCAGGTAAGATGGTGGCCAGTAACCATGGTTTTATATCTATGAGCCAATCATCAGCTATCTGGCTTCTGAGACCCGATTATGACATCACAGTGGGTTAGAAAGTACATGACACTTTGCCATAGGTTCCTATTATAGCTGTACCCAGGTAAGATGGCTGCCAAATTGTTCCATTTCACTATTCCAAATGACTATTACATTACATGATATGTCATATCTATGGTTCTATATCTATGCTCCACACACTCATTTTCTCTCTCCCTTCTCACCCCTTTTTGCTTTTCTTGTAGATCTTAATCATCCTCTCAACAGGTATGCCGTACTTTTCCGATATCTGTGAAGCGGACGCAAACAGGGTCAGCTCATAGTCCTATATTCATGGCAACATCAGGAACTTGCAAGACATCAAACACAACATTTAACCCCATGGAAATCCTGCACAGATTCTCCTACGACAGTCCACCCTCGCATTGAGAAACACTTACTGCCTCCAGGAGTCCCTTTACGGTCGGGCACTTCAGCATCAGAGCGTCAAACACTTCGTCCGACTCCCTCCTCACGTACAAAAGAACTGTAAAACAGGCACATTTATGTCAGAGCAAAAAATGATCCACACACCTTCAGTCCTCCTCACATATAATAATGAGATGAGACATGCATATAATGTGCTAAGCCAGCTAGCTAGTCCAAACATGAATTGCTATTTATTTTGGCGTTATGTAATGCTGTAGCCAGCTAGCTAAGTTCACATTATGGATTGGCCTATTGCTATTTATTTTGGTGTTGTCTAATGTGCTAGCCAGCTAGCTAGTCCAAACATTTCTGCTTTATCTAATGTGCTAACCAGCTAGCTAAGCTCACATTATGGCAGCCTATTTCACACTGGCTGAGCCAAAAGCTACCAAAAGTGACACAAAAAACAAAACAAAAAAAAAAACAGAGGCCGAAGGAAGAACCCGATTTGTTATGACACCAGCAGCTAAACGCTGCACAGCTCAGCTTCAGTTGTGTGCATAAACCCACTGTGAACCGTGACATCACTTCCTGGAGTGATGACACAATTTCCATTAGTCCTCTGCATACAGTACCTAACCACCGTGAGAGCTGTGTTGATCACAATCACCACCACACTGGCTACATCAGAAGACAGCCACTTCAAGAGTTTCCCAATTTAACCGGGTTCAGTTTCAGTGCCCTTTTTGTTTACGCATATTCAGAAACCCATTTCTAGAGCTGTTTTTGTTGCAGTTGCAGTGAGTCTGACATGTGACACAAATAGAACATGGTAGATGATGGTTTTGGTCCTCACCTCTCTTATGAACTTCCTCTTTGATCTGCTTTGGAGGGGGACAGTAGTCCTCCTCAGATGGCCTGAACATCCTCTTCACCAGCACACTCCTTTGACAACAAGAGGAAGTGCTCAGTTTGACTCCCAACCGGAATGCCCGACCACACCCATCTCATAGCATAAACCAATCAAATGAGACCAGTCAATCTCAAATGTCCCACCACCAGTCAATCAGACATAGTCTCTCCTCTACATTCAACAGAGCCCATTCAGTGTTCGCGTAACTGTTGATGTAAAGCAGACACCAAATCTAAACGTGTGACTCTTCGCTGCCCATCATTTTAGCACAGCATGGAAAAGCCAGAACGCTGGCAGAGACTTTTAAACATTTTATTTCCAAATGTGAACCAACAGGCACGCTCACCCTTCCCTCTCCAGCTCCTCCGTGTTGAAGGCAAAGACCTGAGAGCAGAGAACAGTGTGTACATGTCACATACAGTACTCCTTTCACATTGTTTGTGTGTGTGTGTGCGCGTGTGTATGTGTTTATGTGTATGTGTGTATGTGTGTATGTGTATGTGTGTGTGTGTGTGTGTGTGTTTGTTCATGTGGGTGGTAATGAGCGCAGTGGCCTTTCATGTCCCACCTGTTACATTAATGGCTCCCAACCCCTCGTTACCAGCATACAAGATATCAAGATATAGCCCCAGACACCAGCCCCATTTCAATGACAATTCAATGGCACAGGGGTATAGAGAGCAGGAGGACCGTATCTCTCTCCCAACTCCGTCTTTAAAGACCCCATGTGTCAATCACCATCTGAATTTACATTATCTGCCTCGAGAGCCCAGCCTGTTGAGGTAGGGGTGACGTGACGCTGGGGGTGACGTGACCTTGCATCACTGTTGCGGCAATGCTACGCATTAGCCGGAGATTAGAATTCAAACGGAGAAACCAGACTCCTGCATTTTCTATTGTGATGTTAAAGGGTACCTCCTAAAATACTATCACCATAACTTTCCATATGAAGACAGGTATAAAGTCATTCCACATATTCCATAGCTGTGTTGGTGAATGCATGTCCATTTATTGTTATGTGGTTGTCACTGTATGCTGCAGAACAAATTGCTCCGTGGGGATAATAAAGACTCTATTTAGCCTAAGGCTGTATCTGTGTCCTAAGGCTGTCCAGCCGTGCAGTGCAACCATGGTGGATTTGTTTAGGTTAGGAAAGGCAATGAATCAAGCAGCAATGCCAAAAAGCCTGTTATTCTGAATGCAAATCTGTGGCCTCCAAGGAGCATCTCAGTACAGTAGTAGTCAGTATGCAAGTATGCATGTACACTCAGTATATATAAGGTGGATAAAAGGTGCTTGTCCAACAGCAGTGCCCTTTGCGTGACCTCACCTGCCCCGCCCTCTGCAGGTTTCCGAAGTGGACGTCGGGGATGAAGAGTACCGGCTGAGAGTCCAGATCGGTCATGTTTTTGAAGTAGGTCATGTCGGACTTCTTGTGCAGCGACACAACCCCCGGGCCCCCATCCTTCCCTGCGCCCGAGGGCCAAAACAACAGCTTCACTTCAACACTGGCGCTGCTTTTACAACAACACACCCTGCAGAAACACACCCCTTCTGTTGCCATGCAACAATGTCAACGGGCAAGGTTCGGTTTCATGCAGATACATTATTTGAATGCAGCTGTAGCCGCTGCATGTCACACTGGTGGTGTCATCAGGCTCCTCTTTTGTTACCGTGGCGATAATGACTGCTGCATAGTACACAGATCAGTCTGTCGGAATGTCACAGTCACGCATGCACGCACACACACAATCTCTGGGATTTTCTGTTACAATATGATTCATATTTCTGTGGTGTGAAGAAGGAACAGCAGCGTAGCACTCCGATAGGGAGCTGGCCTCACCATTAGCGTACTGCGCCGAGCACGGCTGGCCTTTGGCCTTCTTACGGATCTGCTTCCTCTCCTCGTCCCGGATCTTCCTCTCAGCCCCCTGAGATGAGAGGACAGACAGCAGATAAGGCAACTGCTGCCTCTTGATTGCGGATCTAATTTTATTGCAATAAAATTTGAGATTTGGCAAGAGAAGGTGTGCAGGGAGCCTTCTTTGTCACTGGTACCAAATTTCTGAAGACTGCACATTGGCGATTTAACCACTAGAGGGCCAGAGAGTTTCCATAAAACCAGGTGCAGCTACTGGCCTTTTACACAGCATGCAGCAGTCATGTACAAACAGTTCCATTCATTCCAGAGTATTAGGAAGAACACGATCACACCTGCACCCCACCCCTGTCTGTAAAGACCCTGGGATCTGACAGATGTTGGCCCGGAGGGGTGAGGTAATAAAGAGGGCGGGGTCAACGCTCAGGAATTACCTTGTCACAGAAGACCTTGATCTGGCAGTAGGCCCGGTGGAGGGGCTTGTTGCTGCGGTTGTTGTAGCTGTAGGTGTCGATCTGAATCATGAGAGGGAGGCCTTTCACCCCTTTCTGAGAGGAGAAGTCTGTGCTCAGGCAATTCACCGTGATGAAGATCTGCCAATCGGAGAGCAGAGACAGCAATCAATCAGCCAATCAGAGCGAACCCAGTCAGGCCGGTCGGCCATTCAGAGAGCTGGTGGGAAATGCTCCAATCAGAGCGAGTCCATTTAAAAAATGCACCAGTTAGATACAGTGCTGTATATCGATCAGCCAATCAGAGAACATAGCTAGATATTTCAACGTTCCTCTGACACTCTCCATGGGCTTTGTCAATAAAGGGTTGAGTTAATGTAATATCCTTTAAAAGGGAGATTAATCTATGATGAATCTTTCCACTTGAGCCAAGAGAAGTTTTGTCGGTTAATGGTTTAGTTCCGAGATGCAGCATTATCTCATCTCCAGACTTCTCACACTGATTCACTGGTTCACTGGTACAGCGTTGCCATGGCATTCATCTTTTTAATATGAATGCAGCCACAGAGCTTATTCATGAGCGCACAATAAGACTTCAAAAAGTCTGCACCAGTAACTCCAAGGTGAAGCAAGCAGTGACGAGGCTGTCCACCTGCTGACCTGGCTGCTCTCGGTCTGCCGAGACAGAGGTCAGGGGTCAGGGGTCAGCTGGAAATGGATACACCACATACACCTGTGGGGTCATGTTACAGGGGGACGCAGGTAACCTGACACCCAATCCTTGACCTGCTAGGATGGCAGACAGATAACCCCAGGCAAAACAGGAGAGACTTGGGGAATGCTGGATTTGCCCCCCCACCCCCCAAAACCCAACCAACTGTGACTAAACACTCAACAGCACAACATAATAGATATATTAACAATATAGCATCTGTATGATTATCTTACCCTCAACCTATTTTGTCTTTCTTAAATTACAATGCAAATATGCCAGTTGAAAAGCTCTACATAGTGCACCAAACATATCATTAGAGCTTTATAGCCAGGCTAAAAGACAATACACACTAAGATGTTTATCTCGCAAATAGCTGAGAAAATGTTGCAGGCTAATAATATAAACGCAGCAGTTGCTCAACACCCATTTACAACCTTTCTGTGTGACACAGAGGAGCCAGGGGAGAGGTGTGGCTCCCTGGTGTGGTTCTGCTAGGCCCCCACAGGTCAACACAGAGATCTGCTCCAACACGTTAGATACTAGACAACCTACCTGTGTGTGTGTGTGTGTGTGTGTGTGTGTGTGTGTGTGTGTGTGTGTGTGTGTGTGTGTGTGTCAGACAGAGCGATAGACATCCCGAAAAATGCATTATTCATCAGACAGTTCGGGACAAGTTCATAATAGACTGGGCTTGTTTCAGGGGGGAAAACTTGACTCTGTAATATGTTTTTTACAGGTTAACCCAAGCGTTAAAGGGGTAGTTCCCGTTTTATGCTCAGTTTATTATCAAAAGATTATTATTGTTTCAAAATTTTGGTACATTTCAGAGAGCTTCCTCTCGTTTCAAATGAGACTGCGGACAGAATTATATATATGATCAAGATTTCCCACCATTTTACCGCAGAACCTACATGTTTCAACATGAACTAAAGCACGTAATGCCCATGGCACAAATAACATTCTTTAGTTAACGCAGTGTGTGTGCTTGCATGCATGTGTGTGTGTGTATATCTGTGTGTGCTAGATCACTTTTTTTTGTTTTGTTGCTGTAAACGTGTTTGTATGCCTACTTTAGAATAAAACGTATTCATGCATTCCGTTATTTCAACAATTCTGAAATAATATTGTATATCATAAGAGACTGGTAGAAAAGTGTCTTTGTGCTGCCCCTAATGGTTGAAATTGCCTTTCTGCTTCCCACACTGCCCCCGCCCAATTGTTATGTCAGAATACCAATACTTTGGAGGTACCTCTACGTCATTTGGATAATTGTTGTCGCCCACACCGGAAACATTGGTTAGACGCACTACTTTACTTTCGTTTCGGCTCCACGTTTTTAAACCAGAACAACACGGCGTCCTGTTCAACTCCCTCCTTCCACCTAAATAGTCCACTAAAATATGTTTCTGAAAATATTTGAGGTGAGAAATAGGCCATGCAGTTCCTGAATCTTGATTCATATTTGATTTGCAACGTCGAGTTTGACAGTTTGATTCGCGTTATACAAAATAATTTGTACAATCTGCGTTCATTTATACAAATGACGATGGACACAGCTCCTCCGCCCCCACCCCTCTCCCTCACTCACCCCAAAAAGTATTTTTCAAAATTGTGTAGCGGGCGGAGACAGGCTGAGACAGCGGGTTTAGTTACCCTTTAAGACTGACCCCGCTCTGCCCCTGCAGTTGAGCAATAAGTAAAAGAATATCCCCTCTACCCTCTCCGCCATGCTTTCATCTCTTACACTTCCGGTGGAGAACAATATTGGGCAGGGGCACTGCTGGAGCAGAAGGTCTTAAGCTCAAAGCCCAGAAGGGATGCGGCAGCTGTGCCCCTGAGTGAATGCGCTTGGAGTGAGTCAGTACCTAAAAATCCTGCTCATAACCTACACCCTGTAGGTTAATGATGCAGTGTACATACACACCCTGCATTACTGAAACAAGCGTCGAGCACCTGCGGAACAAATGTATAACAGACTGATCCAACACGACAGAAATGGAGCCTTGCAGGGCCCTTCCAGTACAGAAAGAGCCATGCCGGTCTGAAGTAATGTTCCGTTTTCCATTTTGATTCGGTTCGTTTTCCCCGCTGCTCCATTGTATTCACTAGGCTTTGTGTTCCTCAGAAACCTTCCAGCTTGTCCACACGCTCTGCGAATGTGCCCTTTAACAGCCAAGGCTTTGGAATTAAGTGGTTGGCCATTAACTTTAGGAATATTATTAACCGCTCTGAAGACGCCAAGCCCCAAGAGAAGCTGACTGCGTAGGAGCTGTTCTAAAAATGGCCGACAGCATGGCGTGCTCCATTTGGAAATGCATCCGTTGTTCTGGTGGGTTTTGTCTTCACTAAATATACTGGCAATACACCTTATAGAGGAAGAGGAGTAACAAGGGACAGGGAGAATGTAGCCAATGACCCATTTAAAGGGGTGATCCGCAATCAAACAGGCTTATGTTTGCACCACTTAAAAAGAGTGGTTCTCATCAGACAAACAGACCAGTTGAAGGGGTGGTCCATTACCGGGCTGGGAGTCTGAAGTTTAAAAGCATTTTAACAGCATAGCATACTGTTAATTCAGAAAGAATTGAGTCATAAAGACTCTTATGATGGGAGCGCATGGACTTTCATGTGTGGCTCAAGGGTGGCAGTGTAGTATAATGGTTAAGGGACTGAACTTGTAACTGAAAGGTTGCAGGTTTGATTCCTAGGTAAGACACTGCCGCTGTATCGTTGAGCAAGGGTACAATTTTTTAATTGCTTCAGTATATATCCAGCTGTATAATGGATAAATGGATAAATGTAAAAACTATATATATATATATGTTTGTGTAAGTCGCTTGCTAAATGGCTGTAATGCAATGTAATGTAGTGTAATGTGTAGGAACACATTCAAAAGTACTGCTGCCCTCTAAAGCCCTGGCTCTACCTCGGCCATCATTTTTGCTCCACAGATCAATGGTAGTCTATGAACAAAAAGTGTTTTGTCACTGCAGTAAGCAGCTAGAACTATGCACTGCAAAAAACAAAAAGTAATTCCATCTTAACAAGTATTTTTGTCTTATATTTTGCAGTCATGTCAAAAAGCAAAACAAAACCAAACAATACCAAACAGAAAAAGGCTAGATAGGCAGCTGAGAGTGTGTGGGGGTCCGTGTGCCACGTGACGCACACTTAATGGGTTTGGCTCCTTTTGAGAGCAGTGACCCATAGTGGGGGGGCCCATCCTGAGAGCAAATATTTATCCAGAGAGTTGGAATTGAATTTCCTTTCAGAGGCGTGTCTATATGGCCCTCATTAAACACTGGAGCCAAACAGACAGTCTGCTCGTGCAGCTCCAAGTCCAGGAACCCCAGTGTTGCTTCAAAGGGCCCGTATGTGTGTGAGACACAGGCAGTCAGATGCACCTTTTATCCTATAGACTGTCTCTATGCTTCCCGTCCTTATTCTGACCTCTGACCTCAAGCAGACAATGTCAATGCTCAAGTGAACATCGCGACCACTCGTTGGCTACATTTTTTAAAAAGTACAAATATAGCCGCTGAAGCAGCACTTCTGAAATGGGATAAAGTCTTTCAGGAGTGATGAAGACCTCACAAGACTTCATCGTCTGGCCCTGCCACTCCGCGGTCTCCACAGGGGGGAAATCTGAGCTCCTCCGGTATACCAACAGAGTGGGTGACGCAGAGAAAGCAGCGGCTCGTTTCTTTTCCAAAACACTGCACTTCAATTCACAAAGATCAACAGCCCACATACCGTCATCATATGCATTTGAAGAAGTGTTAGATTATTAAATTATTCCGTAGAGCTGAAAATGGTTAGTTTTAAATAAATGTAAATGCGCAAGTGTTATATGTTCAGTATTTGAATATTAATTAGACCCTTCAGTCCAGCTCTAACAGTCAGCATCCTCAACGCTAGAATCACAGGAAGTTCAACTCAAGCTCATTTCACCACCACTGTCATTGTACTTCAGTTTGGTCTTGGGAATGTCAACCTTGTCATTTCACTCACCGGAACATGCGACACATAACATTTACAACATCACAGTCACAGTTGAGAACCACAAGCTACAGACTACAACTTCCATCATCTCTTCTGCAAACTTGTCTTTTGCCCATCTGCTTACCCCTGATGTATCAAGTTTCCAGCCATAGACCCAAACAGAAGCAATCAAGGCAAATATACAATGGACAAACGATGCAAACAAATGCTGTAATATGAGTGTGTGTGTGTGTGTGCGTGCGTGCGTGTGTGCGTGCTTGCGTGCGTGCGTGCGTGCGTGCGTGCGTGCGTTTGTGCGTGCGTGCATGTGTGCGTTTGTGCGTGCATGTGTGTGTGTCTGAGTGTAAAGCCGGAATGGTTTTTAAATCAGCAGCACTTACCTTTGCCTCTTCGTTCACATCCCAGGTGAAGGAGATGGCGTTGTATGCGATTTCCTCAATGTTCCCAATGGTGTTGAAGCTCTCTTTGTAGTCCGCTGCAGAGAGAAGGGCAGACATGTGAGTCCGGTTGTGTAACTGCCATTCTTTCAGCCGTACCAGAGTTTTCTGTGCTTTTCTAACGAGTGAAAGGGGTGCGCACGCTACGTAAGTCAACATCCTGACATTCCACCTTCAAAGGACAGTTCCCCGGAAGAATACAGAATATTAGCTTAGGCCGTACGTCTATAGAGAACTGCTCTTGTACATGTCGCTTATTAGTAATAAAAAAGATTCGCTGCAACACTGCTATGCTGCAAAACTCATCTTTACTGCTAATGTTTTTTTTGAATATTAGAAAATATTCAAAAGAGAATTTTTGTGTCCGGTGAATAATGAATGATGTCTGTTTGCTCCAATTGGCCGTTATAATTAAACATTCTCCAAAGCATTACAAATAATTGGGGAATTCTGATAAGGGAGCTAAAGATTCAATAAGATAGGGTTTCTCCTGACTTCAGTCGGAACGCCTCGTATCTCTTGATAAGGCTTATCTGATCTGGCAAACAAAGTCACCTCCTTCAAAGGCTATCACACAGAGAACAATGAGAGGCTATCTTCCATCAACTATAATAATAGGAACACAATCTGGGCTTGAGTAAACACTTTGCCGCCATGCATAGATGTAGCATGCAGGCGCAGCTAAATCACTGTAAATTAGCTTTAAACCCAGATGAACACAGAAAGATACATAGCAGTCTTAAACATAGCATTGAACCCTTCAGCTACATAGAATGCATTCCTTTGACAAATGAGCTGAACCCATTTTATAATGGCAAACTTTGATGTTAATTAGGTTCTCTGCAACTGCTCAGTTGTAAGAACAGCATACTGAGATGCTAGAAGTTCCCAGTATTTGAATACTTAAATGTTACGTTAAGGAGGAACTACAATACAAGCAGGACACCCAGTTAAGATAAGCATTATATATTAAGTGTATAAAAGGGTGTAGGTCAGCATCTGTATAACTAAATTGCTGGTGCGTGTGCGTGTGCGTGTGCGTGTGCGTGTGCGTGTGCGTGTGCGTGTGTTTTCCATGCCCTATACCCCAAGAACAATTAAAAGCCTGCATGTACAAATTAAGAAATGAGAAAACCACCTCCATTTCCCAGTGGCGTTGGATTAATAGCTGCCAAGTAGGATTGGAGTGAAGGGGCAAATGACCTCTAATGCTGTTAGCAAGGAACCCAAGGTCAAACAATCAGTGATAAAGGCAAACGACCCTCCTCTGAGACGCACAGCTGAAATGGTATGAGACCGGCATGTTAGAATGTGTTCAGTGAGGACATGGCACAACTGTGGAGACTTGGCTACCTGTGCTGGGTGTCTAGCTGGCCCGAGGGTTTTGGGGGCCCCAAACAAAAATGTTGTTGTGGCCCCAAAGTGCAACTGAATTGTGTGGGCCAGGGATGGTTGTGGCGCTAAACGACTGCATGGAGTATTTTTGCCAGCGGCCGGCTGCGCTGAGGGCGGGGCTAGCTTCTTTGGCTGGGGTACAGTAGGAGCGAGGCCCGTGGCTTAACGTTTAGCAGCCCTATTCAAATCTTGTTTTCAGTGACATAGCCCGGGGCTTCTGGAAGAATCCTGTCTCAACTGCTATTCAAATTGGCGCAGGGGTGTCGGCTTACAGTCTGTCGGCGCGGTGCAGGGACGCCAGATGCCGTCCCGGGGTCACCTGGCTGAAAGGCCACACCGTTAGCTTCTTTATTATTACCTTTGGGGTCTTCATCCGTTCCCACCCACTACCCCCTCAATCACCAGCTGTCACACAAGAGGAGATCCAACCTTCGCTTTCCACAGCACAGATACCACTTCATACGTTTTTAACCGTTTGAACAGATTTAACAGGGTAGGGATACATCTCTTGACTCTGTTAAGGATTGGTCAGTCATGGTCAGGAATAGATTTTGGGCTGAGGGGTGCATCACTGTAACCATGACTACAGACCACCCTGTGCCATCCCACATTATTTGGAAATGTTTTTTCAAAATTCTAAGTCAGTGTTCTAGAATCTAGAACTCCATTGCTTTCAGTTACCAGTAGTGATTGTTACATCAGCATTAGAACGTTCAGTTAAGAACATTCTAATCACATATTTGTGAAACCCAAAGTAGTGCAGAGCAGAGCTACTGATGCTTAATACATACAACCAAATCATTTTGATTTGTCATTTAAATGCATAAACTCCCTTGAGTCAATTTGAGTGTGCAGTTATAAAGAAGAGTGCCAGACGTGGCCATAACAGAAGCTATGCGACACCAGACCGGGTCAGGCCGGGGATTCGGGCTGTCGGCAGTGGGGACCGCAGCCCAAACACCTGGTCATCCCTCATTGCCCTCTAATTAAAGCAGATTTGACTGATAAGCATTCTGCCTGGGGAGGAGATTTTGTGTGTGTGTGTGTGTGTGTGTGTGTGTGTGTGTGTCTCACCCCTAAACTTATTAGCCTGTGTTTCAAAAGACCAGCGGGAAAAATGTTAATCTTTGTGGGTTTTTAAAGATGATATGTGAATCTATTTCCTTAAGAAATGGCTTAATAATAAAAAACAAGAATTCATTAATAATTATTAATATTGGCTTTGTAGTGTTTTTCTACTGTAGGTTCTGTTTGTAATTCCCTATTAAACAGGCAACAGTCATCCATCCTGTGCAGGTAACACACAGGACTACGTTTGTGCCGTTCGGAGCGGTAAATCTGCAGGGAGGCAGTTGGGCCCCCTCTGAGTGGCAATGGGGCGTCTGCCATATCCAAAACTCTGAAGCAAACCCCGGGACATTCCTCTGTATGCCTGTACAAGCCACACATTTTTGGAATTAAAATTTCTTTCTGCGCGTCGATCGGCTTCCTGCAGCACGCGTGCCACAGCACGTCCAGCGCACCCTCCAGAGGCCCCTCGATCGGTCTAATGTCCGCATGCCCGTTAATCCCAGCGCACCCTCCAGAGGCCCCTCGATCGGTCTAACGTCCGCATGCCCGTTAATCCCAGCGCACCCTCCAGAGGCCCCTCGATCGGTCTAACGTCCGCATGCCCGTTAATCCCAGCGCACCCTCCAGAGGCCCCTCGATCGGTCTAACGTCCGCATGCCCGTTAATCCCAGCGCACCCTCCAGAGGCCCCTCGATCGGTCTAACGTCCGCATGCCCGTTAATCCCAGCGCACCCTCCAGAGGCCCCTCGATCGGTCTAACGTCCGCATGCCCGTTAATCCCAGCGCACCCTCCAGAGGCCCCTCGATCGGTCTAACGTCCGCATGCCCGTTAATCCCAGCGCACCCTCCAGAGGCCCCTCGATCGGTCTAACGTCCGCATGCCCGTTAATCCCAGCGCACCCTCCAGAGGCCCCTCGATCGGTCTAACGTCCGCATGCCCGTTAATCCCAGCGCACCCTCCAGAGGCCCCTCGATCGGTCTAATGTCCGCATGCCCGTTAATCCCAGCGCACCCTCCAGAGGCCCCTCGATCGGTCTAATGTCCGCATGCCCGTTAATCCCAGCGCACCCTCCAGAGGCCCCTCGATCGGTCTAATGTCCGCATGCCCGTTAATCCCAGCGCACCCTCCAGAGGCCCCTCGATCGGTCTAATCTCCGCATGCCCGTTAATCCCAGCGCACCCTCCAGAGGCCCCTCGATCGGTCTAATGTCCGCATGCCCGTTAATCCCAGCGCACCCTCCAGAGGCCCCTCGATCGGTCTAATCTCCGCATGCCCGTTAATCCCAGCGCACCCTCCAGAGGCCCCTCGATCGGTCTAATCTCCGCATGCCCGTTAATCCCAGCGCACCCTCCAGAGGCCCCTCGATCGGTCTAATGTCCGCATGCCCGTTAATCCAGGGGAAAGACCTCCTTTCACATTTATATGAAGGGAGCGTTTCGTCATCGAAGTACGTCACAGAGCGCTGAAGGCGGACATCTTACCGATGTCCAGGACCCTCTGTTTAGCCGTGTGCTGCCGGGAGTGCCAGTACTTCCAGTACTTGAGCTGCTCGTCTCGGTTTTTGTCCTCGCTGAACACCACCATGATCACACTCTGGAGGGGGGGACGGACCGAGTAAGACAGGGGGACTGTCAGCACCTCTTTCTCCCAGTCAAACATAAAAATAAATTGACCATTGATTGTTCCACTTTAACAAGCTGCAGTTCATACACTGCAAAAACCAAATCTTAACAAGCATTTTAATCATATATTTAGATTTTTAAATCTTATTTCTGTTCTATTTCTATCTTGCTAAATAAGACAAAAAGTGTGCCAGTGGGGTAAGATAATTTCACTTGTCAAGCAAAAACAAAACAAGCAAATATTTTCCACTTTAGAGAAAAAAAATAAGATTTTAAGTCTCATTACAAGACTAAAACACAAAACAAAAAATAACAAGACTAAAACACTTAGACATTTTTTGCAGTGAACTTATCCTCCAAGAGATCCATATCCTGAGCATACTCACTGTCCCCAAACCCACCTCTCTGCTACTACAACTCCCACAATGCACCGCTACACAACACTGATTGGCCCACTCACCCTCACTTTGCTGATGGGATGGCGCAGGCACTTGTTGGAGCCCGTCTCACTCAGGGTGATGGCGTAGAACTGTCCCTTGTTCAGGTAGGTCATAGGCCCCTCCCCCTGCTTCTGCCGTAGCGATTTGGTGGCGTCCAAAGTATACTGGAAAGTGTCCCTTTTAGAAGAGGAAGAACAGAGTTCTCTCGGGTACTATGACTGAGGCCATCAGAGCACGCTAAACAATACATTTAAAGTGCCTGCTCTGAATAAACTCAGAGAAGTGAATTAGCAACATTGCTGAAATAGCAGAACCACATATTCATTGACAGATAGATACATAATTACAGATGGTAACTTACACCCCTAGTTGGTCGTAGACAAACTCATTGGCTCCCAATGACGATGTGTGGTATTTCTGTTAATGTAAAACAAAACTGATATGTAGGGCAGCTGTACTGACACAATTTTAATGTTGTCTTTTGCAAATAAAATAGGAAAGATGTAAACTCATTGAATATGTAGGCTAATGTAAATATGAATCGAGTCTTTAAAACACTCTTATTATATGTTAAAGCAGTTAAGATCATAAAACAAAGTACTACAACAGGCACTGTCAAATCAAGCAAGTCCGTTCTTCAAAGCACACTCTGCCAGCAGAAATGTCTCTTCAGTCCTCGCTAGATCATGGCCATCATGATTTTGCCCTTTATCTTTTTTACCTGCTGTCTTCCTCTCAATTTTAAGTTTATTTCAGTTTTATTAAATGCATACAACAATGAGGTCTCAACACACTATACAAACCACAACATAAAAATAAGAATAAAAGAGGACAGGAGAAAGTTATAAACACGTAGACTTTAAATAGACAAAGAGTTAACAAAGATGGGACAAAACGGTAATTGAGCGTGAAGTACACAAATACTGATAAATACTCTTACCCCCGATGCCCTTTCTTTGCCCCCGGTACTCACATCCTGCTCCTCCTCATAGCAGCTGTCTGGGGAGCTGCGCTGGTCGTCCTTCATGTAGGCGGTGTGTTGGATGGCCGAGGCGTTGTAGGGGCTCTGCTCGTAGATCACGCTGGGCTGTTCCTGGGCCTCTGGTCTGTAATGCACCCCAGGGGCCATGAAGACTGGGGCGCAACCCTCAGCCTTGACCACCGCCACGGCCCCGCCCTCCCCAGGCTCCGCCCCCAACCCTGGCCCCGGCCCCGGCCCCGCCCCGTACGGCTCCCGCTTGTCCTCCGCGTGCTCTGCGTTCAGGGACAGGTTCACCGGCAACGACTTCAGCACCTGCACATGGTTATCCACCGTTTCCACTGCGTCGGTCTGACTGCCGTTTACCACCAGTCCAGGCCTGCACACACACACACACACACACACACACACAGGTTTACACGACAGGACCTTCCTCACACACACTGATTAACATATAACAGCAACACTTCTCAGTACTTATGACTTCTCTTTTTTCGAAACAATTGCTTTTCCCTTTTTTTCCTCCCTAATTTTAAATCTCAAGTTACCACTCTGTCACAATGCACCAGCGATGGCTGTATTACTCACACCTGTGATAGGCTACATAGCTGAGCCTGCCGTTTACAGAATTTCTCCATTCAACAGTTCAGCAGGGAAATGTTTAGAGTACCTGCCCTGGCTTATATATTGTGGTCTCTCCATCCTAAATGAAGACCATTAGAAACATGTGTCATACACAGTGTCATCCTGTTCAGGTATTCACTTTGAGGAAACTTCTCAACATCAGAGAAATAAAACAAACTTTTCCAAAATAAAGTTTCCAGACTGTGGAGGTGGATCTCATTACAAGTTTCGTGTGAAATTTGATACAAAAATATGAATCAAAATATCGTTCGTGTTTTCACTGACATTTTTCCAATTGTGTCAGGTAGAGTGACGTGGGCAGCATGCAATTGCATTGTTATTTTGGAAGACTATCATGTTGACAGAAAACATCATGTATGTCCTTCAGGTGAGAAGGTTTTGTTGACCTTTCCCACTGATATACCATGTCTCCCATGAAAAAGTGCATAAAGCAGCACTGACCTCTTTTCATGATCCTCTGAAATTTCAACCACTTTCGTGATGGGCAACAATCGCTTTTCTTTTGGAACCTGGAAACCAATACAGACCACTGTCACTGGCAATACAGACCACTGTCACTGGCAATACAGACCACTGTCACTGGCAATACAGACCACTGTCACTGGCAATACAGACCACTGTCACTGGCAATACAGACCACTGTCACTGGCAATACAGACCACTGTCACTGGCTACGAAAAAATAGTAGATCTGTCAAGTAAACACACACCTTTGCAACTAACTACACTTTACATGTTTGAAACTTCCTGGTGAAAAAATCTTCATAAAAGGAAAAAAAAAGGATTAGGTGTTTTAAAAAAAAAAATAACACTGTTTGTGTTGTATATCTCACCTAGCAATTCCTGCAAAATCCTGAAAGATTACACCAAATAATTGGCACGGCATGGTTTCATTTCAATTACTGTAATGGGTGGTATTGTTCTGTGTTGCTAAAGACTTGGACTCTGTTTAGTTCAGTAATAAGCTGTTGATTAGGGCCTGCGGGGGAAGTGAGATAGAGAGGAAGGTATATTTACTGCTAAATTTGAACTAATTTCTTACCTAGTGCTTCTCCTAACAGTCGTGAGCAGCTGAAGAAACAATTAGCATGGCAATAGCGTACATAGCAATTGTCTAGCTAACTCATAACACGGTCTCAATAGCTTTCTACATGTCTTTACATCTTCCCAGTGACATCATCATTGACAAAGGAATCTGCAGAAGCCTGTACTTATTTATTAATTGAGCATTTTTGTGGAGTGATTGCGGACTATTTTTAGACCATTTGTGGACTACTTAAGGACTGTTTTATATGTTCTTACACCCCGCCCCCTCCCAAATTTTGTATCACTGTAGATGTAAAAGGCCTTGGGGTGGAGTGCTTCCCCCTCCCCACCTTATAGTAGTCGTACAGCAGACCCAACGCCGCCGCACTGTCCTCATCCCCGTTGATGCTCATCATAGCCTTGGTGGCGGCGGTCAGCGGGTTCTCCAGGTACGACTTCCAGGCCTCGTCCTCGCTGGTGTAGGCCCGGCGGGAGTGGAAGGTCTCGTTCGGCACCACCACCACCAGGCGCTTGCTACAACACACACACACAACACACGATGACATCACTTCCTATGCCACCAGACAGCCCCTACTAGAAGATTTTTCATTGGCTGTTGGTTGTCCTTGTCTCCTTAGCTTGTAAAAAAAAAAAAAAAAAAGCCCAAATGCTCTCAACTTTTTAATACATTTTTTTTCTCTCATTTCCTTCTTATTTGTAAGACATTTATCAAATGTGAAGCTGCTATATACTTCTTTTTTTGGATATCATTTCTAGAGTCTAGAAGAGAGTGTATTTAATGCAAAGTAGAAACCTCTTCCATTAACACAGCAGGTGAACGAAAATGGGAACTGCAGATAAAAGGAGCTTCACAGTCGAACTGTACAGGAAAGAAGAGTCATTACCTGCCATAGAAATGAATGTACACACAAGTCTCTGAGATATGCATCTACACATCGTCTTCCTGGTCTAGTCGAGTTTCTCTTTTATCCCGGTCACCTCCCCATGAATACAACCAGACATAAACAATATGGGGAATAGAAATTAGAAAGGGAATGAAAAACAATTCCAGATTCCCCAGCGTTCGAAAGGTGTGTACGTGGAACAGTTAGCAGGCACGCTAGCCATGGCTATTCTCATCACAGCTTTATTTATTGCCTTTCACATTTTGAAATTTGCTTAACAGACACACTCCACAATATCATATGTATCCAAGGCGAAGCATGGCGTTTACATTATGCAAACGGTGTACTTGATCTGCGGGATATTTCCTGAAGTTATTCGGGAAATATCCTGACATCAGTACCCCTCCCAGGATTCAAAGCAGTTGTTTATGTTCCGGGTATGACGCCTGTTCCAAAAACCACAATGCCACGATCCCATGGCTCATTACCAAAAACTTTTTTTTCCCCCCCCAGCAGAAACAACAACCCAGAAAGGCACCACCATTTTGTCGCACGTGAACATGCAGAGCAGTCTTCAAATTCGGACGTTGACACAAACACTGGTTCTCTGTATTTGCCTCGTCACAAAGACCCACAGCCAGCCGTTTTTGCTCATTTCAATAAAAAATAAAAAAATCTTAATTTTTGCTGGTGAAGCCATTCCCTTGGTCAGATGGTCTGATAATGGACACAAGCCATTCATTGATGAACATCAGGCACACAGACCCTTCTGAGCCACTAAAGCACCTGTACATATGTTCTACCTCAAGGACTTGCACATTCAAGCTCTTAAGACATTTCCTGCCTGTCACAGAGATCCCAACATGTGGCGAGAAAACCACTTTTTCAATGAGAAGCCGCCGTCCACATTTGGCCATCCGCATTGCCTCTTGTTCACTCTCAGACACGCGGTGTAATGGAAAGAGGGGAGAGCAATCCCAGTCTATTCAAAAGTATAAAAACATTTGTTCACACTAAAGATATAACTTGAGGACCTACAACTTCTCCTCCATCGCAAACCCCCATTCCAGCAACCACCGTGATCTAAATTGCATAAGGCTGTAGGCCACATAAGACCCATTCTTCAAGCCTTGAGGGCATGTTGTGGACCGTAAAAACCTGGGTGTGCTCTCTTAAACAATTAACCTTTCATTCTCATTGGGAGTCCTTGACACTAATTACAACCAAAGCTACAGCCTTTATGAAGCTAATGCCATTTGAACAGAAGTATGCAGTTATTAGCTCACAGTTTGATTCATGCATCCGTGGACTTTACAGAAAAACGTGACATAAACAGAAAGCAATGGAGGCCTTTGTACTGTTATTTCCAAACGGACGGACGGTTGAGTTGAGGGGCTGAAAGCTCTACCATGATACTGATTAGTGCATTAGACTCACAAGTAAGAGTTTGGTGAGTAAAAACAATATTTGTCAACACAGACAGGCGGATGCTTGAGAGGTTTGTAAATGTGTGATCTGGGCTTTAAAATAGGCATTTATAGAGTAATTTACTCTTATTTCGATTACAGATTGGATACAAAAGACCCCAACTATATTCACAAATGTTTTTATTATTATTAAATGTGGATTTTTGTTAGCACTCAACTGAAATTGTGTTGTGTACTCTCATATAAGGAAAATATGCTGTTGATGTCATTTTAAAAAGTAGAAGGCTAAATTCCTGTTTTCAGTGTCCATTGTACACTGATGAATTTGTACAACCACAATTATCCCTCAACCTGGTCATCTGTCACTCCACTCTCAGGATATAGAAAACAGCCATTTAATATATCTTATAATTAAATTACACTTTCATATATAATTTGAATATTGGGTATTTACATTACAAATTATTAAAAATGCACATGTTCCACCCATTTATCTGTTAAAAATAACAGCGGATGTCAATACCTCTATATGAAATAAATAATTATATCTTGATGTGTCCTGAATACAAGTCGTTCATTATTTTTTTTAAATCTATGTACAGCCTTTATTTTTAGCAGGCTAAATGTGTCATTTGGTGAAACTACTATTATTGTAACTCAAAAAAGCTTTAACAAAATATTTAATTAATTTAATCTTTCGGGAAGACAAAGTTGTTCGTACAAACTGAGGGGGGTTTTGAAACCATTAGGCTACATGCAGTTCCTCAGAAAATGGCGATTTTGGTTGCTTTTACAAAAAGTTTTTTGACCGCCATCGCAATTTATTCCTGCGAAATTCTCCATTTAAAATAAAAGTACCTGTCCAATGTAAAAATTCTTATTTTTTAGAAGTGTATTTTTCTCCCCCCCCCCCCAAAAAAGTTACAGATCTACAAAATGTTTAATCAAACGCTTAAATCAAATTAATCAAACGAATCAATACAATCCCAGAAAAATTCCAGTGCCGCCCATGGTTATCAACGCAAATCTAAAACCAGTATGATGACTTACTTGTCTGTATCCTGTGACATGTTGGGTTCCTCTCTTGTTCTTGCTTGTGAAACTGGACTTTCAAGTCGGTGCAGGTGATGGTGTAGGAGAACGGGATCCGAGATGTAAGAACTCGGGCTACAGGTAAGACTACTTTTTTCCTGCTCCGCTCTATTCTCAGTCCCGTGCTACCAAGCAGGTACAGCGCGGTACTCCAGGGCACCCTGTGATACGATTAAAGTTATTTATTATCTCGCTTGAAAACTATCTGGATGAATATCTTTATTCCATACAACGTCTGTATTTACTCCGCTTGCAGATGGCTGTAGGTAAACTTTGTAGAAATTCTTTCAGTGTGGAGTGATTGAGTTCAAGGAGGGACGAACTTAAAATTGATTGGTTCAAGCTCACTGAACTACAGTCAGTGATAGGCTGTAGGAGAACAGGTAAGACCCGCCTTGCGTATTGTTGTACTTTGCGTGATGCACCGTGTCCCTTGTTGCCTACTACCAGACATTAAGTTCGCTTGAGGAAAATAAAGCTATTTTGACTTTGATTTATCGATTACTTGTAACGGCAGCCGGTTTCTGAAAGGTTCTTAAACGAGTTTTCTCTCACGGTGATTAAAGACATTGCAATGATTTTGAACCAAAAAAACAGGCTACACACCTTGCTGTCAAAAACGATGTTTTGTTAGATTTTTTGGTATGGGCATACAATATGACACACTAGTGCCTTTTCAATCCAATATGAGTGGATCCTGGAAAGTAATTTTAGAGTGATAAAAATTTAGAGCCCATATTGATCTGCTGTAGCTGAACAGATACCAGCGCCCCGGGTAATTGATGAAACCCCGCGGTAGCCTGTAAAATAGATTTGATGGTTGAAGTAAAGGCATGTGAAATCTCCATAAGCCGTGAAGCAATTCTTGCAAAGCGCCTCTTGCAAAACAAAACCCATTTCACTGTTTTTCAGACACACCTGCAGCAAACCTGTCCAGGTGTGAAAATGTCATCATTCGTTTATTTTGAATAACAGCGAGGTTAAGAATTCTGACTGAGCTGCATGGAATGCAAGACTCCGGTAATTTCGACGGGAGAAACGGGAAAATATAGAACGGCTGATGATCTCACCTGAGCGACTGGCATACTCCACCCCCTCACCCCCTCACCCCCTCCATTTTCCCGTGTGAACCCGTGTGTAGGATGACTCTGGGCATGTCAAGAACTGATAGACTTGGACCTCAGCCTGATCTGTAATGCTCCCACAAGTGTGTGTGTGTGTGTGTGTGTGTGTGTGTGTGTGTGTGTGTGTGAAAGGGGGGGGAGTGGGATGAATCCACAAAATAAGTATTGATTTATCTTTGTTCTCTTTTTCTCTTAAAACGATATGCAAATATTGTTCAGGTATTTGTCAAATAAAATGTTATATTTGGCAGAGAAAAGATAAGCGGGCTTCTGATAATGACTGAATGAACGGCCCAGAGGCGTCGTAGTCCAGGCCATCCTCGATAGGGAGTTACAGTCAGGGCGGTGAAGCAAGGGTTAACTACCGTTATGGCTGTCAGAGGTTCGCGTGCACAGGACCAGGAAGTTGCACAAAGTGGGAGGATTATCTTCATCGATGGACGGCAACATTAATATGGAACACAATATATTTACATCGTTGGCATAGCAACGCACATATGATTCTTTTTTTTTTTGGTGGGCAACCACATTATGTAATAATATACCTACAATCATTTAAACACCACTGGTACATATCAGGGCAGCAAGATAAACCTCTGAGATCTTAAGCATCCTTTCTGTACCTCCAGATGTTTGAGTTACGGGCCATTCAATTCCAGTCAATGAGTAATCTGTTTACACAATTCTGCTGTTATCCTAATGAACCCATTGTCTGCGTGAAAATGGGAGCTTCATTATTACCCACAGGCAATGTAATGCAGGGTCAGGGGCGGGGCCGGGGTGGGGGGGCGGGGGTGGGGGGGCGGGGGGGCGGGGCCGGGGTGGGGGGGTGGGGTCATTTACAAGGGTGCTCAGCATTTAAATGGCCATTAATGCTGAGACACAATGTCCCAGCAGAATGCAAACTTTCATGAAACACCCACCTGAGCACAGAAATAAGAACTCCAGGTTCTACTAACACAGCTTTTCCTGCTGCGAGGATCGCTGTGAAGGAGTAACCACTATTCAAAGCACTGGGAGCGATGAAGATATTATAGATCTCCCATGCAGTCACAAAACAGCCCATTCAACATACACTCTCAGAAGAACGGGTTCCAAAAGGTTGTTCTGTGTCCCCATAGAGGAGCCCTATCAAGTGTAAGGGTTCTTTGTTGAGAAAGATGGTTAAATCTGGGAGCTTGCACACTTCACACCAACTGTAGAGGGTTCCACAAAGAGCTAAAAAGGGTTCCCCGCTGAAGACAAGCCAAAGAACCCTTTCGGAACCCTTTTTTTCTAAGAGTGTACTGCAGTCTGAGGTCCAGGCAGGCAGATGTCAGTTACGACGCCCTTGGATTAGAACCATTAGCCGTGGTTCAGAAAGCACTGGGACTCAGTGTGGGGCCAGACAGGGGCGGCGGCTGTGGAACTGGGCTGAGAGTACCGCCACTGTATCCATCAGTAAGGTAGTTAACCTAAATAACCTCAGAAAATATCAGGTTATATTAAAGTACACTAGTGGGAAACTTCTATAGAGCAAAACAAAAAAAAGACGTAATGTGATGTCACAAGACAATAATGACCTTACGTTTGGGTCCCCCCGGAGGCGTGCCCTACACAGGTTATCATGATTTAGTTTATGGCTTACTGCTCCTTTCAGACATTTAATTCTCATCAAACATGCATGTGCAAGCACACGGCTAACTTCATATGTGGTGCGTGTGTGCGAGGATTCCTTCTCCAGCATATTCCCAAAAATAAACATTCCTAATGTGTTTCTGTTAGGCTATTAGTGTCATGACAAAAATATCTGATCTGAACAAGGTGTACATGCACCAGGTGTGTAAAATCTGTTGATTTGAGGCATTAAAGCGCAGTCCTGTATGTGTACACCGCACACTTACCAGAATCTGTCCAATAAATTGAGGGAGGGGAAACATGTCATGTTGGCTGTGCATGACAAAAGACCCCGCTAAACAAAAATAAAAGACAGGAACATTATCTCACGAGGAATGTTTGCCTTCTCTGTTTGTGCTTCGGTAATGATTATTATTTTCCTGTTGTAATTTGTCTGAGTGAGCGCCGGGCCTATTCAGCGTTCTGTTTCAGGCGGTTGTTAAATAAATACAGGTGGGGTCCTCTTGAAACGGGCCTCGCCGTGCTTTTATTCTGCTCGGGCTCGATGGATTACAGCTAATGCAGGAAAACCACAGTGTTGGGAAAGAGACTCTCAAAGAGCACTGTTTTGTTGTGTGTGTGTGTGTGTGTTTGTGTGTGTGTGTGTATGCATGTGTGTATGTGTGTCTGTGTGTGCTTGTGTGCGTGTGCTTGTGTGTGTGTGTGTGTATGTGCGTGTGTTTGTGTATGTGTGTGCTTGTGTGTGTGTACTTGTGTGTGTGTGTGTATGTGCGTGTGTGCTTGTGTGTGTGTATGTGCGTGTGTTTGCTTGTGTGTGTGTGCATGTGTCTGTGTGTATGTGCGTGTGTGTGTATGTACGTGTGCTTGTGTGTGTATGTGCGTGTGTTTGTGTGTGTGTGCGTGTGTTTACATGTGTGTGTGTGTGTGTGTGTGTGCTTGTGTGTGTGTATGTGTGTGTGTTTGTGTGTGTGTGTGTGTGTGCTTGTATGCTTGTGTGTGTGTGTGCGTGTGTTTGCATGTGTATGTGTGTGTGTTTGTGCTTGTGTGTGTATGTATGTGTGTGTGTTTGTGTGTGTGTGTGTGTGTGTGTGCGTGTGTTTGCTTGTGTGTGTGTGTATGTGTGTGTGTTGGGAGGGATGGAGTGAAGAGCATGTTCTTAACCACAGACACCATTCAGGGGTAAACTGCATCTCCCATCACTCCTTTCTAATCGCCTGGTAGATTAATTATTTCTGGAGCCCTCATGTGCCCAGCGCAATGTCATCCAATATTTATACTATAATATTGGACGACAATATTATACTATAATATTTATATATGTAGCTGCATTGGGACCTCCTCCATCTGTAAAATATATTTCAAGCTTCTTACAATATTGGTGTAATCTTACCAGGATTACAAGATTACATTACAATATGTAATTAATACAATAAAAGCTGTGGTGCAGGCCTTGTACATGGAATGCCAACCTCGATTTTTACTTTCCATTCAGAAATTCCAGAAAAGAACTGTTTGGATGCCTGGGATTTTATGGAAAAAGAAGCCTGTCTGGGCCTGGCTGGGAGCTCCACGCGTACCTGTCCTGTTTGGCAGGCAACAATCAGACACTGTGAGCAGAAGCGGGCTGGAATGCGGCTGGTTGAGGCCCATGCTGGCGTGTCTGCTTTACCTGTGAGGCAGGTGTGGGCCCGGGCACAGAGGTATGCGCGCACTGCGCATTCCGCCGGCTCTTAAAGGCGCAGCGGCTCCCAGCGAGGTGGGACACGGGAACTCGCTGTTTTGGCGCTCAGAACCAGTCATAGCTGCCGAGCAAGTTCGGCGGGAACGTTATATTCCCTAGTGAATCGTTCACGGACCGTTGTCTTATAGCGTGATGAACCGTTGCGCGCTATGCGTAACTGAAATCCGATTTCACTCTCGGATATTTGCATCTTCTTTTAAACCGCGGCCAAAGTGGGATTATATTAAAAGTTTACCAAAGATTCTAACTGTATTAACCGTCTTTTTTGCATCTGTTCAGGGGCTTTTCGCTGAACTTGTCTGACAACAACGTGTAAGAGGTGCTGGCACGGACAGCCCTGCATTCGGATGGGGGAATACGGGCGAACAACGTGTCTGGTCATGCTGCTGTAGCCCTATCTGAAAATCTCGTGTTCTCTCATCGCAGAAGAGGAAGTAAGTCCAGCTTCCTCTCCCCATCAGTTTTTCTAACCTCCAACCTGTGATCTACGAACTAGGCTCCGAACATATAACTACAACTTTTAGAAAGCTAATTTCCCTTGGAGCTTAAATTTTGTAACATGTTTGAAATGTGTGAAATTGTCTGTGTGGTTTCGCTGTGTTTTTTTGTCTTTAATGCTCTGGGCCACATTTGTTTTTACACCAGATTATTTTCCTGCTCCAACCATTTTAAACCACATACAAATAAATGGTAACTGAAAGTATAGGCTATTAACAAGGATTTTTACCACTAATAACCTTTGTTGAAGTCAAACTCTTTAAATAGTTTATGAGGAACGTCACCAAACACTTATATATAACATATAAAAGTTATATATATAAAAAACTACGGGTCTGTTGTTCTCATATTTTTCAAATCTGCAAGAACACACACTTCAAATAATGTGTGCCCACAAGTTCTAGAAAATTCAATGCAACAGGATGTAATATTTCAAGCGCACAAAGGGGTATTGAGTTACTCATTGTGTTTGAAAGCCTTCGTGAGGCTACACAGGGACTGAAGGGGAGAATCTCATGGCAAATCCTGCCTTTTGCAGAGACAAAGAGCAGCCATATAGAATTCTCTATGGAATGGTCGACACCTGTAAGATTGCCTTTCAGACCCCCTGAGGCCGGTCATCTCTGGGTCTTATTCCTGCATCGGCTGCTAATTCACCCGTCTTCCCCATAACAGATGCCTCACTACCGGGGCAAATAATATACTGTATATCAGCGTCTAAGGGAACAGTCTATCGTCAGTGCTTTACATCGACATCTACGATCACCTAAAGAAAACGCCATCCCATGTTGCGTAAAGCACTTGTAAAATAATTTCTGTGAATGAAACAAAAACATTTGACTTTGATTGGCCCGATTTGACTTTTTATTTATTTATGTATTTATTTACACATAAGCAAAAGCAATGTAGTTAGTCATTCTTTCACTCCAATAAATAATTATGACCCATCAGTTGTTTCAGCGTTTCTAATAGCCACCGTGGGAAAAACAATAGCAGAGATGCTCCAATCGGAGGAGCAGTGATATTTTTCCGACCTTATTCCACGGGCAATTGTCTGCCGCTCTCCTGAGGGGAAAAAATACCCCTTCACAAAGTACTGCAAGAATGTCCTTTCTGTTGCCTGGGACGAGCACAGGAGAAACACAATAGCTCCCATTGCCAGAGTCCTTTTCTCACAATGATAACATTTCATTGATGTGAAAGGACTCGATGTGGGCCAGAGCAACACGCATAGTGCAACGTATCGCCTATAATAATCCCGAGGGATAAACCAGATATGTCCATCTCTTTTTTTAGGTGACCGGATTCTGTTTTGACGCATCTCGTAAAATAGATTTTCCTGCTTACATAATCTTCCAGGTAAACAGCATAAGGTGTACAGTTGTATTAATTAATTTTAGTGAGTAGTCTTTGCTGTTATTGATGTTGCATTGTTCAAGCAACTCTAAATATGATTTTTAAACGCATGCATGAGCTGTATGTGTACCAGCCAGGTAAGAAGAACTGGACCACATTGATCACTCTTTAGCATTCCCACACAATCTCTTCACTTCACAAGTCTTGACTCGATCATTAAGACCTAGACCCTGAGCCGACCAGAGGAGGACGGGTTCCTCCCTTGAGTCTGGATCCTCCCGAGGTTTCTTCCTCGTTACACCAGGGAGTTTTTCTTTGCCACTGTTCCCTTTGGCTTGCTCTTGTGGGGGTTTAGGCCGGGCTTTTCTGTGCAGCGTATTGTGACAACTGCTTGTGAAATGCACTATATAAATACATTTTGATTTTGATTTTACAAGTCAACAAAGCCACCATCAGGGAGGGTAGAGAACATATATTATCTGCCTTGAAATTGTTTTATTTTTTAAATGCACCCCTTGAAATTTAAAGGTATGGGTATATACAAATTAAAGTGCCTACTGTCCTGCTGTGCCTGCTGGTACCTACTGAGGTTAGATGAATGAGGAGGGGGTGTCGCTCCACTGTGAATGTATGCTAACATTGTGGAAACTTGGGGGGACTGAGCTGGTAACCTAAAGGTTGCAGGTTCAAATCCCAGGTAGGACACTGCTGTTGTACCCTTGAGCAAGGTACTTAATTTGAATCGCTTTAGTATATCCCTGTTAAATGCAAAAAGTTGTGTAAGTTGCTCTGGATAAGAGCGTCTGCTAAATGCCTGTAATGAAACAGGTGTGGTACATGCCTTGCATCAAACCAATGCTCTTAAAAACCCTTTGCCAGCCGATCAATACATGCCCCACCCAACCAGAATACCAGAAAGACAGAATAGGTGCACCTACCATGATAGTAATTGTTTTTGATAAAAAAACACCCTCACATGCATGTACATGCCCTTCCTCATGGTTAAAATATTAACACACAAACAAAACCATATGATATGACCAGCTGCCATACCACCCTGTTCCCTTCTTACATCAAATAACTGAAGCTAAGTAGGGATGGGCTTGCTTAGTACTTGGATCTAGTATTAGCTAAGTAGCCTACGTACATGGAGAAATTAAGCTGCTGCTGGAAGTGGTGTTGGTGGACCAGTAGGGGGCGCCTTCCTTCAGGACCAAGCAGAAATCCAATACCCACCATAGTGACACTGTGCTTTAGAAACTGATGGTCTTTGAAAAATATGTTTAGTCAAGGTCCTGTGGATCACATGGCACACTGAAGAATAGCGGTGTTAACATGGTGTCTTGGTAAAATTCCCTACTTCTGGCCACCAAATAATCCCTTCATTTGACTGGCTATATAGTCCTGTGGGTTCCCTCCTCTCTTTGATTCTCCAGGTCATCCATGAAAATCAGAACTGAGATCTCAGTGGACCAGTTTATTTTACCAGTTTAATTTACAAATGAAACACTGACAGTCCACATAACCCTGAATAGCAGCAAATGTGTGTGTGTGTGTGTGTGTGTGTGAGAGAGAAAGAGAGAGAGAGAGAGAGAGAGAGAGAGAGAGATCAAAACTCAAAATCAATATGACATGCTATAGAAAATTATTGAAAAATGTATGTTCCATAGGGCTGATCATGTATTCACATTAACTATATTTTTTTCACAGCAACTGTACTCACATGAATACTACATATAATAGAATGATTGCCTTTGGAGAAAAGCCTTGAAAAGTCTGCTCTTATCAGAGTTGGGGGCAATTGCATATCAATTTACTTAATTCAGGAATTTAATTTAAATTCAATTCATGAATTGAGAAGATCTTTATTGCACATCATGGCAATTTTTCAATACATAAATTTAATTTAAATACATTTTCCGTATTGACTAAATTGAAACGGAATTACCCCGACCCAGGTGCCAATGGAAAAGAGCACAGCTCACTGGTTCAAATTAACACAGGGGGAGGAGCCAGATTTACACAAACACATACGGTTACATTTACAACTGCAGTATCCAATCAAAGAAACATCTGCCGCTGGCTGGCACCAGTTCATTGAAAAATGCTAATTACATAAGAACTAAGAAAATTACAATACCTATGTATCTTACCATAAGAGTCATTAATGAAATAATGCGATATAGAAAATGTTTTGAATGCAGTTCATCTGAGATGGTGTATAGTAACCAGCGATGACGATACGTGAGGTAATCATGTGGCGTATCCTCTGTAAAAACTAGTTGTAGGCGTGTCAGCGTGTTGAGGCGTGTTGTTGGGTGAAGAAGGAACTAATTCACGCACTGTTTACAGCATTGGTGGAATCACTTTATCCTACGACACACACACAGACACACAGACACACAGACACACACACACACCTTTGTGTCCGAGACAAAGAGCTGCTGTTACTCAGTGTTAGACAATGGCAGCAGTAACACAGAGAGGCTGCATTCACTCCACAGGTGCTGGTTTTGAAATAATGGTTTGTAAAATGCTCTAAAAATTGCCCTAATTCTTCTCTCAGGGTAATAATATGTTGGCACTGATATGCTGTGCACAGTTTTGCATGTATATAGCATTTTTATACATGATGCACATGGTTAACTCATTTAATTTTAAAGGTTTTTAATGCATATATCTAAAGCAGGACTGGGGTTCAAGGATGTCTTTAAATGTCAAGACTGTATAGAAATAATACCCAGTCCCACACACTCTTCTAAGCTCCCAGTATTAGATGATTAAATTGTTTTACTTTCTAACTAGCAAGTGCCTTTCTATATAACTGTCCAATCACTGTGTCTCTTTTTTTTGTTTGTTTAAATAGGTGCGTTGCTGCATTTATCATCTCTATCCTTGTAAAGGGACTCCTGAGCTACTGTAGGTTATACTCCCCAAACAGAACCGAATTATCAATGAGCAATAACATGCCTACACCTGTGCCTTATACCTACAAATGTATTGCACATGCCTAAGTACTATTTTACTGGGTACATCACCAACTAGTGGTAAATAAAAGATATCACCCTAGAACGATCAGTGCTGTCCAATCCGATATTTGAATCACTGCATTATTATACAGCTCTGGAAAAAAATTAAGAGACCACTGCTAAATTATCAGTTGTCTCATTGTTCTGTACTTTACCGCTTTGAGTTTGAAAGGATACAATGAAAATGAGGTTGAAGTGCAGACTGTCAGCTTTAATTTGAGGGTATTTCAATCCATATCGGATGAACCGTTTAGATATTATATAACCTTTTGTACATGTCCCCCCTCCCCACATTTTTGGGCATCAAAAAATATTGGATAGTTTAACATAATGTAGAATAAAGTAATCATATTTAATATTTGGTGGCATATCCTTTGCATGCCATTCCTGATGTCTGTGACCAAACAACATCAAAAGACTCTTGATATCTTATTTTCTGGTACTCTTACAAGCGATACTATAACGTCTCTGCATTTGAATGGATTTCGATGGGAATTGGGGGGTGGGGCTAGATTTACTGTAAATTACACTGGAACAGTATGGAACACATGGTCGGCTAAATGGCTCAAGTCATCAAGCGTCTGACGTATCAAATAAGCCTTAAATCATCACTCTGCTGCCAGATATGCAGTATATATGGATGGATCACTCTAAGGGTTGTTTCTCCTGGCAAATTTTCCTATGGAACTTTATGAAAAAATAAGTCAGGAGAAGAAACCCATCAAGTTATCCAGAGCTGTACATGAATAACTATGTATTAATTAGGCCTCTTATTGTGAGTATTGGGTGATTATTTATTTTTGGATGTTCTTCATTCTCTTGTAATACACATGCTTGAGATAATACTGTCAATACTGTAATTTTCTGTCAATGTAAAATGCTAATGAAAAATAAGCAAATAAATAAAGAATAAGATTAGTAAAGAACACATTTTTAAATGCCATATCCATTCAAGAAAGAAATGCAGAATGGTGGAAGGGGTGATGTTTGGTGCAATCTTTTCATAAAATGCTGTGATTATATTAAATTAAATTCAATTGGTGCTTCTTTTAGCCAGATAACAAAGTATTGTTTTGTATCTGGTGAAACATTGCCATCTACTGGCTATGGGCCCAACATGCAAGCTAGAAGCCAGCTGCCCACCAGTGTTGCCAGCAGCCAACAGTCCACAATAATGCATTCTGAATTAAAATTATAGTGTGGGCTCAGTCTTATTATTACTATTATTATATTGTCTTATTTATTTCTTTGCTGATTGGCATGTTGTAAAATAAGTTGTTGTAAGTTGGCGTTCTCCTAATGAGCACAGATTGAACAATATATATATTTTATTATATTTTTTTGGGTGATTTCCCAGGATGTTTCAACGAATCAGAATTCAGTTCATCTCACTGGTTCAATAAAATCAGTGAAGTTGCCATTGTGGAGAATCATGATAATGCTGGCGTTCATATTTCTGCAGGTTTGAGTCCCCATGCTCTAGTGTGCATGCACATCATGGCGAGCATAGCATGTGACCATATTCATTCCAATTAACTGTTCATTCTGGAGGCTATGTTACAAATATAGGGGCATTACTCATTTCCCCCTTGGGGCTTTTTTTCAGTAACAAGCCCCCCCTCCCCAATATGGATGGACATTATTTGAGATTGTTGTCTACAAGATGAACTAAGGCACGATGAATAAATCCTGAACAGAGCCTTCTCCGCCTGCCAGCTTTGACACTGAGAATGTGCACCTGAATCAGGTCCTCTTCCAGCAGGCAGCGAAGTGACCCAGTTCCACCATCTTTCCCCCGCTGCTGCCGTTCTCTCCGCTGGCCGCCTGAAGGGAAGCAGAGGAGATTGATCGCTCGCCGCGGTTGACCCAAATCGCTCTCAGGCAACGGCGAGCTGGCGGAGAGTGTGTGCTGAAGCGCTCTGCTCCGTGATACTCAGGGAAGGCGTTTAAACCAGGGAGAGGCTGGGATGGTGGCACTGCAAGGTGATGTGTAGCAGGGAAAGAGAAAGGCCAGGCTAGGGGTGGTGGTACTGCCAAGTGAAGTGTAGCAGGGAAAGAGAAAGGCCAGGCTAGGGGTGGTGGCACTGCAAGGTGAAGTGTAGCAGGGAAAGAGAAAGGCCAGGCTAGGGGTGGTGGCACTGCCAAGTGAAGTGTAGCAGGGAAAGAGAAAGGCCAGGCTAGGGGTGGTGGCACTGCCAAGTGAAGTGTAACGGGGAAAGAGAAAGGCCAGGCTAGGGGTGGTGGCACTGCAAGGTGAAGTGTAGCAGGGAAAGAGAAAGGCCAGGCTAGGGGTGGTGGAAAGAGAAAGGCCAGGCTAGGGGTGGTGGTACTGCCAAGTGAAGTGTAGCAGGGAAAGAGAAAGGCCAGGCTAGGGGTGGTGGCACTGCCAAGTGAAGTGTAACGGGGAAAGAGAAAGGCCAGGCTAGGGGTGGTGGTACTGCAAGGTGAAGTGTAGCAGGGAAAGAGAAAGGCCAGGCTAGGGGTGGTGGTACTGCAAGGTGAAGTGTAGCAGGGAAAGAGAAAGGCCAGGCTAGGGGTGGTGGTACTGCGAGGTGAAGTGTTTTCACAGGGCGTTGTCCCTGTCTGCAGCCATCATGGTGGCATTGATGTCACTGTCTACATGGAGCTTCTGTGGAGCTCAATCTGGTTCCAGTTCCGGATCAGGTCTGGTGAAGACTAGAGCTGAGAGGACGCTGGTGATGGATGTTGAAAGTCAGCAATGTTCCATATGTTTGTTCTGCTACAATCTACAAATTCTGTATTTGTATTAATTCAGTGTGAGTGTGGGTGTGGGTGGGTGTGTGCGTGAGTGTGTGTGTGTGTATGTGAGTGTGTGTGTGTGAGTGTGTGTGTGTGTGTGTGTGTGTGAGTGTGTGTGTGTGTGTGTGTGTGTGTGTGTGTGAGTGTGGGTGTGGGTGGGTGTGTGGAGGGACTTGGTCTGTGACTCTTTACCAGACTGCAAATTATTCATTTAAATAATTAATTTCCATATGATCATTTAATTTATGATGTAATAATATAAAATTATATTTATAATTTATATATATTTATATTCATGATTTTTTTTGTTTGATTCTCTGTGCATAGTTATTTTTTACGAAGAACTTCAAACAAATTCTACTACTGAAGTTAATACTTTCATGCCATAAACAATCTCCGTGCATTTGTAAAAAAATAAATAAATAAAAGTGCTCTTGAATGTAGCTTATATAGGCTTTCTTTTACTTACTGAGTATTACTGCAGAACTGTGAGTTACACCAGAACTGTATGAACCCCGGAGTGGCTTTCTCCCAGGCTTGTGAAGACACCCCAGGCTGTCTGCTTCTTATGGCCATAACATGTGTACAAAAACACGAAAGCGCATTTATCCCTACGCGCCTGAAAGCGGCGTGACAAATGATTTTGCGTGTCATCTTACCGCCACTGCTGCACACCACTGTGGGCGTGAACACGGTGTGCGGCGAGAACCAATCAGCATCTCTCACGGGTCTCGCTCATGTCGCAGCGCCTAGGCACCAGATGGTGGGGGTGGGCGGATTTGGAGGTGGAGGTAGAGGGGAGAGGGGGGTGGTTGGTGTGGAGCGGGATGGTTTGTTGGCTCCATCAGGGGCCTAGGTGGTGCCTGGTGGGTAGAGCAGGAGATAACGCGCCCCTCTTCCTGCCACGCCTCGGTTACGGCAAAGCCCCACAGAAAGCAGTGTGGAGCGGATTTCTCGTGCGATTACACCGCCTCCATTAATTTTCAATGAGAGGCGATTCCTCGTGTCTGCAAAGCATGTTGGGATTGCTTGCGATGCGACCAGACGAGACGGAGAACGTGGCGCAATAACCACTCAGATTAAAGATTTCGCCGCTTTCTGTGGGGCTTTGCCGTGACTGCGCCGAACACAAGGACGGCGGGAGGTCGGGGCCGCGCAGGACGAGCCGCGGACACGAGCGCGCTTTCTCGCTGCGAGCGTAGTCCGAGTTCGCTCTTCTCTCTGCTGACTTTCACAGTAGAGACACCTTCTGAAAGGCTGATGTGCTGCACAAATTCCCACTTAAAATGTGCTCGTCGTTGAGGCACTAAATTAAACATTGATACCATCTCTCGGATGGAACAACATTTGTTTACTATTAAAACGTCAATTTTATTTTATTTTACAAGTAAGCACACCAGTTTCTGTCTATCACACAGATCCTATCACTGGGGCTATACAGTGCCCTCCACTATTATTGGCGCCCCTGGTAAAGATGAGTAAAAAGGGTATGCAACCAAATATTAAAAATGATTACTTTATTGTATATATAAATGCAGGGGTGCCAATAATTGTGGCACATGTAATTTTGTTAAAAATAATTATTTCTTGATGAGGGATTTAAAAAAAAAAAAAAAATTTAAATTAAAGGTTGGATTTTACAATTTATTTCAGTGTGAGATTAAGCTAATTCACCAAATGGTGATTTTTTAATAATCCTTTTTACTCCTCTTTACCAGGGGTGCCAATAATAGTGGAGGGCTCTGTATATATGATAATTTATCTTATGTTGCTATAGAGAGACCTGCATGTTCAAAATGAGGTGGGCCCCTCTAGCAGAACATTCTGTGGTCTCTTATCACAGGGCTAAAAAAGGACCCATTTATTCTCCTGATATGTGATAAGAGACATGCTTGTATCCCTGGAAATGCAGAGGAATAATTGGGTCACACCATGTGCAAGACTTTGAATCTCTTGGTAGCGACAGACCCTGATGAGGTGAACTCATCACTTATCTGTAGCAGGATAAATGAGTTATTCCTCCCAGACTCTATCTGTGGATAAAGACTCAAGAGACAGACGTTTTATGGTGAGAGACTATTTGTTCCTCTACTAACGTTTTGATATGAAAAAAAATAATAATGCTAACACAGTGTGACAGATATTAAAAAGCAGGGTAACAAAACTTTATTTACATGCAGTCATGAACACATTTCCAAAAAATATTAATCCAATAAATGCACAAAGGTGAGAACAATATGCAATTCATTCTATAATTTTTTACTAATCTTGAATGTCCTGGTTTACAAATCAAAAATGTCTTGTGAATGGAAAGAATTTGCTGAAGCTTCTCAGATAATAGTTTTAGTTTTGATGTTGCAATACAAGGAAGCTCAAAACAACTTCCTTGCTGCACAAAGAAAGCTGTGAATCACAACTACCTGTGTAGGATATAATATACTGTAAAATCCACAACTATTATTACATTATTATATTAAGTTAATGCTATCATAGGTCTTCCAAAAAGTATATTTGAGTGTAAGAACATATTTATTGCCACAGACTGCAGTCAAGGATATATTTATAACTGGTAAAACTAAGCTAAAGCTAAAACCAAGCAGTGCTAAAATCACTCCAATCAGTCAGTCAAGGCTAAGCAGTACATGATATGACATATTTAATGGAAGTTTGCTCTACGAGTGGTCTTATAGGTAACCAAGTGTAAATAATGCAAGGAAGTGCATTGTTATGTACATCAAATATGTACGGATACAGTGTGGCTGCCTGTCTGTTGAGAGCAGCCATTATTGTGTGAGGCAGTGTTGCCATGTCCATGGTTTTACAGCTAAATTAAGCTACTTTCAAAGTGCAGCCACGAGTAAAAATGAAAGGTTGCATAGCACACACTTTTTTAAAAAGTCTAAATATGATGATCTTTAAAATACGTTGGTTTCGGTGAAAAATATATTTTGGGATCGTTTTGAATCGCCATTTGGCTGGAAAGTCTTGTCAGATCTGGCAACCCTGGTGTGGGGAAATAGCTGAAATCAAGACGGAACGTGTCTGCATCAGAAAATGTTTTTTTACTTAAGTGGAGCTATGGGCACCATATAGGGCAAGTGAAATGGGTTATGCGAACCAGAAAGGCTGTGAAACAAACTCTATTAGTTACTGAATTCAAGAGGTCTGTGATTTCCCCAATAATTTTTATTTTCTGTCACCACAGTTGGAAGGTTCGGCGTGGAAATATTCTCAACTTGCTTTTGTGGTTTGCATACTCATTTTCATAAAACATATGCAGTTTTTTTGTAGACTCTTCTCACTCATACTTCCTTCTTTCTGGTGTGTCCCTTTAAATCCCTCCCCTTCCCACAGCCCTTCTCCACAACATTGCTGTTATCTCTGATTGGTTACACAAGGACATTTAAGGGCTTCTTTCAGCCATATTCTTTTTTGTTTCTACTTATCTCGCCGTTTTTTGTTTTATCTCGCCGTTTTTTGTTTTATCTCCTGCAGGAATCGGTTAGCCTGTCAAGCCAGAATCATGCCTGCCGTTGACAGAGGAACCCTGCCAGAGTGCTGATCCCTATCTGTCCCCGAGGGCTGGTCCTTGGGGCAGGGCAGGGCAGAGTGGAATGCTGGCACTGAGAGGGACACGCCCACAGCAGAAGCACCTGGGCCCTGGTGTAGACTGCAGGTGGACAGACCGGTTAGGTGAAACAGACCACAATGCACACTGCACAGAATACATCTTGTCTAAGCTTTATCTGAGAGGTGATTGTGTCTCGGCCCGGAGTGTGGGCTGACTACGTCATTCTGTATCAGGAAGTACGGTGCCGAATGGGAGGGTCAAATCTGAGGTTTGGTTTTGAAGCCCCCCTTAAAATATATAAATTATATTCTAGCATACCCGAGGCACTTTAAAAAAAAAAAGAATGACACCAAAAAAACATTTTAGAATATATAGAATGTTAACTCATTTTGTTTCAGCTTTTTTTTTTTTTTTTACATTTAAACTGCGCATTTTCAGGAAGTATAGGTGACTGTCTGGAAAATATATTTGCTTCCTTATTGTGGATGGAACATGAAACCACATCTGGCCCCAACAGACCCGACTCTAGCTATGTAAACAATTTGATAGTTAAAGTGTAGGTTGTAACACAGGGCAGGTATATTTTAGCATCAGATTGGACGACATTCAGAACTGTGTTATATATACGGTGCTACATATGCAGCAGAATGCTAAAGGATTCAGAAGAGTTGGATCCCTGCCTCAGTGCTCTTCATCCTACAACTCTGGCCCTTGGGACCACTTTGAACACGACTGTCAAACAGAACGTTTTTTTCTTCTTGAATGCTCAGTTTGTAGCAGTAAAAGGAAGCACTTCCTTCCCAGTGATACTCTCTCTTGCTGCTGCGAGAAACAAGGTCCTCCGGATTTATAAATCTCTTGATATTTACAGTTACATCAATCCAATTAACAATACATTGGTCTTACATTGCACCATAGGTACCAACAGGTCAGTCTGGAAGTAGGTTACAAGCTTAAAATTGTGCGCCTGAAGGGAAAACGTGCAGAGATGTAAAATTGATTCTCTTTTCCCTGGAGAAAGAGGCAGAAAATGAACAGAAACCATGCTTTTATCTGACAAGCTCTGTTCTTCCTGCGCTCCACATTTCTTACAGGACTGTTAATATTAGCTGAAAATGTAATTCGTTCTTCAGTGGCTTGTAAAAAGTTGGTTTAAACACCCTTTAACATGGCTTTTTGTGTGTGTGTGTGTGTGTGTGTGTGTGTGTGTGTGTGTGTGTGTGTGACTGTGCCATAATGTCATAAAGACAATGCAATAATGACTTGAAAGTAAGTGGGAAAATAACAGGGAATTTGTTTTTATTTAAGAAAAAAGTAATACAATCTTAATTCCCTTGTTCTGATTTTCTTTTTATTCTTGAATATTCTTTTCCATAAAGTTCAATATGAAAATGAGTCAGAAGAAACAACCCTTAAAGTGATCCATCCAGATTTACTGTATATCTGGCAGCAAAAGGATGATTTGAGGCTTGTTTGATACCTCACACCCTTGCTGACTGCAGTCATTTAGCCAACCATGGGTTCCATACTATTCCAGTGTAATTTACTGCTTAATCAAGTCCCACCCCCCAATTCCCATAGAGATCCATTCAAATGCAGAGAGGTTATAGTATCGTTGTACCTGAAAATAAGATATCAAGTCTTTTGATATTTTTTTATACCCAGTCATAATATCATCACCTGTTTACCTGTGGAATGTTCCAAACAGGTGTTTTTTGAACTTCCCAGTCTTTTTTTTGCCCCTGTCCCAACTTTTTGGGAACATCTTGCAGGCATAAAATTCGGAAGTAGCGTATATTTACAAAAATCAATAAAGTTGATAAGGTAAATCATTAAAACTTTTTTTTGTACTGTTTTAAATGAAATGTATGTAAAACAGAATTTACAAATCACTGCTTTTATGTGCATTTTACATACTGTCCCAAATGTTTTGGAATTGGGGTTTGCACTTTATCTGATCTAGGGAAAGAAAACCCATGATAAACAGATAATTTAAAAAACCCAGAGGATATGCAATGTAATCCACCCAGAAAGTTGCATTTGGTGGAATAATACGGTGAAAAGACATGATAATGGCAGAAAGAGCTCATTTGAGGTCTTTAATGGAAGATGAGGAGGAGGTGTTTGTTATTTTTAGCGCACATACCAACCTCGTAAAAACAAGTGTTTGGCGGCATCCTCCAGCTCCCAACACCACAGGTGGTGATTCACAACTGCGGAGCTCTTTTTCCCCCTCTGTCTTCCTTCCACAACAATTCATCGCCTTCCTTCCTGCAGCCCATTCATTTCCAGTGCTTACTAATTGTAGCGCTGCGCACAGATGAAATAACAGACACGCATACGTACGGAATACAGACCCTGTGCCGTTCTGACAGGGCCCCAGCGCAGGGTTCTGCTTGTACAGTTATTCCCACACGCTTCCCTGCGGTACATCACAGTCAGATCAACAGGGCTCCAGCGCAGGGTTCTGCTTGTACAGTTATTCCCACACGCTTCCCTGCGGTACATCACAGTCAGATCAACAGGGCTCCAGCGCAGGGTTCTGCTTGTACAGTTATTCCCACACGCTTCCCTGCGGTACATCACAGTCATGCGGTACATCACAGTCAGATCAACAGGGCTCCAGCGCAGGGTTCTGCTTGTACAGTTATTCCCACACGCTTCCCTGCGGTACATCACAGTCAGATCAACAGGGCTCCAGCGCAGGGTTCTGCTTGTACAGTTATTCCCACACGCTTCCCTGCGGTCCATCACAGTTGCGGTACATCACAGTCAGATCAACAGGGCTCCAGCGCAGGGTTCTGCTTGTACAGTTATTCCCACACGCTTCCCTGCGGTACATCACAGTCAGATCAACAGGGCCCCAGCGCAGGGTTCTGCTTGTACAGTTATTCCCACACGCTTCCCTGCGGTACATCACAGTCAGATCATTCACAATAAGTTCACAGCACATGCAGCTTCCCGTCATGGCCTAGCCCATTTGGTAAAATGACATAAAACACTCAGTTTGTCCTCAACTGCACCAATAACACGTTAAAGATCAGCACTGAAACACAAATATGCCTGGCAGGGAATGTTGTGTTAAACACATTATTTTTGCTTTTTTAAAATTCAAGTTTAAAGAAATTGCTATGGCAGACTCTGATTACAATGTGCAATATAATACCATTTAAAATAATTATGCATTTGGCCAACTATAATTTCCCCAGTGCATCGGAGCATCCAGAGTTTTTTTTTTTGTAAGATTCAACATCATTGAACTCTGAATGAGTATGAGGCGTCAAATATTGTAGCCTATCAATTTTAGCACCACCTATGGGGAAATGAACTATGTGCCAATATTAGAACAAGGCTAAAAATGACTAAACTCAAAGTCTTGCAAGCCTATACAGAAACCTATATACTGGTGTTTTCATTTGGTTGAAACATTGCACTGTTTACACTGAGTGAAGTCGAGTAACAATACAAGATTTAACTGTTTTATATTAAAGATACATTTTGAGGGAGTTGTCCATCCAAAAGCCGAGAGCCTCGCCTATTGGGTGTGTATCTCTACCCAAATCCATAGTACTGTACGACCTTGCATGCCTCTTCAAAAAACAAATTCGTTTTTATGACATACACTACGTTAAAGAACGTTAAAAAAATCAGTGTTAGCAAACGGAAATGCGAGTGCCTATGTGACAAGGAGAGCGATGAAGGGGGGAAAGAAAGCAGAGAGAGCGTATGCTTCTGGTCGTTTTTTCGAGCCATTGTGGTGTAGGGTGTAAGTCAATCAGCGGTTGCCTTGGCAGCCTTTGACGTCACTGCTCTCCAGCGTGTCCCTGCTCCTGGGGCTGGTGGGAGGGAAACCCCGTCGATGGGAGAGACAGACTGAATGAGAATCAGCTGTGTTGTTGGACGAAGAACACTTATTATTTCAAACATTAAGGTAAGTCACTACTAGTCGAGAACGATTCATATGTAAAAATAATATATTACTCACAAGTTTAATCGTCATTGTGCTACAATTAACTAGAAATACCGCGATTTATGTTTTTGTAATTGTTGAAACGGGAGGAATACGTGTTATTTCGTAGGCTTCCGAGCTTTGTGTTATCCGGTTTGCCAGCTCGCGCTGAATCCCCTCCTTTAGCTTAAACGTTAATGAAAGAAAATTATTCTCACACACGGTTCGCAGGTGAATTGCTTTTAGAATTAATTGTAGTTTCACTTTATCTACGTGAACATATTGTGTGATCTGTATATTAATGTATTTTTCCCCCTTGTGAATCTGTTTTGGCGCTGTATTGATACATAATGCAGATGAATAGTAAGGTATCTTAGCTAGATGGTGCGGTATGACCTCTCGTGTGGGTCGAGAAGATCGCTATAAACGGGCTCCATCATTGAAGCACTGCGTGTAACGCGCAATGTTAGCCAGGAAGCAAGATCTACAGAAGACCGTTGGCAAGCCATCGACCATGAGTGTGAACACAGTTTTCACAGCTTTACGATCTGTTTCTAACAATGTTGGCCCTAGCATACATGGATAACTGGGCTATCCTTATTGATATAACGTAATGTTATAAGGTCACGATAACATAGTTAGAGACATCGTTATCGGAACAGAGCAGGTTCAGCAGAATTTGTTACCTAGCTAGCTAACTAGCTAGTTAGTTACTATAACGTTAGACTATGCAATCGGGTAACCTTGTTAGCTAACGTTAGCTAGTCTGCTAAAGCAGCTGAATTTTTTTTTGCTGGAAAGCCAAGTTGGCTCGCTATTGTTGACAGCTAGGAAGGTTCAACAACGTAACTTAGCCTAACGTTAGTGCTAGCTCGCCAGGATAGAATAGCTAGTTTAGCGCTAGCTAACGTTACTAGCCAAGTTACTGACGTTATTAGTTAACGTTACATCAGTCGCTACCTTACTAGCCATGTAGTTCACGTTAGGTAACCTTAAAGCCTAAAATAAGACCAAATAAAAATGTTTAAATAAATTCGAGTAGGTTTACTGAACGATTATTTCAGATCAAATGTCCTTTGCCTGATTGAAAGCTTTAGTTAGCCGGATATTCGTTGTCCTTTCGTTAGCCTTTGAAGAAAGCAGGTGACGAGGATGCTGGGTTAACGTTAGCTCTGGCCAGATCCAAATAATTCATATTAAGAAAGTTGTCCCGGCTAATACGGGGCTTTGTTTCTTTCTGTCGTTACAAGATTTGCTGATTTATTTCAAAAGGAAGCTAAAAACGAGTATCAGCTAACGTTAGCACTAAATGAAGCCGCTGACTGTTCACGGTGTCAGTCATTTGGTTGTTTGTATGCGTTCATCTTTTGGCTAAATGCCTTAATTAGCCCAAAACTTTAACGGCAGCTAGTTAACGTTAGCTATCCAACCCAAGCTATTGTCAATGACGTTACAGTAGCAGCAGGTAACGCTGTCGATGGCTATCAAATGCAATGCAATGAAAAGGGTGTGGTGGACGAGGAAATAACCAAATCCAACTCCCCCCATTGTGGCAACCGCCTAGTTAGCTGTAACTAGCTACTAGTTATCTACAAATGAACATCTATTCCGATTGAGTTGCTACGCTATTGAGAGAATTGTTATACATTGTAGCTTAGTTTACAATGTGAGGAGATGTGGCGGCTGTTTCGCGCTTTTCGACATTGAATAGCGACCATCACCAGTATGCGCGGTTTACGAGAGACATTCGTGTGCATAACAAAAATGGCCAATTCTCCTTTTAAACGTCTCCCTGTAGCTAATGGAAATGGAAAATTAGAGATGGCTTAAAATGAAATCGGTGTTCGTGGGCCTGTCTACATGAAGGGGGAAAGGTTGATTTAGTGGAGCGGATGTTTCCGTATTGCAACTGTTGTAGTCGTTCGGCCGCACAGTGGTAATGTGTGTTTGAGAGGGCACTAAAACGCAGCTTATTTAAAGATGCTGGCTAGTATTGTTAAATTGTTATTCGCGGTTTGCTGTTCAATCATCATCTTTTTAAATTTTGCTCTTCTGTTTCCTTCTCACGGTCTGGTCTACTGAAATATATTGGTTTAAGTTTATTGGAATATTTGATAGCATTTGAACTGTTTTAGCAATGGCTGTGTTAACCGTTTTTTTAATGTTAACGTAAATCCTGGTGTTATAGTGTTTATAGTTAAACACTGGAGATAACGTGAGAAAGAACGCCATTGATTGACATTGCATTCCATTTTACTTACTAAACACTGGCTTAGGATGGGAGTTGCCACAGTCGCACCATATTCTTAACACCCAAGTGGGTTGTGACTAAGTATACTCTTATGTCCATAGGTATAAGTTAGGTGCAATGCATTTGCACAAGCCAATGGCAACATTGACTTTATGTGAGACCTAAGATAATTTGTACCTCAGTTCTCAGTTCGCACCAAACTGAGATCAGTCCTGTCCTACAGGTATTTTGGAACAGAACTAGGTTGGTGTAAAATACCTGTTTGAGAATAATTTTTTCCCCCATTTGCGTCGCCTCGCCTCTGTTGGTGTCAGGTTTCAGATGTACTCAGACTAGTGGTGATACTCGTCTTTACTCGTGGCAGCCACTGAATTTACTTTCCTGGTAACTCTTTTACATATTTAAAACTAATACCGCAATGGCCGTGGAGGGTCTTTCACACAGATTCCTGAGTGTCTTTGTTAAACGGTGAAAATGGCGTCGAAGTTTGAGTTGAAGTTAATTGTGTGTGCGGCGGAAACTTGTATCTATCCTGCAACCTTTTTAAAGAGCCTTTGTAAATGATTTCTGCCCTAGTTATCGAGAAATTATGAAGTTATGAAGAATTTATAATAACCGACCATTTGAAAATATGATTGTTTGCTAGACATTGTTCAGTTCTTGAGTGCCTTGATGAGTCACCCAAGGAGGGGCTATCACACAGCAGGTGTGATGTATGGTGTGTGTGTGTGTGTGTGAGCGCGCGCGCGCGCGTGCGTATTTGCCATTTTGCACACGTGGCTTTGTGCCAACTTTTGGTTTTATTTCTCGATAACTATAGGGTTTTATTCCCCAAACCCATCTACGAGGCTATGCTTTATATAGAGGGTGTCATTGCATTTGTAGTTGCAGAAATCACTGTGCTTATAAGCCATTTGCATTGCAAAATTGTAACCAGGTCAACACAAGCTGGAGTCGGAGCCCACAGGGCTGCTTTCCCACTGCACACCAGAGCTGTAGCATGCGCTCTCTCAGTGCCCACAAAAACCGCTGGCTGTATACTGTCTATAGTTTAACACTGAGGTTTACCCCTCAAAATCTGCATCCGTTCATTGTCTGCTCCTGTGATTAGCTGCTGAGCAGAGCGTGATAACGGCATAAAAAGAATAGAGCCCTCACACTGCTCTTACACGTTAAACTGGCTTTCATTATGAACCTAACAAAGACGCGCATTGATGGAGATCTTCCACAATATAGGCTAAATCTGTTTACAGAGTACGTTTATGGTGCCGCCGGTGAACTTCTACATAACAAGCTCCTTTCCCCGTTCTTCTATTAACACCAATGCCACTTGAAGCAGCGTGCTTACGCCCGTAAGTAGGCCGGCACTAATAACACTGGAGTTCAGAGCTCACACAGGTCAGGGTGATACAAAGGATAATGGAACAGCAGCCTGGAACGTGGAATGCATGAGCTAGGTCCTGTTGTACAGTGAAAAGGTGCATTAAGAGTGGCGTTGCAGTAATGGTGTGTTGTATCCGTCTGCCCTGACTGGCATCCTTCGGTAATGAGTGATGATTGCTCTGTGTGTTCTTATGTTAGCACCGTGTCAGAGCACAGTAAGCCGATATCAATGTTTTTGTCATTGGAGTATGATGTCCATGCAGCACTCCGTCTTTGTTCCTGTGGACAAGTGTGCATGTGTGCGTGCGTGTGTGTTTTTGGGGTACTGGGTACCTCTGTCTCAGCGTATGTATGTGTAAGTATGTAAAACAGAGCAGGAGAGAAGAGTCTGTGTGGGAGGGAGGGTGTATGCATGCAAGTGCGTGTGAGAGTGAGGTAGAGAGTGCATGCGTGTGAGTGATCGAGTGGGAGAGCATCGCGTGCGTGTGAGCGTATGTATGTATGTAGTATGTGTGTGTATGTGCGCATGTGTATATGTGTCTCTTTGTCTGAGTGACTGGACTCACACGGCACTCCTCTCCGCCCCCTCAGTTCTGAGTAGCCATGGAGCAAAAGTGTGAGGACCAGACAAGTGACAAGGAGCAGAAGGGTGACAAGGAGCAGAAGGGTGACAAGGAGCAGAAGGGTGACAAGGAGCTGAAGAACACACTGGTGCAGAAGGCCAAGCTGGCAGAGCAGGCCGAGCGCTATGACGACATGGCCAACTCCATGAAACAGGTGACTGAGCAGGGGGTGGAGCTGTCCAACGAGGAGCGCAACCTGCTCTCCGTGGCCTACAAGAACGTGGTGGGTGCCCGGCGCTCCTCCTGGAGGGTGATCTCCAGCATTGAGCAGAAGACCGAGGGCAGCGAGCAGAAGCAGAAGCAGGCCAAGGTGTACAGAGAAAAGGTTGAGGCCGAGCTCAAGGAAATCTGCAAAGACGTGCTGGTAAGGGATATGGGGCACCAATGCGGCCGTCTTTGGCTGGGTCGTTAATGGGATGAATTTTTTTTTTTTTTGTTTGTTTTGTTTCTTTTTTGTTCGATCACAATGTCCTATGACATGGATACCTCAATTATAATAGGAATTCATCCTTTTAAACTGCTGCAAGGTACTTGCTACCACATTAATTAAATTTAGTTGTAGCACTTATATGTATTCTATAAAGCCTGTTTTAGGCTGTTTTACATGTGGGTTCAGTTGTGTGCAGTCAGTTGTTCCTATGTTGTGCCGGTTATAGGTTCACTTTTGCAGCACGGATCATGAGCACGGTCGTATCGATATGTCTACAGGCGCTACCCCATTGCAGCACAGCTCCCGTTGTGTGATAGGATGTTGCAAACATCACATGACTCGCTTGCCTTCACACGGTGTTATTGTGGGCCCCTAATGCATGTTTATGTGAGCTCAGTGGAAATGGCACAAATATATATAGTCTAGGTAGAGAATGTCCCTGTAGCTCTGCCTTTCCTTGGGTCCTCGTTGCGTGTCACTCATTGAGATGCAGATTAAGCGTTCTCCATTTTGAGGGCTTGTAATCGAGAGTGCGCTGAGTCTCTATGCAGTGTGTGTACAGAAGGCCTTGTAAGGGTGGTTATTATCCACGCAGGTGACCAAACATTTTGGCTATGTTTTTTGGTGCTGAGGGATAGCTGTTATTTTCCACCACTGTGTGCGAGTGCAGAAATTGATCATGCCTTTTGTTCAGTGCACCAGTGCATGTTTTTCTCCCCCAATTCTTTGGCACCAAGCCTGCTGGTTTAAGCGCTGGTTATTTTCCATTTGCTTTGACGATTCCTGTTCTTTGTTACCAGGTTGAGAGTTGAGCGCTGGCTTGTTGCGTCGAAGCAGAAGAACGTTTGGGTCAACCAAGCAGACGCTAAGGCCCAAAGGCCTTGGAAAAATTCCTCTCTCTCTCACCGCTGTGTTACTCCTGGGTTGAGCTGCAGAGAAGCCCTCGGGCAGCCCTAGCTTTGATGGCAGTGCCAGGCTAGCGCTCAACACAAAGGAATGTCCTGCATTTGTAGCATTCCAATCATATGCTTGTGGAATTTAAACTGTTGCAAGCCTCAGTTTCAGCTTAGCATCGATGCTATGCTAGTCTTCAGTACACAGAGTTCTTGGATGGAACTAAGGCCTCTGTTTGAATATCAACTGTAAAATTGGTGTCATAATCAGCCTTATGACTAATGACTTCAATCACCAGGACCGGTAATGCTGACCGGCCTTATGCCAACATTGTTGTGCTTCTAAGAGCTTATCGTGATGGAGCCATTTTGAGGCTGTTAATAAGACGTTTTTAAAAAATGTACACTTTTTTAATATACATTCTGTTACTGTGAATAAGATGATCATTGCGCTAAATTAGTTATGTATTAACTGCTGGAAGTACAGTAACATGCAGGGATGTAATTTGGAATAAATCTCATTACCGTACGTGTTAATGTGTTCTGGGTTATATTCCATAATGTAGGATTACTGGGTAATACCCTGAACCCTCCCAAATCTGGCACATGGTCTGAAGTAAAACAAGCTGTTCTGGATTTTATCCAGCTAACTCGCCAATCCTGCTTTGTGAAATACCCACCTAGGGGGTATGCTACGAAGAAAGCTCAACATAGCCAGGGTTTATTTGCGTTAGCTGGCTTCAGAAAGCCTAAACGCCACAATCTGGCTTAACTGGTACTACGAACGTGGTTATCAACTTGCTAAGTGAATTGCTAAGTCTATTGACCAGTCTGCCCATGGTTATGTTATTCAACCAGTCAGGGCTTGCTCAAACTCACTGACCCCAGGTAAACAAATTTGAAATTTCTGCTACAGTGCATTTAGTTGGCTGGCACTTTTGCATTTCTGTAAATGAGTTTGATCTCAGCAGATATATTGGAGTTATTTGCAGTGTTCCTTCTTGTGACCAGTAAACGGGAGCACGTAGTGCTGCTGCTGCTGTCCTCATTTCTAAAGCTCTAACTCACCATGTGGTTGGCACAGAAATTCATTTCAGATTCGGAACGAGAACAAATCAGGCAAAAGCAGCCTTACCCCCCCCACCCCCCCCTCCTGCTTTTCTTCACTCCAGTCCGTTTATATTGCTCACTTGGCAAAGCTCGTCCAACATAGCAACGGTAACCACGGAGGAGCATTACTTCATGCATAGGCCAATTCCCAGTTTGGCTTCCCCTGGGAGAGGATGGAGAAATGAATAAGGGAAACAATAGACGGATAGCAGCGGCCAATCTGACCCCCTTGCCCACGTACGTATAGGCTGGGGTTTCTCAAGGCCCCTGGGGAAGGGTCAGTGTGTAACCTAGCGAGTTGTGTTATAATTCTATAATGGCGGCTGCTACTGAGCCGACGTTCAGGCCCGTTGACCTCCGCGGCCCAAGGCGGAGAAGGTCACCAGTGGAGGGGCCCCCCCTGTCCCACACTGTACAGACTATATGCGTGCCCTGCCCCTGTGGGCCCAGTGCATTGTGGTCCTGATTTTGTACAAGCTGAATCTGCTTATATGATCTTTCCTTATTAGCTGGCGTGGTCCATTATGCACCAGAACGGTAGCACTCAAGGATTCAGTTGTTTCCCGGCAACAAAAAAAACAAAGGAAAAACCGCCAGAACAAGAGGCTGTTTGATGCAGTTCTACTCATTGATGTAATAATGACTTGGAACTGCAGGAAGTAATGCTTCAGTTGCATAAGAGGGGAAGATGCTCAGTGAATTGGAGCACTGTGATTGGCTGCTGTATTGTGCAGACTTGAAATGAGGCCAGTTAGTCCCGGTGCCACCTAAGGTGTGTACAAGTGAGATATTCAGCTCTGAGCTTTGAGCTTGGGCATATGCGCTGTCCTCCAGCTAAACTCCCCACTGTTGCTTTAGGGTGCATTTTGGTGAGGAAGGCTGAACATTCCCATTCTCACACTGCCAAAGCTGTGCCCTGCTGTGGTTAACATGGATCGCCACGCGCTTACTCACTTCCATATGGCCTTTTGGAGGGATTTGTTTTGGCGGACAGCCGCTCGCTTGGTACGGAATAGCCGGCACCCGCTAATGAATCTCTTAGCGGGATTAAAAATAAAGGCTTGTGACAATGGCTGTTTGCATGGCCACGGGCCCCTCCCTTATATAGACGTGCGCCGGACCTCAGGCCCATATGCAGTACAGGGACCACCCCCAGGATAAGCGTTTGGCTCATAACTATGCAAGTGCAGCGTAGCAGAGGTTGAGCTCTGCAGAGATGGAATGTCGATGGCAGTCACTCGACCCGTGTGGAGCAGTCCACAGTTTGCAGTTTTTTTTATTTATTTTTTTATACTTCAGCCTCTTATTATCCGATTAAGATCTCTCGGCTAAGGAATCCTTTATTCGGCTCAGATTCACTATCCTCCATTTTGGTTGAACAATGGAAATTTGTCTTCACACAAAAAGTCAAAAGTAAGGACAAATCGCATATTTCATGGATAATACGGCATGGTAAACCTCCTAATGCTCGTGTTCCTGTTTGCATTGAAAGCTGAAGCTGCAGTGCGGATAAAATAATCTTTAAAACCGTTTTCCTGGCCTGGTTGCAGGAGCCCAAATGGAGAACGGGTAGGTGAAGTCACTGGCGAATCAGCCCCCGGGTGTGCACTGAATGCCCCGAGGGCGCTTGGGAAGGGCTGTTTGTTATGCAAGTCCATGTGAAAACACGGCCGTGATACAGCTACGGGTCGTGCTGCCTCCACCTTTGGATGTGTGTACAGGTCGTTGATGGACTCTAAGGTCAAAGCAGTCTCTTCTGGTCAGCATTCTGCAGGCTTTTACTAACCCGTCACATGTGAAGTTGAGGCTAAATGCACAATTATTGCGTCAAGCTGACCTAGAGTGGATTTATTCAGTGAATTGGATATGGATATATGATACATTTACATAATGGAAATATCACATTGCATACATTTACTTAGCAGTTTTTGCAGAATTTTCCTACTGTCTGGGAAGAATTTTTCCTCTTTCTTTGCTGAAATTGTCTCTTTGGGTTTATCGATTTGCTCTGGAAAATGTACTCGACACACAATGCATGAAACAGGATATTGCACATTACAGCTGACTGAATGGGGCCAGTGACATCATCAATGGGATTTAGTGAGTGTGTCTCAACACTGGGCCTCTCTACAGAAGGCCAGTGTTGACCTCTGTTCTCCCCCAGGCAAACATGACGGTATATCACATGGATGAACAACTGAACGGGACTTGATTGTTCATCTGTGCTCTGAACATTGTTTGACTGTTTTCTCACGTGGAAGATTGGCGATGACACGTTTCTAACCTCTTTATTCTTCGTCACCTTGTGTGTTTCAGAAACTTCTGGATGATTACCTCATCGTTGAAGCAACGTGCGCTGAAAGCAAGGTGTTCTACTTGAAAATGAAAGGCGACTACTTCCGTTACCTGGCCGAGGTTGCCGTGGGAGACGAGAGAACTGGTAAGTCCCGAAAATCTGTCGGACGGCAGTCTGTGATGCGTAGGCGGTGAAGAAAGACGGGAGAGGTGGGAGATGATTCAGTAACCGTGGCAGTGACCACGTCTTCAAAATGTCTTATTTTCTCGCATTAACGTATAAATGCTGTTTAGTTTTAGACTTACTCGTCGTCTTATTCCAGGCCCAGGGGGCAACATCATCGCTGTGCAGGACACGGAGAGAGCGTGGCTGCCCATAGCGATGTACCTGGGGGGAAAAAGCTATTTGGTCGAGCTGGGAGCCGCTAATGCAAAATAGATAAAATGGAAATGCCACCAAAATAGAAGTAACAGGATCTGTGGTTCTGTGATGGATGATGTCACCGAATAGATTATATTCAGGGGGAAAACTGGTGAAAATGCTACCTGATTGAGAGGCTAACAAACTAAGCAATAATAGCTGGCAGCATTGTACCATATAATACCAAATGAGCTGCTTATGTTTTACTAGTTAAAATCAAAGGGTGTAGGTGGAGTCAATTCCTTTACTGACCCACCCTGTGAGTCCTGTGGGCAGGATTAAACTTTCACCCACTGGCCAGAGTGTCTTGTGGATTCTAAAAATCACCAGCTATTTTCAACATTTTACCAGCCACATTAGCTTTTTGCAATATAAACACAACCTGGTTGGTTACTGGCCAAAGTGGCTGCTAGAGTAGAAAATCTTACCAGCCACAACAAAAATTTGACCAGCCTTTGGCTGGTGGCGGGTGTTCATCCCACCCCCTGCCTGTGGGAGATCCTCTATGGTACAGTGAGAGAGACTGATGTTCATCACTAGCCGCTTTCACACATGGAACATTGCCATTTTAACTTCGCCAAATTACACTAGCAAATACTTTCACCATAACAATACAATACCTTTTGACCAATTTTTTTTTTTGATATCGGCTCGGGGCCAGCAACGTAACAACTTGACGACTGACACGGTAGACGTTAGTTTATTGGCTGCGATTGAAAAGAAGGCAAGCAAAAAATGAAAATTTTTCGATAATTTATTATTTATTTTTTATTATTTATTTTTTACTTTATATTTATAATCTAATGAAAATTGAAAATTGAAATTTTTTTTTAAAAAAAAAAAAAAAAAAAAAATTTTTTTTTTTTTTTTTTTTTTTTTTTCATTTTCCTCTCCCTCCCTTCCCCCCCCCCCCCCCCCCCCGCCCCCCCCCCCGGCCCCGCGGCCCCCACTTTGAAAACCCCTGCTCTATGGTACAGTGAGAGAGACTGATGTTCATCACTAGCCGCTTTCACACATGGAACATTGCCATTTTAACGTTACCGCCAAAGCTAGTGGCTTCTCTTGTTCACAATAACCACTGACTATCCGTCATTTTAAGGCGACGTTACCAGTAGCTAATTGTTGTCTGAAGAGATATAATGGGATGGGAGTAGGTCAAGAGCATAACCAAGACGTGTACTGTCCCGACTGAGTGAACTTGTCGTACTAGTCGGAGAAGCAAGCGAATGTTAACTTGCTGACGAAGGAAAAATGGATTGCAACAAATGTTCGGCTACATGCTAATTAGAAGCTATTACATGACATGGATGTTTGACGGTGACACTGAATTGCTAATTGGTAAGTTAGGCTATCGTTTATTTTGTGTACGCGTTTACTTAATTTTTTGCAGTAGAGAAACAATGTCCTGGCAAAACAAGTTGAGTTTTGTGATTGATCCGTCGCAGGTATGATTTTGTACAGAGTAACGTCAAAATGGAAAAGTCTGTAGCCAGAAAACCGCCGGAGTAACTTTTCCGGAATGTTGACTCGGGCTCACGTTCAACACGTGACCCCAGCCTACGCGCTGAAGTTCCAGAACATTTCAGGGTAAGGCTGGGCCACGCCTTGCGCAGATGGGGTGGGGCTGAACGAAAAACGGGGCGAGCCCCAGCACGTCTATGACTAAGACGACTGCAGGGCGGCTCACAGGAGTTTGGGGGAGGGTGGGGCTGGTGGGTGGGGGGTGAATGTCTGAGACGCGAGTGGTTCTACGCGCGGTTTCACAAAAATCTGCTCGGCTGCAGCTTCACCTTCGGCTCATTTAATGTTTTTTAGTTTTGCTTTTGAAGTGAAGAAACGGTAAAGCACACTTCAGTCTGTACAGGAGACGGGTGCAGAATTTCCCTCTGCTTTTTAGTGCCATTTCTTTGATTCTCATTACAATCTTTATTTTAATCCAAGTTATTCTACTCTTATCTGCAACGGTTGTCGGTTTGTTGTCTACCAACTTTCCGTGATGGGTGTGAACAAGTAATATCAGCGGCCGTGAGATTAAAAAAATAAATAAAAAAAGTGTTTCAACACTATTTTGATAACATTTTATGTACTTGGCAAACGCCCTTCTCCGGTTTGGAAAGGTGTGTCTGCAGCTACACGCTTTATTCTCTCCATTTCACACGAAGGCGTCACAGCGGCACTCTTCCCGACATCAGTGTGGAATTTTATCCCGTAAAGCTCTGGTTAGAAACTCCATGTCAGAAGCCACGGTCGTGTTTTCCCGCTAGAAGGAGAGCAGAGTCTCTACTATTAACTAGCGCTCACCAAAGTGCATCAGTAATGGAAAATTCTCAGTTTTAATTCAACTAAATGTTTCCTGGCGATTTTCAGAAACCATATTCTTTTTTTTGTAAGACAAATGTTTAAAGTGTGAGGAATGCATGAGGTAGCAGCCAGTCAACTGCTTATTCCCTGATAAAATACAGCAACTGTGCTGAAAGTAGGTAGCTATAGAAAGAGCAGCTTAGTTTTTCTTTGCTCAACAGACAGCCTTACTCGGCTGTGCGTGCGTGCGTGCGTGCGTGCGTGCGTGCGTGCGCGCGCAGAAAGGGGGATTTTCTGGTCTCTGGGGAAAGGAGGCAGTGGTGTAATGTGTCTGGGTTCACTATTGCATCAGTTCCACTTGTAATTCTCTAGATATGACCCTGTTCCCTCTTTGGTTTACACTGGAATGAGTGAGGCGGTTGTAGCTCTTGCATCACTTGCAGGTTTCATTGCTACTCTTCAGAATAATGCCATTGCAACCTCTGATGGCAGATATACTGTACAGTCAAATGCAAAAGTATTGGGACAGAGCCAGTGCCCAGTGGTGTTACTGCAGAATCCCTAAATCTGGCTTACTGTGCCTCCCAACAACAGTGACATAATGAGTTTTGTCTTTCCACGTTGGTTTCAGGTCCATTTCCCCTGGGGTTTTTAGTGTAGTGTAGTGTAGTGTAGTCCCAAAGTTCTGCGTTCCAACCCTCGCTTTGACCTGCACGGCTGCTTGTTTAGTCCTTGTTTCTCAGCAAATCCCCTGTATTTTACAGCTGCCGCACTGCCACAAAGCTCCATGACCTGCTACTGGTGTACAGTCTGTGCTGTTGCTATGGAAATGCTAGTGCATCTGGCAGGTCCTTCACTTCTGCCCTTGTTGCTACTAGAAACACTTCCACAGGGATGGAGAGGGGCCGTATCGTTTTATTCTGGAGTTCCAAGTGAAGCATTTGAATGTTTTCAATGATGTCAATCACGGGACAGTGCAAACAACGTCTGCAATTTGCTAATTGTTGAAAGTAAATTTGCTTCTGTATTAGGCTAAACAATGCAGAAATATGTTTCAGTCAAAGTCTGGGTGTCTCTGAAACTTATCAACGTTTGGTTAATTTACTGAAATTTAGTGTGCAGGACTCAACTGAAATGGATTTGACCCCCCCGCTGTTTGGTAGCCATGTGTTCGTTAAGGCAATGAGTAACCCAGCCCCCTCTCTCTCTTCCCAGCCACCATCTTAAGCTCAGAGAAGGCCTACAAGGATGCTGTGGAAATCAGTAAGGAGAAGATGCAGCCCACTCACCCCATCCGCTTGGGCCTGGCCCTCAACTTCTCTGTCTTCTACTACGAGATCCGCAACTCGCCCGAGAATGCCTGCAAACTCGCCAAAACGGTACGTCCTGGAAGATGCACACAAACACACGCATACACAGACCGACACCAAGGCATGCGCGCACGCGCACGCACACACACACACAAGCAAGCATGCACAGATGGACACAGAGGCACACGCATGCACGAACAGACGGACACAGAGGCACGCACGCACAGACGGACACAGAGGCACGCACACACAGACGGACACAGAGGCACGCACACACAGACGGACACAGAGGCACGCACACACGCACGCACAGACGGACACAGAGGCACACACGCACGCACACACGCACGCACAGACGGATACCGAGGCGCGCACACACAGACGGACGGACAGAGGTGCACGCACGCACGCACAGACGGACACAGAGGCACACACACACACGCACGCACAGACGGACACAGAGGCACGCACGCACGCACAGACGGACACAGGCACGCACGCACAGACGGACACAGAGGCACGCACACACGCACAGACGGACACAGAGGCACGCACGCACAGACGCACGCACAGACGGACACAGATGCACACACACACACACACACACGCATGCACAGACGGACACAGAGGCACGCACGCACAGACGGATACCGAGGCGCACACACACAGACGGACGGACAGAGGTGCACGCACGCACGCACGCACGCATACCAGCCCGTTTGAAGGCTGCGCTTCCACAGGGTTCCTCTCCCATTTTCCCCATTCTGTTTTGCAGGCTTTTGACGAGGCCATCGCCGAGCTCGACACGCTGAATGAAGATTCGTACAAAGACAGCACGCTGATCATGCAGCTCTTGAGAGACAACCTGACAGTGAGTGCTTATGGCCGTGGCTCCTCAGTGCAGCCACAGGCAACGCTAACGCCTTTAATCATTGCCTTTGCAATGTGTTGTTTCAATGTGGAATTTGTATTGAAGCGCTTGATAAAGTATACATGAGAATGATTTATATGACCGTGGCGTATAGGGAGTGTACCGCATGCCTCTAATGTCTCTTTGTATCCCTTCCATTCTAGCTGTGGACCTCAGACACTCAGGGCGATGGGGAGGAGTCTGAAGAGGGTCGAGAGAACTGAGCCCCGCCTCCTGGCTACCCGCCAATCACACATCAACACTGAGACCGCCTCACCTTCCCGCTGTTCTATAGGGCTCCCAGCAGCCTCTGTCGCTTCTCTTTTGTGTGTGTGTGTGTGTGTGCGCGTGCGTGTCTGCGTGTGCGTGTGTGTATGTGGCACAGCGTGGACACAAAGGGCAGGGTACATGGAGTATGCGAGTTGTCACTCTTTTTTCTTTCTTTGTTATTTTGTAAGAATGATACGGGCTTTGCAGAAATTTGGGGGTTGGGGTGGGTCCAGTTTACTTGGCTTATGTTTGTACATCATGTGTGGAACATTGAAAGTGTTTTGACATTGTTGTTTTACACATCTGTGGTTTACATCATGAAGCCTACATGATCGTTTGTGATTCCGGAGGGAGGAGAGGGGGGGAGGGGAGGGGGTGGGGGGGTTATCGTGGAACTAGCAAAGGGCCATCAAAACAAAACCAAATGAGCACGAGAACGGTAACCATGGGGAGGAGAGGAAAGAAACGTTCTATTTGAGGTCATCTGCTCAAGCGCATGTCTCACCTTGGGTCACCTGCGGATTTCAGCTTGTTCTCCCTCCAGTGTAACGGTTACGAGATATAGATAACCCAAGAACAAAGAAAGCATTTGATATTATTTGGAACTTTAAATTTAATATTGTATATTGAGCAGAACTGTTTAAAAGATTCCCATGTGCTTATCTAGTTACTACTGTTTCATTATCATTATTATTTTTAATATTATTCTTCCCCCCCCTGTTTCTTTTGATACTTACCTACATGCATGTGGCTGAGAATAGCTCTTGGGGAGGGTATGGAGATTGCTGTGATAGGCTAGCTAGTTTTCATGTCTGGAATTTTCATACAAAACACCCAAACATAATTATTTGGAGGGGACAATGTAATTTCATGTACGTGAAATAAAAGAAAATACTTAAATATGTGCGATGCCTCTGCTTCTCACTGAACTCTTAGAAAATACTGACAATTTTTGGTAATTAAGAATTGCGTTACTATGGTTTACCTTTTTCCCCAGGGTATTCTCGTTTGGGAATGCTGTCTGTAATTGTAAGAGTGTAATCCTGATTTTACAAATAAAGAGATTTAGAAATGGTTGCAGTTATGTGATGGATGCACATGGTATTGTACACAGAGCGACTTGCCCAATACGTGTCGCTCTGTGTACAATACGATGTGCATCGCGATATTTCTGATTGATATCCCTCACTAGGATGATATTTCTGATTGATATCCCTCACTAGGATGATATTTCTGATTGATATCCCTCACTAGGATGATATTTCTGATTGATATCCCTCACTAGGATGATATTTCTGATTGATTGATATCCCTCACTAGGATGATATTTCTGATTGATTGATATCCCTCACTAGGATGATATTTCTGATTGATATCCCTCACTAGGATGATATTTCTGATTGATTGATATCCCTCACTAGGATGATATTTCTGATTGATTGATATCCCTCACTAGGATGATATTTCTGATTGATATCCCTCACTAGGATTATATTTCTGATTGATATCCCTCACTAGGATGCATAAAATCCATTATTTTGGGCCAGTGAAGATGTCAAGGTGTAACTGTAATGACATTTTTGTCAAGTGCATTTTTACCATTTGGTTGAAAATGGGAAATCTTGCCTAAGCAAATCAGCCATGGCTCTGTGTCATTAGTGATGCCATGGCTCTGTGTCATTAGTGATGCCATGGCTCTGTGTCATTAGTGATCAGCCATGGCTCTGTGTCATTAGTGATCAGCCATGGCTCTGTGTCATTAGTGATGAGCTGTTCGCCGGAGTCACATCTGAACAGTTTCAAATGATGATTCAGGACGGTTCCTGGTGGAAGAGGTCATGACGGCCAGGCTTTGCCGATGCGGCATTCTGGGATACTCGTTGCAGAGCACCAAGCCAGAGCTTGCCTAACGTGGCCAATCAGATGCAGTCATATGTGACCCAGCGGACCTCCGGGAACCAGCCGCGGTACAGTGAGGTCTACGCCGAGCATCAAGGTCAAGACCCAAAAATCTGCCGTCACCCGCAAGAGGGCGTCATATATGCAGTAGTTTGGCTGTTTGTGGGCGGGTGTCCGGAGAGAAGGGAAGAATCCACCCAGACGTTTTGGCGAAACAGAAAGAACAGAAGTGCCTTGTGTTTCACCCCTCGCTCTGACTCACTGTCTGCCGGAGCGAGTGACTCACAGAGCCCGTTACTAACCTAGACTGCACACAAAGCAAACTGGTGTCCTCAGGCCTCAAACTGTGGAATTACTCACAAAAAAAGACCCTGACCTCTGGAAAGAACTACCAGGATGACCTTTAGGGGACAAGTCGAACGGGGCTGCCAGAAACCTCCCCCAAGGGTCTCTGGGAGCCAGGAATTCTGGGTAAGACCCCCACACAAAGCTGCGTATCGGTGTGTGCTTACTGTCCACATGCCCTGGGTGTGGGGCAGGCCTGTTGCTATGGCGATGAAGCATATCTGCAGGACAGGTGAATGGCTGGACGGCCGCTGGGGATGATCGTGCCTCGAGTGAGAGACAGGAGGAAAACGCTGCAGTATAACACCAGGGACTGAACAGGACACCAGCCCTTGAGCCTCAGCTAGCGTCGCTCGTACCGAGTGTCCGTTTCATAGTTACGGTAGAGTGCGTGTGACACGGGCCGCCCCCATTAGAGGGGAAAATAACAAGCCATAGGCCATGACCGAATACGATCTCTTCACCCCTTTGAGGGCACGTTTTGGAGATTATTTGAGTCAACTTTGTCAAAAAGCTTTTGAAGGGGCAACTTTTTCCTCGCAAATGGGGGCGCTTAAAATCCCCGGATGAACCCCTTATTTCCAGGGTTTTGTTGAGGTGATACAGGAGCACACTCATCCGACAATTTCAGGAAGTAAAAACGAAAACTTTTAGAACAAGAGCGGGACATATTACAAACTACTTCCTCACTACTTTGGGAAGAGTTTTGCAGGATTTCTTTCACATTGCTTGCAAAGTGAGGGGACAGGGCACATAGTAAATGGGTCTGAGGGGGCAGGGAACAGGGATCATATTCAGTCATGGCCATTATCTCTCACAAATGATTCACTGTGATGCAATTTCCCTTGTAGAAGGTTTGAGTGAGTGGCATTCACGCCTGCAAACCAACGCCACTCTGGTCAGGGTGTTGTTCGCAGTCCTGGAGAATATTCCACAAAGCAGGATTATGGAGTTAACTGGATAAGTGCACCGAGTACAGCTCGGAACAGCACTTTTTACTTCAGTCCATGTTCCAGATTTGGGAGGGTTCCGGGTTTTACTCAGTGTAGTTACTGAGTGCAGTTATCCAGCTAACTCAGTAATCTGCTTTGTGAAATACCCCCCAGGTGTCACACCTCTCTGCCCCCTCCCCTCCCTCTTCTCCCTCCCCTCCCCTCCCATTCTTCCTGTTTCTCTACACTCTGCTGTCCAATAAAACTGGAAAAAAGTGTAATAAAAAAAGGAAGTGTGTGCCTCACTTGGTGTTTAAACGGAACCATTTTAGGCTAGTGCCACGCTGTCTGCTGAGGTGGTCTTTTATGACGTGAATTTGGTACGAAAGCGGAACAAACCAGCACGTTCTGGGTTCCGTTGGATCAGCCACAGCCCAGTGACTATCCACATCCTTCAGGATCTCTGAACTGGATCAAATGGCACGTAAGCTGTGTCTGCGATCACTGAAAGTGTTGCGGTGGGCAGGGTGTGGTGATGGCATGCCAATTACTCATTACTGCCTGATGCCAAAAAATGTTCCCTGACTGCTTTTGAAAGTAAGAGCTAAGCGATACAAGCTCCATAGGCACTGTGAATGTGAGTGCAGGCAGGACAGGAACTGCCTGATTCAGGGCTGTGTCGGAGTCAACACCTTTCCATACTATTGAGTATGCTTGTTGAGTACACTGGATGAGAAAGTTGTTAGGTAGGCAAAATGTTCCCTAAATGTAGTGTACTTAAAATCCCCGGATGATATACTTATTTCTGAGTTTTCGCGGATAATAGTATGAAGGATATTTTTTTGCATACTAAACAGTATGCAGAAAACGGTATGCTAGTACACAGTGCACATGACGCAGTAGATAGGGCTCTGATTCAGACACAGCCCAGGAGACCTTCCCTTGTCCTCAGTTTCCTCTGATGGCTTCAGGCGCAGATCCTCAGCTGGGTACAGCAGGCCACCTGCATGTCCCTGTTCCCATGATGCTCTGCAAATAGCCTCCCAATCACTTCCTGTCCTACAATAGCAGGCTCACTGTTCCACTTCACTGGCAGCTGGGTGACTATCTGTCCTCTCAGTAATGCACCTTTACTGAACCTCGGTGCAAGAATTTGACAGGGGTTGCACACATCCACTGACCCTTATATTACCTGTATCGGCTGGAAGCAAGAACATCTGAAGGTGATTTCCTTATGTTACCTTGTGCCTTGTTGAGGCAAAGTATCTGGCTTCTTTAAGGGTATAGCAGCTCTATCCACCTTGTACTGGAGTGATGTAGCTCTAGACATTACGCTATAAGCTACTTTGTCTCTTATTAATGTAGACCTGGTCCCTTCAGTTAATCGCAACAATTCACTCGACACCTCGACAAGCTACACTGCTAGAACAGCCTGAACACAAGGATGCTAAAGTGTTGTTTGATGAGAGAGAAAATGGCCTCAGATAGCAATGCCCTTGCCTGACCCCACTGCGGAGCTGTAAAACCTGAGGTTGAAGAAAATCGCCTGTACAAATATGATGCAGTCACATGGCTAACCAATAATATAGTTGTAATCATAGCCTGAAATCGACTATGCTCCTGTTTGGAAATTAATGCTGCTTCTTGCCTGCCTGTAGATCTGACAAAACGGACTAATTTCGTCTGAATTCTGGGAGGAACCTAAATACTAAAGCTGAGCTTCTTGTTTTTGAGTGTTGGTACTGCCCTCTGCTGGTGAAGATACTGTATAACAGTAATGTGGTTTAAGACGGTAAATAATCCTTCTAAACATTAAAAACACCTAATTAAACAAAATTAACAGCTTGTTAAAATTCTGGTATTGCAATTGTGGTTGGAACGAAAACCAGCATATGCAGGGGTACTCCAGGACCAGGGTTGAGAACCACTGCTGTCGAGCATAATTCACATGCAACTAAAACTAAGCTACGTGACATCAGGCTTTGGGCTTTCAGCACTTCAATATATTTAAAAAAATCAAGATTAATATATAAAGAATAGATTACTGAAAAGGTTGTTACTTTCATAAATATCTGGATAAGAAAGTAAAGCAGACTAAAATACCATCTGCCTGGCTGTGTAGTGAGCCTTCCTGCCAGCAGGGGTGCTGTTGAACAGGACATCAACTGACCCGATCAGTCGGATCACAACGTTGCACAGAACTGGAGCGTTCTCACAAAAAACGAATTCTCAGCACTTGTGTATTGATGTGCTTCATATTTGATCATCTGTTATGTAGCCAATATTTATGGTTACTACTTCAAATACATTTTATGAGGGCCAAAAAAAAGGTTTCAACACATAGATGAGACTTTTACTTATATAAAAAAGTTGATGCTTAATAAATGAAAAAAATACATACTTCACTAGTAAATAGTTTCTGAGTTGCATTGAGTTGCACAGTTGCTGAAGCCATCCTATTATTATACCATAAAGCCCAGGTGGTTCACACAGTCAGATGTGTGGTCAATGTGAAGTTCTGTATGAGTATGTTCTGTAGACTAACGTGCACACCAAACATTCTTCATAAACCAGTGAGATCCTCAATTGTGACCATCTATTGTGATTTACTTTACTCCTTAATACCTCAGCCACACTGGTGGGTTTTGCCTCATAATAACCATTTGAACCGACTTGGCAATTTGACCTCTCACCTCCTCTTCACACCTCCACTGACTACACTCTGCACATCAAGCTGCCAGCCCCAGATTAGCAAGAACGGCCAATTCTTACATACCGACTAATTAGCATTCCTTGCCGTACAAGACAAGCTAGGTCACACTGGACCAACTGCACTTTCCTGACTCTGCTCTGCACAGCGAGAACAAACAGCTGGGTGAGCCGTGGGCTCACTGAACCTTGACCAGTAGAAGTCAACACTGATCGGTATCAGCTTTAAGGACTAATGGAAAATTCCAGAGATGGAAACTCAATTAGTGACAAATCTAGTAGCCATGAGGGCTAAACAGAGGCAATGTTCTTTCTCTCTCAATAAATTCACATGTTTTGTGCATTATATGAATATGATTTGTTTCAATGTGATTGTTTTATGGTTTGTCCTTAAGAGACACATTTAAATATATTCAGACAGCGCTGTCACTGCAAATCAAAACATTAAAGCTGGACCAATTAAAATCATACAGGCCTACAAGATATAGCATCGTAGATTCATTATTTCAACATATTTAAACAATAAAATAGAAATAAATTCCATATGCCAGCAAATCAGCAAGTAAGTAAATCCATAGCAGAAAACAATCCTGTGTTAGTATTTCTGAATCCTTGGAAACATAGCTCACTTTAACTCTCTTTAAGTTTAACTCCACTGGATGCCCTCTGCTGCCTAATAGCAAATCGGTACCGTCTGAAAGGGCCGTTGTATAATACTGAAAGGTGTTCTGGGAGCTTTAACGTTCGAAAGGCCCTGATCCGTCAAATATTTACATGACAGAGAACATTTTCACCTTGCTTGCAGAGTGAGAAGTGATGGAGGAGAACCTGAAACCTGAGAGGGGAAACTAACGCGCTTTCGCCAGCTCACTAGAAGGGAACCCGGTGCTTCTCAGCGAGGACATACATCAGTGAAAAGAGTTGCCTATTGGGCAACTTCTAAAAAAAGAGACTATCCCAAATGAACTAGAACACGGTTCAAATAGAGAAATAGGATCGAATGTGCAAACATAGACTGAGGTGTTTCCACAGGGGTGGAAGGGAACTTCAGCTGTCCACTGACTTATACTGTACTGCATCTTATACTGTAGCAATATAGTGTTTCTGTGTATTTATGTTATGAAAAAGATATAAGGTTGTGTGTGCCCTTATCTGTACGGGGTGTTCGGCCAAGGTAAAAAATAAAAAGGAAGTGATGGGGAGGCAGACTCTGACCAGATTCTAGAAGCAAAGAAATATAACTTAAATATAAAGCTTTATATGCTAATCATACGGATACAGAGTGGTGATTACAACCAACATCCAAAGAGATTAGTAATTGTTTTTTACATTCAAAAGACATCTGTTTATAGTTTACCTTCTAATTGAAATGATTGCATTTTAAAGATAACATAAAACAATGCTATCACTATACTAGGAATCAGCTACTCATAATTTAGTTAGTTTTAATCTTTTTACATTCTCAGGCTCTCCGATCTACAGCCAAAGATCGCACAGACAACAAAGATGTTTAACTCCTGCATTTCTTATGCCCTCTTCACTTTAATAACAGGGTTTTCAGAGTTTCCAATGTTTCCATATTACAGTACAGAGTAATCATTGACACAGCATTGGTCTTGATCATCTTCATAAGATGCATCTGATTTTTATATTTTGGCTTCAAAAGTGTAGAGACAGAACGTTCAATGTTAAGAATTCAGAACTGAATATCTGTAGAGTCCATAGAATGTAACTTGTATCTCAACAGCTGCTACTGGAGACAGAATAGAAGCTTGCAGCGCTAATATCTGTCTTTTCCCATTTCGTTCACACACACTCACTCACTCACACGAGTCCATCTTATTGCCACCAACAAACAATAACTGAGCTAAATCAATCTCCCCTGTGACCTCTGATGTCACATGTGAGGCAGGTTCTGGCAATTTCCTTGATTAGTGACATATGTTTCTCCAGTGTACCCTCAGGGTTTAAAGACAATGAATGTGAAATTCCCCCACCTTCGTCATGTGATCTGCCAGGTCTGTGCACAGAACAGTTGAGACAATCGCAGACCATACATAGTGCTGGTAGATTTAAAAAAAAAAAATGCTTTGCTTTAGTAATTATGCAGTTGGCATGACCCAAAGATATTACTGAAAGGTGGCCATATCATACCTGAATTTTCCTCATTCCAGATACCCCTGTCTGATGTTACATTACAGAGGTGTATTATGATTAGTTAATAATCAGAAGTCAAAACCCAGTTCCATTAAAGACATATAGCTAGTGACATTATCGGTAACGCAACATTATGCTATTAAAAATTTTTGTGTGAAATATTTTCCAGTTTAATTTGCAACACGTAGTTCTGTGAACACAGATCTCAAAGTTCAACCCTCCGTCGTGTCACTCACGTTCGCGAGACTGTTATGTTGTTAAGGTGACTGAAAAAATCAACATGTTCAAAATGTATTGGACCACACATAAATCTTGCGTACACTGACCAATCAAAGTTAACTGTGTTGCGCTTACAAACCGCCCCCTTTTTTCAAGCGCGATGAACAGGAATGGTCGATTTAAGGTGACGTAGGCGAGGGTATATAGGTAACTGCGTTTCGGCTCGCCCCTTCCCCTAAACCCCGGCTGCTAATGCTGCGTGAGTGAGTGTGTGCTCCAGAGCTAGCCTCGGCACACATTATATAAAAAATTAAAAAACAAAAAAAAATTTAAAAACCATAAAAACCCAAAAAATCCTTTTTCTTTTTTTTTCTATAAAAAATCGGTGAAGGAGGTGTAGCTAGACGTGGACTTAAAGGTGAAGCAAAGGGGAACATACATATTTTTTAATTCGACGTGTATCGCCATCAAGTTGTGGCAGCAGTTGAAGGGGAAAGGCCTGCGGATTTGCAGAACAGTGCTTCGATCACCTTGCAACTATCGGTAGCGTAGCACATTTTGGCTACACAACGTGTGTTAGCAATATTCACATAGCTGGCTAATCCTGCACCGTGTCAGATTTGACCGCACGAGAAAATTTGGTCCACGCCAGCATCCCTTGAGTTAGCTTGCCAACTTAAAGAGGTAACCTTACGACTAATATTTAAATTTGGCCTCGTTTGCTTTATTGGCTATAGCTAACGGTTGTAATTGTAGGGCATAAGAAATAACGGGTTGTTTTTCTTTTTAAATATATATTTAAGATTGTTTATAAAACAAGCTCGCTAACGTTAGCTAGCCGCCTATTTTAAAGTCGCGTAGGACAAGCTAAATTATATTATAGTTTGCAATATCGGATTAAACGTTTTGGCTAACGTTGGCTAGTTCATATTCGAGGTTACCTTGCTAACGGGGATAGCTATAGCTACCGTAAATTGGCATTTTTTGAATTCTTCTGGTTAACAAGCAAAGCTGTTTTAAATTCAATCCGTCAAGTTTCCGTCCCCATTTCTATTACCGACCGCGTACGCGAAGATGAACCCCAGTGCTCCCAGTTACCCGATGGCCTCCTTGTATGTGGGCGACCTCCACCAGGACGTGACTGAAGCGATGCTCTATGAGAAATTCAGCCCCGCCGGGGCCATCCTCTCCATCCGAGTGTGCAGGGACATGATCACTCGCCGGTCCCTCGGATATGCTTACGTCAACTTTCAACAGCCGGCCGACGGTAAGTAGACTAAAGTTACTTAACGAGCTAACATTACCACGGCTAGCTAGTCGGCTAGCTACCTACCTGTCCAAACACATTACCAGCGTGAGCTAACGTTAACTGGAGGTATCGATTAACGTTAATGTCAAACGCATGTGTTATGCATTAACGTCTGCGATCGTGCACATGTTGACGTTAGATGCCAATCTAGTGTGGAAAAAATGCCACCGTGACTCATAACTGTGTGTAACGGTAACGTTCAGACTATTTCATATCGGATTGATCAAAGTAACGTTAGACATTCCTTGATGCACAAGTTAGCTAACGTTAAGTAGTGTACACAGGTTCGCTAATGTAGCCATTGCTACTGTTCATGGTGCACACCAGCTAACGTTAGCACTGACATAAGGTTAGCTACGCATTGCTGTGGGTATACCCAAGTTTCTTAACGTTGACGTATAATAACCAGTGAGTTTGTTAAACTCTGTTAGCCTTGCATTAAATGGCAGTAGAATTAAACCATTCATTGATAACTGGAATTAGAAGTGACTAATCGGACAACGACGACATTTAGTGGCAAAAGCTCACGAGGTTCCACATTTTATGTACGCTTACTCATTTTTTGAAATAAAATGGTCGCAAGGTAACGTTAGGTCGCCAACAAGTTACCGCGAGAAGCTCGCTAGTCTTAACACTTAGGCTGTAGCTTAGTGTTAATAACGTTTCGCGGTTGCTTGCTTTCAAGATAGCAAGTGGGTGCTTATATTTGCGACAATGTTGCATAGATGCGCATATATGCCCCGCTGTAAATTACAATTACGTAAAACGTGCGACTGCATTTTCTTACGCATCCCTTCATGGGTGGAGTATCATCATGTGTTACCAGCAGATAACGCAACAGACCTGACAGCAGTTTCGGTTGGGGGGGGGGGTGCGGCGGCAACACCCTTCGAGTGGTATGTAAGCAGCAGCATGTGGCGCGCAAGCAAACGTCATATTGCGCACCCAGGAAAATATGGGACCACGGTAAGGTTGACAGTTTTTTCCACACTAATATTAGCGGATTATGTTGCACGGTTCATTCATTCCCCTCGATCATAATGTTGATGAATCCCGAATCGTCTCAAAAAAAAAAAAAATAACTGGGAGGAGGATTGAGGGTCATAGGTAATTTTGATCTGTGGTATAGCCCACCTGATGTACACGTGCACCCTTGGATAGGATGCCACTCATAAACCAAAGTGCCAAGCACATCGGCAGTAAGTGTGATTATAACCTTTGCCCAGGCTTGGCCTGACATTGATTCTGCAGCCTTCTAGGAACAGGGCAGGTTCCCACCACCAGAAGCCATGATCCCGAGGAATTCCATCATGTGCTCACATTGATGCATCCGTGTTCATGAAATTCCCAAATGTTACTCTGATGCCACCATTCAGTCACTTAACTATCCAAGACTGTGACTCTCTGAATCCCATAAATGCAATTTGTTCAGTAGGCTCTAAAAAGCAGACCATAAATTTTTTACAACAGGCAGTTATGCTTCACACAGATGGTTCCCTCTCAGCCTTTAAAAATGTATAATTTATTTGGCCAATCAAAGAGCAGATGGCCCAGAACAAGGTGTTGCAGCCAGACTTCTAAAAATGGTGCAAAACTGCTACACAGCTTTGAAGTTTGACCCCAAATTTAAAGCAATATTCATTCCCCAGCGTGGGTCAGCCTACTCTAGTGCGCCACATGCATTTATTTGGATAAATGTGGGCAATCGGTAAAAGTTTAAGCTGAAATATTCTTTGGACGAGACAGCCATTTGTAGTGTATTTTGAGTAGACCCACTTACTGGCTTACTCAGTGACCCCCTTTCATACCCCTTGTGCTCTTATTCAGAGTTTCAGGGTTGTAGGCTGAGCATCTTGATGGAATATAATGCAACCGAGTCGAATGTTATATTCCACCAGTGTGTGTTCAGTTCCAGGGTGCTTTGTTTGCATAGCTGGCCCTCTCTTGCATATGAATTATTTCGGGCCTATTTGTAAACACTCCGGAAGGCTAAAAGGGATGAAGATTGCATGTGTGAGGATTAAATGTTAAATCTCCCCCCTCCAGCTGAGCGGGCTCTGGACACCATGAATTTTGACGTGATCAAGGGCCGTCCCGTCCGCATCATGTGGTCTCAGCGTGACCCGTCCTTGAGGAAGAGCGGCGTGGGCAACATCTTCATTAAGAACCTGGACAAGTCCATCGACAACAAGGCCCTCTACGACACCTTCTCAGCCTTCGGCAACATCCTGTCCTGCAAGGTAACGGGGTCCAACCACTTTTAAGGGCGGGGCTGTGCCGTGAGCGGCACATTTTGGGTGTGTTGTGTTGTGTTGTGCCCAGTGTGTGTGTGGTGTGCCAAACTGGAATGTCAGGCAGTAGACTTTATTATTATAATTTTTAAATTTTTTTACAAGCGCATGATCAGCTGCTTATGCACAAACTGTCTCCTTTCCAAGGTGGTTTGTGATGAGAATGGCTCTAAAGGCTACGGCTTTGTGCACTTTGAGACCCAGGAAGCTGCCGAACGGGCCATCGAGAAAATGAACGGCATGTTGCTCAATGACAGAAAAGTGTAAGTGTGTTGACTTGACGACGTCCTACACGCACGCAAGCGCCCTGTGCGTTAAAACCTTTACCTTTACCTCACTCCCATGCTGCTTTGTTACTAATCTACATCGTTTGAAGGACTTTTACTTTGATGTGGACTAACGAGCGTTGCACTGTTTGGCTTGGTTTCTATTTGCTTGTGGTTATTGTAAATCATGCTTTATTGTTCTCTGATGACTATACAGGCTAAAATGGCTGTTAGAATTAAATGAGAACTGTGGACTCTTAAGTGTGCTTTGCTGGGGTGAAATTTAGTGCAGTCTGTTAACACATTTTTTTCTGTCATTCAACCATATATTAATGGGATTTTAAACTCTTGATCATGTTTCCGTCGCACCTGTTGTCCAGTTACAGACGAGGCTGGCGATTGGACTGCTTTTCTTATTTTGTATATATTTTTTTCTCCCCATCGCAGGTTTGTGGGACGCTTCAAGTCCCGCAAAGAACGCGAGGCTGAGCTGGGTGCCAGAGCCAAAGAGTTCACCAACGTCTACATCAAGAACTTTGGGGAGGACATGGATGACGAGAAGCTCAGGGAGGTGTTCAGTAAATACGGTACGCGCTTTTCCCGCACTGTTACGGTCCAGCATAGCACCCATATGTTTGATCAGTTGACCTCGAGCCGTTGACCCTGGTCTTGATCGGCGTGGCGTTTCGCTCTCCCTTCAGGAATGGCCATGAGCATCCGAGTCATGACCGACGACAGCGGCAAGTCCCGAGGGTTCGGCTTCGTGAGCTTCGAGAGGCACGAGGACGCGCAGAAGGTGAGCCGAGCGGCTTTCGGTCGATGGGCGGCACTCGCGCTACCGCGCAGTCGGTGCGGAGCTTGACCGTTTTTTGTCGCGGTCCTTTCAGGCGGTGGACGAGATGAACGGGAAAGAGCTGAACGGGAAGATGATCTACGTGGGCCGCGCCCAGAAGAAGGTGGAGAGGCAGACGGAGCTGAAGCGCAAGTTTGAGCAGATGAAGCAGGACCGCATGACCCGCTACCAGGTACGCACAGCAGCGCGCGCTGGCCGCAGCCTCGTCAAATTCAGTACGTCCTCTACCATGGATCATACTGGCCAAAATGGCTGCCACAGTGAAACAGTAGCTCATGGGCCCCACATCAGATACTTGTAGGTGTCGGGGATAAATTTGTGCTACCGACAACATTACCTGTTCAAAATCATAGATTTTGTTGAAAGAGATGACAACTACGTTTTCGCTGGCAACTTGTTAATGTGCATGGCTGTCTAGCGTAGCGTCGTAATTGGTGAAGGTTAAGATTTCTTGATGACCTAACTGTAAGCTCTCTTTTTTTGACGCAGGGTGTCAATCTTTACGTAAAGAACCTTGATGATGGAATCGATGACGAGCGCTTGCGCAAGGAGTTCTCCCCGTTTGGAACCATCACCAGCGCCAAGGTAAGATGCCAAACCAGCGAAAGTTATCCATGGCATTGCAATTTTTAGCTTTCATCCACACCAATGGATTTATGTGGTCTACTAGTAATTACGTATGTCAGTAGCTTAGAATTTTATTATTGTAAGATGATGTAGGTGATATTTTCGTCAAAGGATTTATTACATTTAGAAAAATTCTAAAGCTTTCCATCACAACACTACACTATCATCTGCAGATATAGCCTGAATAGTTCTCAATATTTGTCATGCTAAAACAAAGATTAAACTAACTAAACTGATAAGTAAGCTTCTATGATATTAATGTATGTATATTGACTGGTCTCGCTGTTTAGAGCGGTTTAGCTGTGTTGAGCTGTGTGTTAGGGCCGAGCTCTTTGTGAGTTAATGTTTGTGGGGATTGACTGGCTCCAGGTTTAGCTGTTAGAGATGTGCGCTCGGGCTCAGCTCTCTTGCTCCCCCTGCAGGTGATGATGGAGGGCGGCCGCAGCAAGGGCTTCGGCTTCGTCTGCTTCTCGTCCCCGGAGGAGGCCACCAAGGCGGTGACGGAGATGAACGGGCGCATCGTGGCCACCAAGCCGCTGTACGTGGCCCTGGCCCAGCGCAAGGAGGAGCGCCAGGCCCACCTCACCAACCAGTACATGCAGAGGATGGCCAGCGTCCGCGCCGTGCCCAACCCCGTCATCAACCCCTACCAGCCCGCCCCGCCCTCCGGCTACTTCATGGCTGCCATCCCACAGGTCAAAGTGCTGTTTGTGCTTCTATTCAACGTTTCCCTGTTATTATAGTTTTGTCACGGCCGTTAAGCCAGGTCGTGACATTACCTACTTCTAAATGTTGAACAGTCAGACTTGAGTCTTGCTCGTTCACGGGTGCTAAGTTGGCGGTTTGATTGTTTCTGTTGGATATTTTTGGCTATGTGCTCATTCTGAACCGCTTTGGCCCTTTCGTGCACTGCAGGCCCAGAACAGAGCCGCCTACTACCCCACCAGCCAGCTGGCTCAGCTCAGGCCGAGCCCCCGCTGGGCGACCCAGGGCGTGAGACCACAGCGTGAGTAGTTCGCCATCTGCCTCGCAGTCTCAGTGATGCCAGGGGCCTGTATCACAAATACAGAGTTAGCTGGATAACTGCCCTGAGTAAAACCCGGAACCCTACCAAATCTCAGTGCAGTTCTCCAGCTAACTCGGCAATCCTGCTTCAATAGTTAGCCCTCTGACTCCCAGGCTCTCCGTCCTCCAGTTTGCGTCGTTAGCGACCTGAATGCCGTTCCCTTTCTCTTGCCACAGACTTCCAGAACATGCCGGGGACCATGCGCCCCTCTGCACCCAGGCCCCAGACCTTCAGCACCATGAGGCCCACCTCCCAGGTGCCGCGCATGATGTCCACCCAGCGCGTCGGTGAGTTTCCCCGCCGAGCCGCGCCGCGCCACACCACACCTCCGCTTCTTTCAGAAGCAGCCAATAACGGTCCGTTCTCTGTTTCCTCCTCCCCCCCGCGGCCCCTTCCTCTCCCGACCGCAGCTCAGACCATGGGACCCCGCCCTTCTGCTGCAGCTGCTGCGGCCGCAGCCCCAGTGCGCGGCGTGCCTCAGTACAAGTACGCCGCCGGAGTGCGTAACCCGCAGCACATGGCCTCACAGCCCCAGGTGGCCATGCAGCAGGTAAAGGCTACGACAGAGCACGCCCTCTCTGCGCTTGTGGCGGCGGTGTAGTATAATGGTTAAAGCGGGACTTGTTTTTGGAACATACTTTTATTGCACTTTAACATTTGATGTTATGTTTATATTTTCACATTTTCTAACCCTAACCCTCTACTGTGAGGGAGGTAAAATAGGAGCGCTTTATTTGATATAGAACACAAGAGAAAGTCCAATAAAGTGAGTTTATTTGTAAACAGACTGTGCCTTCAAAAAAAATCGTCATTGTCGATTATTTTTTAGTAATCGTGGAAAGCCAATATTGATATGACAATTAAAATTTGATTGATTGTGCAGCCCTATCACACATATCAACTGTCAATCACTGATCAGAAAGGCAATTGTGTTGGTTTGGCCAGTGGAGGGGGTAAGAATGCCGATTGCCCATGGGGGTTTAGTCACGCTTTAAGGTACTGGGGTTTGAAGTAGTACACTGCCGTTGTTCCCTTCAGCAAGGTACCTGCATTGCTGCAGTATATGTCCAGCTGTATAAATAAAAAAATGCAAAAAGCTGTGTCAGTCGCTCTGGATTAGAGCATATTTTAAATGCCTGGAATGTAATGCGGTTGAACTGAAGCTTTTGCCCCTCTAACACCCCCCTCCCCCCCATTCCTCTTTGGTCTCTCGCAGCCCGCTGTCCACGTGCAGGGCCAGGAGCCCCTGACCGCCTCCATGCTGGCTGCAGCTCCTCCACAGGAGCAGAAACAGATGCTGGGTGAGTGTCTCCTCCTTCTCCTCGCTCCTGCCCCACTCCACAGTGCATATTAACCCCTGAACTGGAGCGCCCCATTCATGTGTCCAATGGGAGATTCTGCTCTGTAGTTTAAAGGTGTTTAACGATAAATGTCATAGCAGTGGCTTTTGTTACTTTGTCAGAATGGGGCACAGTGCAGTGTTTTTATGGAAGGCTTCGTCTATACGTTCTCTTTCATGCCCCCTCCCGTGTCGTGACCGTACTGCACGTGCTCTGAACCGCGTTTTGTTTGGCCCAGGTGAGCGCCTGTTCCCGCTCATCCAGAACATGCACCCCAGCCTGGCAGGGAAGATAACCGGTATGCTGCTGGAGATCGACAACTCCGAGCTCCTGCACATGCTGGAGTCGCCCGAGTCCCTGCGCTCCAAGGTGAGCCCCGTGCCCCGCCCACACTGACTGAGCCCCGTGCCCCGCCCGCACTGGCTGGTCTTAAAATGCCGCTGCGCTCATTGGCGGTAGTCGATAATCTCCGAAGCCCGTTCTATCGATAATTTCTTGAAATCCGATTTATAGAATGAAACGTTTCTGTGTGGTATAAGGATATAGAGCATACATTGCATGTTCCAATTTTTCTTTTAAGTAATGATTTAATGATTGTAGTCTGGTTTGTAGTCTACTTTAACAGACTACATATCCATTACTGCAACGTATGGGTGATTCAACCAATCAAATATCATCTTGTCTGGACATTTTTGGCAGTGCATACCACCTTGCTAATTCGGCTCTTATTTCATTGAACCGTCTGGAGGGAATTATGGGACATCGAGTTTTTAAACAGTGCCAGCGCTGGTATATTCACAAAAAATACTAAAATGTTAAATATACTCAAAGCTGGTCTATAAAAACGACATATTTTGCAAACGGGCGTTATATTGAACAATCCAGGGAATTGATAAGACATAATCACTAGAAGTTGTTTAAAAGTAAGTTTTAGTTGATGTCTATGAGCTAAATCTGCTTATGACAAAACAAAATGTTTATATTTATGTCTGCATATGACGAGGTAAATAATGTTAGTACAAATAATGCCAACATTTCCAGTTTATTCCCGTTAATTCTCTTGGAACGTTCCACCTTTGAATATTCCTGGAATTTTGCAACCCTACTTACATATAGGGCCAACTCTGATCTAGTTTCACCATGGTATGTCTTTTGGAAGTCTGAGTGCATTAGAGTTGTAATCCAAGGGTACACTCGCACAAACACATGCGTCACTTCACACAGGAAAAGCATAGCACAATGTCGCAGGTTCTGGAATAAGCTGGAGTGTTCCGCTGAGGTCATGTGACTGTTGTGTGTTTCCAGGTGGATGAGGCGGTCGCTGTGCTGCAGGCTCACCAGGCCAAGGAAGCCGCACAGAAAACCGTCACCAACTCAACTGGTGTACCAAGCGTCTAAGCCAAGGTAGGTGTGCTCCAGTATCCCACGCTGCATTGCGTTTAGAACACCGACACATGGGAAACTGGTGGAGATTGCTTCCGTTTCAGAAGTCCCAGTTTGAGTAGTTAACCTCTGGTGAGCAATGAGTGAGTAGTGCGCTATAGTGTCTGAGCTGCTACACTGATGCTAACTGTTTTTATTTATTTTTATTTTCAGGTATGGGGAACCTTGAAACTAGCTTCACCGAGGGAAAAAAATTAAACATTGAAAAAAGTGAAAACACACAAAACATTGCAAAAGAAATAAAACCATTTTGAAAAAAAGGATAGGAAACGTGTGCCAGCCAGGTCTAGGATGAAAGCTAGGCCTCGATACAATAAAATAAAAATAAAAATTTGCAAAAAAAAATTAAAAATTAAAAAAATTTAAAATCTGGGGTTTGAAAAATTATTCCACAAAATGGGAGATAAATCATTCCTTTCTTACTTTTTATTCCTTTTACCGTGTGAATGTTCGTAATATCACTCTTATTTGGCCATGAGAGCAGATAGCGGGACATTGTGAAATGTAACTTGGATTGAAATTTGCTTGCTTTAATAAAACTTAAAACATTGACTGACTCTCCGTTCATACGGTCATTGATTTACAAGACAAGTCACGTCTTGTGACTTGTGATTCCACTCCTCATCGCTTAGTCTTTGGTAGCGCTGTGTTGTAAGACGCCAAATGTCTTAGACTGTCAGAGTGACGTAGAAAACCTCTGTGCTCTATATCCCTCAAACCTGACCCGCTGTAGTTGAAGCGCTCTGAATCTTGAAGGAGCAGTTGAAGTTACCATGCATACCATCTGTAGTCAGATGATCAGATGATCTCACATCTGGCCAATCGGAGACAAGTATTTGTGCAAAATGAAGCAATGCAGAGTGTGGCTTGAGTTGGCTATAGTTGTAGTCTCACCTGCAACCTTTGCCCGTCTTGAGTAACGTGGAATAAACACAAGGAGGCCAAACTGCCACTTATTTAAAAAATCTATTCAACTGCAAGGCCTGATTAGCTGATTCTTTTATCTAGCATTTCACCGTTCTCTGGGGGGTTATAATTGTATACAGGAGAAAACGAGTGAAGCCTGCGAGAACTGGTTTACCGTTACATGAGTGTGACTTTTTGCAGATCATTAACAGAGAATCAGTTAGTTGTCCTGGTTTAGTTTTTTTTTACACTATATACTGTATCTTGAGACACAGAACTCAATATGACCACATTGACTTTATACATGTCTGGATGTGTTGCGCTGTTCCTCTGAATAGCTCAAATGCAATGTGCCTCGAGCAATGGTAATGAGCTGGGACAGTGATTATGTTCATTGTACCAATAAGGGCTCCACCCAAGCTATTTATGCAGAAGGCCTGTGAAATGTCGCATCTAAGAGTGAATGGGAGAATCGGCCTAAATCGCAGGTTGTTGACTGGGTCCTTTTTGCTTTAGGTCACGCGTAGTCCTGTACCGTAGTGGCCCTCCGCGTCTTCTTTACTAGTCAGAGCATGGAGAAACCCCTCTTGTGACTCCTCAGATTAGCCTAAAATGACTAATCCCACCAGCAAGGGGAGCTGTCAAAGACCGTTTCCAGGGATACTTGATTTTGTGGAGACAGTATCTTCCTTGCTTCTAGTTGCAAGTCAGAGTTAAGGACGTGTGTCATTCGAATACTGCCAGTGTATCAGACGTGGCCAATGCTGGCCATAGAGAGGCACAAGTTATGCTGGCTTTTAGATTCAGCAACCAATGTAGACCCGTGAAACCATGTGATCTGAGTTAATTGTGTAATGAACTGCTCTAAGTGGTCAAGTGCTGAGTAACGACGAAAAACAGCAGCTCCTGCGGTACATGATGTGGGGGAAGGGTTGTTTGGAGAGGGGGGCGGGGGATGTTTTCTCTTCAGTTGCAAAGAAGGTTCTCCCCTGGGGGTTGCCTTGACACACCTTGGAGACTGGCAGAGGTAAAAGGCTGGCTCCTGCGATTTGAAACGAGAGACATTTTACATGTCTGCTGTGTGTTTTGGCCTCACAGATGGCCACATTAATACATTAATGATTCTTTGGGATGAGCTAAAACTGAAGGGTTTCTAAACGGCTATCATAAAAGCTAAAATGCTTAAAGTATAAGATATTTCAAAATTAAATAAATATACACTCAAAATACAGAATATTCCAACCTTTTATCTTGATATTACCATTCTTTAACCTTGAGTAATTTGATATATCTTGATTTCCTTGTGACCGGATAGATGGTTGTTGGATAGTTTTGTCTGAGCTGTTGTATATTCGGGCACATGACCTGAATTGGCACCACTGGAAGGAGGAAGCATTCATGCTCATTACTAATGAGATATAATACTAGTAGCCACTAGAGGGAGACATAAGCAGCAGTAAAACAAGCTGAAGTCAAATTTACCTCCGTTGATGAGCGTGTCCACAGATTTATTATACTGGACCCAGAACAGATTTTCCACCCAAAAATCAGTTTATACGCAGGAAGCCAGGTGTGGTCAGGTAACAACGGCTTTTAAGTGATCTATTAAGTGCTAAAAAGAGGTGGAAAAATCCAGGTTCAGCAAATGTCCTCCCCAGGTTTTTGTTCCAGTCACCTGGGTTCAGCCAGGAGGTAGAACTAATTAGTGAAATCAGCTGGCTGAGTTCATGGGTGGAAGAAACACATGGCAGGACTTTTACTTTCTGACCGCTGTGTCCTGCCTATACCATCTCCTCTCCAGGCCTGGCCTAATGCCTGGGCAGTTTTATCCCTGTGGTCTGGTCCAGAGTCTCACAAGACATTCCCACACTTTACACACTCTTGTTTAATCTGGACCCGTCCTCATGCATATTTCTTAAATTAAACTCTGGGCCCTGATTTCATGTCCTCTATGAAAGACGAGAGAGAATTTGAGAAGCACTGCACCCAGCCCCTCCCTGGATGACATCACCACAGAAAGGTTCTGTGGGCGGAGTTTCTGCTCAAGGGCACCCTGTCTTCTCGCAGGAGAGAATCTGTGTCACACTGGTAAAGACTTTTTTTAACAAGCTCCACCTTCAATGCACGTACATATGTAATACATGACTGGTATTTTAAGTATAGTTTAACTTAACGTAGTTACTTTTCTGACATCTATATACCATGTCATATCAATAATAATTATATGTTGACCCTTTTCGTTTTGGGAATTATACTTATAAATTCTGTTATTTTATTTTAAAAAACATTTATCTGTTAGGTCTATTATAGTTTAAACGTTATTGATTATGTTTGGAAATGGCAATCTTAAGTCAATCAAAGCAGGGTTTGGTGTTTTCATTTTTTTGTTCTCTTTAGTTATTTCCCATAATCCTTTAGGACAGTGCATCCAAGCATAGTACATGTGCGTGTGGTCTGTCTTATCCAAGAGGTTTCCATGGTACTACTACAAAGTAGTATACCTCATTGTTAATAAGGTTGTTTACAGATGTTTGTACCCATATACTCCTACATTTCCCATGTGCCCACACGGTAGTTAAAGGGCCAGATGTCACTGTCTTTGTACTCCTACTTTTCCCACATGCCCACACCCAAGTTAAAGGGCCAGGTTTCAATGTCTTTGTACTGCTACATTTCCCATGTGCCCACACACTAGTTAAAAGGCCGGGTGTATGTATCCGTGTACTCCTACACTTTTTCACTGGGTCACATTCTGGTTAAAGGGCCAGATGTTAGTGCCCTTAAACCCCTGGTATTCAAATCACGGTTCTCGAGGGCTGAGAACTGCTGGTTTTCCACCCTTTCTTTACCTGGGAGTCAGGTGTGAAGACAGTCTGGCCAATCGGTAGCACGAATTGTCCAGTTATTTACCGGGGAGAATAAAAGCCAGCGTCGGATTTGGATTTTAGGTCCAGATTTGAATAGCCATGCTTTAAATTATCAGCGCCCTTCCCATGCTCCCTCTCTCCAGCTAGCTGAAGGCTCTCAGAGCAGTATGTTTTTTTTCTCACAAATATGACACGTAAGGTCACCAGATTTCGGTTCCACGCTGGCAGTCACTCCCCTGCAGTGCAGTGCCACGGCAGCCCACCGGGACGTGTGCTGAATTTTGTGAAGATTTGGCCGGTATTTCTGGCTGCCCTTGGAGTTCCTGTTTGAGCTTATGCCTTGGCAGCGGAGATGTCCACAAGCGCGCAGGGCCTAGAGGGGCGGCACAACAGAAGCTCGAGTCCACCGCGCACTCACACCACAGTTTGAGCGTCCTCCCCTGTGGAAATGAGTGTGTCCCTTGTTGGGCTTTCAATAACATAAATGGGGTTCCACTGAATTATCAAAAAAATTCAACTGTGGTTTAATATAAATATTACAACATAATACCAGGATGTGACCAGCTTAATCATGAAAGCTGAAATAGGACTGCACATAGCTGACAAGGAGGCCGATAACAGCTTTTCTATATTATTCATATACATCGCTACTAGTTAGAGGAGCCTATATCTATCTTTTACATATTATCCATTTTTACGTCTAGAAATTTACAGAAACAATGCACGGTAAAAATGTAAGTGTTAAATCAACTCTTGAATAGTTATTATTAATATTAAAAGGTATTATCTGAACTGGCAGTTTTCTGGTTATAACATGGAGAAGGGCTCCTGCTGCATTGTTGCCCAGGCCTCAATTGTACATGCTTTGGTTTGGACAGACCACAACTCCCACTGGCCTTCTGTGTTAGGGGTCAGAGGTCATAGGGAAGGGAACTGCATCTGGACTCGGACGTCCCGCTGGATGAGCACAGAGAGGGAGAGAGAGAGAGCCGGCCTGCACCACGGAAACCCGCCCAAGCTGGAGGCAAAGGGGCCTCATTGTCCCGGTCAGTTGTTGGAGCCAAAACCGCCTGTCAGCCCATCTGTTATTGTGCTGGAACTGATGACGAGGGTTTTCGTCGTTCTGGGGAGGAGGGGAGCGCCGCGGGGAGGGACGTCCCGGCAGCGGGGGGAGGGCGGGGGCTGCGTCCTGCTGCACGTGTCAGAATCTGTCCCCTCGCGGCCAGCGCTGTAGCCGAATGCGACATCGGCCTTCTTCGCCCTTTAAGGAAAGATCAGCTGAGTCCACATTTTCCCTGTGTCTCATGTCATGACTTCCTGGTCTGAGCTCTCTCTTCAACATTTTATTCCACTTCTGCCTCCGGGCTGCTCACTAAAGGGGGGCGTTAGAGGAAAAGAATACGTGTGTAAATATGTTACTGTGAAAAGACCCCCCTCTCCCTGCCCCTCCATTTTGAAAAGGGTGGTTTCATCTTTTATTCCAGTTCCCTCTTCCTGATAGAAGATGAAAAAATGAATAACAGCTCCGTAAGGTGCTTGGCCTTTCTGTGGATTGATTGTTTCTGTCTGTTGTCTCTTTGCTGTTGAGGAACACAAGTGATGAGCGTGTTAAAATGAACATAACCACCAGTGTTCTTTTTTGGTGTTTAAATTTGAATGGACAGAAATGTAGCAGCCCAGCTTTGTTGCTATAAATATGTCTGTAAAAAAAGGTTTAGAGCTTTAGAGCTTTTTTCTAAGACCTTTTGCAAGCGACGGCCTTGAATCGGAGGAGAGACGGTACTTGTATGCGCTGTGAAGACACATCTGCAGTTCCGATTGTTCACAAGGCCCTGCTCTGGTATAATGGGAAACAGGTGGCCTGACTGAACCAAGCAAATGGACTGAGATTTCTGAGACACACTCTGGAGTCTTCAGCATATCCTTTACTCTGTTATCTCTCTCTCTCTCTCTCTCTCTCTCTCACTCTCACACATTCTCTCTCTCTCTCTCACACTCTCTCTCTCTCTCTCTCTCTCTCACTCTCACACTCTCTCTCTCTCTCTCCAGTTGTTATAAAATGGCTGGAGTATTGATGTATGCATATAACAATATTTATGATGCATTGTCTACTGTTTATAAACAGTGTATGTTTTTATGGAGGCTACATAAAACCAAAGTAAACAAAAAGCTATTGCCAAAAGTGGATTCCCATACTGGATTGAAGTGATTAATCTATTAGTGTTGTAAATCCTGCACAAACTCCAGAATATAAAGGACCTGGTTTGAGGGCAATGTCGGTTAATTAGAAGTTAGAAGCCCCGTTGTCTGGAGAAGATAAAGCTATGGGATTGATTTCCTTGTCTGTGAAAGTCTTGCGTGTGCAATGCGAAGCTGGGCAAGCGGCCCGCCTGATCGTGACTGCGACCTTCGCTTGCAGCCCGCGCCGAATTCCATACTCTGGCTGCGACGCCACGCTGCGTTTCCTGCATGGATATCTGTGCTGGCACCGCGGCCAAGGTGGGACTCCGGAGACCGAGCGGTTATTTCCCTTCTCTTCCCTTCCTCACGCTTCCCATCCATTATTTTCCGTCGCGGTGTTGGTTTAACCTCCAGAAGGACAGGAGCACGCCTTTCTGAAATCCTGAAATCCTACCGGTGTAGACTATCATCAAACAAGAGGTGCGAGGAAGAACGGAAAAGTGCTCATTTCTGTCCGGAACAGCTGTTTGGAACCTTTTATTTACATTTTACTTTTAGTTAGCCTACTGTCAGTTCCCGAACTGGAGAGAGAAAGGATAAACATATTGAATGAAATAAGTCACGTAGTATAATAATCACATGAATGTTTTTCTAGAGCTAGACTGACAAAATGCTTCAACATGTTCAGTCTGAGCTTAAATAGTTTTCCTTTGCTCTCTGGAGAAGGGCCTAGAAATGATAACAGTTATCAGATGGGTGTGTAATTATGGTAATGACTATTGAATTGTTTGAATAATGGAAAATGTTGTTTTTCACCTGACCACACCCACATAACCGACATCCATTTATAGAGCTGGAAATTTACCAAAGCACTTCAGGTCAAGTGCTCTACCTGGGAATTAAACCTACAACCTTTCAGTTACAAGCCCAGTTCCATACCGTTTCGCTACGCTGCTACCACTCGTAGCCCGCTTTCCAGGGTGATTTGGAAAGAAAAATTAAATAAATTTAAAAAAGGATAACTTGGATAATGGTCAGAACACAGTAAAAATGAAATGTCATAGTAAAATTGATTCTGTCAAAGTGTATTTAATCTAGAATATTTTGCTATTGATAAATGCACCTGGAAAATGGTGACGGGGACTATGGCTATAAGAACACTGCTGGGTGGTTCGATTTAATAGGCCTTTAATTATTATGAAGAGAGCAGGTGATGTTGAGGAAAAACAAAATGGAGGATAGCATAGCATTGAAAACGTCATGTGTCTGGCCTTAGAATTCGACTCCTATAAACACCATGTTCCATTTGAGTGAGTCTCTGAGCTTCAGAAAAAAACGAGCCAAGCGCGAGCATACGCATCCATCTTCCATTTTTCAGTGTCCGCACATTAATTATTTATTCCCTCACCTGTTACAGGTGTGCAGAGACAAAGAAACACAGTGGACACCTTTGTGTTCTCCATTGAAAGCTCAGCTGAATTCACATATTGAGCCAACTCAGTTGTGATCAGCTCTGAGCCTGTTGCTTGGAAACCGAGCAGAGGATAACACAGCCGTGATTGACAAGGTTAATCTCCCCAACAAGACTGAGCATTCCCTTGTGCAGGGAGACAAAGACCCTTATTGTTTGACATCCGTCCAGAAACACACGCTGAAAAAACAAGGTCAATCAAAGCACTTGTATATCTAACTTGAGCTCTGAAGCACCGCACCATAATCAACATGGTGTGACGTTTCTTTTGAATTGTATAATTTGGTATTCACGGTTCCATAACTGCCATATGAATGTGTATTCCTTATCTTTAATATTTCATATTTACTTATAGTACATATATGAAAGATATTTCTTTCTCAGATAGAATTTTATACATACGTACGGTATTTGTATAATCTTTAATAAATGGCTGGTGTTAAATACCTAAAACGTTATAAATTTGTGTGATTCCCAAGATATTTAAAAGTATTTAGTGACTAAATGTATTTTGAGGGAATTGACAGGGTTCTATTGGCATTAAAACAATACAATCACAAAATATTTTGCAAACTTACCTGCCAATCGCGTCTTGAAATGATTCTGTGCATCATCTAACAGAAATGGCTTACAGTTCAAAAGAAGAAAGCTAAAAATATATAAATGATTTAACAGAAAGCAACAATTTATATGAAGATGAGTATCACTCTTCATACAAGGAGGAGCGATCAATTGTTTGTGATCTATAATAAAGAATAAATAAGAAAAACTAGTCAATTGATGTTAAGGCATCAAGCTAGCTATAGCAGGAAAGCTAATTATATTTGTCCATTAGCTAGCTAGCTTGTGAGTTCATGGTTATAAACATATAACCAGGCAGCTATCTGTAATTTGAATGTTGATTGTCGCTAGGTAGCTGAATATGTACCCTGTTAGTTAGACAGGACCATACACGTATGTTTGGGAGGAGAAAGGGAGACCTTCCACCCCCAATATTTTCATATGACTTTTGCTAGACTAGCTATATGCTTGCGAGACTTGACACTTGACTATGTAAGACTAGGTGATATAGGAGTATGTCTCTCCCAATGCTGAAATGAAACCTAGCTATGGACATGTCATTTAATTGTACTGTTGTACGGATTCAGAATACCCACGTTAAATTTTGTATAGATCATGATCAGTGTGCTGATAATGCTGTGGCCAATCCTCTGTTTCCATCAGGCCTACTAACAGATGCAGAGGCCTTCCGCCGGTATTACGCCAGGAATTTACAGCCCTCCCAAGATCAATAGGTCAACATTTCTCTCCTCTTACTGGCAAAACTTACTCCTCATAGTTTGTTCTCCCATTCCAAATTTAGAAATTTGTCCATCTGAAGTTCCCCTAGTGAAGAGAAAAAAGGAACTCATGAAAAAATGTATGGAGGGAAGGAGAGAGAGAGGGAGAAAAAAAAACAAATATTCATGTTTATGTTTAAGAAATTGGCTCACACAGTAGCTTGCATGACTGAATGTTGAACTGTGTTGTGTAAGAGTTTGTTTTTGCGAATAGAAAAGATGAAAATAGGTGTTTATGCAACATGTTTTTGCCCCTTAAACACATTATTTTATCTAGCCACTAAAACACATAATTGAGGAGCAACTAGTTCAATGAATGTTAATTTTTGTCACTTTTTTAAAGGGTAACAAAGCACTAAAACCACTTGTTTTAGATGAGAACTGATACATTTGTTTTTTTCTAAGTATTGCTGATTGATCCTGGTCCAAATCTTGACAAATTACTGCAGTCAGCGCAAAAAAGCATACACTTTAATCTGCCTTAAAAGTGTCTCTAGTGGTAAAACGTTGGGTACTGCATGTTCAATCTGTGATTGGCCAGAAATGTTTTCCTGTGATGTATGGAGTACCCAAGTGAGTACGACAGTCATGGGCGGAGTCTGGTTTTGGAAGTAAATTCCCTATGGAAGATAGAATGGGCTTCGGAGACTATCGACTATTTTTTGAAATCTGATTTATAGAATGAGCCGAAACGTTGGACAAGATTAGCCTGGATTAGCCTGTGTGGGACAAGAATATATTCCATATATCGCACGTTCCCATTTTTATTTTTTAAATTAATGCATTCATGAATGTAGTTCGACTTGGAGTCCACTTTAACAGACTACATATCCAGTACTGCAACGCACGGTGATTCCCGACCAATAAGATATCATCATCTCGTCTGTCTGGACATTCTTGGGCAGATGGCAGTACTGCACCTGAAGATGAGCTTGCTAAGTTGAGAAGCCTGCCCGACAAAATCAGAAACTGTCGGGGATCTCTATGCCCAGAGACACGGAGGAAATATTGGAGGTCCAGGTGCGACAGACAAGGAATCACTAAGTGTTCTAGTCGAACACCACTAAGACGGACAATAATCCGTAGTGGACGGGAAAACTTAAGATAACAGAAAAAAACCTTGCGATACAACTAAGCGAGGAGCTCGATAAGCGAGCAAACAAAAGAAATAAGTGAAACACTTATCTAACTCCAAATGTGGAGCGTACAAAAGAAAGGAAAGAGAAAAATAAAAGAACCCTAAACTTTAGCGCACTCGTAGGTCTGAGTGAGAAACAAAACCCATAAACCTCTGCTCTGAATAAAAAACGAAAAGAAAAGCGCGCTTTACTAAATTGTAACTGCTAACAAGTCCCGCTTTGAGAAGCAAACTGGTCGATAGCAGCACAACTTCCTATACCTTTACCGGCTAGAATGTTACCAGAAAATAACATGGAAGCGACGAGAAAAGGATGACGCGGGGTATAAGTAGTGAGCGGAAATTCAGGACAGGTGAACTCACTAATCACCGAGGCGAAAGCAAAACCCATAGCGGAACACAGAAAAATTCGATAGATTACTGGTAAAAGAAAAAAGGAATACAAAATGCAGAGATTGTCATGGGTAGTGGCTGTCTCTTTTTGTTTTCTACCTTTGTTTTTCGTTTGGCGTCGTTTGAAGCTCTATCGGATTTTTTCTTCCGCCGTCCCGGTGTTTGGATCTCTCCAGGTCATTATCTCCTACACCTGTGTCTGGTTTCCGTCGGCTATAAATAGAGCTTGACTTCCGCTTTCCGGTGCTTCTATATTAACGTTGCAGTAGGACTAGAAAGCCGTATAGGGTTTATAAAAAAGTAAAGAAATAAAACTAAGAGAGCTGTAGTTACAGGCTTGCTATTTTGATTCATTTCTTTTCTGTTCTCGACCTCTGATACACGCAGATCATTTAGTGCGTGAGGTCATTTCTTTGTTTGTTAGTTTCTCGCTGTTTAAGCGAATCTCCGCCTCCGTTTGAGGTTGTTTTGAGTTAGCCTTGTGCTAAGGAAGTTTTGTTTCCGCTTTTGCGTTCCTCCTTTACTAGTGCGGTTTAATTCCGCTTCTGTGGCGTATCTTAATCTAGATACGCTTTCTGTATCCTTATCTTTCGCGTTTGGTTCTCTATTTTCTAAACGCAAACCTGACAGAGATAAGGAAAGGAAGGCGCGATCCATGACAGAAACTGCTACGGTTAACCACATAAAGCAATTCTAGCTTTTAGTCCTTCAAGCTAGCTAGCTAACGTTAGAACGTGTTTAAAAACGGAGCTGTGTGCTACTGCTGGCTAATGTGATATGACAACGTCTGTAGCCAAGGCTGCTCGTTCGGAGGGAGTTATGGGACGTGGAGTTTTTAAACAGTGCCAGTGCACAAAAAAATACTAAAACGTAAAATATACTCGAAGCTGGTCCAGAAAAACTATATAGTTTGCGAACGGGCGTTATATTGAACAATCCGGGAAATTGACGGTAAGACATAATCACTAAAAATGGTTTAAAAGTAAGCTTTGGTTAATGTCTACGCTCGAAATGAATGGGGAATTTACTTCCGAAACCAGTGTGACGTAGTCATTTGAGTACTCTATTCCCCTTGGTGACGAAATAGAAGCTTGTACAGCTATGCCCACCGATAGTTCGGTGGCTATGCCCTGAAGTTTTGGAGCGAGGGCGGCCTACGCCGCAGCTATAAAAAAGTGTTTTTTTTAGTCTAATTACAATTATTTATAAAGTACTATTTTCTTCAATGTTGTTAGCAAGTTACCAGAAAATATTACCAAAATGTCGGCAGGTCGGACCATTTAATAAAATAAAAAAATACGTAAGAGAAATGCTTTTGAAGTGTCATTTTGAGACCGTTTTAGCTTCCCCATAGAAGTGAATGGAAAGCGACAAATACCCTATTCTGGATTATCACCCCAGGGGAGCACAGAGCAACTAACGAACATATTTCGCCACCATTTGGACTCATATCATGGCCAGGTAACTACACAACCAAAAGTTCTACCAAACTTCAGTTGTGCTTTACGGGTCATAAATAAACAGAAATTTCCAAGGGTGTCTATTTCAAGTACTTCACCCGAATTACATCAGAAAATGCCCAACTGTGCAAATAGATATAGATCTGTAGGTCATACTTGCTAAGGGCTTGTTCAGATGAAATACAAAAATGACACTGAAGTTTGTGTCATGGTCGGTTTGTGGCATGTGCGCTAAGTGAGATGACTCACCCATACGAAATGAGAGACATCCGTTTAAAGAATTTATGTGCGAGTCTGTAGGGCTTGTGATGCATGAAATGTGCCTTTATTCCTACAGGGTGGCTCTGGGACCTCAGTCTGTTTCTGCCATTTTAAACGGTGAACAGAAAGAATCTGTGGCACCTTTTCTAAGTTCATGTGGTGACTCAAGACCAGAACTGAACCTGCAGGTTTGTGGTGTCAGGGTAGGCCGGACCATCGCTGAGCAACGGAACCCACCAGATAAATCTCTACACTGAAAGCAGTTTGTATGCTTTTCTAGAGGCCTGATCAGAGAACGGGGGGGAAGCCATTTATAATCATGGTACCTGCCTTTTGGCAGTGATATATTTCAGTAAAGAAACAACATGGGGTTATACAAGGCTTTTCCCCCAAAATGTATTGCCCTCAATCTGAAGCTGCATCGTGTGGTTGGCTTGCATTCGTTGCATCTCAAGACTATGCCTCAACTGAACAGGGGAATGCAGGTCCACACCAATCAATAACGACTGAACCCGAGGATGGAATTCACTCTGTCAATTCCTGCCTGAGTCATGGCTCATGTTCTCTTGCATTCAAAAACAGCTCTCCCCCCCCCCCCCAGACAGCCCAAAAAGATATTTACTGCTCCCTGCCAGGCAGCTGTACAAAATGCCTTCACTGCAATGAAATCGTCCGTTGGCATTTCGGTTCATACTTCCGTCCGTCTGCGTCCAAATGACCTCCTGGCCCTCCTGTGCCTCAAAATGCTACGGCATAAACTTTGAGCAACAAATTTTCCCCCAAATTTTTTTTGTTCTACTAACTTCTTTTTTAAATTTGTTTCAGAGAACTCTAACAAATTAGTAAAAATAGATAGAGTAAAGATGTGCAAGACACACAGACACACACACACACACACACGTAAATACATTACTCATTGTCAACACTGTGGTCATTCTGAAAAGAGTCCTGTGACTCCCGAGCGCTGAGAAGAGTATTTTCCGTTTTGACTTTTTGCGCTCCACAGACAAGGCCGTGAGATTTATGACGCCTATGTAACTTGGCAACAGACTTTTTGGCCCCAGTGTTTCCAAAAGCAGCCCAGACAGCAATGAGAAGCATGTATGCTATGCAAACTCTGGCTTGTGCAGGTACACTGGTAGCAAAGCAGAGTTGCTGGTTTGACTGGCACTTATCGACAGTAGTTCACAAACAGGTCAGTGGCGGGCCGTCAGGGCCAGCAAGGCCTTCTCTGCTGGCCTAAACATCATCAGAATATAAATTTAATTTTGATATATTTTTTCCACAAATATGTATTAAATTATTCCCCATAGTCTATTCTCGCATTTCATAGCTTTCCTCTTGGTTGCGCTGCTTCCAGCCTCAGATCGAGATTTGGAGGGCTGGCCTTTATGTTAGAGCTTTTATCCAATCATATTTCAGCCATAATGTGTTGCCAGGGTCCAAGAAATCTGCCCTTAGGCCTTCAGAAACGACAGTGCGGGCGCCTGTAGCTTAAAGTGAACGGAACGTTAACTGTGGCGTTAACCAATCAGATTTCGAGTTGGCGACCCTGGGGCCAGCTAGCAGGCGTACGATAACGTCAGCACGTGCACGTCTTTTGATTGGATACGCAATATTCAGAGGCAGAGCTATCGCAGAGCTAGCAAACGGAACTTGAATGAGCTCATTTGTGTAGATTTCTACAAGCTGTTTTTTTTCAACCCACAATGGCTGAAGGAGGAATACAAGCTAGGAATACACTTTCACCACTGTCGCAAATATATCCTTATGAACAAATGCAAATTATTTGTTTGTTTTCTTTTATTTTCAGTGAATAGTTTATGTGTCTTTATCGTCACGTTTCTTAAATGAAACTGCTTTGGGTGCGACAATGCGCTGTTTAGCGAACAAACTTGTTAAAGCTAACATACTTTTGGTGGACTTAATAAAACTTTGTAGACTAATCCCTTAAAAGCGCCTTTTATTTTAAAGTTTTGACAGTATCCAAGCGATCTTAAAGCTGGTAGTTTAACACTCTTAATTGTAAATGCGGATTTATTGATTATAAATGCTTCGTAAATATGAATATAACTGTTGTACTTGACTATGTTAAGGTGATGCAACGCCCGGTTATACTGCGTTTCTGTCTAAATGTATAGTTTCTAGAGCCATGGCGTCATAATGATGGTATTAAGAGGTGGAATAATTCAGGTAGGACTGTGTAGGACATCACTGAAGGCCTAGGTGTGAAATGCACGGCCCGCCACTGAAACAGGTAGAGCATCTGTCCTGAGTGAGTGTCTTCGTTTTTTCACAGTTTCATGCTTTACATCACAACAGAAAAGACGTCCACAACAGAATTTTGTTTTCTTTCTTTGTTGCCTTATATAACTTCAGCAGCTTTGATAGCACTGACAGCATACCAAGTTTTTTCTTCAATACTTAATTTTATTCATGACTGGAGATGAAATGCACACTGGACACCAGAATGTGTGAAGAGCTTGACTGTGTGAATCCTAAGGGCTGTAAAACCCCTTCCAATGAAAGTCAGAACTTCTGAGTTTGGGTTGCTCGTTTTCCCAGGGTGCATTTGTCTGGGTTACCGTACATCCACTGATGTCTCTGCTCATCCTAACCACAATGTGACTTGTGCTTAAATTTTAACACATTTAAACTAGAAAATGTTCTGCATTTCACTTCTTACGCAACAGACCCTGTAAGTTCTGGCACAGACTAAGCTGTTGTGTAACTTTCACTGAAATTAAACAAGAGCCAATGAAGATGGGGGGGGGTGGCATCCAATTAGTCTGGATAAATATTTAATCTGCCTCATGTTCTCTGGCTATTTTCTATGACTAACAATAGTATCATGATATAGAGCAGGGGTGTCAAACTCCAGTCCTGGAGGGCCGCAGTGTCTACATGTATTTGTGGTTTCCTTTTAATTAGCACCCAGTTAAAGCTTTAAAGTGTTTGGACTTCTTAGCCAATCAGTGACTTAAATTAATCACTTGTGCTGAAACACACCAAAAACCAGCAGACGCTGCGGCCCTACAGGACCGGACTTTGACACCCCTGATATAGAGCATGGATACTCGAATCTGGCCTTCAAATCCAAACCCGGCCCTGGTTTTTTGTGTTTCTTTTGCCTTGACTCAGAATTTCTTGTCATGCAGTCACCCTGTGGCAAATCTTAAGTGAGAGAGTCTGAGAAGTAATAAAAACTGACCCATAAAATATGCTGTTGTAAACCTCTTACAGTGCATATGGCAGGTTTGGCTTAAGGTAGAGGTCACCACTCCAATATGTATAAACACTTTGTAGGGTATTTAAAATGGGATTAGAGGGGGTGTTAAGCATTGGAGGGCAGGAAATGGATTCCAGCCTGTTAGTGTCTCTACTTGGGCCCATAATTTACTTGGTACAAAATTCTGCCCGTGCCTCCATTCAATTTTACACAAACATTTTACATTAGATTAAAAGTTAAACCATTTGGCTGTCTTCCACAAAATATTCAGAAGTTTAAAGTCTGCTGCATATACAAATGTATCAAAATTACCAAAAAATATAAACAAACCTGTTAATTACCATGACTTCTTAAAGAAGCTGAACTGGTCTTAAGCGTTTTCACAGTTGCTTTTCTCAAGATCCTGATAAATACAAGATTACTTTTTTTATGGAGAATGATTAAAATGATATATAATTTAAAAATAAATACAAATTCTCAAACTGTAATGGGGGAAAGCCTACTAGTATATAAATACTCTTGGGTAATGATTTACTTAAGCAGCCCTCTGGATACCACTAGGTCAATTTTAGTGTCCTAAATTTTGGAAGAAATCTACGTTTATAATTTCGTAGTGCGCCGACAATGTATGTACCCAATGAAAAGCATGAGCTCGGTTTGTATTTTCTCGCGAGAATTACAACAGTTTCATTCCATTCTTTCAAATTGCTTTGTACTCTCGCGAGAGATTTTAAACTGGGTTTGAGCGAGGCGAGATTAGTGTATTATCATAATACAGGACAGTGCTGGGAGAGGAAGAGAGAGAGAGAGAGAGAAAAAAAAAGAGGGGGGCGCACGAGCCAACCCGAGCGAGAAGGAGCGGATTAAGTGACGGGGTGTAACCGAAGTGGTTCAAATTGGAAAGGCAAAAAAAACTATTCTAAAGGATTGTCTCGTCGCATTTGGAGATTTGGACAATCCTCATTTATTAGGACATTTTTTTTTACCCGGGGAACAACTGATGTTGCGCCGTCTGTCGTGAACGGTTGGTTGGATTGCTGTTAATATATTTTAAGAGGAGATTCTTTTTGTCTGCCTTAGCTTACGAGCTCGCTAGCTCCTTCCTCCCAGGAATAACGTTAGTCAATGTTTACAGTAATGTTAGTGAAGGAAATGTTATGTTGGCTAGCATAGCTCGATATATAATGAAGGTGTGTAAAGGCCTGTTGTGTGTAAACATTTAGAAAACGTTTCGATGTCTATCTTGGATATTTGGCGTTAGGAATCCAACTCCCTGATGTACTTAGCTCGCTAGCTCTGTTTAATCATTATGTATCTGTAATTTAGCTAACGCTAGCCAAGCAGCCAATATAGCCACAGTAAGCGCTTGCTTCTCGTTAACGTTAGTTGCTAAAGCTAACTGTGTGTATTATGGTAGACGAAACGAATTGGTTGCTGAAAATATGTATTCTAAATTGAATATATTTGGTAATCTAAGTTACAACTTAATGACAATTGTTTTGTCCTGGAAGCGACGTTAACTTGGCCCACTTCTAGGAAACGAATGTTAGCTAGGTAGCATTAGCTGAGCGTTGGAAGTTACAAAACGTTTAGCGAGGTGAACTAACTTGGAGCTGAACTCAGCTGACCAGGGAGGACGTTGGCTAGCGAGCTAAACAAGTAACGTTAGCTATAGCTAGGTTAAATTGTTCGGAAATTAATGCAATAACTGCTACTATTTTACCACTTAGCTAACCCCCATATTTTCTCGACTGTTACTAATAGTAACGTTAATGTACGACGATTTCATCAGTTAGCGAACGTTAACAACCTAACATATCTTGCCAAAGCTTATTAAAGAGGTGGCTTTATGTGGTTAGCTTGCTAGTCTAGCGTTAGCGGAATATTGTCAGTGTATTAAACACCACGAGCAAACGGTAACGTTTAAACTCAACAGCAAACGTTGCTTGATGTTAGCTAAGTTAGTTTACGGTCACGCGTGTCCGTGGGCAGGTTACTTGTTGAGCTCAATGTGTTTGGTAATGTTAGCAAGATAATGAACTTAAACTCGCTGGCTGAAGCCATGTGCTGTATTAGTCGAGCTAGTGTTAGCTTATTTAGCTACTGGCAGAACTGAAACGGTGTGTAACCTTAACATGTAGCTGGCATACAGTCGATCATTTTAACTGTGTGTACCGAATGTGTTTTGAGAAATGAGACGTCCCCATTACGGAATCTTGCTCGCTAAGTTTGTTATGGTGGAAACTGTTTGAAAAGCATTACAGTCGAAAAGCACGGACTCAACATGCAACTAAACCTACGCGTTTGCGTGTTCTTCATTATAGGAAAGCGAGGCGGTGAACCGGGCCGGCGGGAAGTGCACTGAGTTACCGTTACAGTAACCTGTCCTGTCGCTTTCAGACCCACTTCGGGGGAAACCCTGCACAGGTTAGGTGCTGGAAATGTTTTTCGTTTCTGTCTTTTGGTAGTTTACTTGGAAGCTGTCGGGTTACACTGTATGTTTATCACTTTGTGGCTATTTGTACATTGTCACCGCAAGGTAGGTTTTTGGCAATGTGTTTGGAATTAGTTTCCCCAGAACCTTGTTTTGCAAGCTTTAGAGTTAACGACGCGTGAACAAGGGCCTGTGTGTACACGCACTTGGATTTGATAACCATGAGTTAAAGGTTAATGTGATTTTCTTGTGCATATTACGGTATCTTGTTTATAGGATCGTTCTCACCATGACAGGGCGATTTACAGATATCCAAGAACGCAATCTGGATTCAATGGTCTAAACTGAAAGCCGTTGTAACAACAGGATTTCATTAGTACTTGGTACCTCCGTCGAAAATTAAATGTATGGGTTAGTCCTTTTAGTGTATAGTTGTAAGCTCACAGCTACCTGGCTGATTCTGATTTTAAAGTCAGTAAAAAGCTGATGAAGTTAGAAAAAAATAAATAAAAAGAGGAGCATTTAATCTGCTAGCAATACTGTTGTTCTCTGCATATTCCTGTTTTACAATAAATTGCCTTTATGCAGCTATTACAACTGGTCAATGAACTTGTACAAATGAGAATGTAGTGTGATTCATTACTTAAAGTATCTTATACCACACCGGTGTGCCCTCGTTTAAACTTCTGGTTTGTTGCTCCTATACTCTGCCAGTTGTGAATGGCACCGCTGAACCATGTAGTGCAAAGCAGTGTTGTTGAATAACCATTATTTGCCCTGTTCCAAAGGGCATGTAGGAATTGCTTGTTCTCAATAGCTGGCAGTGACCATGATCAACCACAAAATTTCCTTTTTTTTTAAATTGGGAAACTTCTCAGGATCAGATTCCCACTCAAGCGTTTGCTTTGGAAAAAGCTTGATTGTGCCATTTTTTTTATGGGGCCTGTGGGGCCTAGTTATCTGGGGTGACCTTTATCAAACCTTTTGGCTGTTTGTTTTTGTTTCCGTGGTGTGAGAACGCTGGTGGAGATGTTGTGTATCTAGCCCCCTCTCCCGTCTTCCACAGTTTGCCATTGACAGTATTGGGCCTGGCAGGAGGAGCTGCCCGTGGTTGAGACAATGCAGGCTCCACTCTGGGCCTGTGTTTGAGACGGTGCTCAAAGTGGCTCAGTCCATTTACCTTCTCTGTGCTTTTTAATCTGCCACTTGTAGTGGAGGAAATGAGTCAATTCTGATCATTGATTGGAAAAACACAGTGCACACCTAAATACTAATTTCACACGGTTTGTGCTATGCTGTAGAGCGTAGCTCCGTCACCAAGAACATCGTTGTTTTCCTTCTTTATAAATGATTGACTATGTACAGCATGTAACCCCTCTACTGATTTTCTGATAAAACAGGCATGCCGTTTCAGAGTCAATTTACGTCAGTAAGTTGTTAGCTTGTCTAGCGCTAACGGCCTACTGGCGGATGCCACAGCACAGGTAATGGGGTAATCATGGGATGAACACCACTTGCAGGGATAGTTTTTAAACATGCCCTGTATTTAATTCCCCCCCCTGAGTAGACTAGCTGTGTTTCTTGGCGATTGGGGGTTTTTGGGCACCCCCTTTGGGCCTTTGATGTTAAATGCGGTACAGTCAGCCATTGGAGCCGTAGGACCTGCGGCTCCTCCTCCTTTGTGTACACGTCGGCCTCCTATTAACGCCATTTGGGCACGCTTTGTTGCTTCAATCCTCGGCTGAATATGGCAAAGGGCTCATCAGCGGTGATCCCTACAGTGGCCACTTACCTAATGCCTCGTTACAGTTTAACTGGATTCTGCGTCTCGCGGAGCTGCAGCGTAGCTGTTCTCCGTCTGAATCCCAGTCGCTTTGTTCCTGAGCCATAGCTGTTCTGGTGAGTAAAAGGGTAAAGGAGTTTGCATACCTGAGTTTAATTTTCCTAACTGAAGCGGGAATCTTTATTTATTTATTTTTCTCTCCCACGCCCTCTTCCTGTTAAACTGAATTTTACTTTGGGGGCCCAATCTCTCACGTAGATGGAGTACTTGTTTCTCTATCTGCGGTCATTTGGAAAACTTTTTAAGTGCGCGTGTTTGTTTAACATAGTTGCTCACAAAGCACTTTGATTCTTTTTGTAATTTAAAAGATAAAGGGAAAAAAACATGACTGATTATCTGCCTCTGCACAAAAGCAGAAAGGTAAAATTGAACAAGCGAGGAAATTGCTCGGTTTTATTGTGCGATGTGCTCATGGTGCTAACTACGCCGGCATGATACGTGGTCGTGGACGCGTGAAATTTGGTTCTGTGTTAAATTTGAGCGTCGTGACATTGAAATGTTGAGATTTCTTCATGTTGCGTAATCCATGGCCTACTTTTACACGTCATTTCTTCTCTTGGAATGTAAACGCAATGCCTCAACAGTGCCTCGCAGCGCACGGGTCCCCTAGCCCCTGGTTTGTGCCGCGGCCTAATATTTGACATTCCACGTTTAGTTGAGGGCAATGATACAGATGCATTCACTTTGGAGGCATGGCTCGATGTAAGGGAGTGCATCCTGGCCACTCTTACAAGCGTCCACGTTCAGTTAGTTACTCAATTCCTTAGATCGACACACCTCTTGTTTTGAACCCAAGGGATTGCATCAAGAGCACAGTCCATGCCTATTTAAAATGTATTTTACTCTTCTGCATTAATAGCTAACCAATAGGGGCTCCTGTTGGTAGTTTCTCTCTGATTGGCTTGTGCGCCTATGTAAAGACTGAGGTGTCCGTAAGACTGCTCTCGGCACGAAACTCCTGAGTCTCTAAACCGCATCTTAACTAAGCAAAATGTTTATGAATGTAATTATTACTATGAGCTTGGAAGTGTAACCCCCCCACCCAAGCCACGTCTTTAAATGCTTTAAAAAGTTGTGTACGTCGCTCTGGATAAGAGCGTCTGCTAAATGCCTGTAATGTAATGTAATGTCTGGTGCTGGAACAAGGAGCTGCCTTCGCCTGATTCAGGCCAGTCTTACTGCGCTACTGTTCCGTTCCGTTTAAGAAGCCTACAAGACACTTTGGGGTTATCTGTCGCAAAGCAAGTCTAGTCTGACGGCATGGGGAGACGACGGACGGGGGGACGGACGGACGGATGGACGGACGGACGGACATGCAGACGGAAAGCCTGAACGGGCCGTGGGGAATGCCAGGGTCGGCTTTGCGGTGCGGCGTGAGACTAATCCCTCCCTGTGGAGGTGTGAACGAATCTCGTGTGGCCTCCTGTTTCAGGAGCGCCGGGATTTGCGGTAGCGCTGGTGACGCTCGGCCCCGTGGTTAGCACGCGCTCGCAGTGACTGGAAACGCAGGACGCCGGTCTCATTTCGCATGTGCCGCTACCGCCTGAAGCTGGGGGGTGGGGGTTATCTCTGGGTTCTCTGTACCCCAGAGCTCAGCCGACGGGAGGGGTCGAAGTCTCATCTCAGGAATGTGCGTCTGAGTCCGCACCCTCCCAGCCCCGAGCTTTTCCCAGTCCGAGAATGTACAGCTTTAATGAAAATGGCTATTTTCAACAGGAACTCGACTCGACATGCGTTCTGCCTGCTTCGTGCTGTTGAACAATGTCTCCGTTAATGAACTATACATTATATTAGAGGTTAGAACGGGTCTTTAAAGGCATGTATGAAAGAACGGTGTTACCGTTGAGTTATTTCTTCCAGTGCACATCGTTTTTAACACGGCACGGCTTCAAAATTCAACCGTATGGGAACATAGGGCAAATCAACTCTTATGTAGCCTGTTCCAGAGGAGGTAACTTCACCTGAATCAGGAACAGGTCAAATGGAGGAACATGGATACCTCTATGCCCATTCTGGCATATATGTCGCTATATACCCTCGGTACCATGGCACATTGCTGTCAGCGCATTGTATGCTCACCTTTGGGGGCTGAACTTGCAGTCTTTTCCTCCTATTTTGCTTTTCGTTTTGGCCTTTGCAATTGCCCCTGGTGGATCGTCCCAGATTATGTCTTCAGCCAGCATCCAGGGACCTCATTACCTCTGTTTACACACACACACACACACACACACACACACACACACACACACACACACACACACCTCTGAAATTGTGGATTGTGTGGGTAGTTCAGAATGTTTGTGTTTAGCCTACTACAGTGTGCAAGACTATCCCACTTGGGAATGCTGTATTTGAAATGCCGAGATTTTGGTCTTGGTGATGCCGTCTTGTATTTAAAACTGTCAGAGTTGTGCATGTTGTTTTGTTTGGATTTGCTAAAACGTGCTAATAAACATTGAGCTGAGGGCTGATGAAACCGCTTGCGTAGCGTGATTAAAAGACCTGGCTAAATGCTTGTGGATCACTGTAGCATGGGAGTACTCTTCTCTTGGGAGATCTAAGGCTGCAGGCAAGATCTCCTAAGGTCCTTTCCGCTCGTCTCGGACCTTGCCTCCTCGGTTTGTGTGTTCTGTGACTGGAGGTTTCCTAAAAGCTGCTTTCCATCGAGCTCGAGTGGGAAAGCTGAAGGCGTTCCAGTAAAGGTGGTCGTAAATACTCTCCTTTTCCTCGGAAACTCGGCAAACCATCGGTTTGAAGGAGTGTCACGCGAAGCTCTGCGTTTATTGTACAAACACGACATTTACGTCTGGAGAGGAGAAACCGAGGTGGGAAAAACCTGCCTGCTCCGCGTTTATAGTACAAACACGACATTTACGTCTGGAGAGGAGAAACTGAGGTGGGAAAAACCTGCCTGCTCTGTGTGACCCGTTTTTAGAAATGCACAGAAATTCCCAGAAAATGGGAAATTAAAAATAAAAGGGTGAAGTTGCCAGGAGACGGCCTTGACCGTGCAGATGACCGTTCCACCTGGGCAGGACCCCTGCTTGACCTCCACCGGACTGTCCTTCCAGCTGAGTTTAAACATAGCTGTGTGGGTGGACTCCGGACCTTGCGCTGGTTTGTTGATTTTGGGGGGGGTTTGGCCATTCCCCTCTTGCTCGAACCAGGAGGAGGGAGCTCTCTCACACACACACACACACACACACACACACACACACACACACACACACACACACACACACACACACACACACACACACACACACACACACACACACACACACACACACACCAGGGCTGCTTATATCTATATAGATAGTTAAGTTAAATTGAACATCGCCCTCCTAAAAGAACAAGCTCTCCTCAAAATGCACAGCAAGGTGTGTGTGGGTACGTTTTCAGACATGCAGGCTATAGCCTTAAAACATTTTGACACATATCCATTATTGAAAGAGCACAAGGGTTACATTGTGTCCTTTTAAGTGTAATGTGTCAGGAGTGTTAATTATTTACCACTTTCAAAAGGATTTAGTAAAAAAAATAAAATAAAAATAATTTCCGTGAATGGAAAGAAGGCTCATTGACGCGTGCGTTTGTTTTTCTGTTTTTAAGTTTTTTTTACTGGAACTAATTTGAAATGTGCTCATAAAACTACTCTTCTACCTTCTTTCTGTTTTAAATGGTGAGTTCATGGGGAATGTAATAACTGCTGATGAAGTTTTAACTAGTTCATCTTTTTCTGACATCCTCAGCAGCTGTTTTAAAGGGTGAATACAGTTGGATATTTCAGTAGCAAATGGAAAGCAAAACCCGACGCATTCTGCTCTCACTATATTCTCCATGTTCTGCACACTCTGTACTGTTACACACACTCTGTACTGTTTTGGTAAATGGCAGCATAGACCCATGTTTCATAACTTTGGAACATTGCTCTTCTCCTTAAATTGAAACTGTTCTTGGCACTATTCTTGGTCCTTCCCTTCATGTGGGAAGTGGAGTTTAAGCGACGTGCCAACCGTTAAACAGGCCGTGGTGTCCGGCCAGTGCTCGATCTGTTTGTCCTTCCACGGAGAGGCTGACAGCAGTTAATTTGGGGTTGAATAAGCAAAGGTTTATTTTAGTGCTGTCCTGACAGAATGCTGGCTGGCCATTCAGGGCCTGAGTCAGTCTAGTGACAGACAGCTTTGTTTCTTTTTCACCATTTGGCTGGTAAAGGAGGAATCCTGATGTTTGCCTTTATTCCCCCCCCCCCCCCCCTTCCAAAAACCTCTCCCAAAGCAAGCAATGTTTGGAACGAGTCTAAGCTTGATCTGGATGGGGGAGTATATGCGGTGTGGGGAATGTAGGCCTGTATCACTGCACATTGATGTTGTTTCCTACCTAAGCTAGATTTTGAATGGACTGTCACTTCTGAACCAAAATGGCCACCATTGCAGCGCTCTTGAACGGTACGGGCCCAGAGTCTTTGGTTCACAGACGTGTCTTCGGCCTCATTTTCACGTCTGCTTCCCAGGCAACCTGTGCCATAGCCACACACACACACACACACACACACACACACACACACACCCTTCCTTTAACGGACACCTGTGTTAACTTGGGGAAACGGTCTGCGCACAGGGCTAAAAGCTACAGGAACAGAATGTGAGTATCGCTGTCTGTTCTGTTGATTCCAAGAAGAAGGAAAAATGAACCTGTGGTGTTTCCCCCCCACCCTCGCCATATGATGAACCTGTGGTGTTTCCCCCCCACCCTCGCCATATGATGAACCTGTGGTGTTTCCCCCCCACCCTCGCCATATGGCAGCGTTGGCTCCAGCACACCCCTGCTGCTGATAGCAGCGTGCTCCTAATTGGGCTGTCGGGTTCGTGTGAAATTGATATTTTGTTTTGCCTTCATGGGTAGCCTGCTCAATGACCCTGTCCCGCTGTTCAGCGGATTTCCAGTGAAAATCACATTTATTTCATGTCACACCAGGGAGATTGTGTCATTGTGCGGGTCATGAGAGACTTCCCTGGTATTTCAGGAGCTTTTTGGCCTGCCCCCTCCAACCCCGGGGCCCCTCCACCCCCCCGGCTCCGGGTCTAAATGACGGTCACAGGATTTTTTTTCTTTTTTCTTTTGGTTTCAAGTCCAGTATTTAACATTATTGAAATTCCTGAGATTGTATTTGAAGGAGCGTTGTCTCGTTTGGTTCTTGGCTGCCTGTTGCACCTCTATTCATTCCTAAAATCATTCCTGCCAAGGATGCCTCTCCCTTTAAAACAAAAGGCCTCTCGCTAGGCTCCCCAGCAGTCATGCGAGGTCTTCAGATCCCTCTGTCCAGCGGCCCCACGGTGACCCACCGCTAACACGGGAACCATTAAACCTGAGAAACCAGTCAAACGGGAGTAAAACGGCCCAATCGACAGACTGAGGGGCACGCACATTGTCAAAACTATGAGTTGAGTTGGTACACTGATTCACTCCTTTAGCCCTTTGGTGTGCGATGAGAGTGCTACAGTTAAGCAAAAGAGCTTGATTGTCTTTTTACAGATTGTAAATGGATCAGCTATTGTAGTTCACCACAGATGTTCATTGCTGAAATTCAATTGCTGCTATTTTCTCGATTTTAAGATCACTCTTTCGAGAGGCACTTCACAACGATCAATCTTGATGGGCGAGATCGATTCAGTAAAATCAATTTGCATTGTGTGTTCAGGCCGGAACTAAATGGTCCGTGTTTCGCAAACCGTTAAATAAATGGATTGATTCGGTCTTGGAATCTGATCTAGCAAACCAAATAAAATGGCGAAGGTCTGGTTGCTTCGCATGTTGCATTTTAACTTTGGTAATGCGGCCTGTTGGGGAGGGGAGGTGAGGGCGGGTGGAGAGCCGTGCTCTGAGGGCCCCACACCCAAACCTGTTAATGTAAGGATAAAAGTGAATCATTGCACTGTAAATGAAATGAGCCTCTTTTCTAATGTGACTGTGATTACCACATTCCAGCATGAGTGCACAGTTTGAGATGGAGGTGCAAATGAAATACGGCAGAGTTTCTGTAATAGACTAACTTAGTGTGGCGGCAAATTGCTGAAGACGTGTGAAAAGTCAATAGCTCTGCCTGTACTTTGTGCGTGCGTGGTGCCAAAAGGACAGCTTGTTAGCTCACACAGGGACAGCGTTATGAGCAGTGCGTGGCAGTGGCTGGAAGGGCTTTGTTAAACTGATCAAATGCCTCAGTGTTGATTTATTCATTAAGATTCATCAGAATGTGGATGTGCCGTTATCACAGGGATGTTTGGAAACCTCAAATTGCAGACAGGAACTCGATTGAGTTCTCCTTTAAACTTCCCCTTGACATTCACAGGATTCTGATGAATCACGAAGCTTCTGACCGCTCGCTTTGGTCAGGTCTGCTGGCCAAAGGTCCCTTTTCCTGCCTCGGCTGCATATTTCTCTTGTATTGTAACACAAAGCATGACTGTCCCAATCTGACGGTCCTAAAGCAATTGATTGTTAAAAAATTGGTGGCAGTAGATTTTCGGACGACAACGAGCCCCTTGTTTTACTTTAGCGCTGCTCAGTTGTCACAGACTTTAATCTAACATGAAATGCAGCGAGTGTCCTCACTTGAGCTGAAGTGCTCCGCTTGCCATTTAATTATGCGCAAGCAGAGCGCTTAATACGCATAATTGTTGTTTTTATCGTGATCAATTATAATAAATTGTGCATTCTCGGCCGCTCTCGCCATCGAGATGACGTGTGAAAAGTGGCATTGATGATCAGAGCTGTTTTTTGAAAAAAAATGTCTGCTCGCTCTGCGTTTGTCAGCGTTTTCTCGCGTCCTGAAAACTGGAGGCCGTGGGCCGCCAACAACCCGCGTCCTGTCCTCCGGCTGCACCTGTGAGAGGGGCGGAGTTTGGAACCCATCTGTCGGTGAGGGCAGGTTGAGTCAAGGACTCCTGTAGACTGACAGAGGCCAAATTTAGCCATTAGCCACTTTCAACGCATACAGCAGTAATGAAGAAACGCTGTGAAAACTAGTGGGGAGAGGGGCTGGAGAGGCCGGCCTATGGGCAGCGAGCGGCTGGAGAGGCTGGCCTATCGGGAGCAAGGATGTCTTCTGTCAACCGAACCGTCGACACTTGTGGTTCGCAGTGTTGTCTATGAGCGTTTCACTCTAATAACGTATAACGGGAGCTCAAAAGTAGCGCCCACACTTCACGTCTTTCCTTCCACACTTCAGGTCCTGGTGGTGTGATGCTCAGGGACTGTGTGAGATCCTGACATTTTCGGACATCAGGTCGTACTTAATAATGTTCTGTGAATATGGAAATGAGAGAAATGCTTATTGCCATATGTATTCCTGATGCTTTCGGCTTATCGGATCGACAAATCACTGTGTCCGTATCCTTAGAAGAGCATAGCCGAGCTATTGGCAGCTGAATTGTGTTTACTGATGTTTTGTGCGTGTGCGTGCGTGCACGCGCGCCTCAAAACGTTTCACTTCAGTTTACTCAAATCTCAAGCCTTTTTGGATAGGTTTTTACTGAGGAGATTTTTATACGCAAGTGACCTCCTGGTTGAGAGGGGTTTGATCTAAAAATGAAAGAAAATGAATCCCATTTTGTGATGAGCTGGTGTTTAATTCTTTTTAAAAAAAATTATCCTTTAATTTTTAAACTTGCGCTAATGAATAGTTTAAATTGATGATTACAGATATATTCCAACCAGAGATTAATATTTTTTCCGGTCCATATTCAAACGGTCTTGCATGTGTAAGATGTGGCGGGCCTACGTATAATGGCCGTGTAATTAGCTTGATGATGTTCATTCACTATATGAAGTGCGATAGAGCTGGAGAGGACAGCTCACATGAGGACACAACGGTGTGAAGATCCGTGAATCACTGTCATTACCGCCAATGAATGGCGCCCATACAGAGCCCTGCAGCGTCTAATGGGATCCGCTCGGCGCGCGGAGCCCCTTTGGAAGTGTGCAGATGCGGCTCTTGCATATTAAATATCCCTTAACGTTTTTTTTATCAGAAAAGCAATTTCCTGAGGTGTGCGGTGGCTGCGTAGGCTGGCGAATGTTCCTCCGCGGCGTCGACGCTTCACAACATGGCTGTTTGTTGTTGTGAAGGCGAGCGCTGTCATAGTTACGCTGTGGGATGATCCATTGTTTCTTTTTATTGCCATCTTGCCAGGAGCACAATTGCAGGCGTTAGTGAATGTGTGCGGAAAATAAAGTCTTTTGTATCTTTGCGTGTTCAAAGTGGCACATTCTGCAGGTGAGCCATATTTTCGCAATATTTAAACAGTTTAAGTTTAACAGTTTAACAGTCCTGCTGAAATTACTGAAACTGTTATAGAATTTATGTTGCATTAATGCACTGTGGTGGATTGTGATTTGAATGAATTTACGCTCCAAAGGTGTATAATTGTAGTTCTGTGGTCTGCCATCGTGGACTTATTCAGGCCTTAACCCTGTTTGTATCAGGTATGGTGTGTCTGGGTCAGTGTGGTGGTGATGTTGAGAGAGTTGGTGCCTGTGTCTGTCACATGACTGTGAGGTCACAGTGGGGCCCTGAGTGAGCTGCCTCTGGTGAACTGTGTGGGGACTGATCGCTTGCACACGCTTACGCGCAGCTGAACCGGCGGCATGCCTGTCCGCTGACATCATTTCCTCCCTTGAGCAGCTGAGCGAGGAAGAGCTGCAGGTCAGCACTGAGCCTGTTTATGTATGTGCGTATGTGCATGTGCGTGTGCGTGTGCGTGTAGAAGGTATGTGATTGGCAGGCTGAAAGGGAGGCGGATTTGGGTTTGTGTAGAAGGTATGTGATTGGCAGGCTGAAGGGGAGGCGGATTTGGGTTTGTGTAGAAGGTATGTGATTGGCAGGCTGAAGGGGAGGCGGGTTTGGGTTTGTGTAGAAGGTATGTGATTGGCAGGCTGAAGGGGAGGCGGGTTTGGGTTAGTGTAGAAGGTATGTGATTGGCAGGCTAAAGGGGAGGCGGGTTTGGGTTTGTGTAGAAGGTATGTGATTGGCAGGCTGAAGGGGAGGCGGGTTTGGGTTTGTGTAGAAGGTATGTGATTGGCAGGCTAAAGGGGAGGCGGGTTTGGGTTTGAGTAGAAGTTATGTGATTGGCAGGCTGAAGGGGAGGCGGGTTCATTTCATAAGTCCAATCCAAACAGTCATGCAGCTGCGTGACTCGCATCACCTCCAGCACATCCTTTACTGAGGAAGTGCAGCGCTGCTCACTGAGTCACACAAGGTGAGTGCAGCCTCAGCACAGGCCCTGTTTAGATGAGCCATTTGCTGTGGCTGTCCCTCTGCCTCCCCCTTTTCTGCCGAGGGCCCTGTCCTTATTGGCTACTGTCCAAGAACCCCGCCCCGATTGGCTGCTGTGACCGAAAAGGCCGGCAGGGTTCTGAGGGAACAGAACGCAGCCCGACACGCCCACGTGGGGGATCAATGCAGAATGCTGTGTACTGCACCATTTCCTGTCCCCGGCAACACAGCCATGTTAAGTTTGGTTCTTTTTAAGTACAGCCGTCACTAGTGGTGTAACGGATCGTAGTTGATCCGTGATCCGTACGGATCGCCCCCCACGGTTCGGCACGCATGTGAACCGCGGATTAATTGCAAAATTTAACCATCATAGTGAATTACAGTTTTACTGCCGCTAGTACTTTTTAAAGTAATAATTCCCTAAATCTCGATGCAGAGTTGCAGTGAAAAGACAGATGCGTGCTGTGTTTTACTCTGAAGTGCATTGGACCTATCGCTAAGCCCCGCCCCTCTTCGCAGGGGGAGACAGTTTGAGAGCCAGCTCACCCACTGTAATGTAATTTTCACGGATTTAACACATTAAATACTCGTTCATTTTTGGAACCAGAGCTACGAAATCTCTTCCAAATCCGTCAACAAGGCCTGCCGTATGCACTGTAAAAATGTGTGCATGACTATTTTTAAAAAAACGGAGTTTTATTATTACAATTTAGCTCTGGTCCATAGCGTTAGAAGGAGCGTCTCCTTAACGCTATGTTACTTTCCAGTCTGTGCTTCGCCTCGTCGAACAATATGTAATGGAGCCCGGGGTATTTAATTTTGTTATTCATATGGATAAGGCAAGGCTAGTGATGTTAACACCACTGTTCTAATTATTAATTATAACGTTATATATATGGCTAACTAGCCTTGTTGGTACAAGCCTGACCGTCTTGATCCAAGGCTATGGCTAATGTTAACCAAGCCAGACTCACCTAAAGTATAATATTAACGTCAACGTTTACACAGGCTATTTTTTCATTCACTACCATGTTTAAAGGAAGAAGGTATCATGCCTCATATTGCACTTTGATTTAACAATTGAGTATTGAATATTTTATATATTTTAAGATTTTACTTAAACATTGGACATCTTGAATGTTGTTTTCATTTAAGACCATGGGCAAAAGTTCCTTGCTTTAAGTGTTTTACAGAATAAATGGAAAGCAAAGATATACTTGTCTCCCTTTTTTTTTTTTTTGCTGATCCGAAAAATTATCCGATCCGTGACTCAAAACCGTGATACGATCCGAACCGTGAGTTTTGTGATCCGTTGCACCCCTAGCCGTCACGGTAGCTCATGTTGGCAGCAGTGACTGTTCTGAGCTCACACTGTGACCACACACACACTCTCATTCTCTCTCACACTCACTCACTCACTCACTCGAGCGGTCCTTTCATGTCTGGACGCTGAAACTATGTAGTGGTACAGGTGCACTGGGGCAGCTCCAGGAGGAGGGGTCTCCTAAACCCCCCCCTCATTCACTCCCATATGTTCTGAGACCTTGAGTTGACAGTCTTGTGTAAAGGCTGCTGGGAGTGAGTTTTTATTCAGCTGTAAATTGTACCAGGGCGCTAATTAGCTTCCAGTGATTGCATTGGCTCTTGGTAAGGTCTGGCTAACACAGGCTGAGTCACTGCTCTTGGGTAATCTGGACGTGTTTGTCAAGCCTGTCTGACCTCAGCCCGCTGCAATGCACGGAAACTTTCTCCCTCTAGGTCTGTGTGGTTGAAATGTAATGAGTGGAAGCCGTCCCAGGTCACCTTTTAGGCACGTGTCGTGTGCTGCCCTTTCCGCTTCTTTACCCGCGTTTGTGGAGCTGAGGTTTTAGATCCCGTTCCTCCTGTAGAGCTGGAACTCCAAACCCTATATTTACTCAAGTGCCTGTTTTAAAATGAGTGAAAGGGCTGCGGTTGAATTCTTCCAATGAGGGGCTGTTGCCCAGGGTTACAGAGGGTGCGCTGATCCCGCCCCGGGTTCGAGTTGAGGTGCAGGGGTGAGATCGGTTAAAGGAGGTTGCGCTGCGCGGAACGGCGCGTACAGAACACCGCCGGCCGGCTGTCGGATGTGGGCAGGGAGAGACGATCACGTTACACTTCCCCGTGCCTCTCGCTGCTGGAGCAGGAGGAAGGGCTGTGGCAGCGTTATGAATGGGCTTTTACAGGGGATTTAATCAGACAGTATCCGGAGTGTGTGCTCTGCACCTCTGTGTTTACGCCTGGCCGGCTTGTCCTTCTTATGTGGTCGTCAAACATTAACGCCGGGCTGCAGGCAGCTGCTTTTCAAACGCGAGCTAGCCAGTTATGTATTCACTCCGCCGGGTAAAACCGTATCGCGGATTTAGCTCAGGTGTCGGAGAATATTGTGCATGCGTGCTTTTGAGTGTGAGCCGTGTGAGCCGAGTGTGAGCCGAGTGTGAGCCGAGTGTGAGCCGAGTGTGAGCCGAGTGTGAGCCGAGTGTGAGCCGAGTGTGAGCCGAGTGTGAGCCGAGTGTGAGCCGAGTGTGAGCCGAGTGTGAGCCGAGTGTGAGCCGAGTGTGAGCCGAGTGTGAGCCGAGTGTGAGCCGAGTGTGAGCCGAGTGTGAGCCGAGTGTGAGCCGAGTGTGAGCCGAGTGTGAGCCGAGTGTGAGCCGAGTGTGAGGGCCCTAAGCGGACAGGTGGAAACTAGGTTGTTGTGTAAAATGAGCGTTTTAGTGTAATTGAGGATGGCGGCATCACATGTACCTGGGATGTGTACCAGTGTGCCTCCCACAGACCCGAGAGAACAACACCGCTACAGTGGGTTCCATTTTGAAATGGAATTCTTGGTTTCTCTGTGATCTTTAAAAGGCTCGTAGACAAAAGCTGTCTTTTATACAGAGCATAACTACCAGATAAAAGGCAGCAAAAAAACGTCCGTGTAAATTGGTCATCGTTTAATTTTTCCCGGGCTCGAACCCCGCATCGTTTACCAGTATAGCAGCGTTAAGATGACTAATGACAAATTTAAATGACTCTTGATTCCAAGTTCTTTCTCAACAGACATTGGACTGTTTGGTGTTTCTGTTTGAATAACCTGTTTTGACACGGTGAATTCAGTCATGTCTGCTGGATCAGTCTGGATTTTTTTTTATTTCACTACAAAGTTGAAGGTCTTGGTGAAGTGCATGTGTAACTATATCACTATTGTGTGCTTTACTTCTATTTACTTTGCAGGACAAATGGTACCTTCAGATTTCAGTGCACAGTATTCATTAGCTACCCACATATACCCTCGCTTCTGGTTGGCTTAGGGGTGTCAAATGGGAGCTTAGTATTCTACATGTTGAATATATATATATGAGACACGCCCTGTAAGCTCCTTTTTACTCTTTTTAAAATTTTTGTATAGAGGGGGAGAGAGAGTGAGAAGGTGGTAGTTTTGTGCACTCATGTCCCCTGGGTGTGAGATGTCGTGGTTTTGAATGTGGCTGCAGTTCGCTGAGTCACACGCTCGGCTGTGGGTGAGGGGAGGGCAGAGGGGGAGGAGCCAAACGTTTCTCAGCGTGTGCTGTGTGCCGTGGGGGAAACTCTGTTTTACCCGTCTGAGCTCTCCGTTAGCGTAGCGCTGAAGGCCCTGTTTGCGCGGTGGGCGGACGGCAGGTCGCTAGCGCTGCGCTAGCCGGGGGACCTGTCGCATAGCCGAATCGCCCTGTTCCAGGTCACCCTGTCCACTCGCGCCCTGCTCTGTGACCCTCGTCTAACTTCTTTCACTTCGCCCTGTCTCTGCTGCCCTTATCTGAGAATCTGACATAAGATCTCTGTTTTACTTGAAGCAACTGACCCGAGTGGCTGCCTCACAAATGAGTGCTGACTGCAGGCTAAGCTCGGTGCCTCACTCGGGCGGTGGTAACACCATGTTTTCAAAAAAGTAAACTCGTGTTTTATATTTTACACGTGAGTGTACTCCACATGAGGTAAGTGTTTTACGCGCGCTTCTGTTCGCCCAGAGACAATCTGGTCAGCAGATCCTGTGCTGGTCAGCAGATCCTGTGCTGTCCTGCCTCTACCGCAGTACGTCAGGGATCGCAGCCTCCGTACGGTGTTCTACAACCCATTAAAAAATTTTTTTTTACAACAACCGCTCGTATCCCACTGCTCCAGGTGACTAGTTCAGGCAACTCGGACCGCGGAGCGCGATTAACAATCGCCGACAGGAAGTCCCCTCAGAGCACACGCATGCTAGTCTGCGCGAAATGTAATTGTACGAGCATACAGATACCACACCCGCTGGGCTATCCAAATGGCGGATAGCCATTACACAATACTGTCAACTCAGACGGAAAAGAAGGAACCGGCCAATTTCCACATTAAAATACAGGGGGGTTTCTGCAAAGCTATAATTCAGCTGGAGCGAAAACGCTCTTTATTTATTGTTGCGAGTTGCTACATGGCAAGAAATCCGAGCCGGTTTGCAGTTGTATTCGTTCGACTGAGTCGCTTAATTTCATTGGTTTTGAGTGATGACTCATTTAGTGGGGGTTGGCAGCGGCAGTTATTGCGCAAGTTTTAATGAAGGAATGTAGCGTAGCTCCAGGCCTGGTGTACTCAGTAAACGAGTGTCTGTAATGCACACTGTCTTTATCTGTCCCTGTCCTCACGGCTTTCTGAGCTGATGTTTTCAGCTTCACACGACTGAAGTCAGGATGACTGAGTGTTTAATTTAGCGTGTGGTTCAGGAAGCACTCGGTAACGCTCTGCGTATGGCTTTACGATTGGCTGCCGACTTCTTGTGTGTCTGTCACTCGGGTGGGGCTATTGGAACGGTTTTAAAGGGACGCCCATCAAAGCTCAACCACAGTGACTCTTCTGAAATGAACCCTCACGCCACTGCTGAAGGCGGTAAAAAAAGCAAACCTCGACCCGGTTGCCTGTCAGTACGTGCGGTGACCAATAGGGTCGTCTGTCAGAACAGGCAAGCTCATTGGTCCGTTTGTGCTCATGAAGAATCCCGTTAAAGGTCAGCGTGTGGACTGAGCCCACAGTCTTACTGCACTGTGCCCACAGTCTTACTGCACTGTGCCCACAGTCTTACTGCACTGTGCCCACAGTCTTACTGCACTGTGCCCACAGTCTTACTGCACTGTGCCCACAGTCTTACTGCACTGTGCCCACAGTCTTACTGCACTGAGCCCACAGTCTTACTGCACTGTGTTGCTTGTGCCGCCAGCCTCCGACTCCTCAGGTATCAGGAAGTATTGGATAGCGGGAAGTATTCCTTTACACTGAAAGCCGTCTGTGCGGAACCGCTTACAAGGTCACATAGTAGAGGCTCAGGCTCTCAGTGCTGGCGACTCTCCCGTGGCCTGAATGACCTGTTTTTACTTCATGTAGCCCTTTTCTGATCCAGGGACTCCCACGCAAAGCCATCCAGGGGACCCCCATCATAAGTTAAAACGGGTTATATTTAAAAAGGTTTTTCCCAAATCTATATATAGTCATTGCATGTCAAGTCTGGCCAGGGACCCCCTACTTTCAACTCAGGAGCCCCTGGGGTCTGTGGACCCCCTGTTGAAAATGTAGCCTATTCTTAAAAAGTTTTGCTGGTTGCGCCACAAAACTAGTTTTTATTTATTTTATTTTTTTAAATATACACACTGCAATTTGAAAACCAAATTTGAATCCCACTGCTTAATTATATGCATCTGTTAGTTATCCTGTGATTGTGTAAGGTTTATTGACGTAGGATTATTCCAGTCTTTGCTGCGCTTATTGATGCTAAACCTGATCTAAAGCTGCTCCATGTAACCAGAGACTGCTAAACATTTAATAGCATATCTGTGATGTAACTGTGTAGCTACTTCAGTTTCAGTCTGGCACCGTTGAGTTGGGTTTACTGGTCTGGCTTAATGCTATTTTAATAACAACCCAGCTCCAGCCAAGGAAGCTGGCTAATATTACATAGAGCAGGGGTGTCAAACTCCAGTCCTGGAGGGCCACAGTGTCTACAGGTATTTGTGGTTTCCTTTTAATTAGCACCCAATTAAAGCATTGAGAGCAAGGTGTTTGGACTTCTTAGCCAATCAGTGACTTAAATTAATCACTTGTGCTTGAAACACACCAAAAACCAGCAGACACTGCGGCCCTCCAGGACCGGAGTTTGACACCCCTGACATAGAGGATGAATGTACAGTTGTGGTCAAAAGTTTACATACAATTAGGTTGAAGTCATTAGAACAAATTTTTACCCACTCCACAGATTTTATATTCGCAAACTATAGTGTTGGCAAGTCAGTTAGGACATCTACTTTGTGCATGACACAAGTAATTTTTCCAACAATTGTTTACAGACAGATTATTTCACTTTTAATTCACTATCACAATTCCAGTGGGTCAGAAGTTTACATACACCAATTGGATTGATAACTTGAAGGGTTTTTTCTCCTGACTATTATTATTTTTCCATAAAGTTCAATAGGAAAATTTGTCAGGAGAAACAACCCTTAGTGATCCATCCATATTTACTGCATATCTGGCAGCAGAGTGATGGTTTGAGGCTCCTTTGATACCACAGACCCTTGAAGACTTACAGCCATTTTACCAATCATGTATTCCATACTGTTCCAGCATAATTTACAGCTAAATCTAGTCCCACCCCCCATTTCCCATAGAGATCCATTCAAATGCAGAGACTTTATAGTATCGCTTGTAAGAGTATCAGAAAATAAGATATCAAGAGTCTTTTGATGTTGTTGGGTCACAGACATCAGGAAGTCATGGCATGCAAAGCCAAAGGATATGCGACCAAATATTTAAAAATTTAAAGGCACAGTTAACTTGTGTATGTAAACACTGGAATTGTGATATAGTGAATTAAAAGTTTAATAATCTGTAAACAATTGTTGGAAAAATTACTCGTCTACTGACTTGCCAACACTGTAGTTTGCGAACATGAAATCTGTGGAGTGGTTAAAAATGAGTTTTAATGACTTCAACCTAAGTGTATTTAAACTTTTGACCACACACTCTAAAAAATGATGGGTTGAAAATAACCCAAATTGGGGTTTTTTTAACCCAACTGCTGAGTAAATATTGGACAGCACACATTTTGGGTTGTTCCAACCCAGCATGCTGGGTTGTGTTAAATAACCCAGCATATTGGGTTGATATTTTAACCCAAATGCTGGTTTATAATAACTATAAAGCTGGTTTATATTAACCCATGGCTGGGTTATTGTTCTAGCCTATTTAAATGTCCCCAGTGATAGGCTACCAACAAAATGTTATTTAAACCAGATAATAAACACAAACACAAGATAATGTTAAATCAAAATATATATTTTATTGAGCAAAGGTATCTCACAAAGACAAATACTTTGTAATTGTTTTCGCGCAATTCTTGACCAAGGATTTTATAGCGCTCACCTCCTGAACAAGTTAATGATAATGCATAACAAGGACATTGAGGCTTAGTTAGCTTGACCCCACCGAAAAATTAAGCATCTAACGTTACGTTAGTATACTTATTTATATAAAAAGCAAGCATGTTATAACTTAATGTCAAATTAATTTAATGGCAGAATCAAATTAACTGTTTAATGTGATCTAGTTTATAAACGATATTGCCGCGTTCAATCTCTACGTTAACCATGACAAAATTCTGCAAGTCAGGCAACGGAGCCTCAGTCACACATTATTCGGTCTGTCTGGTTGACTTTTATAACAATTAGTCAACAGTAGGCTATTACTTTCGGTAGGTCATGGAATATAACTAAGCTTATTGATTATCTACTGAATATTATCATCTCCGAAGCATTCACTTTATTGCAAGTAACGTTAGCCCACAGCTAACATTAGCAGTAGCCAAGTTAGGTGCTAGGCTACTTGGGACGAACGTTACATATAGGTTATATTAATATAACAAACGTTCACACAATAGAGAACCTCGCCATGGTTAACATTATAAATAAAATAACAAAGTTGCGAATAAAACTAAGTGAATCAAGATACAAACTTTTTCAAGGAGCTCCAGCTCTTTGTCCAATGCGAGGTGGAATTGAGGGGGAAAAAACTACCGTTGCAAACAACCGTTGTCTTCGCAGCCCAGCCGCTGAGTTGCGCTAACCCCACAGCTGGGTTGACGACAGCCTATGTGCGAACATCCTTGTTTTTAGCAGTGATCAGCTAAGTCATTGTCGGTTTATAACTTTCACAAAATAAAAAATGGTGAATTATGAAAATCAACTAGGCTACTATGTTGTGGCAAGTGAGTTTATGAATTTGAAGACACATTGGCAAGCAGGATAAGGGTTATTTCTGGTTATAACTGCTGAAGCTGACCCAGCCATTACCCAGCCTGTGGGGTTAAACCAAACAACCCAAATACCTTTGAAACAACCCAGAAAAATTACCCAGCAGGTCTAACCCAGCATTTGGGTTGAAGAAACAGCCCAGCATTTTTTAGTGTGCAACTGTACATTTTAACAATATTCAGTTTATTTGTACTTTTAAGAATTTGCATAATCACATGAAAAATGATGCAAAGGAAGACTGAATGAAGAGAATCCTGTAAATCAAAGACCTAGCCAATGGTTAGCATGTTAACTGGCTAGCAGTCATACCTGGAGTTTGCAGGACGATTCGGTATTTTGTGTGATGAGGCGACGGCCTTATCATGGCTAAATTGTCCCGGTGACCAAACAAAATGATCGTAAAGCCCACCCCTACAAGCCCACCGCCGTGTGTGAGAGACTGAGAGAGACGGAGAGAAACGGGGATGTGTGTGTGACTGTTATGTGTTTAAACTAGCTACTTGTGAGGTATGAAGTGCGGTCGTGTGAAAGAATCACTTCTCTCTCTCATTGCAAATCCAGAGAAACCTCACAAAGATTGCCCCACTTCCCCCGGCTGCTTCCTACAGTTCCAGCTCACCATGCACTGCCAAAACGATCAGGGCTAAGAGATGGAGCGAGAGAAGGAAGTTTCTAATGTTCAGTTATTCCACTGTGGCTCCAGTCATGGGACATCGGTCTAACTGAATGAGTGACGTGGGCAAGCCTGTTAGTGAGTTAACCTTGAAGATTTACCCAGCTTCCAGACAGCAGAGTGCCTGAGTGTAGTGGTCACCCTCAGTCTCTTATAGTTTCCCTTCTCAAATGTGCGACAGCACCCACTGTGTTCCTGTTCTCTTACATTATAGAGGCCCAATTACACTAATTGCCCAGCTTGATTGCATAAACATATGCAGCCTCTAAGTGTGGATGAGTAGAACTTTCCTAGAGAAAGTCTCCTGGCAGGAGGCCATCTCATCTTGGCTGTGTTGAGCCCCCCTGTTGGCTCAGTGAAGCTGCTCACGTGTTTTTCTCGGCAAAGGGAGCATTTTTTTTTAACGTGGCGAGCAATCTCTTAATGCAGGTCGTGATTGCGGCGTGTCCTTGATTATGTTAATCGGGGGTCTGGCGGCGTTCCGCCAGTGGAATTTTCCTGGATTGTCGTCGCTCCAGATAAGGGCGGCTGTGGAAGAAGGGGGAGTGGCCGGCCCGGCGTCTGCCTCTCCCTTCGGAGGAATAAGCTAACCTTCGCTGGGGCTTCCCCCCCCCCACAGAGAGTTTGAGGGAGATCTCCAAACACGGCGACGTGGTGTGAAATTCACGAGTGGGCACGGTGAACGGGCCGTGTGAACGCCGGTGCTGCGAGGCGGCCGCAGTGCACTCTGGTCCCCTTCCTGCCCTTTAGAAACGTTAGAGAATCTCCCATAATGCACAGCCATTATGCTCATTTACTCATCAAGAACCGGTCTGAGAGTTCGGTCTCGTATCCTTCACAAATGTCCGATGCGTTCAGCTGCACGTGCCCAGCCGCCACACGCTCTTTAAAAGGACATCAGGCCGATGTCCTAAGAGGTGATGCGACTCCTCCCCCACTGGGCTGTTCCGTTTCCTCTCTGACCTGCAGATAAGCTGCGGGCCACGGTGGAGTGGAAAATGAGTGGTTTCCATAACTACCACTTCCTCCATCAGTCCTTGGAACCATAAACTGAGATTTGATGTATTTAAAACACATTAAACGGGTGTGTGTGTGTGTGTGTGTGTGTGTGTGTGTGTGTGTGTGTGTGTGTGTGTGTGTGTGTGTGTTGCGACGGGCCGGAACCTATGCTCATCTCTTCAGTACATTTTAAAATTAAATGTCCATGTCGTGTGTCCTGATCCGTTGTGGTTTCCAGTCTTTTGAAGGCGGGCTGTGTTTGAGGGTCACTTTCCCATTGTTATATGACAGAGGCAGTGCTGGGAGTTCTAGCGCTTTCTCACAACGTGTTGTTGATTTGAAATTGGTGTCATTTTCAGCATTCCACGTAATGGTTACGGTGAGCTTGGGATACCCTGTGCCAAATCCTGAAGCTCATCTGGTAATTCTTTTGCGATAATAAGTGTGTTAAATGTCACCCACTGACTGGGACACTGGTGTAATTACACACGGTCCTGTGCTTTGGGCTTTGCTGCTTTTTAAACATGCTCTTTATTGGACCATTTCTTTGTGTGACTGGGCTCTGAAATACAAAGTTATGACTTTTACATCCCACATTTAGGTTACATTGGCTGCAAATAATGGTGTTCTGTTGCTCTTATCATTTGAAAACTATCTAAACCCCCCTCGCCCCCAACCGTCTGCCGTTCTGTGTATAAAAACAAACTGACCCTTGGTCCTAAAAGTGCCCAGCCCTGACTGTGGGTGAGGCCACAGCCCATCTCCAGCCCCTCCCCCTGGACATTGGGCTAAGAAGGAATCTGTGTTTGAAAAGTGTTTGATTGTTAAAGGTCAAAGGGCTGTTTTTAACACGTTTAATCTGAGTGTGTTTAACGTCCGTTTTGCACGACGCACTCTAAACCGCTTCTATCAGACATTTTTATGACTGTGGTCCCCGCAGGCTTGTGTAAATCCACACTGAATCGGTCGAATTATAGCACTGATATGCTATGGGAAGGGGTTAAGTTGAATGTTGAATTGGAATCCGATGGGTAACGTCAGGCGAACCTTTGCTCGCTGTTTGTATAGTGGATCCGTAGCGGCTACATCCCAGCCGTCCAGCTCCTCGCCGGCGACACACAAGAGGAGGCGTGCCGACGGTGACTTGACACAGTCACTCACGGTCATAACTGCAGTCTGTCACACGCTAACTCAGGTTTAGCGTTCCCTGGCACTGCTGAAGGCCTGGACAGGCACGTCGCTTGCGTGCGGACCCTGACGACGCTGTTTGCTGTTCTGTTGCCGGGGGAGCGCGAACCTGTCAGAGATTTGGTTTCCTGCTTTCTCTGCGAACTGGGTTTGATTTCTGGCCCTTGAGATGTGACGCTCGGGCGGTCTGTGGCTCGACGGCGTCTGTGTGAACGGCTGTGCTCTTGGCACAGAGGCAGTGAGTCGCTGGTTTTCCTCCCGGTGTGAACTGGCTGTTATAGTTCCTGCACTGTAGACTCCTCCTGTGGAGTGATCTTTCCTGTAGCACTGTGTGCTGTTTAATGTGTACTGTTTAGCAATCCGTGAAAATTATCTTCCATACTTTGTTCCAACTGTACAGCGGGTGTCGTAAGCAGGTCATAAGACATTCCACCAGTGTTGCCATGTCCACGGTTTTACAGCTAAATTGGGATACTTTCAAAGTGCAGTCACGGGTAAAAATTAAATCGCAAAGCACGCACTTATTTTAAAAAGTAAAAATATGATTTCTGTTTAAAATATGTTGGTTTCGTTTAAAAATAAATTTGACCAGTTTCGAGGCGCCATTTAGCTGGAAACCTTGCGCTGCCATGTCATGTGTTGTTTTTGTTGCATTTGAAGGAAAACGTCAGCAAAGCTGCGCTTCATTTTAAAAAAAAATTATTTATATTTTTTTTAACAAAGGTTCACATCAAATTTATGCGACAAAAGTGTTTGTGTACTTCTTAAAAAGTGTGCTCCCGAATGTACTCAGGAAGTAAGTGTGTCATCTGGGTGTTTTAAGTATACTGCAATTTGAAATATTTTCTACGACAACGACTTCCTCGTCCTATCTACTCACTGAGGCTACTCAATAGTGTGGAAGAGTGCTGATTTGGACACAGCCTCCATCTCTATCTCTCTCTCTCTCTCTCTCTCTCTCTCTCTCTCTCTCTCTCTCTCTCTCTCTCTCTCTCTCTCTCTCTCTCTCTCTCTCTCTCTCTCTCTCTCTTTCTGTCTCTCTTTCTCTCTGTCCATCTTTCTTTATCTCTGTATCTCTCTGTCTGTTTCTCTCTCCCTGTCTCTTTCTCTCTCTCTGTCTCTGTGTGCTTTAATTGTTTTGGTTATGGGTGGTTTTATTTAGGGGGAGGCGGGGGTTGTCGTTTGTTTCTGTGTTTAGCGGGTTTCTCAGGCTTTGAGTTTTCCTTGAGGTCTCCAAACATAGAAACTTAAATAACCTCAAAAATAAAAGTATGTCTTTCTCTCTCTGCCTGTCCATCTGTCTCTCTCACTTTCACTCTGTCTGTCTGTCTGTCTGTCTGACTGTGTGCAGATTCAGGGAAGGTATGTGCTGTTATTCTGCTCTCTCTGGATACGCCCTTTAATAACCTCTCCTCCTCTCTCTCTCTCTCTCTCTTTCTCTCTAGGTCAGTCTGCCCTCGTTCCCTGGACTCTGCCCTCTTCTCCAAGGCCCCGCCCGCCCGAGTTCTCCTCTCAGCCTGCAGGAGGAGAGCGCCATGTCGTAACCCCTGCCTACCTTCTGTGGAAACCCTGTCCCCCTACCCACTTCCCCCTTCCCCCTCCCCCGCCCACGTCCACACCCCCCTTCTTCCTCGCGCCCACTCGGCCGCCGATGCACGCCCCGGCGCCGACACCCCCCAGCCAATCGCAGGAGAGATGAGCCTACGGAGGCAGGTGACGGGGTCGGACCGGGACCTCCAGTCGGCCGCCGCCTCCCTCAGCCTGCCCTCGGTGAAGAAGGCGCCGAAAAAGCGCCGCCTGTCCCTGCGCTCGCTGTTCCGTCGGCGGGAGCCCAAGCGGCGACCCCGCGACCCTCTCCCGGCGGCGGGCGTGGAAGGCATCGCCTGCGTGGAGAGCGTCCCCTCGGAGATGTGCGGCGACAAATGCTCGGCCCTCCCTGGTATGGGGGCGGGGTCTGTGGCTGAAATGGGCGTGGCCTCTACCTCCTTGGGCTCTGCCGCCTGCATGGGCGGAGCCTCATGCTCCTCCTCCTCCTTGTCCTCGTCCTCCCGGGCGGGGGCGGAGCTGCTGGAGTGCCCGCTGTGCCTGCTCCGCCACGCGCGGGACCGCTTCCCGGACATCATGACCTGTCAGCACCGCTCGTGCGCTGACTGCCTCCGCCAGTACCTGCGCATCGAGATCTCGGAGAGCCGCGTGAACATCAGCTGCCCCGAGTGCGCAGAGCGCTTCAACCCGCACGACATCCGCCTCATCCTGGCCGACCGCGCCCTCATGGAGAAGTACGAGGAGTTCATGCTCCGCCGCTGGCTGGTGGCCGACCCCGACTGCCGCTGGTGCCCCGCCCCAGACTGCGGGTAAGGCCCCGTCCCCCCCCTCTCCCGCCGTCTCCGAGGTGTCTGGTGTGACGCGGCTCGTGCTAACCGGCACCTGCGAGTGTAAACCACGGCGTGCACCCGGCCCTGTCGCCATGGCAACACGACCACACTGTCGGCATACGAGCGTACAGAGATGAATCGCAGAATTGGAGATTAGAGATGCAGATAAACACTGAGGGGTCAGAGGCTGCAGATAAAAGGTTTTGGGGGGACAGAGGTTACGACAGTTTACCTGCAATCGACCGAGCTTTATAGGCGAGGTTATTCAATTCCATTCAATTTAATTTTGTAAGTATAGTGCTTTTTACAGAAGGTATTGTCACAAAGCGTCTTTAAAGAGATCCGGGCCTTATTATGAAAAGAAAAAAAGGCCCTATATTGCTTTATTGCAATATGAGCATATAAATATGCTTTTGTAATCCATTTAGTGTATGACTACTGAATCTAGGCTCGTTACTGAACGCTGCCTCTGGGCTCATTACTGAACGCTGCCTCCGGGCTCATTACTGAACGCTGCCTCCGAGCTCCTCCCCTGGAGGGAGATTCCCAGCTGTTGAGGCTGCTCTGTCATCCGCTCGGCCCTGTTTAATGTGATTATTGAATGTTGATGCGTGTTTAAGGTGTGGAGATGTAACGCAGTCAGATTGAGTGTCAGTGGTGTGTTTGTAATGGTAGAAAGGTGAACGTAAGGTGATTTATTCAGCTTGTTTAATTTATGGCAGCTGTCCTGTTGAAGCTGGTTTTAATGACGCGCTGCTCGGAGTGTAATTAAAAGCCAACTGCGCCTGTGACCCTTCAAATGTTGGACCGTTAAATTAATCTGATCAAAGCTGAAGACAAGGATGTATTTCTCCTGCGGTTTAAGGATGTACAAATGAAAATAAGTCGAGTGTTTGAAGAAAAGCTTTTTTGTGCGAGACACAAGCAACCTTCCAGGCGCTGGGGTCTTCCACAGAGGACAAACGGCAGATGCTGGTCTAATGACCCCAAACTGCCCAGTCAAGCCTAACTAATTGCCTCTGTGGTAATGGACACCAGCTTTGCACGCTGTTGCCCCAGGTATCGAAAACGCGTGTATCCAGTTTACAGTTTGAGAGCAAAGGAAAGGCATATTTAAACATGCGCGCACACACACTCGTGCACACACACTCGTGCGCACACTTTCTCTCACGCGCACACACACACACACACACACACACACACACACACACACACACACACACACACACACACACACACACACACACACACACACACACACACACACACACACAGAGGTGAGACAAAAGCACATTGGCAGGAAGGGGAGCCAACTGCTTTGTGTGTGAGAAAAATAGGCTCCAGTATCACATGACTCTACCGTCACTGTTTTGGGGATTTAGGTCACAGCTTATGCCCCTACAGTGTGAATGGCAGTGGGAGGAGCCAGTGGGGTCAGAGGAAGTGCAGGGACAGCGGCCGACCCCTGGCCCCGTACGCGGAGCTGCCACAAACGCAACGCCGTCACATTCCCCATCCCTGGTCCTGGAGAGCCGCAAGGCATGCTGGGATTTATCAGATGAAGCAGATGATTACATGGTTAACTCATCTCTCCTGGTGTCTTGACTCTGAATTGTTTGCTGATGTTAAGAGGGATGAATGGGGGGGGGAGGAAATGTCACTGCACCCAGGATTGTCACTGCCTGGGAAAGGCTTCAGTGAGCCCGTGTCACACATTCACAGGGGTGTGCAATCTGAACCCAAGAGGCCCAGTGTGGGTGCAGGATTTTTTTTTAGCCCAGCATTACGACAGGGTTTCAGGGTTAAGCCTGTCTGTCTGAGAGGTGGAACCAGAGCCGGTTCAGTGTGAGTTCAGTTTCCCCTCCTAGAAAGAGGTGTTTTTACTGCTGGAGTTTCTCAGCAGGGCTGCTGTTCTGCTTCACTGAGTTGTAAGAAGCTGTGGAGAGTGGGCCCATTTCTCACACACACACACACACACACACACACACACACACACACACACACACACACACACACACACACACACGCGGCATGTTATTCCCCTTGGGTAGGTGATGTACGTCTGATATGGGCCTTGGGGAAATGGGTCAGTAATCAGCAGCCATTATTCCGACTAGTTTTTGTTGGCGTCCAGTTTTTCCTGGCCTGATGTCCAGCGGTTCAGAGGCATTGATTACCCACAGTGCACTGGTGCGACAGCTAGGCCTGTTATTGACTGTCGTATCTGCACTGGGGTTTCCAGCAGTAGACGGTGAATATGCTAATGGATGAGCAAGCCTCATGTGAGTCTGCTTTCCAGTAATACGAGAGAGACGGCTGACCCCCGTAGCGTTTCCGTGACGGTGCATGAACGAGAAGTGGGCGGGGCTACCGGGGGTTCAGCAATCGGTGCGGAGTTGAACGCGCTGCTCTCGGCTGGTTTTCTGTGGACCCATCTAGCGCTCAGTCACGTTGCTGTAGTTGCCGTACCATCCTCGTGTGTGCTGGCACCACAGCTGAGCTGTTCGGACCAAACACAACCCGAGCGGTCCTTCAGCAGTATCGCTAAATTAATCCTCTGCGTTCTGCAGACGGTCTGAGAGACTTCCCGACCGTAGGCGGGTCGCGGTTCAACGGCCCATTGACCATAAATGTCACTGATTTCTCACAGGCAATAAGCTCATTGCCCACGGAATCCCCGGAGAGTGAAGAAGGTAGATGAAGGGCCGGTGTGCGATGTCATCGTCGCTTTGGATAAAGGCGCCTGCCAAATAATTGTAATGTCATCAATAGGCATGTCCAGAGATATGAGAGGACCAATGGGACGTGGTGCTGCTGAATGACAGGCCTGTCCTCTGCCCTCCGCAGGTACGCAGTCATCGCCTTCGGCTGCGCCAGCTGTCCCAAGATCACCTGCGGCCGTGAGGGGTGTGGAACGGAGTTCTGTTATCACTGTAAGCAGCTGTGGCACCCGAACCAGACCTGCGATGCTGCCCGGCAACAGAGAGCACACAGCCTGAGGCTCAGGACTGTCCGATCGTCCTCACTGAGCTTCAGCCAGGAGAGCGGAGCTACAGGTACACGCACGCACGCACGCACGCACGCACGCACGCACGCACGCACGCACGCACGCACGCACGCACGCACGCACACACAGCCTTAGGCTCAGGACTGTCCGATCATTCTCACTGAGCTTCAGCCAGGAGAGCGGAGCTACAGGTACACGCGCACACACACACGCGCGCACGCACACACGCACACACAGCCTTAGGCTCAGGACTGTCCGATCATTCTCACTGAGCTTCAGCCAGGAGAGCAGAGCTACAGGTACACACACACACACACTCAGGCATGCACAAGCACACAGTCACACTGTTTGACTGACTGATTGGTTTCCCCCCGCAGCCGATGACATCAAGCCCTGTCCTCGCTGTGCTGCTTATATCATCAAGATGAACGACGGCAGCTGTAATCACATGACCTGCGCGGTGTGTGGCTGTGAGTTCTGCTGGCTCTGCATGAAGGAGATCTCTGACCTGCACTACCTGAGGTGAGGGTATGGGGGCGCTCAGCCCTCAGCGTGTGTGTATTAGCTGTGTGTGTATATGTATTTGAGGTATACGGAGTATCATGCTCTTTCTCTGGCCCACAGTCCCTCTGGCTGCACCTTCTGGGGGAAGAAGCCCTGGAGCCGTAAGAAGAAGATCCTGTGGCAGTTGGGCACGCTGGTGGGCGCCCCCGTGGGCATTGCCCTGATCGCTGGCATCGCCATCCCCGCCATGATCATCGGGATCCCCGTGTACGTGGGGAGGAAGGTGGGTCACGCCCCACGTGGGTCGGGCAGGGTTTCGGGGCTCCGTTAGCGGGACGCAAAGCACTGGATCTAATATGAGCAGCACCCTGTGGGTAACCCAGCCCTGCTCTACCCCACTGCATTGACATACAGCACGCTAGCCTTAGCATACAACATGAACAGCACGAGGAAATGTAATGCTAGCATTTACATGCAATATGAACGCCATTGCCAGCAAAAACGTAGAACACAAGGAAGCACATCGCTAGCATCGGCGCACAACGTGAGGAGAGGCGTCGCAGATGTTAACACAACACGAGGAAGACATTCTGCCTTTCTCCCGCACTCACTCCCGTTAGATGTGCTTAAACTGCTGCTCTGTGGATAAAGTTCCTGTTTAAACCTGTGAGCCTGAAGATAAGAATGTTGTATGATAATCGGGAGGAAAATGTAGTCTGGAATCATTTAGCAAAAAAAATAAAAAAAACGGCTTAGGCTGCTGTTGAGCTGAAAGACCATCATGCTGGGAAGTTACACTACAGATAAAAGAATGGAAAGAGCTTTATTTGCACAAAACATGTGCAATTGCAGGTGGGACTCTGTTTGTTCTTTGAGAGAATACACTTAACGGTGGAATTGGGTGCTACTGGTGATTCAATGTGTAGACGCATCGCCAGAGTATTGTGTTAAGAGTAGAGATTCAAGGCCATGTACACCCGTGTTTCCTGAAATGTCTGCAAATACATTTTCATAATATTTGTTAGCTGCACGTTGCACTGTGTCAAGTGGCCTACATGTAACGAGCAGTGTTTGACTGGTATGGATGCCTTTGGGGAAAATGCATAATCTTTCTGGTGAACTTCATGACCCAGCAGTGGGTTCAGCCCAGTTAAGGAATCGCTGGTGTGCAGTAATAACAATATGATCTATGGGGTTGGGCTCATGTCAATAGTCCAGCTGTAATCTGACTTGAGGGGTGTGGTCTCGGAACACGTAGCGCACGACTGGATTGGTTAACACAGGACTTTGTCTCCTCCCTCCCTAGATTTACAATCGCTATGAAGGGAAGGACATCTCGAAGCACAGGAGGAACCTGGTGATTGCTGGGGGTGTGACTCTGTCTGTAATAGTGTCTCCTGTGGTGGCCGCAGTGACTGTGGGTAAGTCCTGCCTCGCCGTTCTGTTCAGGAGCTGTACGAGTCGCCTTGGGGGCCGTTTAAACTTTAAACAGGGCTACGGTGGGCCGTCTACAGATACGTGATTCTGAGTGGTGCCAAAGTAAATAAAATAAGTTTATAAAGTAATGGAGTATTGTAGTTTTTGCCCAGTAAAGTGTGTGTGTGTGTGTGTGTGTGTGTGTAATAAATATGAAAGATGAGTGTCTTGTGTATAATAAATTTATATTGTGGGTGTGTTTTGGCCCGACTGTTACACTCATTAATTTCTACTTGGGGTGATTTACGAATCTTTGTGAACCAATTTTAAGTGGATCTGGAAAAGAGCGTCCGCTAAATGTCTAAAATGTAAGTTATAGTTGTGCCTAAGTAAAAAGTCCACACATTTGTGTGTGCAAGTACATTTTTAAAGTGTGTTTTTATTGTATCACCACAAGTTCCACCAGCTCAGCTATAAACAAAGCACTTGCACAGCGCCCCCTGTTGGTGATGCGTGTTAACGGTTTGTGTCTGTGTGCATTGGCGCAGGTGTTGGGGTGCCCATCATGCTGGCGTACGTGTACGGCGTGGTGCCCATCTCTCTGTGCCGCAGCGGGGGCTGTGGCGTGTCGGCTGGCAACGGGAAAGGGGTGCGCATCGAGTTTGACGACGAGAACGACATGAATGCGGGAGGCGGGGTGGCGGCCACCGGTAAGGAACAGAACGCGCTGGCGGGTTAGTGGCCCGAGAGTGCGGAGTGCAGAGCAGGGTGCTGGTAATACACAATGCCTTAGTAATGCATTTCCTGGAGCTTCTCTCTGCTTAACCCTCATTAGCTTGACATTTTATGACACCTTTTATGTTTTGGGTCAAATTGACCCCAAACATTTTAACTGACAAACTATTTGAATATAAATTTTTTTACACTTTTTCACCTTTGTGTGCATCACCCAATTATCCCTTAATATTAAAAATCTGTGATGAAACATCTCATTTTAGAGTAAGTGACATTTTGTGAAGGTTAAAAGAGCCTCCAGAATCACACAAAAATCAGACTGAAAAAATAAAAAAGGTTGTGTATTTTTTTTACATTTTATAGAGCGACCCCACAAATGACCCCTACACAACACCTCTGTAAACAGACGATAATATGACTGTTAAAGCAGGCTTGCTGCTGCCTCTCTCTTCCTGCCAAATGTGCTGGGAAGTTCTGCGGGGAGAATTTCTGTGACTCACTGATTCCCTGCCTGAAAAATATTCCGGCTCCCAATAAAATTTTTCAGATGTCAGCCGGAATGTAAGTCTAAATAAAAGCCCTGAAAAAATGTCTCTCGCTGCTCCCCTGCGTCATTCTTCAGTGTCACACGGTCTGCTCTGCCTTCCGCATGATAATCAGATGCTCTCTCCTTCAGGCTCTGGCGCTTTCACAAATGTGCCTCATATTGCAGCATTCAGCTACGTTACACGGTACCAGTGTGCTGACTGAAATGCTAACTAAATAAACCGAAGCACTAACCCCCCCCCCGCCATCCCTGATCCCCTCAGACAGCACGTCGGTGGCAGAGACGCGGAACAACCCGAGCATCGGCGAGGGCAGCGTGGGGGGCCTGACGGGCAGCCTGAGCGCCAGCGGGAGTCACATGGAGCGCATCGGCGCCATGCGGGACAACCTGAGCGAGAACGCCAGCACCATGGCGCTAGCAGGCACTAGCATCACCGGCAGCCTGTGCGGCAGCGCCATGGTCAGCTGCTACAACAGGTGGGGCTTCATTTTACACACCCAGACAGACCCTACCGCTTTTACACACCCACACAGACCTACCGCTTTTACACACCCACGCAGACCTACCGCTTTTACACACCCACACAGACCTACCGCTTTTACACACCCACACAGACCTACCGCTTTTACACACCCACGCAGACCTACCGCTTTTACACACCCACGCAGACCTACCGCTTTTACACACCCGCGCAGACCTACCGCTTTTACACACCCGCGCAGACCTACCGCTTTTACACACCCGCGCAGACCTACCGCTTTTACACACCCGCGCAGACCTACCGCTTTTACACACCCGCGCAGACCTACCGCTTTTACACACCCACGCAGACCTACCGCTTTTACACGCCCACGCAGACCTACCGCTTTTACACGCCCACGCAGACCTACCGCTTTTACACGCCCACGCAGACCTACCGCAGCTTTTACACACCCACGCAGACCTACCGCAGCTTTTACACACCCACGCAGACCTACCGCTTTTACACACCCATGCAGACCTACCGCTTTTACACACCCACACAGACCAACTGCAGCTTTTACACACCCACGCAGACCTACCGCAGCTTTTACACATCCACACAGACCTACCGCTTTTACACACCCACGCAGACCTACCGCTTTTACACACCCGCGCAGACCTACCGCTTTTACACACCCGCGCAGACCTACCGCTTTTACACACCCGCGCAGACCTACCGCTTTTACACGCCCACGCAGACCTACCGCTTTTACACACCCACGCAGACCTACCGCAGCTTTTACACACCCACGCAGACCTACCGCAGCTTTTACACGCCCACGCAGACCTACCGCTTTTACACACCCATGCAGACCTACCGCTTTTACACACCCACACAGACCAACTGCAGCTTTTACACACCCACGCAGACCTACCGCAGCTTTTACACGCCCACACAGACCTTCCGCTTTTACACACCCACGCAGACCTACCGCAGATTTTACACGCCCACACAGACCTACCGCTTTTACACGCCCACGCAGACGTATGCACTCATGCCCTGCGTGTGTAGGTGGGATATGGAGGGTCCCGTGTGTGTGTGTGTGTGTGTGTGTGTGTAGTACAGGAGTACCGTAAACTCATGACCCGCCCTGTCCTGTGTGTCCCAGGCTGGAGGTGCAGGCAGACATTCAGAAGGAGCGTTGCAGTCTGAGCGGAGAGTCAGGCACCGTTAGCCTGGGAACCATCAGTGACAACGCCAGCACCAGAGCTATGGCTGGATCTATACTCAACTCCTATATGCCCCTGGACAGGTGCGTGTGAGCGTGTGAGCGAGCGAGCGTGTGTGTGTGTGTGTGAGAGAGAGAACCCATCGTTACTCAATTAAAAAATAATGCAAAAATAGAAATTTATGTGATCCTTTCTTTTTGTCAGTTACTCATGCTAACTAATCCTGTTAGCCAATAGTTTACCTGCAGCTTTGACAGGAGGTGTGAAAATGAAGCGTGTGGCATTGCATCAAAGCACTATTGGTACACTGGGACATGGTCTTTTTTTTCTATATGTAATGAATCAGCACTCTTATGAAATGCACTGTACTGCATGCGGTTCACTGTGAATGAATAATGAATGAATAATGAACGCTTGGCTGAATGGTTCTGTGAGGCGCAGAGGTACAGGTTTGAGGGCGTGTTCCACAGGCTGGGGTCTGTCGGTAACGTGCCGGTCTTCCGCCTTTGCAGAGACGGGAACAGCATGGAGGTCCAGGTGGACATCGAGTCCAAGCCCGGAAAGCTCCGGCACCACAGCGGCGGGAGCAGCGTAGACGACGGCAGCAGCGGGCGGGGCGGGGGCGGGGCCTACGCCTCGGGCTGCCCCGCCGAGGGCCGGCGCGGCTCGGCCAAGTGGGCCAAGGAGCCTTCCTCCTCCTCTTCCTCTGGGAAGAAGAGCAAGGGCAAGCTGCGCAAGAGGGGCGGCACCAAGATCAACGAGTCGCGCGAGGACATGGACGCCCAGCTGCTGGAGCGGCGCAGCGCTAACTCCAGCGGGCCCGACTCGCCGTCGCTCAGCGACAGCGTGCCGTCTGTCGCCGAGTCGCACTGCAGCCGCTTCTCCGAGTTCAGCGGCTCGGACCCCGAGAGCGCCAAGACCTCCTGCAGCCACGGCTCCGGCGACTACCACGGCCGCTTCTCCGCCTCCGCCACGGCCGCTGCCTCAGTCAGCCCCCTGCCCGAGGTGGAGAACGACCGGCTGGAGAACTTCCCCGCCCCCTGCTCAGAGGCCACGCCCCTCCGCCACATCGCAGAGGAGAACGTTAGCCTCATCCGTCCCGCCGAGCCCGAGACCCGGCCGCCCAGCCCCGCCAGGAACGCCTGCGTTCAGACGGACATCTAGCACCTTCCGTGCTGCAGCCTTTATTCCCATTTTAGACTTGCCACTAACCGCTGTCAGCGTTTCGGAGCTAACATCACACCGGCGTCGTGTGAGGGGAGGCTGGTGCTCCATTTTATTTCACTTTTATTCTTTTTTTCCAAGCCAGCTGTCAGATTCATATATTTTATTTCTGTTCAGATTGTCTCCAGTTCTTTTGGAAACAGGGTAGTAGGACATTGTGCGGAAAGCAGTTGTGCTGACGGGCAGGTCGATAGGGAAAGGTTTGGAATTGGTAGATTAATGCTGGCCGGCAGGAAGACTCCGTTGGCAAGTGAGAAATGAGATCGGAGATCGCAGAGCCGTCTCCTGACTGTGAGCTGGTCTCCACCATAGATACAGAATCGACTAGATTAGCCCTTACAGCTTAAAGCAAAGATCACATGCAACATATGCTGGATGGCCATATTTGAGCATTTCTGCTCTGCTCTGTATCTACCTTCGGAGTGGCTGTGACGTACTGTAACTGGGCATTCTAGTGCATCGGTTGGCTGTAGCGTACGTGTAGGTCTGTTTTGGGAGTTTCTTTGGATGTGGGCAGAAAGGAGCGATTCGATTGGTCTGTAGCGCCGTTGGAAGTAACCCCCTGGGTCTGCCTGACAGTAGGTTCAGCAGTACCACCTTCACACATCACCATCACACCAAGCCTCCTCAGTAATGTTGCACCAAGACAAAAGTATTGTGAAACTATCCAAATACTGTTCAGTATATTTGCATACTATTGGGGACCAGCAGAGCTGTTTTTCTTTATTTTTGTCTTTACATTACATTCATTTGCAGACACTTTTATCCAAAGCGACGTACAATAAGTCTTTACGGTTCTGTAAATGATAGGGTTTCTGTGAAGACGTGACTCTTCCTTCATTTTGGAACAGAAGGGTAACTGACTTGCGGCCGGGATGGTTGCCGAGGGCGACGGTATGTTAGTGCAGGGGTACAGTGTTGGTGTTACAGGTAGAGCAGGGCTCTGTCCGACCCCTGCTTTTTACAGAAAGCCACGGCTTGCGTTGTTTTACTCTGACATACGTGTGCAGCAGAGAATATCCTCCGTTAAGGACAGGTGATCGCTGAAAAAGGAGGATCAGGAAAATGGCCGCTGCTTTAGATTTTCCCCAAGAGTCAAAGGTCCGGGACTCTTGCCAGCGGTATTAAAGACGGCAGCGTATTGACGCTGACGCGTTCACCTTACAGGATAAGATTGACTTTTATATCTCTGTTGACTCATGGTGCCTTTGAAAACCTGTTTGTTTTCTTTGTATCTCCATTCTGTGTCTTCAACTGGGGAGAAAAAAAAAAAAAACAGTTCACTGAGAATGTCTGACAACTGTCAGGAGACGCTTTAGGTATTTTGCGTACCTTGGTCGGCGTAACAAATACCTTACTTTTTAAAATGCCTACCAAAGACAGCACTCAGGCTCTTGTCCAATCTTATCCCTGAAACCCTAACGAGGTCTGTGGAGCAGGTGCTCCTCACTGGGCTGAGCGCAGGGACGGGCCTTCCTTCACCCGTCGGGCCGCCTCTATGGTAAACGAAACAAAAAAACCTCCAGAATTGTATCGGCGGCCATTTTGAACGCGCTTACCATCAGTTGTGCGAGGCCTAGTCTCTGGCACTACCGATCTCAGCTGTCCTCTTCACTGAGGATACAGAGAGCGTATGGGTTACACATGAGATGCACATTATTCCTGTTCATATTTCCATTCTGCTGCTGCTCAATGAAAGCTCTGGACTGAAATGCCACAAGCTGCAGGTTTGAGTTTTTTTCCCTCCTCCCCTTTTTGTTTAAATTCTTCCTCGCCCCTCCCCTTTCCTTTGCTATACTTTTGGTTTCTAGTACCAGGTATAAGTTCTGATTTTGTGCATAACAGCTTATGGTATTTGTATATTTGTTTGCTAATTTTCTTTATAATATGCGTGTAAATGCATATTCAAAATTAAAATGATTAAAAAACAACTTGTGTGTATTTCCTCTCTTCCCCCCCCCCCCCCTCTTTCCGGTTGGTTAAAATATGATGCGGGACTGGGAGAGTAACAAGTGCTTTGATTAATGTTTGAACTGTAACTTCAGAGGACATCCTGGGGATTGGCTGTAATTAGTTTAAGCTCAATAGTGTTATTTAATATGCCTTCAAATGAGATGCTCGCATAGAGCACAAACTGTTCATATTTAAATCACTGCTTTGGCTTTGGACGTTCTGAAAATATTTAACACTGAGCCGGAAAAGACCCCTCAGGGATTATCATTACTGCCATCCAGCCGCCGAAAATGGATGGTTACTGCTGCAAACCCACGTCTCTGAATTTAATATAACCCTGAGTCGTTTTATTCTGATTACTATATTTATGCTCCGAGGTAAAACCCCATCAAATTCACACCGAGCAATCAAACGCAGGTTTATGATTGCGCAGTGCAACGTGTCTTTTTCTGTTTGCGTTTTAGAAACTGATCGCGCTCTTCTCACCAGACCCACATACAGCTAAATAAAGCCTCTTCTTTTTTCTGTCCTCTGCCTACATGTGGTGCATTGAATTGCAAACGTCGACGCATGTTAAGACCTTTGGTAACCCCTCCCCCTTAAAAATGTGAAGGTCTCATCAACCTCCCGCCTTCCTTACACTTTGCTTGCAAGGCGACATACTTTTAGTTCTTAAAATTCATTAATCAAATGCATGCTGACTGACTGAGCATGTATTATAGTCATGAATCAAACACAGTAGTCTATCAGAGAACACAATGCACATTGCTGTTTACTGGAAACTAAACTAGAGGCAGGAAGTGAATAGTAGTCCCTCCCCTTTTGAGGAAGTGCTGGCAGATTTATGGCACATATCAAAAGTGGGATCTTTCGTGAACGCCCCACCCCACCAACGTGCCGTTATGTTCTCGAAGACAAACCCTTCACACATCACTACCGTCAAGTAATGACGTGTGTCTCTTAAGGGCAAAACTGCTTTTTAATCGCACTGCTGGATTTTGGTTTAAGGAGATGAGAACCGAATGTGTGACGTGTCTAAAGTTGTGTGCCTCTATCTGATCCCTTGTTCAGCAGGAGACAGGACATCTTTCACTCTGCTGCTTTTAGTTTCATTTGGATTCCTGGGTCCACGCGTCGCTCTCTGCCAGGGCGGATTTTCTCAGACCGTCGAGTCATTCGTCGATGTGTATGTCCATCCGAGCGCGAAAGAACCGCCAGTAAACGGGCTATTACAGTCAGCAAGCAACCCTGGAGACTCCTCTGCCTCTGCTAAAAGCCATGATGTAATCCCCCAAAGTTAGCAGGGCTGATTTAATGCTTCATTTATTGACAAAGGGAGGATGTATACACAAAGGAACCTTTTCAGGGATGCACAGCCAGAGCGGGGGCTGTAAGTAACCGTAGTTACGGGGAACCTACCAACGATCACCGCCTGTGTGTGCAGCTATGCGAGATGAGGTTGGTGTCCTTAAGGTGAAACGGGTGCTTTGAGCGCCTGTGTGAGAAAATGAGGCGGACAATCTACGTTTTTAATCTATATCTATGGTGTCCGTCCTGTCAGAGATCAGAGATTCTGATGATCACAAAAACACATGGATGTGCTGTAACATTGCCCAACTAAGTGTGTTCATGAAACTAATCATCGCACCGTGGACGTGTAATACACTGATTAAGCTCTAGTTCACAGATGGTGGTCCTGCTGTGTACAAACCGCACGCACATCGAAGGCTGAGCTGTGCCCTAGTGTTAAGCTAACGCAGGTCATTTTGGATTGCAGCTAGCTTGGCTACCAAGAGGGAGAAAATACGGGCCTGTGGGGAATCCAGCCAATCAGGTACGTGCCAGGGTACACACAAATACACTTACCTGGTATGATTTACTCATTTGTACACACACGCCCACCAAGCCAATACTACTCACTTACTGTCATGTACACACACTGTTCGTACTGGTGCGCATATAAATGCAAACACGCAGTACCTATAGAATATAGGCCGATGCATATGCCAGTGTACACAGTGCTGATAGGCTGTGATATGACACTGAGGGCCAATGGGAAGCAGGCAGACCTGCGCTTCATACAGCATTGTTTTAACAGCTTTCTCCTTTTTCACTCTAGTGGGGAATGGCTGGTAACGTGGCAACAAGCTATTGAGCTGTGACCTGAAAAAGCTGGTGTCAAGCAGAACTGAGCAGAACAATATTCAACCTGAGTTGGAAGAAATAATGTGCCAATTTTAGACAATATTTACACCAGATAATACTGTTGACCACTTTTTGCAAAAACCTGGTAAATTCAGTTAAGTCTGTAGGCTACATAATCCCCCCCGCCCCAAAACAAGTTGCAGTAAAAATACAATTATGACTATATATGGCAACTTCCTCCACCACTTCATAAAGTGGAGTTAAGTCACTGAACTGTGCACTTATGTACTCCAACTCTAGTTAAAGTGGAATTTAGTTGTCAGGAAACCTCTGACTGTTATGTACATTTTACCCCTGATGCTCACAGACTGGGCTTCAAGGCCTTATACATTCGCCACCTGCTCCTCAAGCTAAGTGTTTATAAACTGAAATATGACTCATCTTCTAAAGAGCAGCTCTTCCTTCGCCAGCCCTCCACCTTCCATTGTGAGGGGGAAGAAAGAGTTCCTCCCAGGGGAGCCCAGCGCCAGTGTGGATCTTTCATTCAAATCAAACTTCGGGAGCTATAATTAGGGCGCGGGGGGGAAAAACACGCCGCAGAAGAGCGTAGTGAATGAGCCAGTCAGATCATCCTGTTCTTTCGTCGCTCGTCTCTTTTCACGGGCTGCAACACCGGCTCACGCCTTTTTTTCGTGTCTTTTCGGAGGACGCGCGTGTTGCGAGGACACGTGACCCCGCCTCTTTTAGTTTACCTTTTATCCCAGCGTTCCTTATTCTGCACTCTTTAAATAACCGTCTTTTATCCTCAAAATTGTTTCCTTTTCATAACAGCAATGGGGAATGAATATAGACTTTTGATATTTTTAGTAGCAGATGGCAGAATAGAATAAAGTGGTAGTGCACAACGACGCACACTAAACAAAACCTCACAACCCAAAAAACTGCCAGAGATCTTCACACATTTTCAGCTTCATGTCGAGAAGTCTGGCATCGGCAGCTTTTTAGTCAAGCCTTTTACCATGATTGTTTGTGGACAGGAAGCTACATTATTCAAGCTACATCCCCTGGGAGACTATTTGTAATGCTGTCCCCGTTTACCAGTACACAAGATACCCAAATTATCATATGTCATCCCTCGGGTCCTCCATTACATTACATTATAGGCATTTAGCAGACGCTCTTATCCAGAGCGACTTACACACTTCTTTATTTTTCCATTCATATCATACAGATATATATGAAGCAAATTCAGGTTAAGTACCTGCTCAAGGGTACAACGGCAGTGTGTACCCCTGGGGGAATCTGCTGCAACCTTTCGGTTACAAGTCCAGCTCCTTAACCATTATACCATTATACTACACTGCCGCCATCATTGAATTGGTAGGGATAGCACTGTATGTGAGGTGAGGTGAGAGCCTCCCATCTGACAGTGCTGTTGAATAACAGTGCCAGTGGATAGAACAGTGGACAGTCATGACAGGGCATGGGAGTGTGGGTGTCTGAATGACATATTTTATCATTTAAGTAACTGACTGTTTCATTGGAGCAACTTGCAAAGTTTATACTGTACACACTGTGTGTGTGACCCATTAGCATAGAGGACTTTACAAGGGACTATTGAACATGCCGTTTCCCCTGGTTATTCCAAAAAATTTGCTGAAAAATAAATGAAAACCAAGCGATTTACCAAGTTTGTGGGCAGTCGTTTCAATTCTACACTCTGCAGAGCCCCCTACTGACCACATAGCAGTAATGCAACCCTTAGGTTTTCAGGGTTCATTCCACAGAACATTGCTGTACAGTAATCGAGGCTTCCAGGAAGTGTGCTGCCATTTTAAATGAGTTTTGAAGCAGCCTTTCCCATTCCACAATACGCAGTATACAGGTTGTTTTTTGTTGCTCAGATAGTTTTTAAGTTAAGATTATGCCATTACCAGGACAGTGGTTAGATATTGAATGTTTTCTGGAGAAGCCGAATCAGGATATATCTTTGTTCAAATGCAAACTTAATTTAAAAAATATCCCATTTTAAATGCTATTGCCCTTGATGATTTCTTGTCTGTCACTGGTTGATTTTACTTATTTTCTGTTGTTGGCCTGTTATGTGGATGAAAATCTCTTCAGTGGGATCAAAACATTACAAGCGTTCTGCTTTCGTGTGCAGGATCTTGAACAGAAGAGGTCGTGTCATTTGGACCTCAGACAGCAGTATTTTAACAGCATTTTTTTTTATTCCCAACGTATGAAAAGATAAACATTTATGAAAGTGATAGATCGAAATAAAAGAGAGCAGGGAAAAGCATATCCGTAGATTGGGAGGGTTCACCGGGCATCAAACACAACCACTGGAATTAAAGCGTCAAGGAATTCACACAATCTTAGTGAGATTACAGCATTGTCCCAACATCAGGGTATTTCACTGTCGTGTTAACTAATTCATATTTAGTTATCATTCCACTGCTAAATACAAGCATTTACATCTGTCCGTACGACAGTCTTACGTTAACAAAAAAAGTCTGGCAGTCAGATAAAATAAATGTTAGCGAGCGGGTTCAAATGCATGTAAATAATGATCTTAAAAACAACACCAACTGCTGATGAGACCTTTCATCGCGATCTGTATTTACGGAAATAACTATTTGACAATTCGCACCTTTTCCCTTTGTAACGGTATCAATAATTTTGTACGTACCGCATCTTCGAAACGCATATCATATAATGAAAAAGGATACATCTTTTTGTTCTTTTCTTGTACATTATTCGGTAACCACACTCTCTGCATCTGATGGGATCTCTGGCTTTGATTTCATTTTCTGTGTGACATTCTGTCGGGACAATTCCCAAGCAGCATTACAATTTGTTTGTGACAGATCAAAAGAAAGAGAAGAGCAAAACATTCATATTTCAGGGGTCAAATACCTCAATTGGCACTGAAACCAGAGACAGACGTGGATAAATATGATCCAACCGTTTAACATTGTATGTTGACGACTACTATTAAACTACATTACCTCCACAGATGTAAATCATGGGCTGCTGTTTAGGCGGCTGCAAATCTTTTTGAGGTTCCATATTCGATTCTGCGAAACAAAAAGCAAAACTTCAGGTCACTAAAACATGAAACAAACATCTCAGCTACCCTAACATTACCCAAACAAGTGCGCTTCTGAGCAGGCTGAATGCTGCATGGACGACGATGACTAACTGTTAGCTAACTACCGACACCTCTTATCACATAAGCAGTCAAATATCTAAAAATAAATAGTTGCTGGTTTAAATATCATATTTGAAACCACATAACTTGCGATCAAATCATATACGTTGGTCGACAACCCTATGGTACATGAAAACCTTCCGAACTCACCTCTTTCGAAAACAGATTATTTCCCTTGTGTACCTTCTGGAAGGCACGCACGCGCAATTCGAAATCAACGTGCGAGAAACGCGATTCCTTATTGGCCTTCAACAATCTCTATTCCGATTGGTCAAAATATACTGATTAGCTTCCAATGGAATGATAGTGGTTAAACCTTTTTTTTGTCCAAAAAAGACGCTATGGCGATGTCTGGGGGGGGGAAGCCAAGCCAGGATAGTGGAACTGTTAAAAACAAATACTAAATAAAAACAACTTTTTGTTTTTCTTTTCATAACATATTTGTGGGATGTTAAAATCAAGCAAAGATATCAAATAGCCATATGTTTTTTTTTCGTGGCCGAAACAGGTCCCAAGAAAATGCGCTTGAATCTTAATTAAACGTTACCAATTTGTTCTTTTCTTTCTTTAATCGGTAGCTCGGTGCTTTTTATGATTTATTTGCCTATAACAAAGACTTATTTGACCATAACTGAAGCAACATGTTTTAATTCTTAACAATACGGGCTATATCGCTGAATATATATATATATTATACCCATATATCATACGACATTGCCAAATGAACACTTAAGAAACGTAAGTTTGGTACAAAGTAAATGAGAAAACCTAATTATCACATCGATGTGTTCAACTTTCAGTGCACCTCGTGTAAACGCTAGGTGGCAGCAGCGGTGCATTTCCCTGGAGCCGCTGACCGACTCCTACCTGTTGATTGATCTGGTTTCCCATTACAATGCCAGTGTGATCGAGAAAAATATCTAGGACTACAATCATAATACAGACTACAGCTCCATGGACATGATATGTAATACACTGCAGATTCTGGAAGATTAATGTCTCTTATCTGGACCCTCAAGGTACCCACTACCAGCTGATCTGAATTCAGTAGAGATCAGTTAATTTGTTCAGAATCTTAGGTGCACTGATTCTGAATAATCCCATCAGACTGATTGTCTTTGCTTCTGGTTTTACTACCAGCACACGCACCACAGATTAGACCCTGAGAGATGCCAGCTGTTGCTTACGAGCAAGCTAAACATTCTGCAGGAATGAGTCACTCTGTTCAGCCTTCAGCCTTCAGACTGGGCTGGGAGTGCCATTATCTATGACCATACTGCAACTGAATGAATTAAATGAGCAGTGCACATACAGCACTCACTAAAAAAACCGGCTCTACTGTCACCGTGACACTCATTGAGGCAGAGCTCTTAATATTTAATCTTCCCAAAATGGAGGCTGAATGAATGAGGTGGTCAGAGATGAAGACATACAGTATGTATTGAATTGAATTGAATTGAATTAATCTTTATTTCGAACATGATTTAAAAACAAAAAACAAAAGAAAGAAAAGAAAACAACAGATTATAATCCAGAAGATTGACAATAAACATAATTTACTGTCCAATATTACTCCTAAAAATTTTATCTCATATACTTGTTCAATATTGACATTATTGTAAACAGTCCTGCACATCATTAGTCAAGCAAAACACGAATCAGGGTTTCTATACAGTTTCCTCACTGAATGGCACTGAGGTACATTCACTTAGAGATTAGTTATGTTTCCACGTGCCATTGACTGTACACCTGCATATCGTGGTTACAGAGAACCTCATCTCCCATTTCCACGCACTGACAGCAGTACCAGGATGATAAAAAATTCCGGGGAAAAGAACGGATGAAAACATTTCCCAGTTTGCGGCCGGCAGCGGTTTGATCGGTTTGAGCGTTTCACGTCACGGCGCCTCAGAGCCTCATTCATCAGAGTCTCATCCCGCCGAATGGCGGCTCTCGATCACTGCCCCAAGTCCTGCTGTGTGAGGCCAGAGAATGAGATCTGGGCTGTCTGTCAGGCTCCTGAGGTCATGTTGGGGCATACAGGGAGAGGAGTGCTGAAGACGGTGCCCTGATCGCTCTGTTGAACACCAAACACCGTCACTCAGAATGACCCCTGAATCACCAAATGAAAGAGTTTTTACTGAGAGCTGCTGCTATCTTTAAACAATTTTACGTCTGAACGCCACTCAAGGTGTCATAAATCTTTTTTGTTTCCACTGGAAGGGGAGCTGTCCCTCCTGTACCAAAAATAATAGGCAAAGGCCTGAGGGCATGCAAGTATGAGGGAATATGCACACACACACATAAACACACATACACCCGCACACACACACATAAACACACATACACTTACCACTCACACACACATGCATGCACACACACGCATGCACTCATACACACACGCACTCACACACATAAACACACATACACCCGCACACACACACATAAACACACATACACTTACCACTCACACACACATGCATGCACACACACGCATGCACTCATACACACACGCACGCACACACATAAACACACATACACCCGCACACACACGCATAAACACACATACACTTACCACTCACACACACATGCATGCACACACACGCATGCACTCATACACACACGCACGCACACACATACACTTACCACACACACATAAACGCACATACACCCGCACACACACACATAAACACACATACACTTACCACACACACATAAACACACATACACCCGCACACACACACATAAACACACATACACTTACCACTCACACACACATGCACTCATACACACACGCACGCACACACATAAACACACATACACTTACCACACACACATAAACACACATACACCCGCACACATAAACACACATACACTTACCCCACACACACACACATACACCCGCACACACACACATACACTTACCCCACACACACACTTACCACACACACACCCGCACGCGCACACATAAACTTACCACACACACACACACATGCATGCACACACACATACACTTACCACACACACACACACACTTACCACACACACATGCACGCACACACATAGACACACATACACTTACCACACACACACCCGCATGCACACACATAAACACTCATACACTTACCACACACACGCACGCACGCACACATATAAACAGTCATACACTTACCACACACACATGCACGCACGCGCGCACACACACACACATACACACACTGACAGAGGACCCTGTGGAGTGGCAGGGTGTTCAGCTGCTCTGGAGTGATTTACACTGCTGTCACATGCTCTAATGGCTGTGTTAGGCTCGATGAATATTACTGCCACCATTTCAAGGCACAAACTTGGAATTTGTCATTGATCCTGTGCCAGTTCCCTTGGATATTTTGGATGTCCTTTTTTTTTCATGACGTAGAAGAGATGCTTGTAATTTTAGAATTTTCACACAGGCAGAAAACTCACACAAGATTGCTTAATAATCACTATTCAATAAACTCCACAAGACAATGATCCAATATAAAAAACGGCGAAACCTTTTTTTTTCCATAAAAATAGCAGGCAGTTAATAATAATTCTGGGCTTCATGGTTTGTTGGAATGTGTTTCCTGCTCCCATAATAGATACAAAGATGTCACTTTGAAATTAAATACAAAAGAGACTGCTGGTGGCTCCCTCTGATCGCACCTTGCCCTTTGACCCCTTAGCACGGTGTCACCCTCCCAGCCAATCGGAGGCCAGAGAACCCTGCTGAGAGAACCAGGCCTCCTCCTGCTAGGGCATCTGGTCTGCCATGTGAGGTAATAAAGGAAGCAATAACGCTGATCAGGGAGAGGAGATGAGAGCGGCTCTCTCTGTGATACTGACAGAGGAGCCTCGGGAGTCTCACCGTATGAAACAGAGACATTTCAGAGCATACAGGCTCCGCCACACGGTGGGTGGGGGTTTCACCAAAACAACACGCTATTTTTGCTTCATGTAGCCTGTGATAAGGCTGTATTTAATAAGGTCATTATTTAATTTACTGCAGTAATACTGCATATTGTATTACTCTGATCTGATGAATGTGTTTCATCGTTAGAAATTAATCTATCACCTTATCAACAGTTTCTTTGTTTGTGCAGAGGAAAGCTTTTGGATGTCTTTACCGCTGTACAATCCATATCCCTTCCACTGGAAATGATTTTGTATGGCTGGGCTTCGGCCCCAGCAGGCACATTTGCGAGTGGGTGGGGGTGAAACAGGGAGAGGCTGGTCGTTCTGAGGCTAATGAAGGAGGTACTTTAGCGTTCTGTTTTTCCCTGCCATCAGTGGCCATTGTTCAATAGGTCCCTGAAGAGGTCGCCTTACCACAAAGGCAGTGCTTTGGTGATGAAGTGGAGGCGAAGTTAATAAGGTTTATTTTTTAACAACACAGATTGTGTGCGGAAATCAGTCACTTTGCGCTCTGACAGGTCAGCAGAAATGCCTGAAAGGCACAAACCGTCCCCTTCTAAATCTTTAGGGATTTTTTTTTCCTGTTTTTTTCTGCTCTACACAATGGATTGTCAGCTAGATATTAAGTCCTAGCGCCACAGTGCCATGGAGGGTCCTGTCTGTGATTGATTTTCATAAATAAGAGCCAGCCTAGCAGCCAGTGTCCTTCTCTGGGGACACGCCTACATACTAAACGGCCAAAGAAACGGAGGAGAGCAAGACAGTGTTCTGCTGGTGCGTGTTCAACTTCTTCTAAAAACAACCAGAAAAACATCTGGTCCCAACTGAAGTGACTAGATGCAGGCTTTCTCTTCCTCTGGTACCATTTGAAGGATAGAAAGAAACACAAAGAAACAGAGACACATTTAAAGAGAAAAAGACAGAGACAAGTCTCTTTGAAGTGCATTAATAAGAAGCATCTGTTAGTAAAAAAAAAAGGAATTAATAATGGTTTCCTGACATCGTCTTGTTCCCAGAGAGAGGACAGACAATGTCTTTGGTCTCACACAACAGCCGGGTTTGACCAGAGAAATACACTCTCTGGCGAAAACCTCTTCTGAGCAACCGCAACTGCAACTAATCAGAGCTTCTCACGGACCGCAGGGGCTGCGGGGGCCTTCGCAGAGCATGCTGGGAATGAAGGGGAAGGGCCGCTGAGAAGGCCTGCGGCGAGGGGCCACTCTGGGGCCCCCCTCAGGAAGAGAAGGGGCCAAACATGAGGGGCCTTCCACGCCCCCTCCCAACACAGTCACTGAGACGAGAAGAGAAGCAGAAAGGTGATCTGCATCCGCGCTCCATTTAAAATGCCTCTGAGCTGGTCTGGGATCAGGTTTCCACTGTTCATATTCTAACCTTATCCACTGTGAGGCAAAAGGCAAAACTGACCCTGGATCAGCACTGCTGCTGTTTGAGTCCTGGCAGAGAGTGTTCACATTTGGGAGGAAGGGAGAGGCAAAGGGAAGGTACCGTGAAGCGGACCGTCACAGCGTGGCACTGTAATTACGGGTAACCAGCCTCTTACAGTCGTGTAAATCCACACTTTCAGAAATCTTCCTCCCAACCTCTCCTATTGTGACGCACAGCCAGGAATAGAGGTACGGTGGTGTTGGCTGTCTTTATTTAGAAATAGAGGAGAGGGGTTCTGGGCGAGATAGCTTGTGAAGAGTGAAGTTAACATTTAGATTAAACATTTAGATAAAACATTAAAACATTTAGATTTAGACATCTTTGCCTGCCTCTGATCATGATTATTGTCATTATCATTCGTGTATCATTGGATTATGTCCGTAATGATGAGAACGATTGGAAAAAGTGAACAAAACATGGATGGGTTGTGTATCTGCATTTCTCTTCTTTAGATGGAAAAAAAAGTAGTTGTAGCCTTGAGAAAATCACTGACAGTAGACAAGGGAGGGAAAAGAACAGAGGATTTAAAGACAAAGAGAGCAGAGTAAGATACACGCAGCTGGACACAGCCCTGGGGTTCATTTCTCAAGACGTGTAGGAGATGGATATTGCGGTTTGAGTCAGATCAGCATTGTAATTGTAAACGTGAATGCGGGTTCCTCTTTTCCAGAGAGAGAGAGAGCGAGAGAGAGAGACTAAGTACATCTGTGTTTGTGTCTGTGAATATACATGAGTGTTTGTTAGTGTGTACATATGTTTGTGAAAGTTCCATATATATGTGTATGTGTGTAGTGTAGCCACAGATAGCAATATTATCTGCATGACTTGGTGTGTGAGAGCATATTTAAATTGACTGTGTAGATCTTTTCCACATGCACTCATGCACACATCCCATTATTCTGTATTACCCAGTGTTACTACACAATGATCTAATTAAATAGAGCGAGCTCTACTAGTATGCAAAAATCTGTGGTGTTATGGTATTAGGACATAAAAATTAAACCCACCACGAGTCCACCATGAAACCACCATTACCACAAAGTAGTTACATCATACATTCCAGTTTCTCTTTTAAGGAATGAGTAGAGTTTAGTGCTGTCGCAGTTTGTCAGCTATGTTTCTCACTTTCATCCATTCCATTCTCCAGTGTCTGCTGTCCAAGTAGGTAAAGCTTCATTTGATGGAAACAGGAACCGGGATGGAGTCCTGTGCTGGCCTGTGGAGAGAAAGGCAGGGGAAGCCATGGTCAAGGTCACCATGTGACCCCCCTGGAGCCATTTTTGTAGTTTTCTTGAGCTTTCTCTTTGTCGTCACGACGATGACTGTTGTGGTTCTTTTAGCATATTCGATTCTTTACAGATGTAAGGGGGGCACTTGTAAGCAATATTCCCTGTCATGGCTATCAAACCGCATAATGGCAACAAGATGTTCCACAATAACTAATCCCCATCTATAGCCAGTACATCATTGGGTATTTGTTCCAACGTTGTCCCAGCATTTTTGAAAGTCATTCAGAGAAAAATAAACAAAACACATAAATCATTAAAAAGCACACTTCAGAGATTATTAAAAAAAGAACCAAATTGAAAATGACTGTCTCTTCAGTTTTTACGTTGTATTAGTAAAGACCAGCCTGTTGGAATTACAGCCCTAAAATCAGGAGAAGACTTTTGACTTTGCAACGAAAGGAATCTGAATAAAAAGCCGTTAGGGGCGAGGGATTGGATTGATTTTAGCGTTGCATTCCAGCAGAGTTCTCATGCAGTGCTGTGCTCGGAAGAAATGCGTTCGGTGTGCGGATTGACTCGACTTGCAGGCAATTTACTAGGCCCCCTCTAGTGGGAACATTTCTTTTCGGACCACCTGATAAAGGTTTGCTTTGCAGGGCAGGAAGCTTTTCAACAGGCCGCTTCTCTCCTCCAGCTCCATACTCCACCGTCCACAGGTACGGTATCTACACTGGAACTTCTCCTTACCGGCCACAAGAGGCTACATTCATCACAGCGGGCAAATCCATCTTCCCTAATCTGAAATCCATACGGGGACGGCTCACGCCGTTCATCTGGCGGAGTAAATGGCGATTAGCCGCTCTGCCTATTTGTTTTCGGCCGTTCCCGTCCAATAAATGTGACAGAAATGAGACCTTGCGCTCGCCCCTCCCCCCTCTCCAGGATAACATCCAGTCCCTGATGCATTGTGGGGCTCATTCTATGGATCTTCTTGGAGGGCTCATGACTAAGAAAGATAAAGTAAGATAAAATAAGAACAGCCTGTGTGTACGGGGTTTATGAGCTGCATCACTGACACTAGAACAGCGAGAGGAGGTAGGTAAGACGGTGCTATATATCACAGCACTTAGGCAAGCGCTGCATTTCACAGTCCGGACATTTATCATTAGACTGCCGCTCAGGGCACCGTTCTCAGGGTCTTTTAAATTTGGTGCCATGCCATCCATCAGCAGAGGGGATGTTTTATTCGCCTCTGTACACATCAATTGACAGATTCAGGCCAAGGCAAGAGAAAAAAAAAGTGTTGGTTAATGTTATAGACATTTTTTAATATCATATTAATTTTGCTCTGGGGATTCGGTGACAGGCACAGCGATAAGCAGTGAAAAGTGAATGAATCCTGATTATAAACATGAGCCACGTATACCCGCGTCTCGGTCCTCGTCCTTGTTATTTCCTCGTCTCTTCCCTGCATCGACTGCTTTTGCGATCTCCTTACTGGACCTGGTTGATATTTGGATGGGAGTTGATTGATTAGACCCAATGCATGCTGGAGGGCATAGCCTTCACACAGCGGTTTGTGAGTAGCGCAAACTCTCCCGTGAAAGTTATGGTTTGGTAAATATGACTTGAGACTTTGCAGCCAGCGCCTCAGTATTGATGGCTTAAAAGCTAAAACCCGTATAGAGCCACACCACAAAGACTCCCACAATCCACAATCCAACCCTGGTACTCAGGTGCCAGAGATGTTCCTGGCTTTTGCTCCTACCAAACCTATAACTACATAATTGTATTAAATAATCAGGTTTAATGAACACAGGTGAGCATGTGCTGGAGGTATAGTCAGTCTTAATAGTCCATCAAACTCATGAGGTCAAGCGCAGATGGAACAAAAACCAGAAACGGCACAGGCAGTCCAGGATCAGGGTTGCCCGCCCCTGTCCTATAGGTATTTGCCCTCAGTAACAGTTAGAGAATGGTGCTGACACTGCAGAAAGGCAGACCATTCTAGAAGTAATTGTCTATATCTGTGACATGCCTAAAGTGTTACTGCCTGGTGAAGAAGAAAGTTTCATTTTTTATTGGTCCCCACGGCCCACTGAGTGTGGCCCATTTTTACATAAAAAAGAGTAATGTATAATAAGTCATGTAATTGTCCGTTTATAAACCTGTATTAACAAGCAATTGGAGAACAAATTACAACCGCACTGTGATGAACAGGAACCTTTTCTTACAATGGCAACAAACAAGCGTACGTGCTCGTTTCAAGTATAACTTTTCAATATGTATATCCTTTTTAAAGCATGCAGAAGAAACGTTCACAAATTCAAACAACCAATCACCTTCCAGCATGGCCAATAACACCGACCAGTCACCCTCAGGGGGATGTGGGGGATACAGGGCAGGGGGCTATAGAAGAAAATATAGACTAATAAGAATGGAATCCATAGCAGCATGTGTTTAACATTGGCGAGCTAACGCACTGGATTTAGAGCCAAACTGTGGGCCTTGTGAAGTTATATTACCAAATGATGTTTTTAATCTGATCGAAAAAAAAATTTGAGAAAGAAAAGAAACGTGCAGACCAGATAAAGACACAGATGTGGACATTATGAGATGTCGCCTTTGAACTTTTCTTCCTCTGCAATCTCTGTAATGCACAGAGCTCTGCTACAAACCCCCAGACACACACTTCATCTCAGCCATCCTGGGAAAGCTCCTGAACCGCCCAACAGTGAAGGTATGTTTACGTAGGTGCGCAGACAGGTGCTTTCAGAATGTAGTTTAAATTCTACATGCAAAATAGAAGGGATGTATTTTCTAATGCATGTCTAAACTTGTGCCACAAACAAATGGAATAATGTCAGTCTCAAATAAATATGTTACACATATATTGTCCAAAAACATTGATTGTAACATTGACCGATCACCACACTTATATCAATGTCTCTTTACTGGAGTGCTTAAAAACAGAGGCGCTTTATTCTCCGGTGATTAATGATTGAATGTCCGGTGATAAGAAATAAAAACAGGCAACATGTACAGAACGGGAGCACATTTGGACTCAAATACCAGGACAAATGTCCAAATTCAACACTGATTGTCAGAAACATTTTGTACACTATCAGAGTAGCACAGACAGTGCAAATGTAGCAGTCATGATCGCCGGCTGTCAGAAGTCCAGCAGAGGACCAACTTCCTGTGGGTTTAACGGTTACCAAGAACAGCAGAAAACGTCCCCCCCCCCATCCACACTGACGCGCATGTACTGTACATGTGGCCCGTACAGCTGTCAAAATAAATCCTTGAGCGTACGGAATAATTACATTTATGAATATGGCTGCATTTCCCGCATAAAGAGAGCAAACGTTTTGCTCTTTATTTGGGACAAACGTTTTGTGGCCAGTGAAAAAAGGGGAGACAGTAAAATCGGAACAGTTCCAGGACACGCAGATAAAAAAGCCTGGATTCCTGACACAATCAAAGTCCTCTGTGTCTCTGCGTCCTATCACTGCGAGTCCTTTAAACAGGCGCAGCTGGGGAGTTTGTGACAAGCAGAACCCCCCACCCCCTCTCTCTCTCTCTCTCTCTTCAAAGCGCTTCCAGTCTGGCTGCTGTCTTCCGGTGGGGTGGGGGGAAGGCGCGAGCGGGCCTGAAACAGGGCTGGTTTCCATCACCCAGAGAATCCAGGGTGAGCAGCAACAAAGAAGAGCCTTAGGGCTGTAGGGCGGTCCCGCTGCCACATCTGCAGCGAGGCGTCCCGTCTGGGATGGGAAGCCCATCTCAACATCACAGGTGAGCTTGACCCCCCCCCCTCCCACAACGACAGGTGCATTTGACCTTTCACCATCATGAAGAGTTTTTTTTTTTTACCCTCTCAAAAAATCACAGGTGAGTTTGGCCCTCTCCCAAATTCATGGGCGAGTGTCATCCCTCCCCACCACTACAGGTGTTTTTGACCCTCTCACAGAATCGCAGTAGTGTTTTATGCCATAGACTCTGCACTGATCACTGTGCGCTACGGAGAACGCGGGGAGAGGCTTATTGAAACCTCCAGAGGTCAAGGCAAGATTTTGGGAGGGGAGCGGATGCTCGCTCGTTGAGAAACGTCAGCTGGTCCGACTCCGGGGTAATTCCGCTGTGATTACGCCGTGATCCTGCTGCCAACCCCTGGGCTTCGGAGGGATTAAGGAATGGGGGGGGGGGGGGGGCCGGGGGGTTGTCACCGCCCCTGTAACAAGAGAAAAATCAAGCAGACTGCATGCTTCCATGAAGACAAACGTCTTTGTAGAATATCGCTAGCTGTTTACATATTTACATCATACAGTATATATGTACATATTCCATTTACAGACAAATATGTCATTTACAGTTCAAAATCTTCTGCCGATACAAATCTCCATTTGGGACGGATTGGATGGTTCATTCTGTTGCAGGACGTTCCTCCCGAGGATCACAGATCTGCCGTGGTGGACACCTGTGACAGCCGGGGGTCAGAGTCCACCTCCATGCGGTAGTGGTACCCTTCCAGCGCCTCCCTGCACGCGTCCCGCGTGTCGAACATCCACCGCTTGATGCCCTTGCGGTTGAGGTAGAGCACGAAGAGGAAGACCACGCCCACGAAGCCGAGCACAACCCCTAGAAAGACGTAGGAGGTCTGCAGGGCGAGGTCGACGCCCTCCTGCTCCTCCTCCTCGCCCTCGTCCTCGCGGCAGCCGCCCGGCGCGCCTCCTGCCTCCAGCAGGGAGGAGTTGCGCAGCTCGGGCGGGGAGGCGCACGCCAGTCGCTCGGCGTCGCCAGCCCGCTCGCGCGACCCGTTCAGCCAGCGGGTGAACGGCAGGGCGGCACAGGAGCAAGAGAGGGGGTTGTGGGCCAGGAGGAGCCGGGCTCTGGGCACAGCCTCCAGCTCCCCCAGGCTCTCCCCCTGGAAGGTCCTGAAGGCGTTGCGGCTGAGGTCCAGCTCCTCCAGGAGCTCCAGGCCCGAGAAGGAGCCGTTCCTCAGCACCGCCAGGGAGTTGTTGGCCAACAGGAGGCGCCGTAAGGCGGGCAGGCGGTAGAACATGCCAGAAGAGAGGGCTCCCATCGCATTCCCGGACAGATCCAGCCTTCGCAGCCCAGTCAAGGTTCCCAGACGCAGTAAGCGGGCCAGGTCGGCGCTGGCGGAGGGGTCCCGGAGGGCGCGGCTCAGGTTGAGCTCTCGCAGTGTCCTGCCCACAGTGGTCAGGGCCTCAGGGTGGATCACAGTGAGGCGGTTACTGCTCAGGTCCAGGAAGAGAAGATTGTGCAGACCGGAGAAAGCCTGGGACTCCAGTTCTGTGATCCTGAGGGGGAGACACTGAGTGGGTTATAGGGGCAAGCATTCGACCCAAATGTCACCCCTTCACCACTACACTACACTATGTTACAGTCTCCATGTGCTTTTTAGAAATATAATATGAATGTAACTGTTAAGTGCCTAAAAATGACAAATAGTGTGTAAACAACAATCTATAAAGGTTGGATAATATGAGGTAGCCTACCGTACTAGTAGGCTCTGATAATATTAGAATATGCAATACAAATTGAGAGCGTGGACGGAGTAACACGCTAAATATGTAACCTAATAACAGACATAAATAAAAACAATGAACATGAATTTATTCATAAAATATAACTGGAAAACTACGAGATGGAAGAAAAGCATTTGAAATACTACATAAATAGTAAACAGATTTTTTATAATTAGGTTTACTACACAAATAGAAGTCCAGAACTATAGGCTACTTGAACGATAATCTAGAGCGGTATGCTTTCAAGATGTGTCCGATTTTCCCGATGGTAGGCTACAGGTCAGGTCTCTTACCCGTTGTTGCTCAATGACAGCGTGGTCACGTTATCGAGTCCTTTAAACGACTCAGATCCGATTCGATTTATGTGGTTCCCAGTGATAAAAAGATTCCGAGTGTAACCGGGGATCCCGGTCGGAATGTGTCGCAGGTCCTTGGAAACACACTTCACAGTTTGCGCAGCTTCCGAACATTCGCAGCGCGCAGGGCATGCCGCGTGCAGGACTGAGGCATGAAGCAGCCCGCAGAACATGAGCCAGGAAAAACCAATCATTTTGGAAAAACAGCTACAAATACAATACTATTCGCAGTGATTGAATTTGAGTTCAAGAGTAGGGTAATCCGGAAAATAGTTCGTTCACGAACGCAGAAAAATACCTTCATCTAACTTACAAAAAAAAAAAAAGTTCCGTGTGGTCATTTTCTTTTGCCTCGCGACTAATAATTCCACTCTATTCACACTTATGTTTTTAAATGTCCTCCTTCGACCTGCAGGCTAGTTTTTAACGAACAATTCTTGCGGGAATTCGGGGCATCCAGTCACGCTTCTGTCCGCAGGACTACCCCCTTAATACCTGGGACGGCGTGTTATGAACTTTCCTTTTTTTCTCGAACAAGTAAAGCCAAAAAAAAGGTCGTGTTCCCCAGTGTGTTCCGTGGTGTCAGCTTGCCTTTGATGTATTCCCTGACCTTGCTTGGGTTATGCACGGCCAGTGTGTTCAGCGGATCTCACTGTGAAAAGGCGAGCAGGCTCTCACGAGTGTTTAGTCCCATGAAATTAAAACGCTATCACCTCGCACAGTCACCAACGCAAGACACGCGGAGGAGGGACCGCCCGGTTCTCCGATCCTGTAGGCTAGTACCGCTTTTCTTAAAGAAACACTAATCTCGCCAGCAAAATATGATAAATCTTACGCAGAAATGAGAAAATTAACTATTTATTATTATTATTATTATTATTAGTAGTAGTAGTAGTAGTAGTAGGCTAGTACTATTAATTGTGTGGTTCGTGCGTTTCGTAATTGGCTATTGGATAATCCTGATTAAGCATTACAGACCACCTTACTTCCATCCAAAATGTGTGTTCTTTGTTGGGCGCGGTTTCACTTTGGCTTCGTCCTGGCAGGTGATCTGGGCAGAGACCTTGTGTATAATGCGGTTCCACTGTGTCCAAACTGACCTTGCGCTTTTCTTTCAAGTAATTAGAATGGTAGGACTTTAATATATGATGCCCAGGAGACAGTGTAATAAACGGCAAGTGAATGTTGGGGGGATCTCATTTAAAAAGCAACGGTTCCTCATTAAAGGTGATAGAATATAACAGTGTCTCTAATTTATGCCCCAAAATATTCACTAATGATAAATTTGTACCGTCTGAAGGGCAGTGTCTTGGTACTCGTAAAAGCGGTTAATCAGATATTTAGCGCTCCCTGGAGAGGCGCAGCTTCTACGCCCTCGCTCGCAAGTTCAGGATTGAAACTAGCCTACTATTTACTACTGAAGCAAAAATCCAATGGTGACTGTAAAGGGGAAATCTTGTAGCGTGTGGGGTTTTTAGCGTTGCTAAATTTCTTTGTAAGAGAGGTGGCTATAAGAAGAACATAAGTCATGCAATATAAAGAAACTGAGGCTAGCCTATTCAGCAACGGCTCGCGAATTCCTGCTTACGGGGAGAAGTTTGAGAATACTTAACGCGATCAGGAGAGCAGTTCACAAACGGGCCTTAATTCAGATGGTAGAAGCAATAAAATTTTGTTGAATTTAGGACGGAATCTTCCGTCATTCTGAGAGTTCACCATATTAATAATCGTCACATTCGCCAAGGTGCTGTATGGAAATACATAAATAAGCGTGAGCGATTCACCTGTCCAATAGGCTGTTAAACACGGGTAGTTTTGTGGTTGAATTACATTTACAAAAAGTTGGCATAAAGAACGACGCAAGGATGCAGTAACAATTCAAACACCCCACCCCCCATTACAAAATCAATCTCCATGTTTTTGCCGCTGGACATGGCAGGGTCCTGCTACTGCATGCAGCTGACAGCCGTCTGCCGTCCAGTGCCCTTAACGGTTCCTGCAATTACACCATTCAGAGTAAATGGACGATATGACTGACATAAATAGAAAATAAATAAATAAGTGTTCAGACAGTTTATTAGGATGTGCTGTGCTGTGCTGTTATTCGCTACATGCTCACGTAGGCTACTTACTCACATCCACGTGCACGGTTTATCTCGTTGTCACACACACATACACACATTCACGCACGAATGCACACGTCTAGCCCACACAGGGATGCACATGTATGTGTGCACGGTCACTCTGACGTTAACACGCACGCAAGCATCGCTGGAGACAGGTCTACATGCAGTGCCCTCCACTATTATTGGCACCCCTGGTAAAGATGAGTAAAAAGGGTTCTAAAAAATTCACCGTTCGGTGAATTAGCTTAATCTCACACTGAAGAAATTAGAAAAATCCAACCTTTAATTGAAGTACATTTATTTATTTATAAGAAAAAAAAATACCTCATCAAGAAATAATAATTTTTAACAAAACCATATTTGCCACAATTATTGGCACCCCTGCATTTATATATAGAATAAAGTCATCATTTTTTATATTTGGTCACATAAACTTTGCATGCCATGACTTCCTGATGTATGTGACCCAACAACATCAAAAGACTCTTGATATCTTATTTTCCAGTACTCTTATAAGTGGTACAATAACTATAACTATCTCTGCATATCTGGCAGCAGAGTAATGGTTTGAGGCTCGTTTGGTACCTCAGACCCTTGATGACTTACTGGCATTTAGCCAACCATGGGTTCCATACTATTCCAGTGTAATTTACAGCTTAATCTAGTCACACCCACAAATCCCCAAAGAGATCCATTCAAATGTAGAGAGGTTATAGTATCGCTTGTTAGAGTACCTGAAAATAAGATATCAAGTCTTATGAACTTCCAAATTATTATCTAATAATTGGACAATCATTTACACCCGCTTTATGCACCAGACACCAATTTTAATCAATATATTTGATAGTTAAGTTAGGGGTGTACTTACTTTTTCCTCATGAGGAATTAGCATTTATGTTTATTTCAATTGCTTAAGTGATTCCAAAGTCTACTTTTTTAGCATCATTTGTTGAATTAGTTTATCTTAATCAATCAATATGGTTGAAATTAAAATAATAAACTTGTGTCCAGATGTGTCAAAAAAACTGACTACTGTTTGAGGGGGTACTTACTTTTTCACACGACTGTTAAAGTTGAGAATACGTCAAATGTAAGATGCTACTTCGAGACAAGATTTTTACTACCATTATTCAGCAATTACAAAACACTACATAAAATGTGTTAGAAAAAAGAAAAATAATTAGTCTGTAGCAGATTCTTATTTATGATTATGTCAAATTTTGTTTCCTAAAATAAATGCATGACATTGAACAGTGGTGTAGGCTCCAGAATCAGGAATAGTTACATTTTAAAAAATACAATACCTCACAAAAGGCACCAACATGAGTCAGTGCAGTGGTGCAAACAAGGTTTATGGACCCAATAAACCAGAGCATATATAGACATTTGATTTTTAATTTATTCCAGTTATTTCAGGTCTGGAGTCCTTAACAATTACCCAAATTCCACTAAATTCTTCCTTTGCATCACTCTTTCCTGCCACACAAACTATAAATAAATTATCTGTAATTTATGAAGATCTTCTTTAGACACGACAGAATGACGATTGCTTGATATGTGCATTTGGAAAATTAGCGTATTTGAAATAATAACCCAATATATATATTTTCTCATACGTCCTGCATCTGTTTCTGTGGTTCTGCAGTGAAATCAAAGCGTTCTTCAGATCCCCGTGACTTTCCGTAGGATCCGCCAGGGGTTTGTCCCGGCCTTTAACCCTCATATTATCTTGCCATTTTATGACGCCTTTTATGTTTGGGGTCAAGTTGAAACTGACACACAACTGCTGTAACAGAACAATTTTGACACTTTGTTTCACCTTTTGTGTGTCTCCAGATTGACTCGCCTTTTATCCCTTAATCTTAAGAATGGGTGATGAAACATCTCACTTTAGCGCCTGGGGTAAGTGGACATTTGTCTGTATGGGAAAGTGCCACTAGAATAACCCACAAAAAAACATTAAAAATAAAAAAAGGTTGTATATTTTCTTACATTTTATACAGCTATACCCACAAATGACTTTTGAAAACATAGCATTATGTTTATAGCATGTTTACAATTTAGTCCAAAGTTTAAAAAGTATATATCATAGCAATAGCATCAAGTATTTATGATTCACATTTTAAAGATTGTAAAGCTTTATGTATGGATATTTTTTCCTGTTCTGTGTTTAGTGCTAGTCTGAACATATGCTAATGTAGAAAGCAAACTCTGACTTAATTTCAGAGTGAACTATAACCAGACATGACCTGAAAGTTTCATATTTCTTCCTTCTTGTTCAATAGTGCAAAAGAGGTTAGAGGGTTGATCAATGGACCATGATGTCGGTTTTCTACAGTGGGGTAGGGATCTGTGTGTGTGTGTGTGTGTGTGTGTGTGTGTGTGTGCGCTGGGGGGGCGGGGGTCCTGGAACTCAGGGAAAAAGCACCAGGACTGTTCTTCTCACTCCATTTTAAAAAGTGACTGAAACAATCAGCAGTTCGCTCTCCTCCTGTGCGGCTTCATGGGTATTTTAATGGAAAAAAACGGCCTTCCTCTTTGTCAACCCAACCCAATGTATTCCTGATGACTCTCCACAGGAGTCAGAAGGGTGCTGGGGGCGGGGGGGGGAGGGGTGCGCAGTCCAAGCTTCCTGGATGCTTTTTCAGGTCACCGCCACACCAGACCATCACCCTCTCTACTCTCCCAAAACCCCCCACCCCAGTATGGTCATCGCAGGCAGAGGACCAGGGTGACTGTGAGGATGACTCCAACTAGCAGGAAGAAGGGCAGCCAGGTCTTCACGAACCCCCCCAAACTGGGAAAGGAAGGGAGACGTATTTTACCCTCATATATTTCCTCCACCTATTCATAAGAAATGTTTCATTATTGTTGATGTTGTCACCAGCTTATTTATAATCAGTTCCAAGACCCTCCCCCCTCCAACTAAATCAATTCCAGTCTTCTTGCTCTCACCCTTGCCATAATCCTAACCATCTCCCACAAAAGGGCATCTTAAATCAGAGGTACACTGTCATTACAGTGGTGATGGTGGGAACTACGAGTCACATCTCTGTGGTATCATGGGCCATCAAAGGCAATACGTGAAAGCATGCCCCCTTGTGGCTGGGTGTGGTAACTGCCCAGTTTTGCACTATACTTATATTTCATAATAGTCCTTTATTATGGCACTTTTGCATGGCAATATGCTGTTGCATTGTTGTACGGGATTACATGTAGTTTTCATGTTCTATGGTTTGGCCTTGTTATCATCACCTTGTTATTCACACTAATACAAGACACTGGATGAGAGTGTATGCTGTGCGTATGAATGTAAATAACTCACCTGACATGCTTGCCGTGAATGAGGGAGAGCAGGCAGAGGTTCACCATGTTCCAGGAGGAGCAGTTGTCATAGCGCATCAAATTCAGCGCCATGGCAACATGGGAATGGCAGTTGTCACAGCATAGGTTGTGCTGAAGGACAAACAAGAAAAATGTGTTTTACACACAGAAACACACATGCACACGCACCTCTTTGAAACCGTATCTGTAACCGTAACTGTCATTACGGAGCGGTTGTGATTTAAAGGAGGATAGATTTGGGTACAAAACACACGAAGCGCAGGTCTAAGGAGAAATTCCCTCTCTGCGTTTCTTTCCAACCTTCTCAGCACCTCACACGCTCACGTTCACCTCCCTCTGTATCTCCTCCCCTCTCTCCCTGTCTCTCCCCACTGGCCTCACATGTTGGTTACCCCTCCACCGCTCCCTCTGTACCATTCTGTGTTTGTACGCCTCGGAGGCATCGTGCACGGCCAGGTCCCAGGCGTCGGAGCCGCTGGCGTACACCTTGCCGACGTCCAGCTTCCAGTACCTGTGTCAGCAAAACATTACGGCAGCGTTACGGCAACGTTTACAGGTCCACTACAACCCACGGCAGTGAAGGCCTGGTGTTGGTACTGCCGCTATGAAAAGAAATATTCAAAGATGACAGATATTTACCCAGAGGTGAGAAATCTTTTTTAAAACAGTAGCAGGTGTGCTAATCACTGCGCACAAGGTCACGAGATATGGCTGCAAGGCACAGCAATGCACAGAGCTTCTGATGGACTTACTTTGTGGGTCTCCCAAACGCCATGTTATCCTCCTGCAAACAGAAACAACCATGTTCAGAATTACTGGAGGGAACTACCTAATACCTCACCATGCTATATGTCTGTGTGTGTGTGTGTGTGTATGGAAATGTGAGAAACAGACTGGCACTTGAAAGAACATGATCTCTGCCACCCTTGACAGCCACATAGGCCTAAACTCTCACTAGGTGGAAGGTGGAAGACACCCTCTTTCTGTGGACAAATGAGATTGCCCATTTGCAAATTGACCATTTAAAATATGCAGTGGGCTTAAAAGGCGCTTTTATTTCCTTGTCTTGAAAGGCACAGAGTCCAGCATGCTTACCCATGCTTATCCCGTTCTCTGACATGCAGTCAAACACACACACAGGCCGATCGCATAACCTCTACTCCAGCTACCGTAATTAACCAATGGAGATACAAGTCACGGGTGAGAGAGGGGTGAATCGTAGCGCCGCCTTTTCTTTAGCCGTCCGCGGCGGAACATGATTGACAGGGCGCTCCTGGCACGCGTCACATCAAGTCAAACTATACGCCCTTATCACGTTTCCAGAATTTTCCGGGTGCTGTTTCACTCGTTGTTTGGAGATGCTGGGCTCAGCTCTGCACAGGGTTGGCCAGAGAGAACAGGATTATGGATAAGGGGGTTCAAAAAAAGTCAACAACACCCCCCCCACCCCCCAGTTTCCATCAAGATGCTTTCCAACTAGAAAGCAACCCAACACCTGCAGAGCACAGAGCAGCGTGCGCTGCCTCCACGGTGCTGAGAAACTCGCTAGTATAGATTCTTTGGGACAGCAGGATGTGTTCAGAGGCCTACGTCGGTGGGTTAGTTGAACGCTATCGAACGGCACATTGATCTCGGGGCTTAAATGTCCCGGACTGCTATTCCAAAAGAAGGCGCGGGGCAAAGCGCCCTTGTGCTGCGACTCCACTGGCCGTCACAAAAAAAGGCATGACCCTTCCCCACCACCTCCCTCCTCCTCCTCCCTCCTCCTCCTCCCCCCCTCAGGTCAGATAATGAGTCATTCTGGAAAGCAAACTGCTTGCAAAGGCTTCTGCAAATATCACACCAGTCATCTTCACCCGCAGGCATTCCTTAAAATTGGGAAGACAATCTCCAGCGCATTACGGAAGTGGTACGGCTTTTCTGGAGGAAAGTGATGTAAGCTGTCCTAGCGGGACAAAGACGTGACACAAGAGGCCCTCCCAATTCCATTTACTGTAGGCCAGTCGTAGCCGGGCGAGGCACAAACTCACAGAGACGAAGTACGGCCCGGCGAAGTCTCGGATCACTCCTGCAGATGTGCAGATTCCCAAGTGTCCCACAAACGGCAGTAGCCATCTGGTGAGAGAGCGAAAAAGAGAAAGAGAGAGAGAGAGAGGGGAAAGAGAGAGAGAGAGAGAGAGAGAGAGAGAGACAGAGAGAGAGAGTTAGAGAGAGAGGAAGAAAGGGGCAACACAGACGAAGAGAGAAAAGGAGGACAGTAGCTCACCTGAGTCACCTGTGCCATATGATCACCCCCTTTTTAAAGACTGAACTGAACAGGGTTTTAATCTCGGACTACGACGGCATCCCCAAACCCTATTATTGCCTTGCGACTATAGAGTGACAATCAGTCAACTTTTTTGTCATTCCTTTAAAGCACAACTTAAGTTTGGTAGAACTTTGGATTGTGTTGTTATCTATCTGGCCATGATATGAGTCCAAATGGTGGCGAAATATGTTCGTTCGTTGCTCTGTGCTCCCCTGGGGTGATAATCCAGAATAGGGTATTTGTCGCTCTCCATTCACTTCTATAGGGCAGCTAAAATTGTCTCAAAATGACACTTCTAGCACGTATACAAAACTAGAATGAAGCGAATTCTGTCAATACAAACAATAGCTAGTCCCCATACGTATTTTTTTCCTGTGTAATTAAAATGATTTATAAAAGTACTATTTTCTTCAATGTTGTTAGCAAGCTACCAGAAAAGACTAGTAAAATGTTGGCAGGTCGGTTTGTCTACCATAGATATAGGGTTCATTCCAATCGCTTATTTTCACTGCATCATTTCCTCGTGTCCTTTCTTTGCTCCTAAGATCCGCCCAGCGGAAGACGTGATAAAGGATGCAAGGATCAGATATGAGGATGGAGGAAACGAGGCAACATGCATTACGACAAACGCCCCACAGAAAACGGTGTGGAGCTGATTTCTCGTGCAATTACACCGCCTCCATTCATTTTCAATGAGAGGCGATTCCTTGTGTCTGCAAATCATGTTGGGATTGCTTGCGCTGTGAGGTGTCCAGACGAGAAGGCGAACGTGGCGCAATAACCAATCGGATTAAAGATTATGGGAGGCGAGAGCGATGGCATGCAATATGACCGCTTTCTGTGGGGCTTTGCCTTGATGCAAATGAAACGTCCTTGCTAAATCAAGCGTCAGCATTATATTATGTTCACGTGCTTAACAATAATAATTTTTAGCTTTTTTTTTACGCCACCTCGTGTCTCTTCAGAACACGGTCAAGCGATGCGACGGCTGCGCGCTTTGCTTACCATATGCCGTCGCTTCTTCGCGTCAGTCCCAATGTAATGAATTATGCAACAGAACCCAATAGCATCGCCCGTGCGTTTACTTTCTCTCATCAGCTACAGCTATCTATGCCATCAAAGCTCAGACGTGATAACTTTAATTTGGCAATGTTCTTTACTCGCAGCTATTTGTGCATCTACTGAAATAGCTGGCAAGCAGCAACGTCGTTATTATAGATCGAAAGGAGTCATAATTGACTGTCGTCTTACAGATAAAAACGTTAGATAATGATGCCTAAAACACTACCGATTGGATAGCACGGAAACAAGCAGTGGAGCTTAACGGAGACCACAGTTACTCACGACAGCACCGGGATTGGGGTCCAAACGATGCTGTAAGGATACCGTCTTACGTCTGAGTCTATTGCCCCAATGCCCCTTTGGCAATTCTTCGATGTGTCCAACTCGCCCACATCCGCCATCACTTCTCAACTTTTTTTTAGTTCTGCGACGTCTCCGAGCTCGCTTCCGGGTTCTAAGAAAATCGACCACGTGATCACAATTTCGCTGCATGAACGTCAACTAGGCTATAGAAAAGTTAAGTGAGGTTAATTTAAGTTTTATGAATAGCCTACTGTTAACTGAATACTAATATTTATGTGACACAGCTATGGTTGAGCTGCTATTCATTATTTGTTGAATAAATGCATGATTTCAAATAAATAGTGGGGTTCTAATAGAGGCGCATCTCTATCTACTCAACAAAGACTCAATGGATTTGGCGTCTCCCTGTTTAGAATGTCAAGTGCACGCTAGGAAATGTGAAGGAGCAATTTGATTGATGAACGAGATTACCGACATGCTTGAAACGTGTGTATGAATAGGGCTCACATTGGCCACAGCATGAAAAGTGTTCTCATACTCTGCACAGATCTGACAAATGAATAAAGAAACATCATTTTGTGAGTTTGGTCAAGGCAATACAGATATTCAAAAGGTTGTCAAATGAACAATATACCCAATAATAATAATAAAAAAAACAATATCACGCTGCATATGTCAGGCCTATGTTTAAAACAAAGGTTTTTTTCCCCTTCGTATTTCCAGTCAATGCCCCTTGTGCCTTCAGGTCACTGTTTGCTCCAGGTTTACCACATGAGTTTGACTGGACTGGGAGAGCCTTGTCTCTTTTGGCCTGGATTGATTTCATTCCGCGTCGGCACAACACCGTTCTCTTTTGCCCGCTGGGCATGATTTTCCAGCTGCTGTGTTGCGCAGCCCTCTCCATCTCTGACACACGGGACCAGATGTCTGCGACTGTCTTCCTGGAGCTCTGGATGGATTATCTCTGAAGGCGTGTCCTTCATCAGGGTAAGGGCACGACTAGTTTACGGCTGTTTATGAGGCTACTCAAATCACACATTAATAGCGCCGTAAAAGCCCACCCAGAAGGACTGCTGACGTTATTGGCAGCGACCAGCTAACGTATCCCATGGTCCTGCGCTCGAGTATCGGTCCAGCTGTAGGGAAAGGTGCTGGACCTGGAACTGTTTGTAACCGCGTCCGACATACAGCACATGGTTGCGTTTGTGAGGCCGGCCGAATGAAGCAGACTTGTATACTCTGCTGGCAAATTACCAGGAACAGTCTTCACTCTGAGTCCTGTCAAATGGCTGTGTTCTACATTCACAAAATACGAAAAGCCAACAGTCATTCTGAAGACAGGGAAAGTCATGGGAAAAATGTTAGGTATTTAGCCAAAGCAGGCAGCCCAATTAGAGTTTTAAAATATGCTTCTTTTTTTTTTTTTACCCCCTCACAAATTTCCGCTAAATTACTTTCCTTTCCAAAATGTTCGGTGTTTTTGTTTTCTATTTCATACTTACTTTCATGACTAATGAAGTATGACACAAAGAAACCACTGCTGAGATAATACTGAGCCAGTTAGAAACTGGAGATGCCTTTCTCACTCCCCCCAAATCTATAGTCTAAAGAAATCAATTGTATGGGGATGTATATACAGTGACATCCCCACTCTCCAGATAAAAAAATAAAAATAATTAATTATGAACAAATTCAGTCATATTTATTATTTACTTGAATTTGCACTTATTTATTCAAGTGTACAGTACAGTATTTGGTTCTAAATATTCTGATATTGTTATACCCTCTGCTTTTTCATTCCAAATATAGATTTTTCTTCCCAAAATATGATCCTGAGTCCTTTTAACCTTTAAATGACAGAAATGGAAGCTATTGTTTTCCTTAGTGGGGATGCAATTACCAGCGGATCTGTCTTCCCACAATCCTCTTCTGGCCTAATCTGAACATTCTCAGGGGAGGCTCCATACCCTCCCTAAACCTCAAAATAGCAGATCAGCAGTAACCTTCAAACCCACACCATTCCTGCAGGGTGAAATTTCTAAACGCTAATTCTACCAGTCGCTCGATTACCTCAGCCGTACGCAGTGGTGTGCGGGGAGCCGAAGTTGGCCTCGTATGTGTGAAATGTGAAACGCTATCTACTATCTATCTGCTTCTCACCTGTATGGTCACCCGCCCACCTGTGCTGCTCTTCAAACAAATTGGGTCCCCGAGTTGCCGTTTCAGAGATGAACAGCGGCTATAATGAGCAAAACAACGGTGTCCTGGAAAGTTTGTCAGGGTGTGTGGGTGGTGTACTTCAGAATAATGGAAAATGTGCCACAGTGGTGAGACTGGGAGACAGTTCTTTGAAACCCCCGGGGACAGCGGCTTGTTCCTATCTTTGGAGCGAGCGGCCGGCCGGATGTGTGAGCGATGGTCTAGAGCGGAGCTGCAAACGGCTGATATCCGCGATACTGAGCACCAGATGGAGAGGAAATTAGATCAGTTTTTGATTTTATTCTTTTTTGTCTGTGTGTGACTCAGCTGAAGACTGAACCCGGGTTTTTCCTGTGTCAGATGCCATGAACACACCGCCGTGGTTAAAATGAATTTCACTGTAATGATCAGATACAGGCTTGGTGAGCACCAGAGTGGTTGGAGCTATCGCAAGTACTCAGCGACTCACTAATTTAAGAGCAATCATAATGTTTAGAATCAATAGGGTGCAGGGCCGTTGGTTGATTTGTTCAGATCAAGTAGAGATTGACGGCCCATGGTAAATCAACCCATCACAGGGTTTGCAAAGTTTCACTGTTCCGTCACTAATTCACTGGAAAGAAAAGCACAAATCAAACAAAAGCACTTCCCAAAAGGGCAGAGTTTAGATGAATACTTACACACTAATACCACCATATTAGATAGAAAGAAAGAAAGGAGGCTTATCTTTAATAACAACCATTAAATGGTGGTTCTCATGACCACTAAGCTTGGCAAAAAAAATCTTCCATCCACCTGTTTAAAAATGTCTAATGTTGAAGCATTGTATCACCTACGCTCACTTCATGTTATATCAGTTCAATTATAACAAGTGCTCAAAGTGCAGTTATAATGCATCCTTTTCTTTCTCCCTTTGTATACTAAAATCATGCCTGGTGATGTGTACAAAATTCATTTCACAGGGCTGTAGATGAACTACAGATGTACTTGTAAAATAAATGTTCAGGCCTACATTTTTACATGATATATTTTTTTCTTAAGCGCTTTGTCACAGAGTCAAACCTCTGACTACAGTTTAAAAGCTTTAGGATGATTCAAGGAATGCACTTGCATTGTCTAAACCCTCCCGTTGAGAAATACAGTAAGTGTGAGATGGAAATGGTTAGTGTGCCGCCTAGTGGATATGTCATGCCTTCACTAGAATGTTGATCAGTAAAACCTGCTCGGGGACCAAATAGTTTAAACTACAAAGACCAGAATGAGTGAACTTACCGGGTTTGTTCAGCAAAATGAAACCTTGGTTAACATAAGACCAAAACAGTACGTGTAATCGAGAGGTCTGAGAACCCTGAGGTATGAATGCCCTCTGTGGGTATGAATGAGGGCCCTCCCCCGGTATTTTTGAACCAAATTATAAAAATTTGTATCCTGGGACCACAAGGTGTCCCAGTTGCGCCAATCCCCACCCACCCAACCCCCTGGTTCCTGAAGAGCTGCAGGGTCTAATGGTTTTTTATTTCACCTTAAAATCAGAGCAAACAATTCAGACCCACGAAAACAGGAGATGTGAGTTAACTGTGCAGTGTAACCGACTGCTTTCATTTAGCAATTCAATGCTGAATAACAATGAAACCAGCGGAGACTGTGGCCCTGTAGGACCAGGGTTGCGGACCCCTTGTAAACCAGCGGAGACTGCGGCCCTGTAGGACCAGGGCTGCGGACCCCTTGTAAACCAGCGGAGACTGTGGCCCTGTAGGACCAGGGCTGCGGACCCCTTGTCTGGTCACTTGCGACCAATGAACTGAAGGAGGTAGGAAAGGACAAAGGATGCTACTTCAGAGTATAGAGCCTGGGTTTTCAACAGGGGGTCTGTGGACCCCTGAGGGTCAGTGAAGCTACTGCAGAGGGTCCATGATCACACTCTCAAATCATCATCATCATCCTCATCCATCAACCCGCTTATTCCTATTCAGGGTCACGGGGTGTGCTGGAGCCTATCCCAGCATGCATTGGGCGAGAGGCAGGAATACACCCTGGACAGGCCGCCAATCCATCACAGAGCAATCACACCATTCACTCACTCATTCATACCTATGGGCAATTTAGAGTCTCCAATTAGCCTAACCTGCATGTTTTTGGACTGTGGGAGGAAACCGGAGTACCCGGAGGAAACCCACGCTGACACGGGGAGAACATGCAAACTCCACACAGAAAGGCCCTCGGCCGGGATTCGAACTCGGTACCTTCTTGCTGTAAGGCACACTCTCAAATCCTGGCCCCTAATCTTTATAACAAACTTTTTAATTTTTTTATTCAACCAGTCTTATCCTATGATGGGGGTCCCCAGGATGGCGTTGAGCCTGGGTTGGGGGTCTCTGGGTCAAAACTGGTTGAAAACCCCTGTTATACAGTGTTGTATAATCGTTATGGAAGTGCTGTTGCACTCTTGAGCAAAGTGCATATTGCTTCACTAAAATCCAGCTGAAAAAATAGATACTATGTAACAAAGGTAACATTGTGTAAGCTTCTCCGGATAAGAGTGCTAAACAGTTATGTATTTGGAGAAGACCATCTTGTCAAGTTTATAATAGTCATCAACAGTGATACGTGCAATTCAGCAGCCTACACAATTCAGCAGCCTATGTAAATAGCACACATGTATTTTCTATTATAAAAGTATAACCATAGACAACTAAACTTTAATTTGATAAATAGTGTCTCTCCGTAATTAAAATTAAATGAATCCTCTCGCTTACTGCCCAGTCTCTTTTCTATCCTCAATAAATGCGCACTCTCCCCCGTTTTGTCCGTTTCTGATACATAGATCTACATGTGATACATACGGGCCAATCAATGACGATTTTGTTTTACGAGAAAAGAGAGAACTGCAAAAATGCCAACTCCATACTACAATGTAATTTGCTGAGCGGTCGTTTAAAGAACATAATTTAAATGAAATGGATGAAGAGGGTTGATGAAAACTAGCCTACTAACTGGAATCAAGATAAATAGTAAAAAGGAATGATACTGGGAAGGGTTTTCTTAAATAAGTTGGATAGGCTATAGCAAGCACAGATCTCGTTTTGACAAATATAGGGTAGCCTAGGTACGCCCATGTCAGCTGCGAGTTACACTAAACTACGTGAAAGAAATGCCAGCTCAACTTTAGGAAAATTTCTAAAATTCGGAATTAATTCACACGACATTAGCTGAAAACAATTATATCAATGTCACATACCGCAGATTAACCTTACACCGAAATAATGTCATTGTCCGTGTTTCTTTTCTTTTGATGCATTTACATAAAAAAACATCTACGCGATATAAACTATAACCCAGAAACTTTCATCGGTAGCCATGTTTGTCTCATCACATTTGTTGCTTTCCGGTCTAGTTTGGGTGCGGTTTAAACAAAAACTCCTTAGGCATTGCCGCAGTCGAAAGACGAGTAAAACAACTTTTGGGCAGGTGAATATTGGTAATATGTTCTTCAATATTTAAAGTATTGCATGTTGCCCATGCATTTATTTCATTGTTTAAGTTTATTTTGTGATTGTTCGTCTTGTTGGCACAAACTTGAAGTGGGATTCGAAATACGTTCAACGAATGTGTCAAATTTTTCAGAAGCAGCAAATCGCTTTTTGCCCACCTACAGTGCGCATCTGTAGACTACGCGACAGTCGGACTCTTTTTATTGGATACTGCACATTGTAGTACTTGCACATCTGTAGCATCCACGCCGCTCACTGGCTGCCGTGAGGTGGAGGGGGAGTGTCTCTAGTGTTGGTTCAAGAAGACTGACGGATAGAAAGGAGAAAATCGGGGTGAACATACCTTACAGGCGGTGAAAACGTTCTTTCCCCGGGGGCCATTCATATTAAGGTAAAAGGTAAGCTCCGGCGTATGATGGTAAACCTAGTTTCAAAATCGACTCTTCTTCGGTAAGGTGTATAGGCTACTGTAAATATGATTCCTATTTAACTTTAAAGTGCAAACACCACTGTTAACTGGCATGGCATCGTAACAGCACTTAGAAGATCAAATATTAGCCATCACAACAGTGATTTTATTATGTGCATAATGTGTCGGAATTGATCTTTGCACGCAAGTCTTTAATATGTTATATATATGGACGTCATGCTGGTGAGCATAAAAACCAGAAGAGAAAAATATTTCCCGGATAATCAGGATGCGCTGCGAGAGGAAACACTTGTTGCTTTGCTACTAACATTCCATTTATGCTGCGCGTCGTCATTCTTAACACCGTCGTTCAGTCTTAATTTCATTTCAAAATGTATTGTCGTCAATACAGTCAATTCTATACATGTAATAAACAATGGGAATATTGATTGGCACATCAATTCTGTTATGTCAGTCAACGCTAGAGATGGTGTATCACACAATCCAAATAACACTGATTTTTAAGAGCGTTCTTCTGTTTTTTTTTTTGTAGCCAATAATAATTTCATAATCTCTGCATTACAAAATCACACAATAAATAAGAAGGATCTCTTCACAGGATATTTTCACACGTTATGTAACATATTTAAAGTTTGGAATATGGTCATCAGTTGCTACTGTAAGCTTGATCAGATCTGAGTCATAGAAAGCAGCTCAGTATCTTATTGATTTAGCAGACTGTGGACTTGGGCTGCTATCAGGCCTTGGGTGTGGAAGCCTCGCACTGTTTTTGATCTGTCTCTTCACAGAGTCGAAGGGAATAAAAACTTGTAAAAGCATGTGCCAATGAAAACATGCAGAATGGAAATCCAGTACCAGAGATATTTGCTCATTTACTTGCCAAACACTTTACTGTGTTGAATGGGCCGGACTGTGTGAACTTAACACCACCTGCCAAATGCTGATAAAATGTTGATTGTGGCTGGTAATATGTTCTACTCTAGCAACCAGGTTGTGTTATATTGTAAAAGGTAATATGACTGGTAAAATGTGGAGTCTACCCACAAAAGGTAATGTAGCTAGACTCCACAAGCCAGTCTGGCCAGGCCAATGAGTGGGTTTTATGCCCTGGGGCCCCAGTTATTTATATGAGTAACCTGTGTCTGTGGTTTTTAGCTGCATAGATTCACCACAGCAACCTAACATGTGATATTGTTTCAGTGTGTGTGTGTGTGTGTGTGCGTGCGTGCGTGCATGCAATTATGTGCGTGTGATTAGGTGCTGGAGTGTGTGTGCACGTCCAAATGTATGAAAATGATTGATTATGTGCCAATTTGCTGTGTGTGTGTGTGTGTGTGTGTGTGTCTGTGTGTATGTGTGTTTGTGTGTGTGTCTGTGTGTGTGTGTGTCTGTGTGTGTTTGTGTGTGTGTGTGTGTGTGTGTCTGTGTGTGTGTGTGTGTGCATGTGTGTGTGTGTGTGTGTGTGTAAATCAGTGTTGAGAACGATAGTAAGGTGTGCCTCCTTCTCGGACTGAAATGTAAAGAACAGTGGGTTGATTTTGCGGGGAGTTGGCTGCCTGTGGGCAGGACTTCCTCTGACTGCAGTGATTCTTCTAACATTCCTGAAGCATGCGGTTCACGTTAATTGACGTGTGTGGGTGTGTTGTACATGCACATAGGCCTACTTGATATGCTTGTGTGTCTGAATCTGTGAGTCTATGTAAGTTTATGTAATATTGGTCATATCATATGTACCTGTGTGTATGTGGCAACCGTACTATGGGGCCCTGTGACACAAACTACTTTCCCCGAAAAAATAATTGTTTTATAATATACTTTGAGTTACCTTTTTTTTTTTTGTCTCTTATTCAACATGGATATTTTCTGTTTGACTCCAAATGTATTTGACATTTTTACCTGCTATGTTACAGTTGTTCTCACAAAAATAACTGACATAATTTCACATAAAAACTCATATAGCAATACAGTCAGAAAAAAAGGTAAATGCAAGAAAACAAGGCAATTTTATACATTTGTCGATAAGGCTACTGTAAGGAACAGAAAGCCAATGGAAATGAGCCAATGCAACAGGGAAACAACAGTTCACAGCTGTGTGTACAGCTAAGCTGCAACAAAATTTTTCATCCCTTGTACATTTTTGTGTTCATCTTAATGACCTTAAAACCTCCATTATATCCCTAGAACCCAGCTGTTGAATTTACTTAGACAAGGCGCACGCAACTGTTTAAAGTTGTTTATTAATAAGTAACAGTAATACATTTATTATTATGCCCTCCAGCTGGACATCTCCTGAAACTGCTTCCGAGCAACAGAACCCGCCGGTCGTCATGGCGACGATCGTCATGGAGAAGATCGGGCGCCTGTTCATCAACCTGCAGCAGGTGCGCCAGGTGCCGCGGATGCTGACGGAGGCGGCTCCCTCCATGCCGGGGACGCTGAGGGACAGCGAGGTGCCCCGCTTCTTTCGGGAGCGCCACATACACGGCGGCTACCGGCCGCTCCACCAGGGCTGGCGCTATTACTTCCTGTCCCTCTTCCAGCGGCACAACGAGACGGTGAACGTGTGGACCCACCTGCTGGGGGCGCTGCTGGTCCTGCTGAAGGCCGCTCAGCTGGCGGAGACGGTCGACTTTGTCGGCGACACGCACGCCTGGCCGCTGCTCGTCCTGCTTCTCTCCTCGCTGGCGTACACCAGCTGCAGCGCCACGGCGCACCTCCTCGCCGCCAAGTCAGAGTTCTGCCACTTCGCCTTCTTCTTCCTGGACTACGTGGGCGTGGCCCAGTACCAGTACGGCAGCGCGGTGGCGCACTTCTACTACGCGGTGGAGGAGGACTGGCACCGGCGCGTCCGCGGCTTCTTCATGCCGGCCGCCGCCCTCCTGTGCTGCCTGTCCTGCCTGGGCTGCTGCTACGGAAAGTACCGGAACCACAGCCTGCCCCCCTGGGTGCGTAAGGTGGGGCAGGTGGTGCCCTCCTCGCTGGCCTACACCTGGGACACCAGCCCGGTCTTCCACCGCATGCTCACCTGCGGCAGGGGCGACCCCGCCCTGCCTTTCCACTGCGGTCAGGTGGCCTTCTTCCTGTCCAGCGCCTTCTTCTTCACCCAGCCTCTGCCCGAGCGGTGGCTGGCCGGCCACTGCGACTTCCTGGGGCAGGGTCACCAGCTGTTCCACGTGCTGCTGGTCTTCTGCACCCTCTGCCAGATCCAGGCCTCTCACCTCGACTACCTGGAGCGCCGGCCGCTCTACGGCCGTCTCCACGGCGACGGCGAGGCCCGTTTCTTCCTCGTCCTGTTCGTCGCCACGGGGCTGGCCTGCGCCTCCATCGCCGTCTTTATGGCGAGGAAAGTGGGCCGCCTGCTCGAGCGCAGAGACCGTTCCAAATGAGCGCCGGTGTTCCGGTTCCGTTCCGGTTCCGTTCCGTTCCGGTTGCTACGGCCTTGTTCTGGCTCTGCCTCTGCGCTGCTGGATTCTGGCCCAATCAGGGGTAATACAGTGCAATCACAGCATCCTCGTCTAAATACTGAAAACACGGCAGTACTTTATTGAGTACAGTCATGTATTTGAATGGAGGAGGATGCAGTAACTTTACTTACCAGTAGGTGGATGGTAGCTGTGTGGCTGACTAATGACTTAACACAGATAAACTCCTCTCACCAGTCCTCATGCCAAAACACCCATACAATGCATAATTGATAAATGATTGTGGGTCCTTACGTATATTTTTCTGTCCCTAACTCATATTTCTGAAACCTGAAATTACTGTATGGTTTCTCATAGTCAAATATAACAGTGATTGAGGATGACAAAGGGTGACAGAGGAGACAGATCCTCTTCTTGCGCTCTCAAATTAATGGACAATGTGGTGATGGGATGGACCTAAGAATGTTATTGGGCATTCCAAAAGGGACAAAATATATAGGAAATTCTATAATATAGATATTTTTTTATAAAGATAGTGATTATCTTCACGGTATTGAGAAACCACAGGTTTAACATGGCACAACAGCTGAACTGTGTGAGGATTTCTGATGTGCCTTTGGTACGTGTTTACTGGACAACGATGGGCCTTTCAAAACAAAACACCACAGGAGAATATGACTAGATGGTGTTTTATTCTATGGTACTGTGCCTGTTTTTTGTGTACCATGGATATTCCCTGGGGGTATAATACCTCCCAGTGTACTGTTTGCTGTCTGTATTGCCTAATCATCTTAATCTCTCTGCTGTCATTCTTTCTCTTTGTGTTTTTGTCACTACACTGGTGTGAATTGTCACTCTTTTTTCCTAAAGCACTTTTTACACACAGGGGGTGAAACTCCCAGTGAAAGATCAAATGAACAGCCATCATTTCCTAAGAAGAGTCAGCCAGCACTACAGAACCTATGGACATTAATCATGCTGCAATCTCCAGTGCCTGGATTGTGGACTCTGCCGAACCGCGTTGTTCGTCTCTCTCTTGTTTGTTTGTGCTTCTAATTGAATTTTGATAAATTAAAATAATATATTTATAATGAAGTTGTTCCTGTGTTGAGTGTGCGGTTTACACTGAACCATCACTTATTGGACGAAGCTCAGTGTGCCGCTTGGACGTACTCTTGCTGCAACCTGCACCTCTATTGAAGAAACACATGTGCATTGAAATATTTTTCTGTTGGTATTTTTGCTATGTTGATGTTAAAGTACGCCTGATGTACCTTTGTTACTGTACGGCATTGTTTTGTTCATGTGCTTGTACATTCCAGATGTTGCTTGTTGGGTGAACATCAGCAGTCAGCAGCCTTAAAAAAATCCTGTATTCTCCCTGTCTCCCCCAGAGCTAGGTATTACATTATGGTAGCCCAGTATTTTTTAATTAAAAATTATTTTTTTCCACAGGCAACAGGTTTCTGACAGGAGCCAGTGAGGACAGACACAAGCCCTCATTGGTCCCCTCTCTGATATTGCCATGGTGACCCCCCCTAATTAAACTGGGGTTCAGCCAGGGGTGTTCTAATAAAGGCGTGAGGTTTCTCTCTCTGGCCCTCGGCCAGTTTTGCACAAAGCCTGCGAACAGGCCGATCTCCCCCGAACGCTGAGGTGGGGCGGAGCTTGTGCCCATTTCATGACGATTTGATGCCTTTGTTTGATTAACTCATATGAGGACTTCAACATTAATCGCTCAATAAACTAATAACCTGGTTTGGTGCCATGGCAACAGGGCCATTTTTGCCCCAGGAGTGCATTACATTCAGATGATAATTGTATTGGAGGGGGGGGGGGGTCAGACACATCTTCTGTAGTGCTTTACACAAATAGCATTTTAGCTCCAGTCACTGCTCTAAATACTTTAACCAGAAATTTAACTCGTTTTGGCATTTTTATATTAGATGATACTTTCCTCATGTTCTGTACTCTGTAATGTTTTACTGCAGTGCATTTTGGGAAATGTGTCTATTGTATATCTACTTATCCATGTATTGCAAGTAAGCTATAGTAATTGGTTAATTCAGAAACCAGCATATACACCAGGGGGCCACGTGTATAAAACTCGGAGTAAAAGAATGCGTAAAAAAACTCTCAGGATGAAAGTTGGAAATCTGCTTTAAAAACTTTAGCATTTTCTACCTCTGTCATTCGGTCACGGTGTCGCCATATCACACACACTCCAAACATTGCATATGTATGGTGTCCATCGTGTGCAGAGGTACGCAGATTCTCACAGCACGTGTTATATTATACATCTGAATTTCTGCGTGGAAACACGCTTATGCGGCTTTCTGAGGGAATTTTTCTGCTCAGCACTGTTTATACTGCATGTGGCCCCTGCATTCCAGAAATGTGACTTCTCTAGTATTACAAGACATTAAAACCGAGTTAAAAGCAATCAGGAGTCATTGTTGTCTTGTCTTCCATGGCCACTATATTCTTAATGTATCAAATCTTTTTCAGTCTGAGGCTAATATTTCAGGGAGCAGTGCTGCCCTCCTGTGGAAATTCAGCAGAAGGTTTATTTATTTCTGGCATCAGGTAAGTGGTGCGCATCATGACCACATTGTTCTTGGCTTTCTGTCCTGTCAGCTTTTTTTTCAAGACATATCCATTAAATGCCGTGATTTATCTCGCACAGTTAGAGTTGCAGTGTGGAGGTCATTCTAAAGAATGTAAATGAGAGAGTGAAGTTTTGGAAACCCCATTGTGAGTGGACCTACCCTGTACCGCGCATGACTCAGCAGTTTCTATAAACCAATGGGCTCTCTAATGGTGGACCGAGTGCTTTGATTGGTTCATAACAGTTAATGATTGACAGCACGTGGCAGCTCTACTCCATTACTGGCTTCCCAGGGTTTAGCAGAATTCATTACTGTGTCCCAAATGAAAGCATACAAATGATAGCAACCTGCTGTCACAATATAGACCACTGCACTGCACAGCATCCATAAACCCACCCCACAATATAGACCACTGACTGCACATCATCCATAAACCCACCCCACAATATAGACCACTGCACTGCACAGCATCCATAAACCCACCCCACAATATAGACCACTGCACAGCATCCATAAACCCACTCCACAATATAGACCACTGCACTGCACAGCATCCATAAACCCACCCCACAATATAGACCACTGCACTGCACAGCATCCATAAACCCACTCCACAATATAGACCACTGCACTGCACAGCATCCATAAACCAACCCCACAATATAGACCACTGCACTGCATCCATAAACCCACCCCACAATATATACCACTGCACTGCACAGCATCCATAAACCCACCCCACAATATAGACCACTGCACTGCATCCATAAACCCACCCCACAATATATACCACTGCACTGCACAGCATCCATAAACCCACCCCACAATATAGACCACTGCACTGCATCCATAAACCCACCCCACAATATAGACCACTGCACTGCATCCATAAACCCACCCCACAATATAGACCACTGCACTGCATCCATAAACCCACCCCACAATATAGACAACTGCACTGCACAGCATCCATAAACCCACCCCACAATATAGACCACTGCACTGCATCCATAAACCCACCCCACAATATAGACCACTGCACTGCATCCATAAACCCACCCCACAATATAGACCACTGCACTGCATCCATAAACCCACCCCACAATATAGACAACTGCACTGCACAGCATTCCACCTCTTCCACCTGTTGCCCTCTGGCAGGCGCTACAGGTCCATACAGTCAAAAACAAACAGACTCAGAGACAGCTTCTTCCCCAAAGCTGTAACCATATTAAACCATATTAAACTCAAACATGCACCGACTGCACTGATCTAAAACTGCACTATCTAAACCGCACTGCTGTCACTTTACCCCACATCTGTGCAATATTTTTCTATTTTTTTCTATTCTATTTGTTGTGTGTATTTATATGGCTGTTGCTGATGTTATGTGGTGTGTAATTTATGTGTTGTCACTTTACCTATTGTGTGTATTTATATGTCTGATGCTGATGTTATGTGGTGTGTAGTTACATGTGCACTTTTGAGGAGTTGCTCTTCGCAATCTCGTTGTATCTTGTTATACAATGACAATAAAGGCATTCAATTCAATTCAATTCAATTCAATCCATAAACCCACTCCACAATATAAACAACTGCACTGCACAGCATCCATAAACCCACTCCACAATATAGACCGCTGCACTGCACAGCATCCATAAACCCACCCCACAATATAGACAACTGCACTGCACAGCATCCATAAACCCACTCCACAATATAGACCGCTGCACTGCACAGCATCCATAAACCCACCCCACAATATAGACCACTGCACTGCACAGCATCCATAAACCCACCCCACAATATAGACCACTGCACTGCACAGCATCCATAAACCCACCCCACAATATAGACCACTGCACTGCACAGCATCCATAAACCCACCCCACAATATAGATCACTGCACTGCACAGCATCCATAAACCCACTCCACAATATAGATCACTGCACAGCATCCATAAACCCACTCCAAAAAAGAAAAGTGTCAAACTGTAAAAAAAAAAAAATAATAATAATTAGGAAGTTTTTTTCTGAGACCAAGCAGTGTGCACCCTGTGAGATATAAGGTAACGCTGAGATCTGTCGGTAGCCAACAAACCAATCACACAACATACACAATTCGTCATTGCATAACTCTACAAGTTATGTTTCAGAATGGGTGACTTCTTTCTTCCATAAATAATTACCTGTCAAGTTCGACCTGACGTGTTATAAGGGTAAAACTAACGTGCGCTTCTAGATGGTTCTTCGTGGTAAAAGATTAATCAAACGCAATAAGAGGTCTGTTTATTGGGAGAAGCTTCTCACAGAAAACGGTGTGACTCAAGACAGCATGACTGGAAACATCCTTCTCTATAACAAGCCGATGAGTGAATAACAGAAAAATGGGGCAGTTAGTGAATCCCCCACCCATCCCTTAATATCGCATTGGTTAAAGCATTGTAAAAGAGGTGATTAAGTTACCTGTGGGATCATAAAGCTCACTTTTCCCTCCACTATTTTTGCAAAATGGTATCAGCCGTGCAGCCACAGACAAAGAGGAGATGTTATGCATTGCTGTGCTCTGGTGTTTTTTGTTTACAGAAAATAAATTCTCAGCCAGTTTAGACCACTAACCCTGCCAACCAGGAAGTTGTGCACGCAACACTGTGGTTTCCATGGGAACAGTCAACTGGCTTAGTGAAATAAATAGGCGTTGTCAAGGGAACTTCCAGTGAAGGGGGAAGAGGGTATGACGGGTGGGCGTAGAAAAGGTGAATGCAATGTATCCAGTTCCTCAGGGCGGTGTACTGAAGGGGAACCTCTCACTTCCTTTAGTCTGGTTTGTTTCACAACTGATACACACGGAGACTGTCGTCATCTTGCCTCATACTGCAGTTGCAATGCATGCCAACACATACTCTCTCAATACAGTCTCAATGTTCTTCGATCCTCACCTCTTTTTCTCTGTCTCCTCCACTCGCTTTGTACCCGGAAGTATGCAAAACGGCCGGTACGTTTCAAGTACAAGTAGTTGCATGTACTGCGTACAATGTACCTGACATTGCGGTTTGCGTCGAGATATTAATTATTATGTAATCGGCAACATTAGATTAAAACACAAAGATCGGTTTCTGGGGCACGGAGATGAAGAGGTGGTAGTGGAGGAAAGGAGAATGCATTTTTCGAGTATTGGGACGCCCCCATAGAATAGGTGTCTTCTGTGAAGAGCAACCTTTATTTATCTAAAACAATGGATGGTATGAATGTGCTTTTGATATTAATTTTTGAGTTGATTGTTTCAGAGCTGAATTTACCCAATATAGGCTATCTAACGACAGCACATTATAGTCAATATCCTTGATATCCACATGATTTCAGTTTACTATTTCTGTCTTTCTTAACGGCTCTATTTCAAGGAAATAACTGGTTACCACAGTTTCTCTGTTATGCAACGTTTAATGTCAACATCGTTCCCAGATTCCTGTTTGGCCATGCAAAACTACCAGCATAATTTAGAATATAATATTTAGGCCCCAAAGTTAAAACTTTTAACAAAGTTTTGTTAAAATCGGCTTTGTCCTGAGAGTGCGAGAATGTTCGTGTTTCTCTCTATTGCATGCTTGCCATTTGTCTGGGCTGTTCTATTAAAAAGTCAACTCCATTGTTTCTCAACCCGGCCCAATAGATTGTATTCAACAGTTAATGATTAATTTAGCTTTTCAATCCACTCAGTTTATCAGCGCCATGAGGGGAAATGTCCACAGTAACAGCATTCAGTTATTTAAATCTTCCATCCAATTTGATCACATAACTCCAATGTCAAAGATGACATTTCAATCCATGTTTCTTCTTTATGTTCATTCTGGATTAAACAGATTGATGTTGTCTTTAATTTATATGGATAAATAAAATGTTTTATTTTTATTTTTATATACGTTTCATTTAAATTGTATGCTTAATGTTTATGAGGGCCAATAATAATTGTTTTGCAAAAAGAAAAATTGACATGTAATTGAAATGCATAAGTTTTAACTTTTGGGCCTAAATATTTTTTTGAGTACACTTTCTAGATGGAGAACATTTAGGTTACCTTCCTTATTATATTTATATAGGATATATTGATATAGGAATGTGAGAAACATTTAATACTCTATTTGCTTACTTATCTACTGTATATTTTATATTAACTTTATTTCTTATATTTATTTTATTCAGTTGTATTTTTGGAGGAAAATGGAACCGAAAGCCAAATATTTTAGCGGGGGAGAAGTTTAGATCATTTTAATGCACTGATCAGTTTTCATGTTTTTCATCACATAAACTTGTAAATGAGATATAAGATTATTGTTAAAGTTATTATTTCATCGATAAAGCATTTCTAGCTCACATTATGCACTTTGCTCACATCCCATCTGATATTCTGAGAGAGAGAGAGAGAGTGAGAGAGAGAGAGAGAGAGAGAGAGAGAGAGAGAGAAGACAGACAGACAGACAGAAACAGAGAGAGAGGACATAGGGACCATGTAGAGAGGACATAGTGTAGGATGTATACCTTCCTGCCTGCACTATGTAGTAGTTAATGAAAGTACGACATCATGTTTGTGACCTGGCCTGCTGTCCAGTATCTCCTTAAATGCAACCTTGGCCATTGATCATTACTTTTTAAAGGAGTCAGTGCTTTTTTAACTCTGTGCTGCCCTTTTCACTTAAAAGCTGTGTTCTAGCTGTTTGTAGGAATGAGGGAGAGAGTTCAGAGATGAGGCAAAATTATATTATGTATTCAGGACATTTGTGAACAATTCCCGTTTTGGCTGATTTTAGCCTACTTTTTAGTATAACTGCAGCAGGTTTATGGCCACAAAAACATGTGTGTACAGCCAACACAATGTTTAGAAAGAAGGTGTGGTAACAGCGGTGGGAGCTGGAAACTGGGTTTAAAAATGCGATGTGTTAAGTATGGACGACTCACAATGATTATTCTATTCTGATGCTAAACATCAAGTTTTATTGGCTTGTTTTGTTAAAATGAAATTGGTTCATCCTGACATGTGTTTTTACCCCTTAAAAGTCGAGGACACACACCACAGAACGAATTAGCCGACCTGTGACCACATATTAAATGTATTTTTTTCTTACAAGAAATGAATGAGATAACAAGATGGCAAAAATGTCTTGCTATAAGCTATAGCCAATTATGTTCATATGAGAGAAGAACGCGTCATCAGTATCGGTCCCTTTAAATCGCAGGATGAATAGTGGGCTTTCGGAAGAGGAGGGCAAGCGAAGCGGTTGTAGAGAAAGAAAGCGGTTCTGCGAGAGACACAGAGGGACACAGAGGGATACAGATCTGCTGCAATGGGCATCAAGTTATACTACACCACCGTCACGGCTTCTAGGGAGGTGAGAAAGAACAGCTGAGCCAACCTGCTTGGTACTCGGCTACATCTTAAAAACCAAGGACATCGAATTGCCCGAGACACACCCAGCCGCTCTGACAGTTCTGTAGCGTTCCACGATGTGCGCGACTCGTCAGCGTATTTTCAAAGTAGGCTACAATAATTTAACTGCTCCAAACTTCAGCTAGCCCATTTATTTAATGCTGAGCGTTTAATACTTATGAAACGGGCAGTATCTGGAATCGCCTTTCATCAAGACGACGGAAGTCATATTGTTCTCTTTTCCTGCTCTTTCTTTTGTTTGTAGGAGAGTGGGCGAAAGATCGTACTCCGCCAAGAGCGCAACCGCCCGACAAGGCACACAATGATAAGGCTGGGCTATATTTCATCTAGAATTCGGTCTTGTAAATCGTTCAGAATAGTGTTTCTTGCACTGATACCTGCATCCATATAGAAATCATAGTCTCCATAATGTGGAAAAAAAGGCGAGTGTTGGGGGAATAGGATGGAAAATTGTATTTCATACATGGAACATGAGTGCACCAGTTGGCTAATGACCGAAAGTGCGCGCGAGGACACCGAGTCCTCCCTCCTCCAAATCTGCTGAGATAGGCTCTGCGTTCTTGCGTAATGCGTTATTTCAATAATAATAATAATAACACGTCAGGTTTGTTCCTGCATTATTAGCTATTACAAAACCCATGGACGCATGTGTTTGGCACCACGGAAAAAAACACTGCGCGTCGCTCTCGTTGGCAGTTCGGCCTTACTGGATAATCGGTTTTGTACCGAGAGTGCGAGAATGTTCGTGTTTCTGTCTATTGCGTGCTTGCCATTTGTCTGGGCTGTTCTATTAAAAAGTCAACTCTGTTGTTTCTCAACCCGGCCCAATAGATTGTATTCAACAGTTAAAGAGTAATTTAGCTTTTCAATCCACTCAGTTTATCAGCGCCATGAGGGGAAATGTCCACAGTAACAGCATTCAGTTATTAATATCACCATACATTAATCTGGTGCAACGCCAGATCTCTCATGTATTATTCAAATAATACTGATTTTTGTTGTTGTTGTTGTTCTGGTCTGTGTTCCAGAAAAATATACTTAAAAAAGCAGCACTATGCTGGTGAATCATTTTTGATCTAAGATGGTCAGCAATGTGGCAAATTACTTCAAACTGGAGCACAGGAGCTCTGCTTCATAAGCAGGATAGAAAAAAAGCCCTGTGCGCTTCTGAGTTCAGCCAGTCCAATAAGTGTTTCCTTCTTCAGAATCTAGACTAGGGTTTCCAAAACTGGATTGCAGTTTATATGGGTTTAGAGTGACTTATGGGTTCAGAAAGTTTGGGAACAGCTGATTTAGACTTTTAACAAAGATACATAATCGTTTAATACTTCATAGTTCTTAAGTGTGACTTCTAATATGAATAACTTGACATTAGTTTTTTGTGACCTCTGACCTCTAACCTCTATGTTGCAGGTGAAGTCCAAGCAGTCGGATATCATGCGCATCCTGGAGAGCAAGAGTGTCCAATTTGAGTTGATTGACATCTCTGTGAACACGGCTTTGCTCGGCGAGATGAGAGACAAGGCGGGGGACCCGTCAGCAGCTCCCCCGCAAATATTCAACGAGGACCAGTACTGCGGGGTGAGGCCCTAATTCGCTGCTCACAGGCCCAGTACTGCGGGGTGAGGCCCTGATTCGCTGCTCACAGGCCCAGTACTGTGGGGTGAGGCCCTGATTCGCTGCTCGCAGGCCCAGTACTGCGGGGTGAGGCCCTGATTTAGAGTTCCCTATCAGTTTCTCTGGCTGTATTTACACTCCTTCAGTGTGAATGAAGCTTAGCACATGTTTACTGTGTGTGTGTGTGTGTGTGTGTGTGTGTGTGTGTGCAGCGCAGAGCTTTCTGACACTGTGTGTGTGCATATGTGTCTCCTACAGGACTTTGCGATGTTTTCAGAGGCAGTGGAAGGCAACACAGTGGAGCAGTTTCTGAAGATGGCCTGAGAAGCCTGTCTGGTCATTCCACCCCACCTGATTCTGCCAAAAACAAGAGAACCAATCAGCAAGCACATTTTTACAGACCACACCCTCTGACAATATGAGAATCCCTGTTATTTTTGTTTTGTTTTATTTTTACATGCACTTGTTGATTTGTTGTCTTTTCTTATACCAGTCGATTAATTCCTCCTAATCTTGATGAAATCAATAGGACACAGATGTGTGGCCAATTGGCTCGCCTAATCCTGGCTGTAACCACAAGTTTGTGAACAATTTAACTAATCCATGGTTTAACATTTAACAGGAGCCTGCTTAATAACCAAAACCAATCTTAACAATCTATATAATTCACTAAGAAACGAATGATGGCAATCGCTGGTTTTTCCCCAGATACAGGATGCTCGTGTTTTATAAACCACAGAAAGATCCACACCACCTGTTTGATCTGAGACGAAAAATGCCAATGTGGAGAATTTGTGATTTCTCAGTATGGAGCATTAGAAATGTGGGATTTTTTTTTTTTTGCTTAACAGGCCAATTGGTTGTTCTAATGTCTTAGCTGGGGAGGGGAGCGATCCCCAAGGGTTTTCACCCGGTGCCAAAGTATGCTGTCTTTGAAAGTGTGTTCCCTCTCTCTCAGACAAGTCTTATGTCTCTTCCTCTATCCAAAGAACAAACTGCTACAGTAAAATACAATTCTGGGGCCTTCTTTCACACTGGATTTCTGTCTGAATAAGTTCTTTGAAAAGTAGCAGAACTGGGAAATGAACATGGGTGGGTGGTTTGGGAGGGACGTTTAGTTTGTAAGCACCGTTTGTCTCCAGCTTGCTTTGAGAATTTATTCCCCCTTCACATTGTAAGCTCGTCTGCGCAAATAACCTCTCCCATCACGCACCTCTTTGTGTCTGAGTGTCTGAATCTGTCTTAAAACAAAATTATAATTAAGGCAAAGAAGAAAAGCAAAGCTCTTCTCTTCAGCCGAGAATGTGCAGGGCTCCATTTGTGCGGTTTTATGAGTTTATGGAATCTTCCGAATGCTTTTGTTTGGCTGGGTGTTTTATTATCTTGACTTCTGGTTTCTGGGTGGCTGCCTTTGACTCGTCTGCATCTCCTCTGCTCTTTTTAATTTCTTTTTTAATTTTAAATTTAAATATAGGTTTTTGTATGAAACCCTGGCCTGGCACCTCCCCAAAGTCAGCTCTTATTACTGTGCTCTGCCTAAGCGCTCAGCTTTATTGAATCGGCTTTTCATTATAATGGCTGAAGTATAACTCTGCCCCAGTGGCTATATATGGAGAATTTAGGAAAATGCAATACAATGGCAAAAGTAACTAGTTTTATGTTCCAATCATAGACAGCAAAAATGCCGGTGTAAATCGAACACTGCTAGTGTACATTTAACACCCCAGGGTGTTTATATGATTCCACTGACTCATAAAAACACCCTTGGGTGTTAAATGTACACCACCATTTTGGCTGTGTAGAGGTGGTGCCAAAAGAATAACACTGCTGTCCTCTTTTGTTTCTATTAAATATTTCAATATATTTACATAGAAATATTTGCACAATTATTGTATTTCTTATAATTGAAAGTGAGAAGGCAAGACTGTTGTGCTTCAGCCTGTTTGGATCATGAGGCAGGAAGTGTGGTAAATGTGTGCTCTCTGTGGGACAGAACTAGGTGTGGAGTCCTCATTCAGCTGGTCTGACTCCCAACAGGCAGGTGTGTTCGCTTGGCATTTTGCTCGCTTGTTCCCACACACAGATTGTTTGGCTCCTCCTGACACAATAATCACTGTTTTCCTTTTGGACCAGTGCCCTCTTTGGCCAAAAAAATAGAGAAAGAATGTTATTGTCTTCCGAGAAGATTATGATGTTGAAGGGTGAATGAAATAAAGTGGCTGGCTGTCCAAATCATTTTGTATTGTGTGGCGTTCATTTATTCTATGATGAAATGAAAGAACCAGTGTCTTGGGGAGAAACTGCGTGGTAATGCCAAAGAAATGTAATGCCTTTTCCTGTAAGATTCGTGTTTTTGATTGGTCTTCACAAATAGAAGGTCATTTTATTGTGCGAAGTGATCGGCACATACAACACAAGAGAGTGCACAGTAGCGAGATCTCACCCACAGAACTGTGGTCTCAACAAGTTTAAGCGGACCCCTCCTGTCCATTGCGCGTCGCTGTTGATAAGTAGGCTAATATAAGCCGTTCGTACTAGAAAAAGTTTCAGAGGAGCACATGATCTGGGGGGAAGACGAGACGCAGCGACAGTCTCAAGACAGCACGAAAGTTTCACATTTGTGTTATTTTCCGAAAAAGCACACATTTGGCACGTGGACAGCACGAAAGTAAAATGAGTAGTCTCTGGATGGGCAATGTGAGTCGTTAGGATTCGGTAATATAACAGAGATTACCAATGCAATAGAGGCGACAACGTGGTCATTTAGTTTAGTCACTAAATGACCATGCTGGAATTCTGCGGTCTTGTGTTAACTAATGTTAAGCAGCTTGGCACTAAAGAAGCCAGGAAGTCTCGTGAGCTAGCCTACGTCTCTATGTATTATGCACAGTTGTAACGTTAAAGCTCAGATGTGAGGGCTGACCGTGTTTACAGACGGTTCCCCTTGGCTGGAATTGGTTATAAACGTTAAATAAATATGAAATATTTGGTCGTTGATGGATAAGATAACATTGCGTCATTTGTATCCGATAGAAAGAGAATTTTCACAAGGGTGTGTTGACCACTGATTTCATACTGGCTACATCAGGGGTAGGCAACCCTGGTCCTGGAGTGCCAGTGACGTTTTCTGGTTTTTGTTCCATTTGAGGAACTTGATCGCAAAGTTTGATGGATGATTAAAAGTCTTAAAGCGCGAATATTCTGAACTGTGAAACGCCGAGTGCCTTCAGCACATAGTCACCTGCATGAATCACACCTGATTAATTAAAATTAATCCAGTTATGTAGTTAGAGGTTTTAATGGAGCAAAAACCAGGACTATATCCAGCACTCCAGGACCAGGGTTGCCTTCCCCTGGGCTATATTTTTGTACAGCAGCTTTTACCAGTCAGACTGCTGATTTGACTTTAGTTGGCTGCAGATGGCAGTGTGGTGTTATAGAACCAGAAAGTGACAGGTTCTGTGTTCAGGATTAACGTCTTCCTTATACCCTTAAACATGAATGTGGCCTACTTGTCTACATTTGAATGATTTGATGAACATGTCAAATGTCCTGGGTAAAAGTTAATATCGTCTGTAGATAAATAATGTAATGTAATTTATCCCCACTGTCTGTGTCTGTAGCTAGAGCCTTATATGGATGAGCACTTTATTTCACGGGCCTTCGCCACCATGGGTGAGCTAGTGACGGGAGTGAGGATCATTCGCAACAAGCTGACGGGGTAAGCTGGTGCTGCGATAACGAGGGCGCCCTTTGAACAACCTCCCTTAACACCATTCTGTCCAATGTATTGCTTTACTTCAATCCAAATTGAACAAAATCTCACTAGTCTTCTACTTCATTCTCATTTAGTGTAATTTTGCTTTTTTTTTAAATTATTGAAAGCTATAGTATTGTTAAGAACATTACCGATTGCTCATTGCTGACTAACTGATCGCTGAAAATGAGTTAGAGACATGCTGGCTGCTGCTGGAACGAAATGGACCTGAAATCTGACCCCTGTGACCTTTGTGGCCCAGGGGCGCCGCTGGATACTGCTTTGTGGAGCTGCCCGACGAGGCGACGGCAGAGAGGTGCCTCAGAAAAATCAATGGCAAACCTCTCCCAGGGGCCTCACCGGTAAACACTCCACCAGAGGCTTCCGGCTCCCACAACCCCATAATGTGGTGGAGCCGCCACACGCTTTCCAGGACATTATGGACCACCACCAATTTGTAACACCCAACTGGGTGAGCCACGGCAGCCATTTTGTGCCAGAGCGCGTTGGCTGAGGTGGGATGAATACTAGCAGTAATTAATAGTGGGAATAGCAGGCTGGCTATGGTAGCCATTTTGTGCCAGAGCGTGTTGGCTGAGGTGGGATGAATACTAGCAGTAATTAATAGTGGGAATAGCAGGCTGGCTATGGTAGCCATTTTGTGCCAGAGCGCGTTGGCTGAGGTGGGATGAATACTAGGGGTGCGTCCCAATATTCTTCACTCCCAACCTCCTTTCCTCCACTCCCCCACTACCACTCCTCTCCTTCCCGGAAGTATGCAAAACTGCCTGAACGTTTCGAGTACAAGTATTTACATGTACAGTATACAATGTACCTGACGTTGCGGTTTGCATAGAGACATTAATTAATATGTAACAATACGTAATTAAGATGTAATCTGCAACATTAGATTAAAACACGAAGGTCTGTTTCAGGGGCAGGAGCAGAGGAGGTGGTAGTGGAGGAAAGAGGGTGCATTTTTTGAGTATTGGGACGCTCCCTAGTAGTAATTAATAGTGGGAATGGCAGGCTGACTGAGGGCTGAACACTGAGAAGAGCACAGTGTTGATGGGAGTCGGTGTTGTGGGTGAAGCACGAATGACAGCGGTGTGTCCTGAGATTTGGAATTTTGCGTCATGCAGCGCTTAGAATTTTCTCTTCTGTTTTTCTTCTTCGCAGACCAAGAGGTTCAAGTTGAATCGGGCCAACTATGGGAGGCAAGGAGAGAGCAGGTGGTGAAGCGTGGCTACAGGGATGGGGTTTTCTCTCTCTCCATCTATCCCCACCCACCCCCCCTCTCCGATCTCACACAAATTCAATCTTTGTGAAATGCATGATAGCAACAATGGTGGCCAATATTCTCTCACCCTTTCTCTGCTTCCTTCTCTCTCTCTCTCACTCTTTCCCCCTCCCCCTCTCCCCAGCCTCAATGTTTGATGAAAACAGGAAGAAAACGGTCTCAACTTTCCCCTTCCTTCCCCTTCTCGCTCCCTCCGTCTCTACCCTCCCTCCTCCCCCCGTACTGTAGCCAGTGTTTCTCGCTGTTTGTTGGGGACCTGACTCCTGAGGTGGATGATGGGATGCTGTATGAATTCTTCTACAACCTCTTCCCGACCTGCCGTGGGGGGAAGGTGGTGCTGGACAACACGGGCAACTCCAAGTGAGTACAAGTCAGTATGCGGGCCCTGCCAAACCACGCGGGATCCAGAGCCCAAGATGGACCTGCCTGGACAGAATCAGCAGGGGCACGGGTGTAGGGATTACATTTTACCCACTGGCACATCCTACTTAATGTGCGGCTGTCAACACTGCAAAAACCACAAAATCAGTCAATGGTGTTTTGGTCTTAACCTTATTTCTATTACCTTTTTGCTAAATAAGACAGAAATATTGCCAAAGAGGTGAAACACTGACTCATTTCACGATTTGCCAATGGGGTAAGAAAATTTCACTTGTCAAGCAAACAGCGACTTAAAACAAGCTAATATACTTGAGAGACATTACAAGAATAAAACACGGTGAAGAGACTGTATGAACCCCCAAGATGACTGTAGTGCACAGTGAAGGCCTGGCTCTCCAAATTGTGTTAATTAAGCAAGAGTATGCTAAATTAACAGATAATTCCAGGTCTTGCGTCTGCCAGTTTTTGCGTGTACGTGTTGAAAGTGCAGTCTTTCCCACATGTGGTTGGTGAAGCTGGCAGTCCTTGTCATGACCACTGGGTGGTGCTCTTTCTCCCAGGGGCTGCGGGTTTGTGCAGTTCCCAGATCAGAGGGAGCAGAAACGGGCACTGGAGGAGTGCCAGGGGGCCATGGGCCTAGGGAGCAGACCGCTACGCCTGAGTCTGGCAGCCAACAAAATGTGAGTCTGTTACCATTGCTGTCATAGTCATCTCCACTACCACCATTATCCTATTCACCACCATCATCATCATCATAGTCATAGTCATCTCCACTACCACCATTATCCTAATCACCACCATCATCATCATCATAGTCATAGTCATCGTCACTATCTCTTGTGCCCAGTGTTTATCCTTCCCAGTTACACCTTCTATCATCTATCTTCCTGCAGGAACAGAAACGGCTCATCAGAAGGCAAAAGCTCCCAGACATACTCTCATACCTACAGCCAAAACCAGTACCACCAACAGCCCTCCACTTACTACTCAAACTGGGGCTACGATCAGAACTACGCCTGTACTTATGACCAGGTTGACCCCGCACCCAGTTCCACACAGAGTCCCACACAGGTAAGTCCATCTTGGATGCATTTAAACTTTGTCTGTTTCATTGTAGGGCATAGCATGTAATGGTATTATGGGGACCTGGGTCTTTAGCTGAGCAGGATAATCATATCTCTTGTACCATGTAGCAGGCGAGTTCCGAAGTTCTAAACCTACAGCAAACCTTGCCCCCGTCAGTTTACTGATTTTGAAAACAGATTTAGTGATGACTGTAATTTTTTGTCCATTTTAGACTTATGAGGAGGTTGAAGACGATGGTCTGGAAGGTGAGTTCTCTCTCCTTGTTCTTTCCTCTGTGAAGTAGCCCTTTTAAATCACTGTTTATTGGCTTTGCACAGAGAGGAACAGTGGTTTCTCTCACGCGAGACTCTGAAGCTGGGGTCCCACTCTTTAAGCTGATTCATGGTGGCCAAACAAATTATGCGTACAGACATTTGCAGGGTCTGCGCGGACCTAATCATGTCAATTTGTGCACAAAAAATTATGGGAAATGTAGTCACTGTAGTACACTCGACTATGAAAGGCAAAGGTCCGCGGACAATCCGGAGGACTGTCCGTCCGCGTGCGCGTCTGCTCCCTGTTTTAAACGCTCTGTCACCCCCATTTGGCTCCGCCCCTGCCTTGCAGACCCCAACCCCATGATGGACCTGCTGGAGACCAACAGGCTCTACATGGACCGGAGCGAAGAGCTATACGACGCTCTGATGGACTGCCACTGGCAGCCCCTGGACTCCTGCCCGGGAAGCCCCGACAGCAACACGTTCAGCCCAGAGGACATGGCCTATCCCCTCAGTCATGTGACTCTGTCTTTCAGCTGGGATGCACACTTTCACTAGTTTTGTTTGGGGGGAGCAAATTTTACAAAGGCCCATTTTCCTATTAGGGATTGAAAGGGACCTGTTAAAGCCCTCCTTTGGCTGAGTGTCAATGAAATAATGATGGAAATTTTTTTTTTTTTTTTTTTGAACGGGGAAACTGTCCCTGCAATTTTGTTGAAGAGGCATCCCGTTGTGCTGCTGGCACTATTGCACACTCATTCCCTGGCCTTAGCTGAGGGAATGAGCCTAGAGGAAGAAGCAGAAGCTTTCTCTCTCTTTTGCTGGACATTTTTTTGGTTTTGATTGCATGCGTTTAACCCCAGTTTGATTGTGTTGTGTGCTTACTTGCATGCTGTTGCCTCAACAGACATGCAGGGAGGTCTGGAGCCATAGTATGTGGCTGTCCGATACACTCACCCACAAGCCCCAGACTGTTTTTCCACACGACAAGCCACACGTATTACAGGAGAACTAACACTATCTATACTGTCATTTACTGACAACTGGTAACCTGTAGGTGCTGGTGGCTAACTACACTCTGCTTAAGCGCAGTAGTAACTATATGGAGCCTGGCTAAGGTAAGTCTACACAAATCCACTTGTGTCCCACCACTGTGTTCCCCTAGTCGTGGTTGGTGAGTGACATAGCCCAAACTCAAACAAGCAATGTCCAGGCTATAGGGCTCAGTCAGCATTTATGGTCAGTTCTTTTATTGATTGAGCCACTAGCAGGTCCAGTTTGATTGGGATAAAGCTCCTACGTGTCTCTGGTGTGCTGTGGCTGACGGACATCAAAGGGGGAGAAGCCATCACAGTGGTGTGGCCCGTACAGACCCTGGTGTGTGTGTGTGTGTGTGTGTGTTTGTGTGTTGTCAACATGTTACGGTTTTGGGCGGCAGGGAAGTGTGAATTGAGCTGCTGTGATACAGGTTTTTTTTGTGTTGTTTTTTTTAAAGTAAAATGGACTCAATGTGAAAAAAGATTCTGTTCTCAAACCAAAGAAAACCCTGTTTTCCAAAAAAAAAATGTATGTGCTGCATGATCTGTATTTTCTGTTGCAAGTGCACTAAGAAAAATAAATGTGTTTGGAAGGGAACTGTGTTAAGTGGTTTTTGGGTGTGTTGAGTGCCCCTTCCAGCAGTTGCTTTTCTCTTCCCATACACTTCAAGCTAAATTTTGGACATCATGCTCTTTTATTGAGTGTAGATGTACCACTCATCTTTGTCTAAGTGTACTGTACATTTCTCATAATTATGTTGAGCAGACTTGCATTTATTGGATTTTACAGGGTGTTATTTACTTCAGAAGGTCAGGTTAAGTGGCCTGTGCTGTTGAAGGGGACAACAGTGGTGTCACGTCTGCAACCATATGACTACGCAATCTAGGAATGTACCTGGAATACCCCATTACAGGGGTAGGCAACCCTGGTCCTACAGTGCCAGAGACAGTCCTGGTTTTTGCTCCATCCAAACTTAATTCCATAACTGGATTCATGTTGATCAGGTTAAATGAATACAGGTGACCATGAGCATTTCACCATTCATAATATTCAAGCTCAGACTTTTATAGTCATCCATCAAACTCTTGTGATCAACCTCAGATGGAACAAAAACCAGAATTGTCACCGGCACTCCAGGACCAGGGTTGCCTACCCCTGTCCTATTATTTCTCTCAAATCCATGCAGTCTCAAGTCACATATACTTTTGCTGAGTAGATCATATCTGGGCTACAAATAGAGTTTGTGTTCTCTCGCTGGTCTGTTTTTTTCCTATTCCCTCCCTGGGTCATGTGAGTGGAGAGTGGTGAGATGGCACTCAATTACACCCTCATCCAGCTGAGAGGCACGAGTTCCACACTGTTGTTAGACAGAGCTCCACTGGTCCGGATGTTATTTGAAAGAAACATATATGCTGGTTCATTAACACAACGGAAAAATATTATTCTCAAATTTGATTTTTACCAAATCTTGTTTTAGTTTAGCATCTGGATATTGTTCGGGGGAATTACAATGTTTCCAACTCTCAAGTTCAAATAAAAAGTAAAACTTCATTTCAAGCTGTGTCATGTTTTGAAGAGAACAGATTTAAAATGACTTCATTCGGGTGAACTGGCTGACACATATGCCATACGGTCTATTTTACACTATCTTTTAATGATTGGTGTTTTCGGAGTTTTACCGATAAAGGCTAATGTTGGATAATAAACATGGGTTTTATGAAAATAAAACATCAGGTGATGTATAAAATTGCACCTTGATTAAGAGTCTAATGACTCTGCAAATATATTTGCTCCTAACCATTGAGATACGCTGCTAACCTAACTTATGCCAAAGGGTAGCTATAAGCCTACTTAAGTGACTGTCACACTGGTTTCAGAAGTAAATTCCCCATTAATTTAGAGAGTAGACATTAACTAAAAACGTACTTTTAAATAATTTCTAGTGATTATGTCTTACCGTCTATTTCCTGGATTGTTCAATATAACGCCCGTTCGCAAACCATGTCGTTTTTCTGGACCAGCTTCGAGTATGTTTTACGTTTTTGTATTTTTTAGTGAATATACCAGCGCTGACATTGTTTAAAAACTCGACATCCCATAATTCCCTCTGGACGAGCAGCGTTGGATTGTACAAACTGCATCTGCTCCGTGGAGCCGAAGAGGACGCAACCTGTCCCTCTGATTGGTTCTGAACAAATGTCAATACCCTGTCCAAACGACACAATATTTTTAAAAATCCGCGCATGCAGAGGCAGATAAGGAAAGGCACCTATTGAATTAAAAATTTTTTGTGGGAAAAATGTATTGCTTGAGTATTTTGACCACATTGCTGCCATTGACTTACATTGTGAAAGACCTATACTGGAGCCAACCGCAGTGGCGCTACTGAGCAACGGCACAATGGCCGCTCCCAGCCCAACCAGTAAGTGAGCTTCAAAACGAAAGCCCAGGCTGCATTTGAATAGTCAAATTTGAGCAAGGAAGGATCCTTTTGATTGCATGAACCGGAAATAGTGTCCGGGTAGCCATGCTAAGGACCGTTCGAATTTCTTATATTGAGAAGGAAAGGAGCTTCACGATTCCTTTTATCCGTCCTTTCACAAAGGATGCTCTGGACTATCCTTTTCAAAAGGAAGGTAGTATTCGCGCCCCACAATGCAATGCCGCCAATGTTTTTCATTACCGAATTAAAACAAGGCGAAAATCTGAGAAATGCCAGAAATCTAAATGTGAATAGCGAGTATTGTTGGTTAGTAGTGGCTGATAATAGAAAGTAAACAAACAATGTCACAATCAGACAATACACCAAATTTAATGAAGAGGCTAAATTTCGTAGAGATGAAATGAACAGTTCAAGTGAAATGCAGACGGCAATGATGCGCCTTTTGTCGTAATTTTTCGTGAAGTTGTAGTTCGCTATGTTGAACAGTCACGTCAATACGACTGGTCGTCGCACCACGACGCAAGGTAGAGAAGGAGGTTCTAATTCCACAGTGGACGCTAGATTCCTTGTAAATCTCTCCTTCCAACTTTTCCTGACCTCCATGACGTTTTCTGGCGAGGTCAAGGAAAAGTTGCAAGGAAAGGAAAAGGGAGCTATGCAGCCCCAGTCTTGGCCCCTTGGGTTAACCGAAGCGTATAGTTTCTGACGTTATCGGGCAGGCTTCTCAATTTAGCAAGCTAACGTTAGCTAGTCTTCAGGCGGCATGTACTCCCATCTGACAAAAATGTTCAGACAGACGAGATGATGATATCTTATTGGTCGAGAACCACCCGTGCGTTGCAGTACTGGATATGCAGTCCGTTAAAGTGGACTACAAGTCGAACTACAATCATGAATCCATTACTTATAAAAAATAAAAATTGGAACATTTGATATATGGTCTATATCCTTATACCACACAGGCTAATCCAGGAACGTTTTGGCTCATTCTATGAATCAGATTTCAAGAAACTAGTGCAGTGCCCGTGCCCCTACAAAACATCAGATTTCAATAAATAGTCGATAGTCTCCGAAGCCCGTTCTATCTGTCATAGGGAATTTACTTCTGAAACCAGACTCCGCCCACGTCTGGCTCATTTACATGTTTTGGGGTTGGCCATGCTAAGGAAGAACAGAGTTGAAACTCACGGAACCCGCATCAGACGTTAAGCAAGTCCAGAAACAAGTAAGGCTAAGCTACATTACCAAGCAATGTTGATTAAGAATTGTATAACACGCGTATGATACTTAGCTGGCATAAGCAAGCCAGTGTTTAGAATAACGTTAGCGACCTGTTTTGTTTGGTTTACTTTCACTTCTAGTCGATAGCTATCTTGGTACCTGACAGTCTTTATCGAGACTGCCAACTCATTGTCTGGAATGTGTACATAACGTTAATGTCAACAAAATGGCTAGCAACGGTTATCTTACTGACCAGTTAATCTCCACAACTGTAAAATAGCTATCGCTAGCACTAGCTGCAGCAACGACACCTAGAGTTAACCCGGAAAAGGCTTTTATATAAACGTTAGGTTAGCTAGCTAGCTTACCTTAATTTGATAACTGTAATGTTGCATGTAGCAGTGCTATCAGCAAGACATGTTATTTGATATATAGCAGTTTTATACATATTGATATTCAATGACAAGCCAATGATTGCTAACGTTAGCTGACTAGCTATCAACTTTTCTGTTTCGTGTTGACCTAAGTAGCTAGTTGGCTAGCTCTGTGGCTCTGCGCATTTATAAGATAAAACTGCAAACCGGTTACCCAGTATTTAGCACACGAAACATGCCTTTTAGTATACAGTGTTACAATTATCTAGCTAGTGTAGCTAGCTGGCTAAATTATTTGTGTAGCTAGCTACGTTAGCTCAATGGTAACGTGCCAAATAATTTAGGCCCAGGGTGGAGCATTTCGGCTGTCAAATAATAGTATGTCTTTGTAAATTGTGGGCATGCGCAACTGCACACATTATTAATGAATCAAGGCCGCCCGCGAGATGCGATGTTACTCGGGGGCTTTAACCGTGATGATCTATTCACTTATGATCGTGCAATATCGGTTATAAATCCTAAAGTAACATTTTCGCATACAATAATAATACATGCGACCTTCAGCACGTGCTGTGCCCGAAGGCGTTTCCCTTTCGTGGACTTTCCTTACATTCCAAAGTTCAGTTTTTTCCAATATTTTTAAAAATCTTATCACCTGAGCTTCAGCATAGGTCCCGTGGGATTACGTCATGTAATGTTGTTATTGAGTGTCTGATTAGCAAACGTGTAATGTAATCTACATTAAATAAGGTTAAGAGGAAAGCTGTCCTGAATAAACAACATAAATTAGTTTGAGTGATGTCTTCTTATTGCAGGGATCATCTGAGTCTCCACTGCTACATTTAATCATCAGAAATGCCCCCCCCCCCGTTTCGCTAGAGAGATCGCATTTGAACCTTTAATCCTGGTCACTTTTATCATTGAAAGACAGTGGCCTAGATTCAATCAACATTTCTCATTTCAACACTGATTTGATTTACATTTTCACAATTAAACTCAAATTTTTTTCCAAAATGAATTTGCCTATCTTTGTTTGCATTGAGAAAAAAAAACTTTAATTCAGTGGTTTAATCTCCCTGTTCCTGGAGATCTGAAGTCTTGTAGGTTTTCACTCCAACCCTAACAAAGCACTCCTCATCCAACAGCTAGTGATCTCGTTGCGTGGATACTTAGTAGAAACAGGTGTGCCAAATTAGGGTTGAAATGAAAACTTACAAGACGGTAGATCTCCAGGATCTCTTTAATTTAATTGCAAGTCAAAGTTAAAGACAAATCTAGGCTAGTGTTCCAGATTCATTCTGTATGTGCAACTGGCTGCATGCCCCAGGTTACAGCCAGGCACGAGAATTCACTGTGAACTGTAACTGCGCTGCAACCCTTAGCCTATCTTCAGTAACCGGGTATGCAGGGAACGCGTTCACGTCGCCTGCCTGTGCCGTTCAGTCGTGTAGAAAACCTGCCCCTTCATCTTTCTCCTGTCTCCTCAGGTATTGGACGTCGGCCTTCAGAACCTTTCAACTTGCCCCTCCCCCTTCCTTCTGACGTAAGACACCGGGTGATTGGCGTCTGCAGTTCTCAGCCATGTCGTACGGGAAGGGAGACGCCTTCGGCTCGCAGCCGCGAGACTTCAGCAGCCTCATCCAGACATGTGGCTCCAACATCCACAAGATCGCGCAGAACAGTGAGTGCCTGTGCTGAAGGGGATGTGCTAATATATGCCCTTCCCCTTCCCTCCTCTCTCTAGCGCTGTGCTAATATATGCCCTTCCCCTTCCCTCCTCTCTCTAGCGCTGTGCTAATATATGCCCTTCCCCTTCCCTCCTCTCTCTAGCGCTGTGCTAATATATGCCCTTCCCCTTCCCTCCTCTCTCTAGCGCTGTGCTAATATATGCACTTCCCCTTCCCTCCTCTCTCTAGCGCTGTGCTAATATATGCCCTTCCCCTTCCCTCCTCTCTCTAGCGCTGTGCTAATATATGCCCTTCCTCTTCCCTCCTCTCTCTAGCGCTGTGCTAATATATGCCCTTCCCCTTCCCTCCTCTCGCTAGCGCTGTGCTAATATATGCTGGTGATGCTCCCATTAAATTTACTTTCATCTGGTTTCAGAATAGGCTAATGTTAAGACTGTGTGCAAGATGGGCTGAATTGCCTTTTTTTATCATTAGACATTTTTATGTACTGTCAAGATAGTGGTTTTTGTAATGTGTCCAATCATTTGAAGTCCATCAATCAAGTGTTGCCTGATTAAAGACTTCCTCTAAATACGATGATTTTGTCCAGTTTTCAGTGAACCCATTTCGATACAGACTTGAGTGTTTCACTTTGTCTCTGTCGCCATTTTCTCTTTCCTACAGCTGCCCAGATTAAAAGCATGGTCAACCAGTTGGGGACGACACAGGACACCAACGAGCTTCAGGACAGACTGTGAGTTTAGCTCCTGCTCTGCGATGCCCCGCCCCCTTTCTCCAGCAGGACATCTGGTTCATTGATACAGCTTGTGCTGTTACCTGGTTTAAAAAAAATGATGGGGAACCGATTGTACCTCAGAGGAACTGCTGATTATATTAAATGGATATCTCAATGTCCATTGTTTTACACAGAGGCATGGTGTGCTTACTCTGAATTGTGTGTGTGTGTGTGTGTGTGTGTGTGTGTGTGTGTGTGTGTGTGTGTGTGTGTGTGTGTGTGTTGTGCATGTAAATTTGTTCTACAGGCAGCAATTGCAGCACTACACAAACCAACTTGCCAAGGAGACCAACAGACACCTGAAAGATGTGGGCTCTCTCCCTCTACCCATGTCCCCCTCAGAGCAGGTGTGTGTGGCTGTATTCCTGTGTCCGTGTGGGTGTGATGGGCTTCTGCACTCTCTGCTGCAGGGCCTCATTCCTGTGTCCGTGTGGGTGTGATGGGCTTCTGCACTCTCTGCTGCAGGGCCTCATTCCTGTGTCCGTGTGGGTGTGATGGGCTTCTGCACTCTCTGCTGCAGGGCCTCTGCAGGGCCTCTGCAGGGCCTCTGCAGGGTTTCTCATGGAGGAAGTGGAATTCCAATCCGTTGACTGGAAAGTCGTCATAGAACATTGCGGGCATTTTTCAATTTGTCAATTGAATTTCCGTACATTTCCTGAATTTACTGAATTCAGATTGAATAGGCCCCAACCCTGCTAACTTGATTCTTGTAAAACCTGGACTGGCTCAAACCGCTATAGATTGGGAGTGCAATTTCCATCCCTGAGCTGACCATCACCATTCAGAAAAGTGTGTGTGTGTGTGTGTGTGTGTGTGTGTGTGTGTGTGAATGGGAGAGACACTGTGGGTACCAATCAATAAAGGTGTGTGTGTGTGTGTGTGTGTGTGTGTGTGTGTGTGTGTGTGAGAGACCATAAGAGACGATGCTGTCGGTTCCTGTAAGAAAAGTGTGTTTGTGACTGGGCGAGTCACTGTGGGTACCGTTTGGGAGGTGCCGCTGTACTGTAAGTTTTCTGTCTGGTCCTCAGAGGCAGCAGAAGCTCCAGAGAGACAGGCTGATGAACGATTTCTCCACTGCGCTCAACAACTTCCAGGCCGTGCAGCGTCGCGCTGCTGACAAGGAGAAGGAGTCCGTGGCCAGAGCACGCGCCGGGTCCCGCCTCTCGGTGAGAACAGGGGGTTTGGCCCACACACTTCATTCGTGCCTCAGTCTGTCAGTCATCTGCTGCTAGGAAACTGGCTTGAAAGATTTTATTTGAGGATTATGGGTTAATTCAAACTGAACTCTTATTCTTATTTCAGGTTTTATGATAATTTACACAGATTACATGTATTGAAACTGGGATTAATGCGTGCAGTTTAATAATCTCTCGCATATCAGACACTGTTGGGACCAGAGGCAGGCCAGATAGAGGACAAATGTGGAGAACTGAACACAGTTTGAATAAATCCTGACAGCTAGCATACAGTTTAGATTGAGGTATGTGAGAGATTGTTGTACTGCCAAAAAGATCCCTCATCTTGTTTGTTTTCTAGACTTAAATGGCCCATCAACTTGGGTTTTTCTCTTTTAGGCTGAAGATGGTGCCCGTGATGAACAGCTGGTGTCTTTTGATAAGTGGGTTTCTAATGCTATTTTAGTTAACAAATATCAATCCAACCAAACTCTTTATCCTGATTGGATCATTCATTCAGTCATTCAGATCACAGGTTTAGACTGTCAGTAATCCTGATGGTGTTGAGATGTAAGTGTATTCTGTGAGTTATCATGAGACGTGTGATGTATTTGCTCTGACGGTAATCCTGACAGCACTGAGAGGTCCGTGTCTTCTGTCAGTAATCCTGACAGCATTGCGATGTCCGTTTGCTCTGTCAGTAATCCTGACAGCACTGAGAGTTTATTTTGCTCTGTCAGTAATCCTGACTGCACTGAGATGTCCGTTTGCTCTGTCAGCAATCCTGACTGCACTGAGATGTCCGTTTGCTCTGTCAGTAATCCTGACAGCATTGAGATGTCCGTTTGTTCTGTCAGTAATCCCGACAGCATTGAGATGTCCGTTTGCTCCGTCAGTAATCCTGACAGCGTGGCGAGGTCCGTTTGCTCTGTCAGTAATCCTGACGGCACTGTGATGTCCGTTTGCTCTGTCAGTACTCTGGAGGACTGGGGGCAGTCCACGACGCAGACTGAAGAGGGGGCCATAACAGAGGAGGACCTGGAGCTCATCAAGGAGAGGGAGACCAACATCCGACAGCTGGAGGTGAGGCTCTCCCCAGCAACCGCACCCCTTCCACACAGCCACGCCCCTCCCACACAGCCACGCCCCTTCCACACAGCCACGCCCCTCCCACACAGCCACGCCCCTCCCACACAGCCACACCCCTTCCACACAACCACGCCCCTCCCACACAGCCACGCCCCTCCCACACAGCCACGCCCCTTCCACACAGCCACGCCCCTCCCACACAGCCACGCCTCTCCCACACAGCCACGCCTCTCCCACACAGCCACGCCCCTCCCACACAGCCACGCCCCTCCCACACAGCCACGCCCCTCCCACACAGCCACGCCCCTCCCACACAGCCACACCCCTTCCACACAACCACGCCCCTCCCACACAGCCACGCCCCTCCCACACAGCCACGCCCCTCCCACACAGCCACGCCCCTCCCACACAGCCACGCCTCTCCCACACAGCCACGCCTCTCCCACACAGCCACGCCCCTCCCACACAGCCACGCCCCTCCCACACAGCCACGCCTCTCCCACACAGCCACGCCCCTCCCACACAGCCGCATACCGCAGCCACTCCCCTCACTGGCAGATAGGCAAATCTCCAGCTTGGGCGGTTGGCTCTGAATGTTGCTCAGTGCTGAGACTGGCATCTATTTGCTTCTGCTTTTTAATCACTACAGACATCTATCACTGTGACTAGAAATTATGTAGAATATAAATATATTTAAAACCAGCGTGCTCAGGAATGTTCACAAGTTTCGGAGACAGACTGCGGTTTTTATCAGAACTCTGCTGTCCTGTTGGTGCATATAGAATGTCATTGCTGACGCTACCATAAAGCTCCTTTAGAAATGAAGATATTTGACTTCTCAGCGTCCCCAATCCCATTGACCTGCTGACATTTTCATACATCTGAATCCATCCCAAGGCCATTCCTCTCACCTCTCCTGTCTTCACAGTCAGATATCCTGGACGTGAACCAGATTTTTAAGGACCTGGCAGTAATGATTCATGACCAGGGAGAAATGATCGGTAAGAGCAGAGAGCGATGAGTGGTCAGTGGTATCGTCGTCTTTCAGACCCTTTCTGTCTGTCTGTCTGTATGTATGTATGTGTGTGCGTGCGTGTGTGTGCGTGCGTGTGTGCATGCGTGCGTGTGTGTGTTTTGTATATCCTCTGCAGTGTGTGTGATCCTACCTTAGTGAACCCCTCATACTGAATGCTGGGTTTGATTGAGCCTCTTTCTGATTGGCAGACAGCATCGAGGCGAACGTGGAGAGCGCTGAGGTGCATGTGGACCATGGCACAGAGCAGCTGCAGAGGGCCGCACACTACCAGGTGAGAGCCTACCTGTGAGGTTCACACTGCGCCCAGGTGAGAGCCTGCCTGTGAGGTTCACACTGCGCCCAGGTGAAAGCTTGCCTGTGAGGTTCACACTGTGCCCAGGTGAGAGCCTACCTGTGAGGTTCACACTGCGCCCAGGTGAGAGCCTGCCTGTGAGGTTCACACTGCGCCCAGGTGAAAGCTTGCCTGTGAGGTTCACACTGTGCCCAGGTGAGAGCCTACCTGTGAGGTTCACACTGTGCCCAGGTGAGAGCCTGTCTGTGAGGTTCACACTGCGCCCAGGTGAAAGCTTGCCTGTGAGGTTCACACTGTGCCCAGGTGAGAGCCTACCTGTGAGGTTCACACTGCGCCCAGGTGAGAGCCTACCTGTGAGGTTCACACTGCGCCCAGGTGAGAGCCTACCTGTGAGGTTCACACTGCGCCCAGGTGAAAGCTTGCCTGTGAGGTTCACACTGCGCCCAGGTGAGAGCCTGCCTGTGAGGTTCACACTGCGCCCAGGTCAGCAGCGCTCAGAGGCACATTAGGAGAGGTTGCCAGTTCAAATCCAAGGTCTGCTTCTTCTCTCTTTCACAACGAACAGAAACAGCTCCTGTAGCTATGAGATCATGCTTTTCCCCCGATGGGTTATTCAGTGATGTAGTGATCACTGTCACTTGAGAATCTGTCACTTAAAGCTGGGATTGACGGCCAGTTAGGGCAAGGGCGTGGTGCAGTCCGTACAGCAGAAGAGAGTCGCTCTTCCAGAGGCCTCCGAGCGAAAGCCCGCAGCTCAGTCAAAAGTCCCCCGCAGCTCAGTCAAAAGTCCCCCGCAGCTCAGTCAAAAGTCCCCCGCAGCTCAGTCAAAAGTCCCCCGCGGCTCAGTCAAAAGTCTCCCGCGGCTCAGTCAAAAGTCCCCCGCAGCTCAGTCAAAAGTCCCCCGCGGCTCAGTCAAAAGTCCCCCGCGGCTCAGTCAAAAGTCTCCCGCGGCTCAGTCAAAAGTCCCCCGCGGCTCAGTCAAAAGTCCCCCGCGGCTCAGTCAAAAGTCCCCCGCGGCTCAGTCAAAAGTCCCCCGCGGCTCAGTCAAAAGTCCCCCGCAGCTCAGTCAAAAGTCCCCCGCAGCTCAGTCAAAAGTCCCCCGCAGCTCAGTCAAAAGTCTCTCCCGTTTCTTTCCCCTTCAGCGGAAGTCCCGTAAGAAGATGTGCATCCTGGCCATGGTGCTGTCCGTCGTCGTCACCATACTGGGCATCATCATCTGGAAAGCTTCCTCCAACTGAGCCCCCGGCGCCCACGCAGAAACCCCTTGTGTTCCTTCAGCTTGCTGGGAGATGGGGGTCAGAGAGAACATTTTTAGAAGCGTACGCAACGCCAAGCTGGAGCAGGATGGGGGGGGTGGGGGGGGGGGGGGGGTGAGGGTGGGCGCTGAGCTTCCTTTAAAAACGGTCCCTTTTTGTCTCAAGCCAGCCTTTCTTTTCACTTCCTGCAGAAATGATATTTATACGCAAATGTTGGGGCTAAACGAGCCTGATTGACTGAAATAAGACTTAAGACTTAATATTTAATTTGATTTTGTTTTGTACTATTTACTGCACTAACAATGTACGTCTACTATACTTTGAAGGAAGAAATGATGATTATTGATTGCTGTTATTGCTGTAATCATTGTAAAGAGCAATGGTGTACAAATGTGTATAATTGTATGCAAAGCGGAATAATTTCACACTTATGGTTTTTTTATGTTAAACATGTTCAGCTAATAGTCCAAACCTCCCACATTTCAACACTACATCAAGAGCTTGTGCCAACAGCTATCCGCTATGCGATGATAAATATATATGTATGTACATATAAAAACACACGCACTTACATATATATGGCTTTATCAGACAGTATACATTATTAAAATGTAAATTTATTATTTAACTAATTTGATAATTGTTGTAGTAAACTGCATACGGTATATCCATTTATTGACATGTCCTTGTCAAGAAAACCTCTGAATAATTCTTTTTTATTTATTTTATTTTGAGGATGAGTCGAGTGTTTTTGGTTTTGAGTCGGTTATTTTTGTGGTCATGATTGTTCAAGTGGTGTCAAACTACATGACTCATCATCGTCATTGCGTTTTATATTATTATTAGGCTGCATGTATAACGGGCACAAGAACTCTTGTCAAAAGAGTTTCATTCTCTTCAAAACTGCAACAGTCTGTTCAGAACAGCAATGGCTTCTCATAATCATCAACTTCATTTTTAAAAAGTAATGTTATTTCTATTAATATCAAAATAGTAAAAAAGAAAATGTCTCAAATAAGCTTGTTTTTTTGTTTTGTTACTTTTTCTGGATTTCTCGATTGATTTGAATATTTCCTATCACAGCCTTACATGGTGAAATGCCAACATGAATACATTTCTGGGAGTCACTGATTGTGGAAGGTTCTCATCTGCTCTTTACCCCCCATCCCTGTTCTTTTCTCTTCATTGAAAAGCTAGCGCTCCCTCCTCTTCCTCTTCCTTATGTGCTACTGCTCCCTCGTGCTCCTCACTCACAGCTGCTCAGAAACGGACTCCTCTTCATTAGACACTACAGCTGCTCCTCATGGATCAGCCCTATTAATAAATGATGCCTCCTGTTCCTTTTACCGTCTATAGCAGCTGTTGCTAGGTACAGCAGATTGTGTGGGGGAAGGCTCCCGTACACCGTCTCTTGCCAAACCTCTCGTTTTACTGCTCACGTTTCGGTCCAAGGCCTTCACCTGAGCGTGCGTTTCTTGATGCTGTATATTAGTTCTCCAAGCACCCGTATTACATTACTAGGTGTGCAAACATCTTTTCATAAGGTACAGCAACAGCAGATTGAAAATGATCAGGCCCTGGAGCGTATGCTGCACAGCAGTGCTACCCCGGTAGAACCTCAAGTCAAGGAAAATGCCATTAGGCGGTTCTCAAACAACTGAATGTGTATTAGCTATTATGTGAACTCCCCCTGTCCTGTGAGGTGTGTGTGTGGGGGGGGGGGTTATGTGCACAGTTTTGGAGTACTGTGCAGCGTTTACTTATCAATATCCAGTTTTAACTGGTTATTCTTCTCGCCATTTTCTGAAATAGCTAGTTGACTGCACTGGGTAACCCTAAAAATGCTCGAGTCCCTCCCCGACTTATAGTAGACCGCCCGTCTGCAGTACCTGACGTTACCCACTAGTTGGCATCAAGCAGTACTTGCAGATGTTCACTAGCCAGAGTTCCGTTTTTGTTTTTACACACTAAATCCAAGATTTATGCTGAAAAATAAATAATAATTTAATTCCACCAACCAGCCATTTTCTCAGCCCAGTGACGTTGCTCACACCCTTTATCTCTCTGTGTTCAACTCTGCCTGCCCTTGAGGTACCCTGAGAAAACGCAATAATATTTGGAATTAACCCAATTTGTGATTATTTTTATTTTTTTGTTTAAATGCTTAATGTTAGGTGGAAATGGACTGTGCTCTTATGGTGCATGCCAGTACATTCCAGGTTAATACTTCAATGCAAATAATATTTTTAGGTGTTCACTGGCTGGGGACCCTATAGTTTTCTGGGGTCGGTTGGATGTTAGCTGGAAGGGGCCACTAGGCACAATATATATCGAATACATAGAATATCTCTATGGCTTTTTAAGTAAATAAACAGATGTTGTAAAACTCTGGATAGTACTCATCACACAGATGATGAGGAAGAGGGGACTAAAGCTCAGTGCTGTCATCTCTCCCTGCTGTTGTACACGGATAACGTCATGGTGTCCACTGCCTGTATGTGGGGTGGGGTTTTTCTATTTTCAAAAGCACCATCCACTGATTAAAGGCCAGTCCACTCCTAAAACGATAACTATAACGATAATGATGTGAGCTTCCACATTGATGAACGATGACGTTCTGTAAACAGTGGCACCAAGCTGTGTCGGCAGCTTGTCAATTCTCATGGATTTTGATTGGCTGTCAGTGTTTCTATCGTTCATCAAATCGCTCTGAAAGTGATCCCAACTATATCGTTCGTCACTGTCGTTAGGGTTGTGGTGTGGACTCCGCCATCCACTTGAGTTAGAGTGATTTTTAAAATTATATATTTATTGTTATTGTTATCATTCTTGGTGTGGACGGGCCTTAAGAATCAGCTAGTTAATATGTAGTATTGAAATGAACAGGCCACACACCCGTGGGTACCGGGGGGGTGCTTATATTTGATTTTAGTGAGAGGAAGACGAGAGGCTGGGGCCTGTTCCACATCTGTATCTCTGCAAGGGCGAACACCGGCACTTATCGCCACCCGTTGGTGGGAAGCCAACTCCCCGGGGTGTTATTAGCTGGGGGGTCTCTCGTGCCACAGCCCCTCTTCTGTGGGGCTGATAAGGCGAATGACTCGGGAAGTGCGCCTGTGTGGCGTGTGCGTACTTACATATGCTAATTCCTCCCTTTTTTCTGGAACTTTCTCCCCCTGAGGTTTAATACTCCAATCTGTTCTCAGCCCTGCGTCTTCATAGAAGCTCAGGAATATGTGTGCATGCGACCTGGTTGATGATACAGCTGAGCTGACAAACTTCAAAAGTGGGGGGTTTTTGATATGGAATCTTGAAACTCGAAGAAGCAATCTTGTTCGAAAACGGTGACGCACACAGCGTGAGACCAAGTGGTCTGTCTAACTAACCCAGCCTACACTAAGATGTTACATAACTTCTTTGGCAGGACAAGTATCCCAGCGTTTATGCTCTGATGAAGGTCACCTCGCTGAAAGCTTCGCACTATTAAAAGAGACTTGTGATTCATCTCAGTGTGCCAAAGTTTTTTTCTTTGTTCATTAGTTTTTTTTAAAATATTTGTTGCACCTTCTATTTGAAGATGCTCACTTTACAGAATGGCCCCTGGGAATTGGAATGATTTGACCATGCTGACAATTTAAGCATTCAGGGGAGAAAGTAAGAAGGGTAAACCCAACAATAAGTGTGACACTAGTCCTAAGTTTTAGCTATTATAAATACTAAACCATCAAGCCATAAGTCAACTTGCTATTATAGAGTAATAACACCCGTGGACACATCTAAGTCCGTATAGTGTAATGGTATTCAATGCTAACTTTGCAGGGCCATAGGTATTTTTTTGATTAATTAAAGCAGTTGATTGCATAGTTAAGTCACCTCAACTGGACCCTATTCCTCGTACATGGAGAACTCCGTGATCTGGCTATCTGTGCTGAGTAAAACCCGGGAAACCCTGCTTATGCTAGTTCATATGTTAGTTCAGGGCTGCCTAACCTTGTTCCTGGAGATGTACCGTCCTGTAGGTTTTCACTCCAACCCGAACAAAGCATGTCTCATTCAACAGCTAGAGATGTCATTGAGCTGCTCATTATTAGAATCAGGTGTGCCAAATTAGGGTTGAAATGAAAACCTACAGGAAGGTAGATCTCCTGGAACAGGGTTGGGCAGCCCTGTGTTAGTTCAAATCTGGAACAGGGCCATTCTGGGTTTTACTCCAGCTAACGGTAAAGCCCCATAGAAAGCGATGAAATCGCATGCCACCACTCTCGCCTCCCACAATCTTTAATCTGATTGCGCCAACATGCTTTGCAGACACGAGGAATCGCCTCTCATTGAAAATGAATGGAGGCGGTGTAATCGCACGAGAAATCAGCTCCACACCGCTTTCTGCGGGGCTTTGCCGTTACTCAGTAACCCCCCCAGGGGCCTGTTTCGCAATCAGAGTCCTGTCTACTGCGTCCTGTCTCCTGTGTACAGTGCACTGTTTAGCCGCGTTGTGAAGCTGCGCGTCATATCCATGCAACCAAAATGTTCTTGAAAAGTGCTCCCGAATGTACTCAGAAAAACCCTGGAAGTAAGTGTATCATACGTGGGTTTAAATAGCTACACAAATTTGCTTACTTAACAACTTTTTCGTCCAACTACTCAACAAACCTATCATATGGAAAGGTGCTGATTTGGACACAGCCCTGGCTTACTGAGTTAGCTGGATAACTGCACTGAGTAAAACCCGGGACCCTCCCAAATCTGGAATATGGACTAAAAAGAGTTGTTCCAGGTTTTACTCAGTGCAGTTATCCAGATAACTCTGTAATCCTGCTTCGTGATACAGGCCCCAAGTGTCTTGGGTCTGAATTGTTTGCTTATTTAAGTTGAAAACAAAACCAGCCACCCTGCAGCTGTGCAAGAGGAGGGGTGAACGGATACCACTGATATAGTGCCTAGCTTCTTCCTTCACTCTCTGATGTGGCTGTGAATAAATAAAGCAAAATAGCACTAAAGGTAAGTGCTACAAACAGACATTACAAATTAATTGAAAATAGGATGCATCACATTCCCCAGTGATATGTATATAAAATACACTTATATGATTAAATATATCAACATAACAAAGTCTAGATCAAGTGCTTAAGTGGCAGTGCTTATGAAATATGAGTATTGCCAAAGCAGGGTTGCAAATGAGAAATATATGACACAATAATAAATATAGTACTATTGTCATTAATATTACTCTCCCGTGTATTATGCCTATGGGAAAAGTGAAAGCACTTATAGCACGTCCGTGTGCAGTACAGAAGCATTTCAAGCCACTTATTGATGGTGCTCTTATGGCCTTGAAATGCGACTCTTGTCAATTAACGAGTTTATGGCAGAAACATTTCCTCGTAAAATATTAATCCCGTGGATTCATAACAAGGCACCCTGCCCAAGTCCTCTTTGTGGTGGAGCGGAATGGCTGTCTATATCCTGTAGACTAAGATGCTCACCCCCCACCCCACCCCATCCCAGTGACGTTTTTGAGAGAAGAAGACAGCGTCGCTGAATAGATGCCCTGACTTCTTAAAGGTGCACAGAGCGATAAATTATAACAAGCAAGAATTGGGGACAGCGCTCTCAGAATATTGCAGGTAAACAAGTTTGCGCGGTGCAAACGCCTTTCACATTTATCTCCCTCAGCGGTTTGTAATTTGAAAAAATTATGGATGGGGGTTAGCGATATTGATGCTGGTGATGCGCTTAGTATGAAATAGGAATAGCCCGCCTCCCATACTGAACTGAACATAGGGTATGTCTGAACATATTTTTCACGTCGTTTCTTCCCGAGTCATCACCATGTGTTCTGATGTTTTATTTGCAAAGTAGATGTTTTTATTTTAAATTATTCTGTCATCTCTCAGTGGCTGGTATAAATAGATGAATATACATGTGGTAGGCTATGCAGAAATAACTAATTTGCGGGTTCGAATAGGATAGGGTTGTTTTCGATGCCGCTATCTGTGCAGTATGGCTTCTTCTGTACAGTGACAACAGAAAGCATATTGCCAGTCTGAGAAAGGGATTGCCAACACCGTTCACCCCAGTGACATAGCGACTATAGAACAGGCCAAACGGTCTATTGATTTTTGTCGGCAATGGACGCATGAAAACAATCTTTGACGGCGTAAACATACTAAGCCATTCTGAGTGGACGTAGCCTAGGCTATAACGTGGTCCCATGCATTTGGCTTGCATGTATTTTTTAGGACTACGATGACGAAAACATGTCTGCATTAGGCTAATGCATCGTATACGTAGGCTACCGACGAAGTGCCATACAGTCGTTTGCGATGAATGAATACTTTACTATTTCTGACCCTCTACTAGGCTACTGCCGCACCGTTAGTAGCTGATACTGTCACTCTCTAGCGGTATGTGTGGGAGTTTGCTTTGCACCGACCCTCTCTTTCGAAAACGAAGCAGAATAGCTCGTAAAGCTCGTCAGAGTGTGATAGTGGATATCGAGTTGCGACTCTGCGCGCAGTTTACATCAGCACTTCGCCTATTGACACGTTCATTGATCACATCTGCTTGTGTCATTAATAGCGTGGGAATCGACACCATTTCGGTTTAATGGGAATGGCCTTGACATTAGATCATTTACAAGTCCATCCACAACAGAAAGGCGTCTTTTCTTTTTAAACTGGTTCTGCTAAAATAATTAAAGACACTAGGCTATTATATTTAATTCAGCCAGAAGTCATGCTTCACACGCCTAGAGAGGTTAATGCATTGCACATAACACCTGAAGATTTAAATTTAACTTAATCTTCATGATGTTTGAGATTAGGCCTACGCCTATAGCCTACATATTTGAAATAGCAATGTCTGTATCATTTTCTGTTAGTTGCGATATTTGCTGATGTTGACAGTCAGAGATTCCAACTGGGCCACACTGTTATTTCCTGTTCATCGTCAAGATTTAAATTGAGTTCAACCCTTCATTTCAAAACGCTGTGCTTGCGTCATTTTGTATAGAAAACAGTTTTTAAATAAATTCATCTTATATTAAAGTGTATTGAATCGTTACACACAACTCAAAAAAATTAAGGGAACACTTAATCATCATAGTATAACACCAAGTCAATTAAATTCTCCTCTTCTCATATTCCAATTCTCCTCGTGTAATGGCCCGTCTCCCGGTATCTCCTCCACGCTCTTGAGACTGTGCTGGGAGACACAGCAAACCTTCTTGCGACGGCACGTATGGATCTGCCATCCTGGAGGAGCTGGACTACCTGTACAACCTGAATGGGCTGCAGGTACCGCCTCATGCTACCAGTGGTGACAAGGGCACTAGCAAAATGCAAAACTAGAGAAAAATCAGTCAGGAAGGATAAGGAGAGAGAAATGGTTTGTGGCCACCACCTGCAAAACCATTGACTTTTTGGGGGTTGTCTTGCTGTTGCCTCTCCTGTCCATGTGTTGTCACTTTCATTTGCACCAAAGCAGGTGAAATTGATTCACAATCGTTTGTGTTATAGCTTGGTGTTATACTGTGTTGATTAAGTGTTCCCTTAATTTCTTTGAGCAGTGTATATCCCCACCACTGAATTTAACCTATTTATATGAAAAGCGATATATATTTTTTTCTTTTGTATAGAAGAACTGCTTTAAGCCCTGTTGTAGGCTATTACATTTCTGCACTGATTCACTAGCAAAGCGCTGCATTGACGCCGTGCTTTATCTCCCTCTCATTTCACTCATCTGTAGCAACATTCGTTATTCGCTCCTGCATCACTGATAAACTTCACGGGGGATGCTGCAGTTGAACGGCATGCACCTCTTCGATAGGCTACGGCTGTGGCTCAAGAGGTTGAGCGGGGCGTTTCGATCCCCGGCTCCTCCTGTCCACATGTCGAAGTGTCCTTGGGCAAGACAATGAGCAGGCTAGCACCTTGCATGGTGGCTGCCGCCATTGGTGTGTGAATGTGTGTGTGAACGGGTGAGTGAGAGGCCATTGTAAAGCGCTTTGGATAAAGGCGCTATATAAGTGCAGTCCATTTACCATTTAATATGACCCAGTCACATGTTTGCCACACTACAAACCCCACAGAGATACCTCTCTCACTGGTGACAACTGGTAACCTGCAGGAACCTGTCGAGTACCTAGGGGGTGCCCGTACTGCAGCAACCGGAGAAGCCCTGGATGACTTAACCTCACCCTACTCAGGAAAGAACCTAATTGGCTTCGTCCTGATGTGGTAGGGTGTACTTTGTCCGTATTTGAACTAGCAATTTCTAGACTGCACGATATATTGCCCTGTAACCATGGTGAGCACCTTACCAGTAGTGCCACTCAAGAGCCCTTTAAGTGCGACTCTTTATTTTCAAGCTCTGCGGTTTCCTCAGGCAGTAATGAACCATATGGAGCCTTTCTCAGTCAGCAGCCTCCTTGATACAGCGACTGTCCTGACTTCTTCATATGGGCTTTGTGCATCAAGCTTTGCACTCTATTAGCATCGCAAATGGGGTTTTCTGTCAGGTAAATGAAACATGAGCGTAATAGGAAATTAAATTTTGTTCCGGGCAACATGAAAAATTGAACAGGGCTATTGTGTGGAATGAGAACGGCAAAGTAATCATAGGGCACCGTTTGGGCTCATTTTCTTCACACAATCGCTGCGGCGGAGGTTGCCATGTCTGGCTATGGACCCTCAATGGACAACTGGCTTGCCAGATTCTCAGTATCAGTGTGATGGCACAATGCACAAGGTTACTTTGACTCATAATGGCGTGCTATCGTAACGGTGTGCTATGTAATGGCGCACTATCATGACGGCGTGCTGTGTAATGGAATTAAACATGTTTTCACTTTGTCATTATGGGCTATTTTGTGTAGAATTTTGAGACAAAAAATGAACTCAATCTATTGTAGAATATGTCTGTAATGTAATAAAACGTGGAGAAGGTGAAAGGGGTGTTCAGACTTTCCAGCTTGACTGTACATATAGTGCTTTAGTGAAGTTGGCTATGCACTGGTCTGGGAATGTTGCTCTTACATTGTAGGCCTCCATGGCTAAGAGCAGCTCATAAATAAATGTACTATAATAGAGAAAGGCTGTAACGCTAATCTGTGCCATGGCTGGAGCAAGGGACAGCTTGTCCTTTATCTCAGCAGAAACCCAGCTGTGCTGCATGAATGGGTTTCAAATAAGAAAGGATTAAGGAACCTATAAATTTAATTGAAATATTGAAATTAATTAGAATTATGATGACAGCGATATCTATGGGAATAATTGATTCAGATGAAATGGAGGCTTGCAGGAGCTGACATTGTAAAGAAGTTTCAACGTTAAAAGATTCTTAAGCTATTCCATTGTTTCTCTTGAGAAACTTTAGTATGGATGTGGCTTTAAAGAAAACGAATAGCTTAAAATAAATTCATAAACTAATTATAAATGTTGTTTATAGCCAAAGCAAAGTGATTGTATCAGCTTGGACATTTCTATATTCGTCTGTAGGATATGTGCGTCTGCGTTTTACTAACCTGTCTTTTATCTCTCCACCCCCCAACCCACTGGTGCGCTGTGCCCCATCCTGTTCTGGAATGGTCACTGATGTCCTGGGACTCTCCCTGGGGTTTCTGGTAAGTGTATGATGTGTTTTCTGGTATAGCAGGACATTTGAACATGTTTCTCAGCAACGCCCACATGCTGTCTGTGTGTGTCTATGGTGTGTGTGTGTGTGTGTGTGTGTGTGCTTGCACATATGTGTGTTTTTGTGTGTTAATGCATCTATATTTAGGTGTATCCTCAAAAAACACTTTCTTAAATTGTTGAATTTTGGAGAAAAGTTGGTTATTTGATAAAAATTAAAACAGCTCAAACAATGGCAGTAAATTGAGAGTTAAGATGGAGCAGAAACAGAATGCACACAGGGGTATTCCAGGGCAGGGGTTTGGAAGCACTTGGGCAGAATGATGAGGTCACTGAGAAACGGGTCAGTTATGAGATGTTTTTTCACCTGATTGGTCACCATTCATTTGATCTTGTGTACAGTGTGCATTACTCCCACCATATCTGTATGTGTGTATGTATGTGTGTATGTATGTGTGTATGTATGTATGTATGTATGTATGTATGTATGTATGTATGAAAAAGAAGAATTCTGTTGGTTGTTACTTTGCTGTATGGGATCATCACCCTGCTGGGAGGAGCCTATGTGAGGATTTTGTGATTTCAACCAATGAAAGTGTTTCTGTGTGGTCGGCTGCAAGCAATTGGACCACTTTGTGTTTGCATAGATACTGTAGACCAACCAGATGGTCAGCTCCTGCCATCATTTCACCCCAGATCCAAACAACAGGATGTTCTGGGTGTTAACAAAAATTTAAGGTGCAGAACATGCCTATTACCGCAACTTTTTATTGTAGTTTGCCACACGCCTTCATGAATATGTGTAAAAAGCAATACATTGAAATGTACTGGTTTCGATCTTAGGGAGACAGAACATTCAATGCAAAGAATATGGAGCAGAGCATCTGGTTGGTCTATATAATCTGTGGTGTGTGTCAAAGGCTGGGACCGTAAGGCAGCCCCACTTGTTGTAATGTTTGAACTTCTTTTGTAATGTTCATACGTCGCCATGACTGCCTGCCTCTGGGTAATTATTATCTGCCTGTCTAATGAAATGAGCACGGTGACAGGCGCGGTCCCAGAGGTGCACTCCACCTCATTAATGCCTTTAATGAAGTCAGCGATTGGGGAGGTTTGCACGGAACACTGCTGTCGCCAATTAATTTAAATCGCTGCTAACTGTGAAGTAGGAACTAGAACCGTGTGCCTGAAGAGAACGCGTCATAGCCATGCTGGAGACTCTCGGCGCAACTCTTTACTCATCTTGGATGATACAGAGATGTATATCGCAGGGGATCACTTTTATGGTAAAGATCTATTGAATTCAATTGAACTGAACGCAACTGAATGCCTTTACCCTCATGTGTGTCCCGAAAAGCCAGAGTTGTGCTGGGAGTGCCTAGAACCAAGTCTGACGGGGTGATGATAAAAGCAAGCTTGGGAAAGTTAGATTTATCGATTTATCGAAAATTGCTTTATCGATCAATCCGGTACAATTTGTGAACCAATCAACAAATCAGAAAATAGATCTCCAATTGGCTACAGTGATGCTGGTTTTGGAAGCGCAATAATGCTTCACTGTAGTACTTATATATATATTATTATATATCATAATGGATGTCTGCAGCATGTCTTATGGTCCATCAGAATACATGCAAGGCAGTGCTTCAAATGCAGAGGTGAGGCTGAGGTCATGGCTGTATTTCTGTGGGCTCCAAAATAAACCTTGCATTCAGCCAGTAAGGTTTAGAGACATATATTCCATAAGCCTCATTCAGTTCTATGGTGTGATGGTGCTGAGCAGCTCCAACTAGTGGCCTTGATGCAGAAATTCAGCCCAAAAAAACAAAAAAAAACAATGCACCCCAATTTTTTTCCTGGTGTTTGTTTGCGGCACAAAATGGTGGTTTCTGGACACACTAACACGGGCACTGCCAATGGAATAACTCATCCAGATGTAAAGCTGTGTAAATGGTAGTTTCAGCAGTTATATGAAAATAATCTATGTAAATATTAGTAAATCAGTTCAGAGTTTTGCGTGGAGCTTGGTGCCCTCAAATCCAACCGGTTCTCCGCTGTGAGGTAGCTCTGGTCACATGTTGAAAGTCACATGGCAAAGGTCTTATGGTTTGTGTGTGTGTGTGTGCGCATGTGAGTGTGCATGTGTGTGTGGTTGGGTGAACACTGCCATTGGCTTCAGCATAGAACTGATCAGCGAGGAGCCCAATTCAGCCAGTACACAACTCTGTTCAGTTGTGAGAAGGCTAAGCCTTTATCCAGTAAATGAGGCTTTGCCATTTGCCAGTTATCACTGAATGTTAACCAGACTTACCACAGAAAGATCCATGAACTATTGTGTAATGCGATGAAATGAGAATGTCACTTGGCATTCAGGATCGGAAAGAGGGAGGTGAGAGTGTCTGGAGCTCACTGGAATGCAGTGAGCCTTTATTTTGAACAGATATGTTTCTGAACTCATTACTGCAGCTCAGCTGGGTGTGTTTCTCAACACACTACCCTACAAGCACAGGTCTCTCCCTCTTATGTCCAGAATATACCTCAGGGACAGTGTAGTGTACCTCCATAGAGCTGCTCCAGATGGTCCAGGCCTGTGCAATTTCACCCGTAACCTGTTTCTGAACACACATTGCACCGTGTGTAACGTTCCTGTTAAGCCATCTGGTGTGAGTGAAATACACACACCTTGTCCAGCTCTCGCCTCAAGCTTAAGAAGCAAAATGCCGTTAAATTGAACGGAACATAAAATCGGGTTTGGTTTCAATTACATCATGGGAGAGGCATGGTTTACAGTTTTTCTTCTGAGTGAAACTGCAGGAAATATAATAATACACTGCCTGGCCAAAAAAAAAGTCACACACTCTAATATTTCGTTGGATCGCCTTTAGCTTTGATTACGGCGCTCATTCGTTATGGCTTTGTTTCGACAACCTTATGCAACGTCACAACATTTATTTCCCTCCACGGTTGCATTCATTTTTGGCGGAGATCTTGTATTGACAACGGGAGAGTCGAACCACTCCGTAAAGTCTTCTCCTGCACATCCCAAAGACTTTCAATGGGGTTAAGGTCAGGACTCTGGTTTCCATTCCTCATGCTCCCTGAACCACTCTTTTACAATTTGAGCCCAATTAATTGTGGCATTGTCATCCTGGAATATGCCCATTGATAGGATAACCTGGTCATTCAGTACATTCAGGTACTCAGCTGACTTCATTGTATTGCTTCATTAGACCTGACCAATTGAAGCAACCCCAGATCATAACACTGCCTCCAGAGGCTTGTACAGTGGGCACTATGCATGACGGGTGCAACGGCGACTTTTTTATTGGCCAGGCAGTGTATAATCCTGTCTGATTTAAGACTTTTATTTGTCCTGGTTTTTGTGTGCCTTTTGGAATGGGATGTTGTTGTAGTTCAATGTTTGGCCACCAGATGGCATCACAGAGTCAGGTATGTGAAACGGGCGAACAGGTGGCTGAGGTCGGGAGCTCGGGATTAAACACATGTAATGATGGAGACAGTGGTGGATGGAGGTAATATCTTGGACAGAGATAAAGAGCACGGAAATGAAAAAAAACAAAGGCAAGCGGTCAGTGTACCCTTGGATGCTATCCGTTCTGATCTCAGCAACTAGCCCCTTTCATCATGGGAAACACTGGCTTGGTGTACAACAGGGTTTAACTCTCCCTCTCCTTGCCATCTCTCTCTCTCTCTCTCTCTTTTTTTTTTTGCCTTGAGTCAGGCTGTGGGATATTTTATTCTGTGGGTTGAGGTGAAATGAGGTAGTAATGAAGCACAGTGGCCACACACATACGCACACGCACACGCGCACACACACACACATACGCACACGCACACGCACACACACACACACACACACAGTAGATGAGATCCTGTCTGTTGAAACAGCACAGAAGGACCAGAGTTGATGAGATGCTCTCACAAGCCACATGGAGCAGTACGTACTCACAGACACTAGGCTAACAGCCAAGTTCAAAACTATCTGGCTCTCTCATCAGCTTTCAGCACCTGCATGTACTCTATTCATTCACAGGGGATCTTTAACAGGCCTTGTAGCCTATTTATTACACCACACAGCCAAGTAATTCTGTGTGGCACTATCGGGAAGCTCCCTCTGAGAAGAATAACAGCTCTGTCTTTGCACTGTTTTTGTGCTGCTCTCCACCTCTAGAGAACCCCTCCTGTTCAGTTACTTTTTTGGGGGCTTCAGGTTCGCTTTTTTCTCCCTGTATTTCTAATGATAGAGGGATAGAAATAAAAATGTCAGAGACCCTCTGGCACCTCAGCTCGCTGCCTCTAAGCGTTCTCTCTCCTGTCTTTCCCGCCTACTCTGTGCCAAAAGGCCCTTGTTACTGGGCCTGTTTCATTACTCCTTCCTGTTTTATTCATTTGGGGCTGGCTGGCTCTGTTCTAATGCTCTCATTATCATTATTGCCCAGACATCCACCTCTGGGATACAACACAAGACCTCTGACGGGAGGGAGGGAGAGAGAGAGGGGGGAGGGGGGGCTGTAGGAGGTTACATAACGCATGTCTGACTGTCTGTGTATGTGGAAAGTGTGTGAGCATGATGTGTGTGTGTGTGCGCGTGCGTGTGTGAATGCGTGTGTCTGTGAGGCTTTGTGATTTAGGATTTGATCAGCTGTGTCTGTGACCCCTTAAATAGCACTGTTTTAGGCGAATAAAGTTTCATAAAATAATGATAATACAAAACAATCTTGAAATATGATACTTACTCAAGGGAACTTATTTCAAATTAAGTGTTTTTAAATGCTAATTCACTGGGTGGCTGTTAAACTTTAATCTATTTCTGTCTATGTTTATCTTTATTTTGCGAATGGAAAATAGACACGGCAATTATTGTGGGTCTGAAAGGCAGAATGCCAGATTCCATATTTGGGATAATCTTGCATGTGCATTTTCGCTGGTATCATATCTAGGAAGAAGCAGTATTTTTATTGCCGTTTTGCGCCGCTATCATACGTATGCAAATAAACCGCTTACGTCCAGAAAAATGGTCCTTGCTTTTCACAACTGCAGCCTTGGCGCTTCCCAACGAACACCAACCCCCCTTTAACGTGATTGGACAAAGCAATAGACAGCAGCTCTCCCATTGGTCCGCCCGTTTAACAAAAGTTCCCTCATTGCATACGTAGCCCCACCTTTTTACTAGAATCTTTACACCAGTTTTTTATTTATTTAAAATAAGATAAACACACGATTGTATACACAGTTTATGAATGGATTATCGCCTATAAATCCTATTCTGTAATTAAGGATTTATCTTTCCCTCTGATGAAATAAAGAAAAGGTGAGATCCGCCGTGCATTTCTTATTGTGTACTGCGATGCTCTGATTGCGAACCAGAGAATCTGTGTTGACTTTTTTCCACATTCGGCGCCATTTTCATACATGGTCGATTTAAATACCTGACTGAGTGGATTGAATGAATGCACCGCAACAACAAACAGACGCATAACAGTCTATAGCCTGAATAAAAAATGTTTATAGACGGACGAATTATTTGTTGCTGTTGTGGGCACAGGACGTAGGCTTGTGTGTGCGCGAGATAACGCGTGTAATTGTCATGAGGTTGACATGTTAATGATAAACATTACACTCAGACCGCAGTATTGCAGTAAAACACATACAGTTGCTGTTATAATGCTAACATTTGAATATGAAAACCGCAATATTTTAGGCTAAATGTCGTCTGAAAGCAGCCAACGCGTGCTTAGACGCATCAAAGCAGAAATGGACATCCCGGTCCTCGAGCGTATTGTATGAGGAACGGCGGCGCACAATGGGAAAGTCTTACAGGCTATAGGTTATGCTTTTTGATGGAAATAAAAACGAATTGGTGTGGTTAAGCGCATGGTTTCGTCTATATGTGTGTTCACCATGTAATTACAATATTTTATGTGACTATAGCCTACATCAGTCTATAATGCATTAACAATGTGAGGTAAGATGTGTTGTTGCCAATGTCTCCATTGGTGTGCGATTGCGTGTAGGCTGTAGTGAAAGTAACGATAAATGACATGATCGATGGAGTGCGGGCTGGCATGTTGTCTTGCATACTAAAAAAATGATAGACAATTCGTCTTGCTTTATTAAGATTAGCCGACTCGCCACCCCAAATAAGCATTTTATAGACAGGAATAAAAACAGAAACTCGGTGTTTTGTTTAACTTGCGCCCGTGACGTTGTATGTGCCCTAGTTTGTGTGCACCTTTGTGTAGCAACCAAATTTGACCACCTGACGCCAGATTGTCTGCGTTTATCAGATGTGGAACTAGTGAAAACAAACTTCCTTTGGAAATACAGCTGAAACCGAGAAGAGACGCTCTGAACCTCGCCTTTAGGGAATGGGACTAGACAATTAAATATTGTTACGTCGCATGGTCTACTCTGTAGGCTAGTGCCTGAAAGTGCGTGAAACTGGCCGCAGTGTCAAAGTAGATTTCATAACCGAATGACGCATTCACGACAGGCTGCTGGTATCTTTGTTTACGTCCATTACTTCTTTCTTTATTCTCAGTGATGACGTATAGCTTTTTATTACCATCGTCGTCGTGAGCCTAGTTTTAAGGATAAAGAACGCACTGTCAGTGAAAATATGTTCTCTGTAGTGTGCCGGTGATCTTTGATTATATACCAAATACACCACATTGGTCTGGAGTCCTGCGCTTTGATTATATACCAAATACACCATATTGGTCTGGAGTCCTGCTTCAAAAACCTATTGGCTGTTAGCCAGGGGCAGATGAAGAGTTGTACCAGCTGCTGGCTCTGCGCATCTGCATTGGAAGAGGGGCTGTAATCCTAGACTGTGGAGATTAACTTTAAAGCCTCTATCAGGCCTTAAGCTCACTTTCATCACCCTGTCACACATAAGTATATATTTTGGAAAAAAATATATTTTTTAATTTAAAAAGATATTTTTATTTATACATTTAGTTATTTTTTGGTTTTTCGCCTGAGGAGTGGAGGGGCGTGGGGCGGAAGGGGGTTTGAAGGCCCCCTGTTGTGATGGTTCTGGCGAGCCCTTCTGGTGAGCTTCAAATTTCTGCTCTGTCAGTTGGCGCCCCCCTCCCCCTCTCCCTCCCCAAAGCCCCAAAGACCCTCGCCGTATGTCTGCTGCTTGGAATCTGCTGATTAGCCGTGCTGGAGCTTGTGGTGTCGACTCAAAGAGAGAGAGAGAGGACCTAAACTAAAGAGGCTTTATTTCAACATCACCTCCGTCATCTTACATTTCTCATTCTCTGTCTCTGCCTCATACTCTGGTCATTCTCCCCATACTCTGGTCATTCTCCCCATACTCTGGTCATTCTCCCCATACTCTGGTCATTCTCCCCATACTCTGGTCATTCTCTCCATACTCTGCTGGTGTATGTGTTATGTTTGTATGCTTTCCACTCTGCGTTCGGTTTGCTCTCACATAATTTTTCTAATTTTTCTCCCTCTTTCTCTCTATCGCTCTCTCTGACTTTTTCCTCCTTCAGTTTATTGCTTCTATGTCAGCAGGGTGTGAAATGAACATCAGCCACCAGCCAAATGCTTGTGAAACTGATGGTGGCTGGTACGATTTTTACTCTAGCAGCCACTTTGGCCGGTAACCAACCAGGTTGTGTTATATTACAAACAGTAATGTGGCTGGTAAAGTGTTGAACATGGCTGGTGATTTTTTGAATTCACAAGCCACTCTGGCCAGTGGGTGAAAAAGTAAAATTCATACCCTGGTCAGCAGACATAACCTCTCATTCCACTGCTAGGCGGATGACTCACGACTCTACCTGTCTGTAAAATGTAATGGCGCTGATACCTTTGAATCTCTTAAAAACAGTTTAGTCGACATAAAAGACTGGATGTCTCTAAACTTCCTACAGCTTGATGAGGATACAACTGAGTTCCTTTGGCTACCCAAAATTGACAGTGGGGATTCATGAGAATCTTGGCATTATGGCAACAAATATCAGGCCCTTTGCCAGATACCTGGGAATAATTTTCGATTCCAATTTGAATTTCGAAAGACAAGTACAAGGTGTTGTCCGGTCACGTTTTTCCACTTAAGAACTATCTCTAAAATTAAGTCTTTTTTGACTGTCACTGACCTGGAGAAGGTTAGTCATGCTTTTATTTCATCGCGTCTGCTCTGTAATTCCTTTTACTCGTCATCGAGCGCTAAATCACTAGCTCGTCTGCAATTGGTCCAAAATGCTGCTGCTAGGCTCTTAACTGGAACTAAAAAAAGATGTCCTATCACCCCAGTTTTAGCCTCTTTGCATTGGCTTACAATTGCTTTTAGAATAGATTTTAGCATGTTATTGATGACCTAAAAGGCAGTTAATGACCTCGCCCCTACCTCCATTTCTCAGCATTTATGCCCCTTTCTACAGAGGTATATATTCTACAGAGCTCTGCTCTCAGGTCCAAAGTCTAGGCTTGTAACAAAAGGAGAACAGGTTTTCGCCATCAGGGCACTAAACTGGGGGGAGAGGGGGGTTATATTTCTGTATTTTATGATTTCTTGCCTCTCCACTCGTTTCTATTCCTCCCATCCAATAGAGATGGAAGGAAGCCTAGTCAGGATGCCTTAATGCAGAGATGAAATGTGGAGTATTGAGCTGTAAGTGCTGTGAAATAATGTGTCTGTGTTGTGCACACGTGTGGTGTACCTGGGCATTAACTACAATTAACACAACCGCACAAATATAAGTTTAAATCTCGCTAAAAGCTAGTCTTGCATCTGTGGTAGTACTACAACTTGTTGGTTTCAGAACATTGGGCAGCTCAGTGGATAATTCTGACTGTGAGATTTGTTGTGCCGTAAGCGTTGGACAACGAACATGTAACGTGGAGACACTTCCGCTGTACAGGAAGTGGCGAGTTGTGTGTTTACTGGTCATCGTTCATCTCAAGTATTTTACGCCTGCCAGAGCTTTCACCCAGCTGTGGACTCAGAAATGCACCTCAAGTTCTGTGAATTTGAACAAATTGTGCACATTCATATTGAATAATGAATAATAAGGCATAACTGTAAACTATTCTGCACAATCAAAACCCCGGCTATTACTGTGGTTAAAGCAAGGACAACACAATTGCATGCACTGTCCAGTTAAGCGAACAAACAACAATAGGGCAATCTGAACTGGGAAATAGAAGTTTGATGAAAATGTGATTGAAAAAAATGTTTTACGGAGACAAATTTGAGGCCGAGGCCAAATTGACAGCAGAATCAACGCCGCTAACACATTTGCAGATTGTTATCGGAAAGTGGACTGAGAGGAAATTAAATTTCCACGGGATGATAATGTACCAACTAATCCCACGAGTGTCGGTACATTTGAAAATAATTTATGTATCATGCAAATCAAATCAAGTGTGAGCGCATTGGAGGACAGGACAGCGTGCGTGAGCTAATTCAACCTTGTGAGGGAATGACTCACAGCGGCCAGATGCACATGCATTTTGGACTCAGCGCTGTGACATTTGAGATATTACTGCTGTTTCAAAATAATAATAAAAAGATTTACTGTGTACTTTGTTATTTGCGGGCTTGAATATTTGTTCCAAATGCCATTGAGGTTTAAATGTCCTCTTTTTGATATCCACATTGCTAATAACTGGGCGCGTGAGTTCTCAAACCGCTTTCTGATCCATCACCCGTATTTCCCTTGATCCTCAGCTTTGGGCCTGTTTAACAGCTCGCAGTAGTTAGGATTTTAAACAGAAAGACAGGCTTCTTAAACTGAAGTGTAGTCTTAAAATGGAAAGACCGATGTTAACTGTACTGGAATATAACGAAGATGGGGTCCCCTCAATTACAGTTTCCAAGAACAGCTCAGCAGGTTCGCCCCTAAGTCACCTGTCTGAGGTTACAGTGTAGGACAGAGAAGGCATTATAAGGCATTATAAGGGATGTGCCCTGTGTAAGTTAAAGCCTGAAGCAAAACTGAAAGGTCATTCTTCCCAGCTGACAAACATACAGCGCTCACTAGCTGCCCACTAGTGGCCTGATATTGCCACAGCTGTCTGAGTTCACCAGAGGCCCCTCCCACAGTACTGAAGGACCGTTACACAACCCTAATACTATCTTAATATCTCTCTGAGAGACAATCCCAGGTCAAGTAGCCTATTTTACATCTGGCCAGGGACTACAGATGAAAACGTGCCTTTTGGCTAACTCTGGCATATTTACAGTACTGTTTTAATATTAATATGCTCTGTCACTGACAAATAAACCAGATAAATAAATAAATAAATAAATGTGCGCACTATGCATGAGTGCTCCACAGCGTGGTTCTTCCCGGGGATTCACATTTACAGCCGTGTATCTATAGTCTTTCAAATCTTTCTACTTACTGTAAGTCTTTACCAACTTGTAGATAAAGGGTGTAAATGGGTCATTATTGGTGTAACTTAGAGATGAATCCAGGAAACACAGTGTGCTGATATTTATATCAGCACACTGTGTTTCCTGGATTCATCTCTAATGTATGAAATATGAGTTCTAGGCTTTTTCAGGAAGTCTAACAAATACTGGTCACTGTACTATACGTCTTAGAACAGAACAGAATTGCTTTGAGGCTCTGGATTTTCAGTGCCTGGCTGACCGCCTCCTTTTCCCACTGTGCCTCTGAAGTCGCTGCCATGACAACAGACGAGGCCGAGCAACAGAAGGAGCAGGCGCAGGACCCTGTACCATCGCCCCCCCAGGAGGGCCCCGCGAGCCACGCCCCCGGCTCCCCCCAGGACGAGCCGCAGCTGAAGCCTCGCACCCGAACCTCGGCGGGGCGGGGCCTCTCGCGCCTCTTCTCCTCCTTCCTGAAGAGGAGCTCGCAGTGCTCAGAGGGGGAGGGCTTTGAGACTGAGCGAGCCAATCGGGAGAAGAAGGGGGAGGAAGGGGTGGAGCTCAAAGCTCCCATCGCTGACCCCGAACCCGAGCTCAGAATCGAGGGGGACCCCACCCTAGACCAACACTCGCTCAGCAGCGGCGAAATACAGGTAAGGCCACGCCCACTGCACCTGCAAGCGCTCTGAAGTACATCACTACTGGAAAAACACGCTCAGTCATCCTACAGTCCACCCATAGCTCACAGAAGTTATTTTTAAATTTTATCCCTGTCTAAAAACTTTAAGGGACTGATTTACTAAGACCTTTAGCGTGCGCAGAACCTTTGAGCACACACAAAACCAATAACTTGACCAATGATTGGTCATGGTATTTGTTTTGCACCAATCATTGGTTGTGTTATTGGTTTTGCGTGTGCTAAAAGGTTTTGCACACACTAAAGGTGTTAGTAAATCGGGGGCCTAAGTGTTTCAAATATGTATTTGACCCAGGTGTGGCTAGATCCTGTCACAAATGTTCTCACTCCCTCGTAACTGTAGTCTATGGTAATAACGCTTAGCGGAGTTTCTCCCGTGGGCCGATTCAAGGTGCGCTTTGAGCTCCTGGCGTAGGTGCCCTGTTTCTGGGGTATCTGCCCGGGCCCTTATTGTGTTTCACACGCTCCGACATTTATGAGCTTGGCTCGGCCGCGCAGACAGCTGGGCTTCGCTGCTGCGTGAGAGAGGTTGGCTGAGGCCGACTTGTTCACACCCTGCTCACGTTCCTCGGGAACAGAAGTTCGCTTGGCCCTGCCGTCGTGAGTTATGAATTATTAATTTTCAGAGACTTTTGTTAGCTTGGCAGTCCCAATCACTTTCTTAGCAGTTGAGGGGAATACCAAGCACTTCTTTTCCACCCTGTATTGAAATATTACCATTCTAGACTGGTATCTGTACAACATGAAGGTACAGGGTGTAAATACATCAGTTTATCTGTACATTATTGTTAAATCCAGGAATACCGAGCTGGGATAAGTATCATATCAATGTAGGAAATATTAGTTCTCTGTCTTCAAGTCTAAATAATAACATAGAAAGTCCTCACTTTGTAGCAGAGTTATTGACATTAGACTGATCACAGCATACTTTAAGTGTTCATTCATGTTAGCAGTCTTTCCTCACTGGTAGCTCAGGTGCAGAATAGCTAGTAGTTTCATTTGTTTTGTTATTGACATCCTGCCTACAGAATAAGTTATACACTACAGACGCCTATCTATCACTGGGCCATTACCCACAATACATATCTTTTAATCTGGAAAGCCAAAGAGAGGGGCAGTGGGTGCCATTTTTTAAATATGGGAGTTGGCAGACGCCGATGCGCCAGCCTGCCAGGTTGTCAGGGTTCTGATGGATGAGTAGTCTACACAAACGCGGTTACGTCAACTTGGTCAAATGAATGCGGTCAGACAGTTGGGCGTGGCCGAGGCACCAAGTCTCTCTCTCTCTCCCTCCAGCTGGGCCCGGACCCCAAGGTGAAGGAGGAGGAGGAGGTAGACGAGAAGGAGCAGGAGGAAGAGGAGGAAGGCGTGGAGGAGAAGGAGGAAGAAAGGGGGAAGAAGCCAGAGGAGGAGGCGGAGGAGCAGGAGCAGCTGGAGGAGGAACTGAAGGCCGCAGAGGACCCCAAGTCCAAGGCATCCCGACACCGCTCACGTGTCATGCATTGTAAAGTGAGCCTGCTGGACAACACTCTGTACGAGTGTGAGCTGGAAGTAAGAACTACAACTCCCAGAAACACCAGCTATCCTTTACACACATCTTATGGGTCAGGAAGACAATGAATTAGCAATGATCTCCTTTTCTCTTTTTCTCTCTTTCTCTCTCTCCCTCTGCCCCCTCTCTCCATATTTTCCCCTTGCTCACTGTCAGAAACATGCCAAAGGCCAGGATCTGTTTGTCAAGGTGTGTGACCATCTCAATCTGCTGGAGAGGGACTATTATGGCCTGGCTATCTGGGACACGCCCTCCAAGAAGGTACTGTAGGCTGGGCCCTGCCCTGGCAGAATTGACTTGGCCTCTGAAACTTCAGAGAAGTAGCTCATACACACACAAACCCATACACACACACACACACACACACACACACACACACACACACACACACACACACACACACACACACACACAAACAAACAAACAAACAAACACATGCATTGTATTTTCTGAATACCAACTTTGGGTTTGTCCATGCGCTCTGAGGCATTTATAAGTATAATAGGATGCCTAAAACGTAAAGGCATCCTTGCAGAAAGCTAAGGTTAGCTAAACACTTCATGCAACTGACCGGTCAATCGGTCATCAAAGCTGAGTGGACCAATCAACCAAAAAAGCAGGATGCTCACAAGACATAGAATAACCAGCACAGAGCTTAACATTTATTAGAGCTGAAATCGTCATGCAAAGCCAGCCTGTATTAGAGCTGAAATCATCATGCAAAGCCAGCCTGTATTAGAGCTGAAATCATCATGCAAAGCCAGCCTGTATTAGAGCTGAAATCATCATGCAAAGCCAGCCTGTATTAGAGCTGAAATCATCATGCAAAGCCAGCCTGTATTAGAGCTGAAATCATCATGGAAAGCCAGCCTGCATTAGAGCTGAAATCATCATGCAAAGCCAGCCTGTATTAGAGCTGAAATCATCATGCAAAGCCAGCCTGTATTAGAGCTGAAATCATCATGCAAAGCCAGCCTGTGTTAGAGCTGAAATCATCATGCAAAGCCAGCCTGTATTAGAGCTGAAATCATCATGCAAAGCCAGCCTGTATTAGAGCTGAAATCATCGTGCAAAGCCAGCCTGTATTAGAGCTGAAATCATCATGCAAAGCCAGCCTGTGTCAGTTGTCGTAAGTGTTAATAAGCATATGAGTGTTCATGTTGTGCTTATGAAGCTGTTATGTAATCATTGTATCCCAATGCAATTTTACCAAATCTTGTGATTAGTGATGTTCATCTTACGTGCTTACCCCTACTCGCCCCCTTCCCCCGTCTTTCCCCTCAAGGTCTGGCTCGACCTGACCAAGGAGATCCGCCGACAGGTGCAAGGTGAGTGATGTCATCGGCGGGGGGTGCTGTACGGGGCACCCGTGCACAGTGAGCACACAGTACTGCAGATTACCTGTCCGTGATTTTATCAGAATGGTAGCACTGTGCCCTTAAGCGTTAAGTGCATAAACCGTGGACAGCCCCAGACGTATTCCCTGCAAAACACTCAGTTTTTCAACCATTCAGTGGTTTTATTGAAGGACCACTGGGTGACGTATAACAACCATGTGGTCTTGTTATGGCCCTAATGCAGAAACACAACCCTGGGCTGTACTTGGTGGAATAGTTTTGAGTTGGGTGCTGTTTGTGTCCTGTACTGTCTAGAAAGCACAGCAGTAATTCACAGTCATTTTTACCAAATGTTCACTAGACACTCAGCTCAATTTTCATAGCAGTAGTTATTACAATTCCAATTTGATGCATCCTGTAATGACTATTCATTATTCGTTCGGCTTTACCAAGTACAGAACAGCGACAATCGACATTTTGTATTGTAATACAGCACCATAAACTCCTGTTGCTGTTTTTAAGAAGGAGATATAAGTAATGGTGGAGCTGAATATCTGGTTGGTCAATAATATCTATGGTTTTACCCCCTGGCGTTTCCTCTAGGAAGCTCCTGTGACTTCACCTTCAGTGTGAAGTTTTACCCGCCGGATCCAGCTCACCTGACAGAGGACCTCACCAGGTAAGCCTGTTATACCTGTCTGCCTGCCTGCCATGCCCAGCTGAACCTGACAGCCTGCAGCTCCTGTAGGCGCTGACGTCCAGCCCTTGACCTTTGACCCTTGACCCTTGCAGGTACTTTCTGGTCCTGCAGCTGCGTAAGGACATTGTGAATGGACGGCTGCCCTGCTCCTTCGTCACACTGGCGCTGCTGGGCTCCTACGCCCTGCAGTCAGAGCTGGGCGAGTACGACCCCGATATCCACGGCAACGAATATGGCAAAGAGCTGCGACTCGCCCCGGGTCAGACCAAAGAGCTGGAGGACAAGATGATGGAGCTGCATCGCACCTACAAGTAACTCACACACACATGCGCACACACACACACACACAAACACTCACACATGCACACACACATATTCACTGAACTACACGTGAACGCATACTTCTTGTGTTATTCATTACTGAGGTTCACACACACACACACACACACACACACACACACACACACACACACATCTGTATGTAATAAACTGGTGAAGCTGATGCTCTTTGACGCTGCCCATGTGTGTTTCCGCAGGGCTATGACTCCTGCCCAGGCAGATTTGATGTTTCTAGAGAATGCCAAGAAGCTGGCCATGTATGGGGTGGACCTCCACCAGGCTAAGGTAGGGTCAAGACCCATTCACCAGTCTGTGATAGGGTCATACTTCCACACCAGGCCGTAGTGGGGTCTAAACCCATTCACCATTCTGTGATAGGGTCAAACATCCACACCAGGCCGTAGTGGGGTCTAAACCCATTCACCATTCTGTGATAGGGTCAAACCTTCACACTAGGCCTTAGTGGGATCTAAACCCATTCACCAGTCTGTGATAGGGTCAAACTTCCACACCAGGCCGTAGTGGGGTCTAAACCCATTCACCATTCTGTGGAAGGGTCAAACTCCACACCGGGCCATAGTAGGGTCCATACGTGTGGCTCTTGCAGTGTTTTTCACGCGGAACTTAGAGATTCGCCTGTTTCATCGAGAAACTCACAACGGAAACCACAGTTGTACAGCTGTAACACTTAAGAAAATCAACCATGAAGTAAGAAACATGGGAGAACTCAAATTTAATGAAACAATAGCTCCCAGAGATCATAAGGTATTGTATTACAGTTAAAAGCCTTTAGAGCCTTTAGCTTTTATCCAGAATATTTTTTATAAATCACAGAAGGCAAAGTAAACTAGTGCCCATGTGTATTCTGGTCAGACAGCCTTCAGCAGGTATACTGTGACCTTAAATGGCCTGTTTCCCTCATGTTTTCTCCCAGCTGGCTCTTGTTCACATGGTATTTGTGTGAAATATGTGTCATACTTTGTCGAAATTCAGTAAAGGAGAGGCGTGACCCCGTAAGTGTCCCAGGAAATCACACACCCAGAGAGCAGGCAGGAGTAGTAGGTGTGGGTGGGGTATAATTTAGCTCCAGCAGAGAGCCTGGTATCCATGTCATGTCCTGAAACAGAAAGCAGAAAGGAGGTCAATCTGTTCACGTCAAAACAGGGATTTGAGTGACATCTGGCGGGCCAGGAGCTGCCTGCCTGTTAGTGCCGCCAGGCCCAGCGGGGTCCTGAACGCTCCCCCCCCCCTCTCTGTCCGTCCATCTGTCCGTCCCCTGCAGGACCTGGACGGGGTGGACATCATGCTCGGCGTGTCCTCCGGCGGCCTGATGGTATTTAAGGACAAACTGAGGATCAACCGCTTCCCCTGGCCCAAAGTCCTCAAGATCTCCTACAAGCGCAGCAGCTTCTTCATCAAAATACGCCCCTCTGAGGTACAGCCTCCGCTGTCCCACAATGCACCGGGAGCCACAGTGGGGCCTAGTCCTCCCTGCCACCTGCATGCTCTTAAAGTTCCCTCATATCAATGCGTGTGCTCAAGAACAGTAAAAAAAAAAATGTTATAATAATGTTCCAATAATATAATGTTCCAGTTGTATATTTACACACTTATAATAATTAAAATAATAGTGCATGTAACTTATGAGCTTTGTTTCAGGGTGAATTTGTTTTCTGTGACCAAAATTTATATACAGTAAATGCTGAATTAGTGAAGGTGCATTGTCTCTATGTTACAGCTGGAACACTATGAGAGCACAATCGGCTTTAAGCTGCCAAACTACAAGGCCTCTAAAAAGCTGTGGAAGGTTTGTGTGGAGCATCACACATTCTTCAGGTAAGTTATAGGGGAGGAGCTCTGAACCATGACCTGGGATGTTCCCGCCCCCTTACCCTGCGCTGTCAATCACAAGGGCTCCACCCTCCCCAACTGCATGTCTCGCCCCCTTACCCTGTGCTGTCAATCACAAGCAATCACAAGCCCACCACCACCACCACATTCCCTTACCTGTCAATCATAAGGGTCCCACCCGTCTACTCCAAATCCTCAATTACAGGGCTGGTACACCAGCTGTTTGGTCAGCGGTATCTTCCTCAAATGGCGATGATTCGTTAATTGCTAAGGGCTGGCCAGGCATGGGGTGCGAGATCAGGAAGCAGGAGATTAGATTAAGCCCTGTTATATGAGGTCACCCCTAGTTCATAGCAGTCTGTCTGACTGCCTGGTGTTTACGTTCACTTACATTTATATTGACATCCGTTTATTTTCAGACTCTCTTATCCTGAGAGAATTGCAGAATACAGAAAGGATAGCAGCAGCAGAGAGACACACGCTGATTGCAACACTATCTATCCATCCATCCATTATCTAACCCGCTTATTCCTGGTCAAGGTCACATGGGGGCTGGAGCTTTTCCCAGCATGCATTGGGCGAGAGGCAGGAATACCCCCTGGATAGGTTGCCATATCCATCGCAGGGCAAACGCAATCTAAGCGAACCGTTATTGCAAACACATGTGCTGTAACAAACGTACTGTCACACACAATTTTCGTTATGAAGGGAGGGGAATATTATAGCGGTGGAATATTTGGACCGTTGGTGGTGAACCTGATGACCCTTGCGTCTGCAGGCTGACCACCACAGAAGTGGCCACCACCCCCCGCAGGTTCCTGGCCCTGGGCTCCAAGTTCCGCTACAGTGGGCGGACCCAGGCCCAAACCCGGCAGGCCAGCTCCATGATTGACAGGCCGGCTCCCCTGTTCCAGCGCTCCTCCAGCAAGAGGGCGTCTCGCAGCCTGGATGGAGGTGTGTTTGTGTGCGTGTGCGTGTGTGTGTGTGTGTGTGTGTGCGTGTGTGTGTGTGTGCCTTTGCTTTTCTTAAAGGTATGTGTGTGGGTGTGTGCATGCATGCTTGTTTGTCTGTGTGTGCATGCGTGTGTGTTTGTGTGGGTGTGCATACGTGCTTGTGTATGTGTGTGGGTGTCTGTGTGTGTTTATGTGTGTATTTGTATTTATTCTGTTTCTAATATACACATAGGGTTAAAGTACAATGTGTTGGAAATGATTTGATTAAATAGAAATATTTGGGTTTGGGAAGAAAACACACAGACACACATCTGTTTAGTTTGAATGAGTTTGAATGACCTGAAGGAGCCTCTGTCCTCGTTTGCCCCAGCTAGAGGTGCGTCTGTCTAGACCCCTCTTCTTCAGCCAATTCAAGAGAGAAAGGAAGATGATGATTGGTTCCTTCTGTTAGATTCTGACCAATCACAGCCCACCTCTGCATCTTCAGGTACTTTTTCAGGTTCTTCCAGCCCTGCTTTTGGCTTGGCTTTGGATCTCTGCCTGTCTGCAGCCTATCGGCTTGTCTGAAACAGCATGAGCTGTCACCAGCACATCTGTGGAGTCTGGCCCATCTCGGTTGGGTACTCTTTCTTCTTCACTCTTTCTGTTACAATTATAGTCTATAACAGGGAGTTTTTCCTTGCCACTCTTGCCTTTGGCCTGCTCTTATGGGGGTTTAGGCTGGGTTTTTCTGTGAAGCGTATTGTGACAACTGGTTGTGAAATGCGCTATATAAATAAATATTGATTTGATTTGATTTGACAATAGTCTACTACACCATGTTAGTCTGTTACGGTCTGTTAGAGACAGTTGCAGCCTGTTACATCACGTTACGCTTAGTCTGTTACCGCCTGTTGCAATCTGTCACATCGTGCTACAGTTATATTCAGTAACAGTTTGGTGCATGCTGTTGCTACTGTGTTCAGTCACACAACTTGAGTTCCAGCCTTTTTAATTTCTGACTTCTCTGATCAGACTACAGCTCACAGGGATTTTCTAGGGTCAGCGTGAGTGTTGAGTGACAGCCTTCACTCCACTTGCTCCAATGTTTTTTCAATGTTTTCTCAATGTTCCTACTGCCTGCTCCTCCTGTTCCAACGTTTTCTTAACATCCCCAGACTTACTCACCTGTCTGCTGACCTCCAGTACTTGCTTTTCACTTCTGAATGGCTGCATCCGGGAGAATGCCCTGCGCAGTCAGAGGCGACCTGCGCATTTCTCATGCTGGCTTTTGATTGGGCCGTGGGGGATTGGCAGGATTGGTGCCAAGGTTCACCACGTGCACGTGACGGCACGCCTGCCCACTGCAGGGCGCTATATGTGACCGTTTTTCTGCTCCGTCCAGCGAGGTGGATGTAGACCTGGTTTGTGCTGTTGGACCGGAGTCCCCCTCCTGAACCCATCCACCCTCACAGTCTGTAGATACCTCCACACTGCCCTCTGCTGGTCACGGGAGTAATGACAGCAGCATGTGTGATTGGGAGTGTTTTTGTGTTCGCCTATTTTTATAGGATTTCAGGACTTTTCTTTCCGGTTGGAGTCCCCTAAGTCCCAATCTATCAGGATGAGGTCTTTCCTTTCCTTTCCTTTAATATTCCCATCTCTCTGCGTACAGTATTGTGTGAAAACTGGTTTCTGTGTGAAATCTGCAGTATGATGGTAAGTATAGGTAACCACAAGACTTCAAGCCTAATCTTGTAATGGGAGTGGTTATCAACATGCCATTTCCTGCTGTTTGTCATTAGTCTAACCTATTATTGATTTTGCCCAACCCCCCTTCTTTTTTTAACCTCTGACCCTTGACCCCTGACCTCTCGGCAGCAGTGGTGGTGACTCCGGACAAGAGCGCCCGTCCCGTCAGCGCGCCCCTCATCTCTCCCGCCCCGTCCGGGGAGGCTGCGCCCGCCCCTGTCACCACGGCAACCCCTCGCACCAAGCGCCGGGACCCCGCCACGCCCTCGAGACGCACCGCCCGCTCGGAGGAGAGGAAAGCGGCGGTGAAGGCGGTGAAGGCAGAGAGCCGGGTGGAGAAGCCCTCCAGGACAGAGCCGGGGTCGCAGGTCAAGGTACGCAAACCCAGCGCAGCCGCGACACCTGCCCAGTTTCTGACTATAAACATGTTCTGCTCCATCTTTCTTTCTTTATGCTGAAAGTTATGGTCAGCAAACCTTTGTATGTGCTATATATTTAGGTATTATTATTATTATTAAGGAGTTGTTAAAATGTTATAACAACTAGCACCATCTCCTGTCTCACCTCAAACAGGGGTGAAAAGCGCACAATGTTAGATAAGGATGCCTGTTTTTCTGCTGTCTGTATTTTGTCTTCAAGGAGTAAAACAACAGACATTAACAGAAGAATTTAAAATCAGAAAATGGGGCGGCAGACATGAAAAGGAGAACGAGTAGCTTTGTTCTCCCCTCTGATGTCACCGCCGCCTCGTCCTTCCTGTCAGTCGCGTCCTCCGTGGCTGTTTTTTGCGTCTGTTCTGTGAGTCGGGCGGCAGTTTATCACCGCTCCTGCAGGTGAATGCTGTTGTCTCTGTCAGACAGTCGCCTGATGATGGAGTGCGAACAGCTTGGAGACGCGCGGCGCCGCTGTGAGGCGCGTGACCTGAGGGCATTGTTAGCGTCTGCGTGGCTAATCCTGTGGCCGTGCATCACTCACTCATCACTGACTGCTGTTCGGCACTACACAGCAGGTTTATATGCGGTGGGCTCAGCGAGTGGGAGGAGACTGGACAGCTAACTTTATAATCACTTATCCTGAGTAGACCTGGTAAAGCACAGCTTTCCACAGCAGGACCACGCACACGGAGTCAGCTGGTCACAGACGCCATCCAGGCCGCGCACGGGCACAGAGCTCCAGCATAGTTACGGGGATGAGGTCACAGTGCGTGCGGTGATCATGCGGGAGCTGATGATGTCAGCAGTGGGCGGGGCTTGCCTTGGGACCCCTCCTCTTCCTGTCTGGTGAATGGGAGCTGCTCTTTATCACTGCAGGGGAAGAGGAACTGCCACAGGACCCATGATTAAAACTGCCCTCAAACAGCCCAAAAAAAAATGTGTCTCCAAATTAGATTCAGTTCGCACCTGACAAGACAAACGTAAACACGGGCTGGCATTTGCATGCTATTTTAGTTTATTATAGCTTAGTTCACTGTTTTTGATCAGTTGTGCTGCACAGAAAAGAAATTATGAGTCATTGTTATGATCTTTATGGAAGAAAAAAAAACAGACATCTACTCGGCTATGTAGGATGAAAACAGATCCAGTGTTGATATGAGTGAGCGTGTGGTGTGCCTCAGGCAGGGAGAAACTCCACAACCACAAGTTTTCCTTCATTTTAATGTGGCCCATCATAGAAAAATAATTCTGGGGGAAGCAGTGGCCTGGGACTTTTCTATTATCTGTGCTCACGCTGTTTTATTGAATGAGCGTCCAGGCCCCCGCTTTCTCAGAGCCATTATACGCATCCTGCTTCTTAGTGCGGGACCTCGGCGAAGCCCGCGGTGAATTCATAATCTATACGCATGCTTGTTATAGCGTGGTAGCCAAGGTGAGAGCTGTGTGAGTGCTTCTGTGTGAGGCCCTGTGAGTGGAGTGTGTGAGGCCCTGTGAGTGGAGTGTGTGAGGCCCTGTGAGTGGAGTGTGTGAGGCCCTGTGAGTGCTTCTGTGTGAGGCCCTGTGAGTGGAGTGTGTAAGGCCCTGTGAGTGCTTCTGTGTAAGGCCCTGTGAGTGCTTCTGTGTAAGGCCCTGTGAGTGGAGTGTGTGAGGCCCTGTGAGTGCTTCTGTGTGAGGCCCTGTGAGTGCTTCTGTGTAAGGCCCTGTGAGTGCTTCTGTGTGAGGTTCTGTGAGTGGAGTGTGTGAGGCCCTGTGAGTGGAGTGTGTGAGGCCCTGTGAGTGCTTCTGTGTGAGGCCCTGTGAGTGGAGTGTGTGAGGCCCTGTGAGTGCTTCTGTGTGAGGCCCTGTGAGTGGAGTGTGTGAGGCCCTGTGAGTGGAGTGTGTGAGGCCCTGTGAGTGGAGTATGGGAGGCCCTGTGAGTGCAGTGTGTGAGGCCCTGTGAGTGGAGTGTGAGGCCCTGTGAGTGGAGTGTGTGAGGCCCTGTGAGTGGAGTGTGTGAGGCCCTGTGAGTGGAGTGTGTGAGGCCCTGTGAGTGGAGTACAGTGGTGTGACGCTGCCCTACTGGCCGCCGGCAGTCTGAAATGTCTCTGTGGCACTCTAGGCGGTGCGGAGAGAGCGCCGGCACGCGCAGACGGTGACCGCCACCAACGGGGAGAGGAAGTCGCAGGTTTGTGTCTCGTGCGTGCTGCATGCCCGACCCGTGCCTGACCTTTATGATGTAGCGGGGGAAGGGTTTAGGGGTCTGCCGAGAGCTGAGGAGGGGGTCGCTAACCTTTGCCCTTCTCTTCCTCCCCCCGGGGGACCTGCAGTCACCGCGACAGGGCACAGAGATGGTGCGGACGAGGAAGGTCAGAGCGGTCCGTGAGGATTCTCCATTCTCATCCTCGCTTCCATATACCACCGATTGTTTTTGCACAGAAAAAAAGAGACGATGGCGATTTTCGTTTGGCCCGCTTTCCTCATTGCTTTGGTTTATTTAAAGAGACAGTGTTCTCATTTGTCCGATTTCAGTTTGGCTGTTTATCTCCGATCACCTCGGCTTTGGCTGCGAGTCACCGCTGGGTCTGACGCTTCCATCGTTTCCATAACGATCAAAGGCTTCCCGCCATATTACGCCCGGGTCACGCTTGGAACAGTTTCAGCTGCGATGCAATGTTTTTTGTTTCATCTGCAGGCATATTTAGTTTTTTTTTTATTGTGTTTCTTTTTGCAGTGATGCTAACTCAAGCTGTTTGGAGTTCAGCTAAAGTAGAAGCATACAGCATTCAGTGTATACACAATGCATTGTTTATATTTTATTAACAAAATGCACAAAATCCGTACTTCTGCTTTGATATGAGGTCATTCCTCATGGACGGTGATACAGCCTGTTGGTGCAGCGTGCGCAAAGAAGGCAGGTGTGCCGTCTGGCACTTCTTCTAGGATATTAGGCACAAATGCTGTCTGGGACCCAACCCACAATGCACCACAAGCAGAACCTCTTGGCAGAATCTTATGGCTGGTTCTTTCCATGTGATGCTGACTCGTCCCTCTTTCCTAAAACCTACCAGCCCTCCACAATACCTCACCCCCCATTCCACACTGAAGCTGTCCCAGAGAACTGCACAAGAGCCTCGCTAGGTACCTTGTGAATTTGACTTAAATGGAAAATGGCAACATTCCATTTGCAGAACAACAAATAATTACTACAGATATGCAGTTATAGGCTTACATCAGTCTATTAACTTTTATCGCGCTCAGAATATGAAACATGGGATATTTACTCATGGTTATTAAAAGCACTTCTCCATAGTCTCTTGTTCTAAGGTGGTGAGGCGGTGAGCAGTCCTTCACACGTAAGCTACGGTGTTCAGTGAGTGGCTGCAGTGCAGGAACTTAGTCATCGGAACAATCTAGAACGCAGCGTGACACGATGCCCGGATCTGCCTGACTGCAGCTCGGCGGCGGAAGAAGGCACGCGTGGCGTCGTTCTCACGACACGTGAGCCGTACACTGAAGTAGCGCTGAAGCTCGAGCAGAGAAAATCACCTCAGATACACGGGAGTAAAAACAGGGTATCGTCTCTTCTCCTGTCCCGTTCTCTCCACCCTCGCCCATTACATCACCCCTGACGCCTGACCCTTGACCTTCACTGCCATCTTGGAAAACATCCATCCTACACTCTGACCATCCCACTGCAGTGACTGGAGTCACGCGGGCTGGGGTTGCAGACATCAATGAGAAATTGACTGCAGTGCCGAGCAGGAAATGAACCCTTACACTTTTTTTCTTTTTTAATTATTTTTTTCACAGAAAAGGTCTAAGAAAACTGAGGCGGACACCATTTATATCAGACACAGCAATTTAATGTTGGAGGTTTGTAGGAGTAGTGAAACACCGCTGCTCCCTTCCGCTCTATAGGTCTTTGCTGTCGCATGCCGTGTGCTTGCTGGAGGCTTTTTTCCTTTCTAACTGAAGTGTTATTCATCATTTCTGTCTCATCCTCTGTTCTGTCATCTATCTCATACGCCTCTTTGCCCTACAGTCTCAGCCTGTCCTGGTCTTATTTATGTTTGTTTATGTTTATGTTGTTAAGACGTGTGCGGTAATTGCTTCAGAGGTTTCGGCTGATTTTATTCCCCGGCACTCCGGTGACGAATAATACGATTCGGAGAGTGTTGAGTCTTTTTCTTGCCATCACATTTTTGTACTGTAGAGACATTTACAAGTTTTTCTACTAATAACTTTAATCCCCCTCAAGGGTTCAAGGACAAACTTTTCCACAGAGCAAAGCTTCTTCCCCTCTGGCTCTGTTTTATGAGATTGTTTGCGACGCTAATGGTGGGCCCACAACCTCTCTGCATTAACTGGTCTGTTGGTTTTAGTCGTGAGCCATTATCTCTGAGCTAACAGCTGCATATTCTGCATTCCCCTCTGAGAGCGGAAATTAGCGGGACATGCGCCGCCAAACAGCCCCAGTCCCGCCCCCCCTGCCACCTTCTCATGGGGGGTGCGCCCCCTGAATGCGCTACTGACTCCTTCCTGCACCCCCCCCCCCATTTCGGTCAACCCTTGTCCGTGTGTTAAACATCATCCTTTGGCATTAACAGATGGGCCCTAACTCACACGGGCTTTATTAATGCACTCTTCTGTGACCCTGTGAACCCTCTTGGGGAAATAAAGACATTATTTTTTCCTCTGGTTGTGATGGCAGTAGTGGTGGCTTTCTCAGCCATCTTTAGTCTTTCTTCACCGTGTAACCTTTTTTATTTTTTGTTTGGACCTGCATGTGATTATGTTTGTGTTTTCAGTTAAATGGGGTGCGTATCAAAAATGTTTTTCAAACACGATGGTGTTCTGTATCGTGTTGTCATGTCCTGTACAGAAGCCCATTAGCTCATAAATAAAGCTCAAAGTGGAGAGGCAGCATTTCAGATGCTGTTCTTTCAGGAGCCTGCAGGGGGCGCTGAACATACTGTATCACTGAACTGTTAATATTCCATATATTCCTGCAGGAATTATATCATGTGCCAAGCTTTCACTGCTGCTCTCTTCAGTCTAGACTAAGGGCTATCGCCCAACTAGTGCTGACAGTGTTATTTTCTCTCCGTCCCTCGTCACCACTCATCCGCTTTATTGCTCCCTTACTTTTTTATCACTGCCCTCATATTTTTTTCTCTCCGTTTTCCCCGTTCTCTCCGTGTCCAGGATTTGGATCGGACCCAGGAGGGTATCATGAGGCACCACAGTAGCATCAGCGAGCTGAAGAGGAGCTTCATGGAGGCGGTGCCAGACCCACGGCCCAGCGAATGGGACAAGCGCCTGTCCACCAACTCGCCCTTCCGCACCGCTAGCATCAATGGGCAACTGCAGCCAGGGGTAGGTGGGGTGGGGGCGGGGGCAGAGGCAGGTGTAGGGGCAGGGGTTGAGTTATGGGCCGCATGGCTTTCTATCTGGCTTTCTTTACGTTGATAGAGAGAAAAAGCTGCTAATTTGTTATACATTTGTTAACTCTTGAGATAATTATCAGCAGCCATTTTTGTACATTTTTATAGAAAAGGGGACTTGACTTGGTTAGTGCTTGATGTTTCTTAGGAGGTGGTCCTGGTGGACCGGGATAGGGAAGTTTTCCCTCTGGATCAGGTAGAGATCAATGTTGAACGTGGATGAGGATACTGTGCTGTAGGAGCTGCAGTCTTTCAAATAAGATGAAGTTAAATCCAGGTGCTTTCTCGCAGTGATCCAGGATTTATTGGGTTTAACACAAAGAGTTACAAGTTCTATAGTTTTCTGTAGGAATATCCGTAATCTGTTCATCTAATCTTCTGTCGATCATTTTGATTGGTTGAACAAATCCCTCCCTTTTTACATAAGCAGACACGTGTTTAGGGTTTTTAGCATGAAATGGCTGCCATATGCAGGCAGATGCTGCAGAACAGTATAAACCCACCTGCAGTCCAGCTGGAACCAAGCTGGTTTATGTCCTGCTGCCGTGCTGCAGTGTGAATAGAGCTGGGGTGAACTCCGGTCCTGGGGCCACGTGTATAAAACTCTGAGTAAAACAATGCGTAAAAAAACGCTCAGGGTAAAAGTCGTAAATCTGCTTTAAAAAAGTTTAGCATTTTCTACCTCTGCCTTTCTGTCACGGTGTCGCCATATCACACGGCCTCCAAACATTGCGTACGTATGGTGTCTATCGCGTGCAGAGGTACGCAGATTCTTACAGCACGTGTTATATTATACGTACATCTGAATTTATGCGTGGATTTCTGAGCGCATTTTTCTGCTCGGCACTGTTTATACATGTGGCCCCTGGAAGGGTTTTCTGCATGCAGTTTTTTGTTCCAACCAATTACCTTAGTTTTATTTTTCTGACAGCTCTATAAACTACTGGTTCACTTCTGTACTTGAGCACAGTAAAAACATTTAATGAGGATACACTTGCAGTCTACGGCATACTGCACTATAGTGTAGTGTAGTATAATGGTTAAGGAACTGGCCTTGTAACCGAAAGGTTGTTCCCAGGTAGGACACTGCCGTTGTACCCTTGAGCAAGGTACGTAACCTGAATCGCTTCAGTATATAGCTGGATAAATGGATAATATGTAAAAAAAGAAAAAAAGTTGTGTTCTGTCTGCTAAATCCCTGTAATGTAATGTAATGTAATGCGGACGTAGCTATATGACATTTATACAAATGTCAGATCCAGATTAAGAGCGGAAGTTGGCAAAAATCCTGAAACGGGTCGGCCCTTGCTGTGCACCCTTGGAATAGAGCTGGGTGAATCACTGTTTGGATCATGTGGCCATCGGCGCATGAAAATGATGAGTCAAACAGCCAGACTGCTTTACATATCACAGAGCAGGAAAAACATTTTTATCTTTCCTTGTAAGACTTCCTGTTTCAGTGGCTGTAGACACCCTGAGAAAGCGCAGCGCAGATGTTATATTTGGCTGCTTTTTAATTGCCTATAACTGCCACTTCATACAGCCTCCACTGCAGTTGATTTTGTCATTTTCTGCACTCATAATGTTAAGTATTGCCTCCGCAGTAAACGTTTGCCAATACACAGTGAGCATAATGCCACATTGGTTTAACCTTCTCTGGCACACTTGGAACACTTATTGAACACACTTCATTGAAAAATGACATTAATTTAATGGTCGTTGCTAAATATCTTACGTTTTACCTCTTTTGGTTCAGAATTGATGTTTCAAAGCTTATCGTAGCTATAGTGTTCATAACTGTCACTAAATGGCGTCATAAAAAAGTTTCGTATTCCAGTCGGTTGGAAGCGCTGACAGAGACTCTGAACACAATGACATTTGAAAGGGGCGAGTTTGCAGCTTCCTGCATTGACTCTAATGAAGGCATTTCACATGAACTGTGAGAAGAATAATGGGAATAATGTGTTCTTTTTTAAGTTGGCATTTATAAAAATGCGTGTTAAACCCGGGCCCTTCAGGAGTGAGCAGAGACGCAGCTCTGTCGGGCGGAGTGTGGACAGTGTCACCCCAGCGGTGTACTGCCTCTCCGTCTCTTTGTCAAAGATGAGCCCAGGGTCAAAAACTGTATTTTTGGAAGTGGAAAATCACCAGCTTGTTTGCTGTTGTTTGATGCGAAAGAGATTCTAGGGTTGAAGATTTATTAGTGTTTTGAAAGAATAAATTAAATATAATTTACCGCTCGATGCGCTTCGATGAATAAACAGACCCCCGGATCGATATTCCCACTGCCTTTTCGAACATTAAACGGAAAAGGAAAGCTCACCTTGGCTTGAATCTCTGCTCCTGACAGTTCTGACAGTGGTTAGGAAGAGCTTTTTTGCCCCTAAATGAACAGCGTGGGGCTCCCCAGAGTGCCTTGCTATACCCCCTTGTGCATAGCGCTTTTGTTTGTGTCAGCATGGTGCAGTACAGGAACTTATTGGATTACAGCGTAGTGGCCGTGGGAATCTGTGTAAAGTGCCTTATGGGAGTGGTGTGAGGCTTCTTGTGCTAATTCTGTTTGTAAGTTGAATGCATATTCTCTAAACATGATCCCTCCCTCGTGTGCAGGAAGACTGGTAGTAGGTGTTGCTTGTTGCCTGTGAAGGGCAGTGTACAAAACAAGACTGTTTCTTTATCTTCTTGCTGTATATTTTCCTGCATCTCTCTACTTCCTCTGTCTGTCTTCTTCCTGTGTCAATGCTGCTTGCTTTTGTTTTCTTTTTCTGTAGTTTTACGAGCGTCTTCTTTATGAGTGTTTACGTGTCCTGGCTAAATTCCCAACCTGGCTCTGGCAACCTGCCACCTAATCGTCCCCCAGTTTAATTGGCTAAAAATTGTTCTCTCCTACTCCACCTCAGCTGATGTGTGGTGAGTGTTTTGGCACAAAATGGCTGCCGTGCTACACATTGGTGGTGGTTGAGGAGAGTTTCCTCTCATCACAGTAAAGTGCTTTGAGCGTGAGAGAGCGCTATATAACTGCGAGGCATTATTATTATTAATATTAATATTAATATTATTATTATTATTATTATTTCGAACTGGACGGTGAGTACACTAGAGAGTATTCAGTGAAGGCAGGTGAAGACACTGTATGTTTGTGTGTATGTAGGTGTAGACACTGTGTATGTTTGTGTGTATGTAGGTGATGACACTGTGTGTATGTTTGTGTGTATGTAGGTGATGACACTGTGTGTATGTTTGTGTGTATGCAGGGGAAGACACACACCTGTATGTCAGCACACAGAAAGGTTGGTGATGTTTGAAAGGTAAAGGTGCCTGAATGCCGTGGTAGAGGAGCTGCAGCTGCAGGGCGTGTCTTTGAGGGATAGAGAAAAGGAGGGCGTGGCTTTGGCTCTGCAGTGGCAGCCTCCAGCTTTCACTCAGCCAATCACCTGGCAGTGTCACGACAAGAGCCAAAGTTTGCTGTTTACCTCCCCTTCTCGTTACCTGTCCAATCGCTGTTCCCCTCCCCATTTCTGGCCCAATCTAATCTATGGCCTCTCTTCTTCCTGATCCTGCCCACCTACTCTGCCCCGCCCACTTCCTGCTTCTCCGCCCCCTTCTCCGTGCCTCCCCCTGCCATTGGCCCCCAGTGAAGGCATTCACATTTGAGTCTGCGCTTGATGCAAACAGCATGGCTGATCTGAGTCCAGGGCGAGGCTGTGCAACTGACTTATTCATCTAAAGACATGGAAAAGAAGGAAGGGATGAACGAATGGCCCCATCTTCAAACAGTCTCGTCCCTTCATTGCTGTTTCTCTCTTAGCCCCGCCCCCTTCCGTCTACTTAGCCAGAGGTGTATTCTCTCATCCCCTCCCACCTCCTTCTCACTTTCTCCCTCTGTTTCTTTGATCAGTTTAATCAGTCTTCTTTGCCAGTTATTCATTCTCTACAGATTTCCAGTGTTGAAAAAAACAAAACAAATAAACATATTGGTTGCTCCTTTATGAAGTTAGTTATGAGAAAAAACAGCAGCATGAAAATTTGTCAATAAAATTTTACTAATAAAGGCAGTATGCTGTCACTTACAAGCATATAATGAGGGTCATTAAAATTCATAGTTTTACCTCATGCAATTAGGGTACCAATGTGCAAATCAAATTCAAATCAGCAAGCCCGACAAGATAAACACCATGATAACAAACAGTACCGTAATAAACAAATATTGTGAGAGTATACAGTTGAGAGTTGTGTCTGTGGAGTGTAAGGCCTGTTTAATAATGTATTAGTAAGTTGCCAGTTCTGGGAAGTAATTTACAGCCCCTCAGGCTATGACAGGTTGAGATTTGCTGTATACACGTCGAGTCATTCTGCTGCTACTTCTGCTAATTGGACTTCCAGCTTTTTGCTGAAGTCTTGGAAATTATTTTTTCGCATTTGAGAATGTCAGTTCAAATATAGTTTTTGCACAATGTAGGAAGAAGTTCCTATCTTTTTTTCCCTCTACATAACAAGTCTTTATTTGGTTAACGTTGCCATTTTCGAATGGCTGGAGAATTAGCAGCTATTAGAACGGATGCTTATGTATAGAAGGTGCCGTGGGCTGCGGAAGTGTGCTATGCCATTCCATGTAATGTAAACAACGGGAGTCCATAAGTACGCTGTTCCGCGTAGCTGTGTCTCTGTGCTACACGGAGCCCGTCGCTGTCAGCTGGAAGGCTCACATTTTCCCTCTGTGCCTTTCCGTCTCTCTCCACCTTGTCATTTTCTTTCTCTCTCTCCCTCTCTCCCCCTCCGGCACTGCTTGTCTCTGCAGAGGTGCTAAAGTTCCCTCCCTGCCTGGTTATAGAGCGCAATACCGCAACCCCCCCTATTACTAGCCTCAGGCATTATGGTGATGTCCAGCCATTAGGCCAGCTTGCCCTTGTTCCTCCACAGTAAACCTGCTCAATGTAAATGACATCTGTGACCGCACGGTTCACTGCCGTGGTCATTTATTACCACGCCATTCACCGTGACCGCCATTGTTTACCGCACAGTTCACGTGTAGACTGTCATTTATTACCGGCCCCTTCACTGTGACCGCCATTAACCGCACACTGTGACACTGTAATCATTTAGAATCCTGCTCACTGTGTGCATCGTATTTTGGCCTGATGGTTCACCTCCAAGGCAACGGGTGCCTTTAGCGGGCATAGCGTTTACAGGTCAGCTAACAGAATGACCAGGGCTCAGAGCATCATCGCCGTGAGATCAACACGTAGCGGCTCGGCCACTCGTAACTGCCATGCCGTCATGGTGTCTCCCTCTGGTGGCAGAGAAGTCTCATCGCAAGCGAGCGAGAGTATACACGCTCTTCACCTCTCTGTGACTGCAGGACAGGACACATAATCAATAATATATATTAAAAAATAATAAACTCTTGACTCAACCGTGGAGTTGAACCCGGAAAAGGATGAGAGTCCAGCGCTGCCGCCCCAGGGATTTGGCCCGACCGGACCTTTGTGTTGACTTCTGCGCCACGGGGCTTTGAGACAATGAATGCAAAGGAGTGCTTGGAGTTTGGCTGCAACCCACATCATGCTGACTGCTGCCTGTGCAGAAACAACTCATAACCAAACAGGAGACAACAAAGGTGGAGACTGTGTTCTACAGTCTAGACTCTTCTAGATTGGAATTTTTTTCTGAAACACGATAACAATTAGCCAAGACAAAAAGACACAGTAAATATAGTCCGAAAAGTTAGACATAAATTTATTGGATGTCAGTGAATATTCAGCTGTGTTCAACGCCGTTTGTCATGTTAAATCTTTCCTGAGTGCTGGCTGTATTTGGCTTTTCCAGACCTTCAGCAGAGCCAGAGTCTTGTTGAAATCAAATTGTACTGGTCAGTTTCGTGAGCAGCCACAATGAATAGACCCATAATCCACCTTGTTTGTCTCCTATGCAAACGCTGCCTCTCCCCCCCTTCCCCCTCCCTCGCTGATCGCCCACGTTTTACGGATCTCTGTCTCTCTCGGTCTTCTGTCACAAACCGCAGCCGAAGGGACGGGCTGCGCGTCCACAGGAACAGGAAGTGATGTGGCTGACGGGGGTCCCCCCGCCCCTGCGGGAGGATGAAGAGGAGCAGGGAGAGGAGGAAGAGGGGGAGGGACATCTCCAAAAGAAGGTGTCCATCGTGGTCCTCGGGGAGGCAAACGAGTGGCAGATTTCCCCCGTCCCCCTGCAGCGAGCTCGGGTCTCTCTGCTCCTGTCCTGGCTGCTGGTGATGGCCGTGACTCTGTGGTGGATTGTGTTTATATGAAGGGTGGGGGGTCAGGAAGGTGCAGGAAGGTGCCGGAAGGTGCCGGAAGGTGCAGGACTCACTGTCTCACATCAATGCAGCCACAGGTTTTCCTCTTTCTCTGTTTCATTCACAGCACGGGTTGTTTTTTTCCTGTTCCTTTTTAACCTCAACCCCCACCCCCCCAGCACGGACACACACACACACACACACACACACGCTCGGTCACACCCGCATGCATGCTGAGGTAGTTCATCACCTCACACTCACAAAGCAAAAAAAAAAAAAAAAAAAATTTTTTGTAATTATACAAAACACAAAAGAAACTAAAAATACATTGGTATTTCACTTGTTTTTGCTGTGGGGGAAAACAACGTTGCATTCAACAAAAGAACTCTTGACTTTTAAGTGGCTATTAAGAATGGGTGAGAATTTCAGACTGTTTTATTTTTAATATTCCCACTGTAAAGTTTGAACGGCTGCAAGTCAAGGGCTTTGTTATTTACTGTGGAGCGCCGTATCGCTCGATGTTTCTGAAACGCCTTTGTTCCGCCGCTGGCTTTTCAGAAAAGTTCTCGCTGTGTACCTGTTCATCAACGCTTCACATTTCGCCGCTCCGTGTGATCTGCGTTCATATGCAGGACTGGGGATAAGCACAAGCTGTTGTAACAGAAAATTATACGGCAGGCGTTTCATCCTCCAGGTCTAAACCCCCCTGGTAATGTCTTGAGAGGAGAGAAGTTGATTTATTTTTAAAATTGAGAAATTGCTGCCATTTTTCAACGCATGTCCTGTATAGCAATGAAACTGTTTATTGCTGACTGATTAAAAATAAAGAAATAAAAAGGCCCGAAAAAAACCAACAGCTTGCGCCTCAGTGAAGTCATCCAGCTGCTCAGATGAAAGGGAATGCAATGCTTTACTAAAAGTCTGTGAAATGCGGTGATTTTTACAGTACACTTGGAATATGTAAAGTTGGTCCTTGCAGAGTGGGGAAAAACACATTTGAGGGTGTGTATTGAGTGACTTTATTACATTCTTGTGTGTAATTATGCAAGCAGGCAATTGTGCAGGGAAAGAACACGTTGTTCATATTTTAGACAGACAGTGATTTCCCTTACAGAAATGTGCAGTGCCGCTGATATAGGGATTTCAGTGGACCTACAAGCCGACTCTTGAGCGTTTTTTCTAGCAAACCGAGAGTAATAGCATATAGATATATATATATCAATGGATATAATAAATCACATTAAATTATTCATTGTGATTTGTTGATCCTCATTTTAAAAAGATATACATGGGACATGGGTGACAAAAAAAATAAATAAGATGCAGTACTTCACTTTTCCGGATTTCCATAGGAAATATTTTTGAAAGTGTCTCAGCAAAGTGTACGAGAGGACAACGTGCATGTAACATGTTATTTTTAATAAACTAAAACGATAAACTCTGGGGAGTGTTGGTCTTGGAGATGAAAGATTGAATTGCCAATGGAGTCATTTAATGATGCCTATGATTTGCATAATCTGCATATTTGATGAGCATTGGTAATTGGAGGGGGTTTGAAACAGGAGGTTTAATTAACCATCTGAAGGAATGATTCCCTCAGGGCTGTAGGGGGCGTCTCAGGAGACACAGGGGCTGGGAGAGGAAACATCTTAATGCTGTGTGTGTGTGTGTGTGTGTAACTGTATGTCTGTGTTTGTGCATGTCTGCCTGTCTGTCTTTGTTTCTGTCTGCACAGTCCCCTCTGGTGAAAACGCACACCGTCACCATTTCTGACATCACTAACGCCGTGCGCGGTGACATCTCCACCCCGACCCGGGAGGTGCCTATCGTGCACACGGAGACCAAGACCATCACGTACGAGGCAGCGCAGGTACGGCCAGAACAGCTCAACATGCTGTGTGTCAATATTTATCCGTGTATGCTGCGTGTGGCTTTGTGTGTATGTCGTGTGTCAGTATTTCTCGGTGTATGTTGTGTGTCAGTGGCTCTGTGTATGTCGTGTGTTAGTGTTTCTATGTGTATGTTGTGTGTCAGTGGCTCTGTGTATGTCGTGTGTTAGTGTTTCTATGTGTATGTTGTGTGTCAGTGGCTCTGTGTATGTCGTGTGTTAGTGTTTATATGTGTATGTTGTGTGTCAGTGGCTCTGTGTATGTCGTGTGTTAGTGTTTATATGTGTATGTTGTGTGTCAGTGGCTCTGTGTATGTCGTGTGTTAGTGTTTATATGTGTATATTGTGTGTCAGTGGCTCTGTGTATGTCGTGTGTTAGTGTTTCTATGTGTATGTTGTGTGTCAGTGGCTCTGTGTATATTGTGTCTGTGGCTCTGTGTATGTTGTGTGTCAGTGTTTCTCTGTATTTTGCGTGTCTGTGGTTCTGTGTATGTTGTGTTACTGTTTCTATGTGTATGTTGTGTATCAGTATATCTGTGTATGTTGTGTGTCAGTATTTTTCTGTATATGTTGTGTGTCAGTATTTCTCTGTATATGTTGTGTGTCAGTGTTTATCTGTGTATGTTGTGTGTCAGTGGCCCTGTGTATGTTGTGTTCGTATTTCTATGTGTATGTTGTGTTAGTGTTTCTATATGTATGTTGTGTATCAGTATATCTGTGTATTTTGTGTGTCTGTGGCTGTGTGTGTCTGTTGTGTGTCAGTGTTTCTTTGTACATGTTGTGTGTCAGAGTCTCTCTCTCTGTATGCAGTGTTAACAGTGCTCTGTTAGCTCAAATTCTCTCTGTGTAAGTGTGTGTGTGCTTTTGGAGTCCCCTGTGTGTAAGCTGCATGTTATTGATTCTGCTTGTGTTATCGGGGGTCGGTGCATTATACTCTGTCTCCCGCACAGCCGCTGGAAAGCCTGACGGACAGGGACTCCGGCGTGCTGCTGAGCGCACAGACCATCACCTCGGAGACGGTCAGCACGACCACGACCACCCAGATCACCAAGGTCAGTGCTCCACGGTTCGCCTGTCAATCAGAACCACATCACGCAGTGTTCTTCATAAAGGGCTCACACTGCCTATGAAAATTAGCAGCAAATATAATGCAGGCAGTAGGGGACCGTATCCACAGTATGCTGTATAATATAATGCAGGCAATAGGGGACCGTATCCACAGTATGCTGTATGATATAATGCAGGCAATAGGGGACCGTATCCACAGTATGCTGTATGATATAATGCAGGCAATAGGGGACCGTATCCACAGTATGCTGTATAATATAATGCAGGCAGTAGGGGACCGTATCCACAGTATGCTGTATAATATAATGCAGGCAATAGGGGACCGTATCCACAGTATGCTGTATAATATAATGCAGGCAATAGGGGACCGTATCCACAGTATGCTGTATAATATAATGCAGGCAATAGGGGACCGTATCCACAGTATGCTGTATAATATAATGCAGGCAATAGGGGACCGTATCCACAGTATGCTGTATAATATAATGCAGGCAATAGGGGACCGTATCCACAGTATGCTGTATAATATAATGCAGGCAATAGGGGACCGTATCCACAGTATGCTGTATAATATAATGCAGGCAATAGGGGACCGTATCCACAGTATGCTGTATAATATAATGCAGGCAATAGGGGACCGTATCCACAGTATGCTGTATAATATAATGCAGGCAATAGGGGACCGTATCCACAGTATGCTGTATAATATAATGCAGGCAGTAGGGGACCGTATCCACAGTATGCTGTATAATATAATGCAGGCAATAGGGGACCGTATCCACAGTATGCTGTATAATATAATGCAGGCAATAGGGGACCGTATCCACAGTATGCTGTATAATATAATGCAGACAATAGGGGACCGTATCCACAGTATGCTGTATAATATAATGCAGGCAATAGGGGACCGTATCCACAGTATGCTGTATAATATAATGCAGGCAATAGGGGACCGTATCCACAGTATGCTGTATAATATAATGCAGGCAGTAGGGGACCGTATCCACAGTATGCTGTATAATATAATGCAGGCAATAGGGGACCGTATCCACAGTATGCTGTATAATATAATGCAGGCAATAGGGGACCGTATCCACAGTATGCTGTATAATATAATGCAGACAATAGGGGACCGTATCCACAGTATGCTGTATAATATAATGCAGGCAATAGGGGACCGTATCCACAGTATGCTGTATAATATAATGCAGGCAATAGGGGACCGTATCCACAGTATGCTGTATAATATAATGCAGGCAGTAGGGGACCGTATCCACAGTATGCTGTATAATATAATGCAGGCAATAGGGGACCGTATCCACAGTATGCTGTATAATATAATGCAGGCAATAGGGGACCGTATCCACAGTATGCTGTATAATATAATGCAGGCAATAGGGGACCGTATCCACAGTATGCTGTATAATATAATGCAGGCAATAGGGGACCGTATCCACAGTATGCTGTATAATATAATGCAGGCAATAGGGGACCGTATCCACAGTATGCTGTATAATATAATGCAGGCAATAGGGGACCGTATCCACAGTATGCTGTATAATATAATGCAGGCAATAGGGGACCGTATCCACAGTATGCTGTATAATATAATGCAGGCAATAGGGGACCGTATCCACAGTATGCTGTATAATATAATGCAGGCAATAGGGGACCGTATCCACAGTATGCTGTATAATATAATGCAGGCAATAGGGGACCGTATCCACAGTATGCTGTATAATATAATGCAGGCAGTAGGGGACCGTATCCACAGTATGCTGTATAATATAATGCAGGCAATAGGGGACCGTATCCACAGTATGCTGTATAATATAATGCAGGCAGTAGGGGACCGTATCCACAGTATGCTGTATAATATAATGCAGGCAATAGGGGACCGTATCCACAGTATGCTGTATAATATAATGCAGGCAATAGGGGACCGTATCCACAGTATGCTGTATAATATAATGCAGGCAATAGGGGACCGTATCCACAGTATGCTGTATAATATAATGCAGGCAATAGGGGACCGTATCCACAGTATGCTGTATAATATAATGCAGGCAATAGGGGACCGTATCCACAGTATGCTGTATAATATAATGCAGGCAATAGGGGACCGTATCCACAGTATGCTGTATAATATAATGCAGGCAATAGGGGACCGTATCCACAGTATGCTGTATAATATAATGCAGGCAATAGGGGACCGTATCCACAGTATGCTGTATAATATAATGCAGGCAATAGGGGACCGTATCCACAGTATGCTGTATAATATAATGCAGGCAATAGGGGACCGTATCCACAGTATGCTGTATAATATAATGCAGGCAATAGGGGACCGTATCCACAGTATGCTGTATAATATAATGCAGGCAGTAGGGGACTGTATCCACAGTATGCTGTATAATATAATGCAGGCAGTAGGGGACCGTATCCACAGTATGCTGTATAATATAATGCAGGCAATAGGGGACCGTATCCACAGTATGCTGTATAATATAATGCAGGCAATAGGGGACCGTATCCACAGTATGCTGTATAATATAATGCAGGCAGTAGGGGACCGTATCCACAGTATGCTGTATAATATAATGCAGGCAATAGGGGACCGTATCCACAGTATGCTGTATAATATAATGCAGGCAATAGGGGACCGTATCCACAGTATGCTGTATAATATAATGCAGGCAATAGGGGACCGTATCCACAGTATGCTGTATAATATAATGCAGGCAGTAGGGGACCGTATCCACAGTATGCTGTATAATATAATGCAGGCAGTAGGGGACCGTATCCACAGTATGCTGTATAATATAATGCAGGCAATAGGGGACCGTATCCACAGTATGCTGTATAATATAATGCAGGCAATAGGGGACCGTATCCACAGTATGCTGTATAATATAATGCAGGCAATAGGGGACCGTATCCACAGTATGCTGTATAATATAATGCAGGCAATAGGGGACCGTATCCACAGTATGCTGTATAATATAATGCAGGCAATAGGGGACCGTATCCACAGTATGCTGTATAATATAATGCAGGCAATAGGGGACCGTATCCACAGTATGCTGTATAATATAATGCAGGCAATAGGGGACCGTATCCACAGTATGCTGTATAATATAATGCAGGCAATAGGGGACCGTATCCACAGTATGCTGTATAATATAATGCAGGCAATAGGGGACCGTATCCACAGTATGCTGTATAATATAATGCAGGCAATAGGGGACCGTATCCACAGTATGCTGTATAATATAATGCAGGCAATAGGGGACCGTATCCACAGTATGCTGTATAATATAATGCAGGCAATAGGGGACCGTATCCACAGTATGCTGTATAATATAATGCAGGCAATAGGGGACCGTATCCACAGTATGCTGTATAATATAATGCAGGCAATGGGGGACCGTATCCACAGTATGCTGTATAATATAATGCAGGCAATAGGGGACCGTATCCACAGTATGCTGTATAATATAATGCAGGCAATAGGGGACCGTATCCACAGTATGCTGTATAATATAATGCAGGCAATAGGGGACCGTATCCACAGTATGCTGTAT